>OU744355.1:29123545-29723545 GCA_916610255.1 Lasioglossum lativentre | reverse complement strand
CCGACTATTTTCTGATGTAATTGCTGTAATAGAATTTTTTTCTTAGGCAGTTTGGCGATTTTAGACAATTATGCAAAAGCTTTCATAATCAATGTCTGTCACTTTAATTTAATTTAGGGGACGCAGCATTCCCTGCGACTCTAAAGAAAAATTCATAGTGACCTAAAGGAGCGTCCACAGCAAGTGTCTGTAAGTAATTTAATTTAGAGAAAATGAATAACGTCATAAAGAAGCTTCCACACCAACTGTCCGTAACAGATTGTGATCAAGAAACAGCAGAGTAATTTAATTTAGGGTGCGGAGCATTCCCTTGCGACGCTCTGAAGAAAAATTCATAGCGACGTTAAAGGGCCTATTAATAGATCAGCTAGTAAACCGTGCAGAGGGTACTGAACGCATATGATCGCAAAGAATCCTGGACCATCCCTCACAGCGGTATCTGGTGTATTCGATGTAAGGCACGCGCGCGTCCAATCATTGATCGTATGTTACATGCCGGATAACGCCACGTGCGCTAGCCCTTTGCTACCAAGGAGAGCAGACGATGCAGCACGGGGGACATGCACACTCGCACAGACAGAGGGAGAGGGTGGAAAAGTAACGGGCCAAGTCGATTTCCAACCCTTTGCGCCTACCGCGAACGGTTCAAAGGGTCGACTGGAAGGTAGACGACAGGTCGATTTCAGATTATCAACCGAGATTCAGATCGGCACGTCCAGACACGACAGAGGGTACAGGCTACATTTCGGCCCGTTAGACTTGCTGATCTCGGAATATTTGTTATCGTTGTAATTATGGCTGATTGGCGAATGAATTGTGTGCCTTCGTGTCAGCTAAAATTCTTCTGGGTAGTACGCTGATAGAGAAACTTTATGGTTGTGGCCATTTGCAACATTTACATTCAGTTCTAGCTACTGTGTTGTATTAAATGTGCATATTTTTTTGGGGAATTTTGTGGCTCGTTACATTTGGCAATTTTTATGTGTATGTTCTTTGTTAAAAAGTCAATATGCCATGTTGGATTTTAATTTAATCTTCCTTCAGGACTAATTTAGATCGATTGCAAATAAATGATTCTTTGTATGCATTCTTGAGTGAAGGGCATTGTGAATATTTACTATTTGGGATTTTTATTTGTGACCATTTTTGCATGTGACAAGTGGTAATTTTTATGTCCATGTTCTTTGTTAAAAAGTCTATGCCATATTGAATTTTTCTTTAATCATTCCTCGGAAGAAATTTAAACCAATTGCAAATGTATGTTTGTATGCATTCAGTGAGAATTATAAGAATTACAGGTACTTATCAATCAAATACAGGATATTTAGTAAACTAAATAGTATCAATGGATAACTCATTTTTAAACTGTACACAAAGTTGTATGCACCAGTTGAGTGCTTGATAATTCGAAAGTAGGAGAGCTGTAAGTAGCGCAAGGTTTATGGACGACGAGATAAAACTGGGAATGCTATGCATTTATACATGACATCCTGCAACAAGTGGTGTTACCGAGAAGAAGGTAATTTTCGATGCAAAATGAAATTTCTTCCACTTCTTTTTATGTTTCTGTAATACGAGCTACCCGGCAGAATCTCTGCATCTGCTTTCAGGACATGCTACTTTGATATCTATATCATTATATTAATCACGTTTGCTATTAACATGGAAATGAAATCAATTACGCAGTATTATATTGTATCCCGTGGTTATAAATTTTTCATTCACTTTGCAGCACCTTTCTTGCGGTTGCAGTTACCCTCGTAGATCAACCTTCTCTCATTAATTAATCGGTAAACGTTAGAAGTTCCGAAGCACGGAAGCTCTTTAGTTTCTATCATCATAACTTCTCCATCTTCATAAAACGTAAGCTTGTTGGTGTAGGGCAACATAATAAAACACCGGCAACTGCGGACGTGTATACATATATATTGCAAATATCAATTTCTGTGCACTTGCTCACCTTGCAATAATTAATAATTTACATTTAAATATCGCTTAACTAGTCTTTCGAGGCTTAAGAAATTCTATAATTTAAACAATAATAAGACGTAAATAAATTTCGAAAATTCTCATTTGCGATACAGAAATAAATCGAGTCTTGCATTGGAACCGAGTGTCCCGCAGTGGTCCTGGGTCAAAACGCAAGAACAGTTGGCCCCGAAATTTCCCAGATAGCCTAATTACGGTTCCGCGAGCATTAAAACGGCGCGTTAAAAGCGTTAGGCTGTTCCATCAGCTGGAAGCTCTAGATTCGATTACGTCGCGTGGAAGTTCGCAAATTCGATCCGGGGGAAAGTGACGCGATTTGCAGGATTAATCAACGGCAGACAGCGATAGCAGCAATCGAGGCGATCGATAGCCGACGCGGCTCGTAGGGATGGAATGATACTTTATTCATAATTCAAGATTCAAACTCGCGACCCGGTTTTCACGTTATTTATGCAGGCTGTTAAGGAAAAGGGTCTCAGACTTTTCGGGTTTACTCGCCGGAAGAAGTAGGCATCCGATCGACGTGGGTCGTGAACTCGTTTCTTGCAGCATAATGCATAACAATTTCACTTCTGCAATAGCATTCGCATAGAAATATTCTTATTTTTCTGTTATGACTATACATTTATGGTATGTACAAATAAAAACTAAATGGTCTGGTTTGAGATTGAACTGGGAAGAGTTGGAGTGTTTGATCAGTTGGAGTATCAATTATTAATTACAGGGTATTTTTTCGACCGAGGCCCTAAAATCCGTGACCCCCTTTTTTTCAACACCTTGTATGCGAGGAGGACGCATCCGCCGCGCCGCCATCGTCGACCTCGTCGCGTCGAAGCGTGGCGTCTCGCCGCGTCGCGTCGCGTCGCGTGCACCGAGCCAAAGTGGATTTATGCGACTGAAAACCCGTCGACATTTTCCGGGGACGTGCATACGTACGCCTCCCCGGCGGAAAATTTTCGCAAACGTGATTCTCGCGATTCCAACCATCCGTTTCCTATTTAACTGTGCTGCCATCGCGCGCGCCAAACACGAAGGCAGTTTGCTACGTGCACGGGCGAGACCAGTGGAGCGCACTGCTTGAAAAATACAAAACCACAAAAGGATCTTTGTCCGATTGAAACTGATACGGCTCTTATTGTTCCCTTGGCAGACATAGTAATTAATGAACTGCGGAACGCCGTGCGTTTATAGCGCATGAAAAATTTTCTACGAATCAGAACGGTCTGCGATAAAAAATTTCATTCTGCCATCATCGGTGAAACTAAGCGAACTGGAGCGAACAGGATTTTATTTCGTATTGATTCGCTGAAAATCAGAGCCCAATGAACTTTTGTGGATTTTTCATTTGTTACCTGGAATGGAAAAATAGAATTAGCGGGTTTAATTATTCGTGTGAATTTTTCCATTCATTTTCTTGTAACAATTTGTACATTGTTTAAACGTTCTAATGGAGTCTCACGGCTCCACCGTCTCAGCCGCCATTTTATGCGATTCATCTCCTGGCTCTGTCCGGGTGAAATATGAAGAATCACGGACTTTCAATTCTACTCACCGCATTATCTCTGCGAAGACTTTCAATCTTCAATCGAGCCATCGTTATTAACGTCGTGATTGCACTCCTCCGGATTAAGGGATTTTTGTTTGTCTATCGGTCCCGCTCGACGCTTCGCGTTCCGTTTGCCGTCTTCGCGGGTTTCTGACGGTCGGTTTCTTCCAATCATTTACGTCTTTTAATTAAAACCGAAAAACTATCCACGATTATTCCGAGGAAAATTATGAAATCACTGAAATCGTATATTTATCCACATTGAAAAGTCTGAACTCAAAAACCCATCTAATAAAACAGTTCATCAGTTTCTTCAAGTTTCTATTCGTTTCACAACAATAAATTTGTTATTATACAATTACATACAGAGTGTTCGACTACAGGTGGTAGAAAATTTAAGGGGTGGTTCTCCATGACAATATAAGTCGAAAATGAAGAATAAAAAAAATTGCGATTTCGACTTCGTTATTTAGTTATGGGTTGCCAAATTTTACGTGGATTTTTAATTGTTAACCCTTTGCACTCGGAGCTATTTTAATTGGAAAGTTAAACATTTCTTCCGACCTAGATATTCCCTCTGATCTTTTAAATTTGATGGATATGAAATTGATATAATACCTCATAGGATACTTAAATGTTTAGTATTTGATTAGATACCACCATATTTAATAATGTAAATAATATTTTGAATAATGTTACAGAAATTTTTAGTGGCGCCGCAGAGTCGCCATTCGAATGCTATAGGTTAATAACTAAATAACAAAGCCGGAATTGCCATTTTTTTATTCTTCATTTTCGACTTATATTGTCATGGAGAACCACCCCTTAAATTTACTCCCACCCGTAGTCGAACACCCTGTATACGAAAAACTAATGACAATATTATTGAATATAAATTAAACATTAATTTCCATCTGTCCACTTTCTAGTCTTGTAAAATTTTCATTTTTATTTGCATTTTTATGTAATCCCGTGTTTGGCACAACGCTAGTTATACACGTGGACAAGTTGAGGCAACGAATGTTGCATTTTCTTTTCCCTGAAGCGGTGCTAGGTAAATAAAATGTAGCTACGAATGCGAGAGAGAACCCACAATGATTCTTCGCGTCGGCCAACGAAATCCGACGAGTTTAATGTTCGGGCAAAAAGTGAAACTAAAGCAGCGACACCACTAAGAATTTGTAGTTTTTTATTCTTCGCGGGAAGTTTTTCCATTATGCGGCCATCTCATTGCCTCCAGAAAGTAAAACGCGGCTTTGAAAGACTGCGCGCCACGGACGTATATATACGTCGTGTTTTTCTCTCAGAGATAAGTTCTATTCCATACCAAAGAACTTCGTAACAAGGAGTAGTGGGAAAAGAAGTTTTTTAACCTTGCAAACTCCATGCTTAACTATGTTTATATTTCTCGAACCACCCTGCTCTTCTATTTTATCTCGCTTTTAAGCGACCACGTAACCATGTGCAAATAACCTGCTTATTTAGTCGAGCTAGACATTTCTGTAGCCAATAAACGTTTAAAATGAATTTTTCATTTATTATCCGAAAAATATAAAATTCATTCTATTCGTTCCAAATTGAAAATTTGTTTATCACTGTTCGTTGAATCATTAGTTTTTTTTTAATTTTAAGCGGCGTATATTTTATTCTCTCTATTGGGATATTTCAAAAATTAGTTTCACTGTTTGAAACTTTCCTCAGGATTTATTCCATTTCAGCAAAATGTTTAAAAAAATTTTCATCTTTGCCAGACTCTAAGTGTGTGTGTATTCGTTTGCAAATTGTCACCAATTGATTCGAGACAGCACGAATAAAATTCCAATAATTTGTTTAAGAGGAAAGAGCACCAGATGCTACGCTCGATCAGCGACAAAGCGGAGATACGAAGTGAAACAGTGGCGGAAGGGTTGATTCGGGTTTGGTTAATTCGGAGGAAAATTAGTTTTGACTTGGGAGAGGTGCAAGTTGCGTGGGACGTCGGATGCGAACAAACGGATTGGACGGCGAACTAGTGTCATCGAAAAAGGATAAGGTTTCGGTGACAAATGGGAGCCCATCGATACACGGTCGTCAGCGTGGAAATTTCTCCGTCGTTTATCATGCGGCGCGATGGAGCAATTGGCGCGCACGTGGCGCGGAGACGCGCTGGCAAAAAGCAGCACGAATGCCGTTCGACATGCTGAAATTCGGTGACTTCTGTTTGCGGTGTTCGAAGTGGAAATGGACATTAAATGGCCGCTTCGTTCCTCTCGTGGCACTTAAAAAAATTGTAAACTCGTTTGGACGTCATGCGCCCGTCACAGATATTAGTTAACTCGTTGTTTAACATCAGCTCCACTTGTTTCTCTGCTTCCCAATTGGACTGTCCATTTTGGAACGTAATACTATTTTTATAAATTTCAATTGACCATGAAATGGTCAAACATTTTATTTGCAATTTAAAGTGGCTGATCAAATTATTAGAATTAGCATTTTAGAAATTTTTCTGTTGGGCTGATGGCAAACTATTTATAGTGGGTGTTCTGCAGATTTTATGCATTTATGATAAAAATGGTAAACCGCGAGGCAGAGAAAATATTCAAAGCGTTTTGAAGTGCTATTGTATTATTCCCAACCGCTTAAAATTTTTAAGGAAATCTCCTATGCAGTTATGATGCAAATACTTCAGTAAATTTTCATTTTGCACAAAAATCCACCAAATCCGAATCCGATGCGAATATGTGAGCATTTTACGAATTCATGTTTTGATCACTTTCCGGCGAGCAGGAGTTAAAATTGCGGGTTAAATCCGCAAGAATAGTGTAGCAAGCCGGCAGTACGCTATCCGCTGTCGCAATAGGTGGTTCTCGGAGCAGACCAGGCTGGTTACATGAACATCTGTACGTGTGCAAGTAGTAATATCGTGGTTTGGACGGGAAGGAACGGCTGGACTGTTCGCGGGAAAAGGGGTTGGCTCGAACGAGCATTATTTTACGCGTCGGTTAGAGAAACCGATGGAACGGACTGTACAAGCGGCGAGGTCAGGGACTGTACGTCTGCCTCTCCAATCTGCAGGCTATTGTGACACTCCTCTAGTTCTCTGACTCCCTCTTTCCACTCCCTTTTTCTTCCATCGGGCCCCCTTCCGTCCTCTTCCTGCCTCTTTTCTCCCCCTTCCTTCTGTTCTCCGGCCTCTTCTTTGCCACCCCTGCGAGTTCTTCTTTCGCCAACCCCTTTTCTCCCCGCAACCCCTTTGCCTATCGGCTGACAGGGTATGAGAGGAAAGTGCATACCGGGCCACCCTTTGGGAGTAGACGGCCTGCTCCCTTTTCTTAACCCCCTTCATCCCCCGCCCCACACCTACCCCATGCCACGACAGTGCACGCGTGCCGTCGACGAGAGAATTATTTACATTTTTCTTTCCGGTTCAGGTGTCGGGAAACAACTGATTCGGGTTATCGAATTGTTCCACGGTCGTCCGGAGATGCGCTCTTCAAGATGGAGTTGCTCCGCATGGTTCCTAATGCTGCGCTACCCCTACCGATCAGGGAGTCTCGTGCGATTTTCAAAGTTTGCGAATTTTTTTCCCAGCAATTTTTGAGTCTATGGTTGTGGGACTTTTTGGAGTAGGTACAGCAGGTCTTGAAGTATGACTGGGAATTTTTTTATTTTGATCCCTCTTTCAGGGGAGCAGTGTTTTGGACCTAGGGTGAACCATCATGTAATTTGAAAAATAAATATACTTTTTAATCATTTTCATTGATTAAAAATTATGCTTCAAGCCTAGTGGAATGATAGAGGCAGATCATAATTTAATAAATAAACTATGGACATTTTTGCAAAAATACAAATTTCCCACATTTTCTGCGGGAAAATCGAATTTTACATTTAGAGGTTTCATCGTCCTTTGAATATTGGACAACGTGGAAATTGGAGACTAAACTAGAATTCAAGGAGATCCAATTTTGTCCTCTGACTTTTGTCCTTCTTCAGATTTCTGTTTTCAATTCGAGATGACATGGTGATTCGTCATATCTGATTAATTTTGTATACACGAGAGACGAAGCTAGACGTTTTTGGTTTTCCCAGCGTTGAGAGCAGATCTCGAGACATGCTTGCTGATTGGTGACGCTGACATTTATTTTTGTCGATTTATAGACCGATTTCAAAATCTGCATTAAAGCATAGATTCGCAAACAACTGATAAATAGACTGCGGATCTTTGTGGATTAGTAACAAAAATTAGGAGCAATTTGAAACAGCAAAAGAATTTCTATCTGAAGAAAAATATTTGAAATTAATGCACATAAATCCATCTACAAGGAATAACTATAATGGTTAATAACTGATAAATAGACTGCGGATCTTTGTGGATTTGTAATAAAAATTAGGAGCAATTTGAAACAACAAAAGAATTCAAGAATTTCTGTCCAAAGAAAAATATTTGAAATTAATGCACATAAATTCCATCTACAAGGAATAACTATAATGGTTAAAAAATGAATTCAGACTGTTGATCGTATCACTAGTGGACGAAAATATCGACTGAGCCCCGTGCAATTAGAGCCAGTAAGGCAATATTGTCTCGCAGTTCGTTCCCACAACAACACGGTTCCAACAGCGAAGCCTGTCCAGACGGTTCACAGCTCTCGGCGCACGCGAAGCCTCGCATTAGCGCGCATCAATCTGGATGAAAACGAAAAAAAAAAAAAAAAAAAACGGGAGAAGAAAAGAAAGAAATATATAAAAAGAAGAAGAAGAAACGAGGGGGAGGTAAGTTCGCAGTCTCTTCGTGCTAAAAGTTCTGTCACCGATTCTTTCGCATGATCGCGGACGGCCGCGACGCGGCTTCCTCGGGCCGCCTTTCTAATTTCTGGCTTCCGGTTTTCGGGCAAACTTTCGGGACGAAAGTTGCATTTCCCCTCAGTCGGATGCTTCGAACAGGAAGAAGTTCGTCTCGAGGTCGGTTTGGATGCCGTAGCTCTGGGGCGTAATATTGATCATGGCGTGGGCGGCTTGCAACGGCCCGGGGGTAGGGGGTGTGGAAACCGTTGGGGGTAGGGAACCAGGGAGGGGGGGTGTCTGCACGACCTCTCCTCACCCTTTTCCTCCTGCCTGGTTCTCTCTGCCACCATCCTTCTCCGGAGGGGTAGAAAGTCGACAGGGGAAGAGGGGAGCACGGAAGAGGGACTAGCTGAAGCGTTACAACGGGCCCACTCGTTGCATACGCTCGTCGATTCTACCGGGTGGTCATTAACACTGCATCCTACCCGACAAGCGTCTCTAAAAACATTCAAAAATTTTTTCCGCGAATCAATTCGAAGATTGAAGTCTCCCCTAATGAACGACATCAAAAATTTCTGGAAAATTTTTTTTAGGCTTGAAATGAAAGGTGTTTTACAATGACATAAGGACTTCATCCAACTTGGTCCTCGTGTTTGTTCCATAAGTGGAAAAAAATCGTACAGCAATTTTTAAAGAATGATTGTAAAGGGGAGGCTTTAATCTTTAAATCTGTGAAAGATTTGTGGGCGGGAGCAATTTTTTAATGTTTCTACGGACGTTTCGATTAGTAACATTTTTTTAGGAAATGTGGGTCTTCGGTTTCTCATCTGCTACATCATGAAAAATATCTTGGAGAAAAATAAATAATGGCATGCGAAAGTAGAATCTGCGAGCTTTAACACTAGTCCAAGTTTGTTGCTCTACGATTATTTTTTACGAAATTACAAGGGGTTAAATATCGTCAATTTCTCGAGAATCAGAAATTTCAAGATGAAATACTTGTCGGGCCAACTGTACGTATCTCGGAACTTGTACAATTAAATTTTCATTACTTTTTTACACAATGTTTCGAGGAATTTATAATTATATGTTAATAATAATTGCCTGTACCCGGAATCGCGAAGAAAACAGCAACGATCAATTTTGTCATAATTTTTCATAATTTATTTTTATCATTTCAACGAATTCAAGCATAAAATCCATTGCGTCGCTCTTTATTGAAAAAAGGAGAGCCGACGAATTCGCGCAAATGTCCGCAGTCTATCAATAAATGCTAATCGCTCGTCGGCAAGATTAAATCGCAAAAATATTTTGCCTAATAAAACGCGCGGCCGATTGTCGCTCGAATAAAACTTTCCATTCTGGTTCGCGCGGGTGCAACGAAATAAACTGCGATTGGAATTTTCATTTGAGTAATCGGGGTGTTAAGAGCCAACGGTGCGATAAAAATTCGCGCGGACGAGAGTGGTAAAAATGAACCGTCCCCGCAACGCTCCGACGACGACGAGGAGGACGACGTCGACGACAGGGACCCGTCGATAAAGCGCAAAACATCGCCGGCAGAAACGAAGGCGCTATTTTCAAACTAATTTCCGAAACGAAGATAGGGGACTTCCGCGGAGCAGGATTTATTAAACGACGGGATATGGGAATAAAAATTTATCGGTGCCGGTCAACCCCCGTAAATTATACGACGCCGCGCCGGGGAACGTGGAAAAGATTATGGAACCGTAGTTAGCGCAATAATCGATATCGTCGAATCGCTTTATGTGTCAGACGCAGAGCATGATGCAGTTCGGGAGTGTACGAATGCAATCTGGACCATAATAAAACGTCTGTAATTAAAGTTCGGGAAACATTAACGAATTTGAAATAGGATTTTTGGAATTCTGGGTAACACTGAACCTCGTCAGAGTGAGCGGGTCTAAATTTTTTATTTCACAATTATCGAAATTAATAATTATAAAAATGCTTTCGTGGGAAATGATTCAATAAATATATTTAGTAGAGCACATAATGCGATCAAAGTCTAAATAAATTCTATTTTGTCGTTTTCACAAAGTTCCTTTTATGGCTTATGGCTGTTCAAGCGAATTTTTGCCTGAGGATATAAAATTTGCAGTCTAATTATCAGAAACTCCCAAAGATTGTTCGAAATGAAATCTTTAAATTCATCTAATAACAATTTTTGCAGAAATGTATTAAATCTGCAGTCTATCTATCAGGAGAACACTCTAAGACTGGTCTATTCGAAATAAATTATTTAAATTCTTCTAATATCATCACGGTTTTGTATTTCACCTATTCGATTTTTGCAGAAATGCGTAAAATTTGCAGGATACTGATCAGGAACTCTCAAACACTGTTCCAAATGAATTATATAAATTCTTCTAATGTCTTCACAGTTTTGTATTACACCTATTCGATTTTTGCAGAAGTGCGTAAAATCTTCAGCCTACTGATCAGGAGTCTCCAAGGCCTGGCTGTTCCAAATTAATAATTTAAATTCTTCTAATATCATCACCGTCCATTATATCATCTATTCGATTTTTGCACAAATGCGTAAAATCTGCAGTCTGCTGTTCAGCAGACCGTCAAGACTGTTCGAAACGAATGAGGTAGACGTAGCAAAGACGCGAATTTCGCGGAGGTTTTGTCGGGGAAATCTAGGCCGTCGCGACGCACGGCGTCGTCGGTGCTCGCATTTTTTCCCGGCGCGGCCGTGAGAGCGCGGCCTAGCTGAGAACCGCTGAGCCTCTTTCGGGATCGAAATGACAGTCTGGCCTGAGAGGTGCGAGCTTCGAAAGCTCTCCTCTGTGGGGGAGTGTTCTGTGCCCGAGCGGAACGATATGGGATACACGTACACGCCGCGGGATACGTGTGTAGAACACGCGTGTCTGCGCGTCTCGCGTGCGTCTGCACGCGCGCGTATTCAGACGGGTAATCGCGGGGCCGTGTGGGTGCCAGCACTACCAGGCAAAAAACTCTTTTGCAAGAGGCGAGCCAGAGAGAATGAGAAGGACGGACTCGGCTGGGAAAAATGCCGGAGAGAGAAAGAAAAAGTGATGGAGGGAGAGAAGGGGCCACTACAATACAGCTTTGCAGGTGGAGGCCATAGAAAAGCCTGTCTGGCTTAAAGGGTCAGACCTCGGACGAGTTCACGACGCGCAACGGCATATCGTCGTATCGACGGTGAACCAGAGGGGAACCGGAACACGCATCGGAAGTAAATACCTTCCTGATTAATACCTGGCCCCTGATTTCGAGGAGACGCCTAGGGACCGTCACCCATGTCCCCTGATTCCGCTAATTGTTATTCAGGGACGACCCCCACATAATTGTTTCCAATAGCAGAGTACACGTCGTCCAGATTCGAATCTGCGGATCGACTGATTTTTCGAGTCGAGTTGGACCTTTGCTGTCGGAACTAGTAGACTGCAGTGTATTTGTATATTTGTAAGATTTAATTACTACTTATAGATTTAAGTTTAAGTAGATTTAAGTACTACTTTAAGATGGTTCAACTCAAAGTATTTTATACAGGTTCGAAATTTAAGGGCAAAGCGCCTTTAGAACCAACGAAATATTTTATACACAAACTATAGTATTCCCGTTTGTTCGAACTCCCAGTGGGAAACGCATTTGAATCAGAATCGCTTTTTCCCACTTTCCACAATCGAAGTCCATCAAGAATTCAATTTCCAGCTGGTTTATTTCAGCGTCGCGATCACCGAGCTCGCAAAAGTCAAAAAAAATCATAATTGAAAACGAATAACACACGAATTGTTCAAATTCGTTCTTCGAAAAATAAAAACACGCCTATGCGCGACACAGTATACGCTCAATCATCGACAGAAATCCACGGAGTTTATTCGAATGGTAGTGCGTGGCCAGTCATTCGCGTGACATCATTTGAAAGTGGAAAACGCTTTGTTCAAGAGCGCATCCGTAGCATTTTCGAAAAATCAAATTTTTATTCCGCAGAAGGATTTATTTCAGATTAGGGAAATAATGATGTTAGAAATGTTCGAAATAATTATACATTTTTCAAAAACTTTCCTCTGTCACATGAACCAAAAATCTTTGATCAATCTTAATTTCTTCGAATTGTTTACTGTGTCTAAATTTTTGATATTTTTATAAAACGATGTAAAATGGTCACTTTTAGTGCCCCGTAAACCTAGTTTTAACACTAAACCTGCCGAGCACTAAAAGCGATTAAAATGTTTCAGCTTATAAAAGTGGCTTTATTTATTTAGACTTTGTGCAATTTTTATATCAATCTGTGGTTGGATAAAAAAATGTATCAAATCAATTTCCATGTAAGTAACTTTATAATTTCAATAATTGTAAAATGGAAAATAAAAAATCGGTCATTTGACCGGCAGTGGTAGATTTAGTGTAAAGCTCGAATATTTCAAAATGGCGGGTCCTAATATTTTTAAATTACGATTATTGAGATTGCGAAGATACGTCATCCATGAGAAATTATTCAAAAATGTATTGCTTTGTGTATAGATCGTAAAAAAATTACTATCAACTTGGGTAAATACACTTTTAGCGTTTCGCAAACCTAGTGTTAAACATTCATTTGCAGGATAACCGGATCGCTCAGGAACGCACAATGTAATTGTCACGGCATTCCCATTTTTCCCGTCGCTTTGAACGAAGGGGTGCAGAGTCTTGTAATTAAACTTCAAACAGTGCGTCTACATAAATGCGTTTCGCATAAAACGAGGGGACCGATGGTAGTATGAGTGAAATTTTAATCTCGCCACTTGCATCTTCCGTTATCGACGACGACGACGACAACCAAGTTACCGCAAGAACTTTATTTTCTTGGGGGTTGGTCGCTCGTCGCGTGTCCCGGCTAGAAAAATTCAATTTTCCGGCAGTTTTCCTCGCGTGCCGTCCCCCATCTCGCCCCACCGCGCCGCGCTAACTAACCGGTTTACTTCCGATTGTGAGAAATAATAATTGCATTTCTGGCTCGAGGGGGGGGGGGGGGGTGTCGGCGAACACCGGAAACTGAATAGCCAATTAAGCACGCGTCGTCGGATTGATACAATTAAAACGTAATTTTCGCGCGAAAACTCGCCTACCGAATTATCGATACCTCGCGTGTCCGCCGTTACATACGACCGATAATAAAATGAGCCGACTCTGATTCTCTGTATTGTTATCGACCGTTTGCTGGTCTACGCTTGGAAAATATCCCGGCTTCCACGACCACAGTTTATTGCATGGATAAATAAACTATCCACTTTCCGTCGGTCGTGGATATCACGGACTCTCGGTTGTTTAAATATTTTCTAAAATCATTTTTAACAACGTTGTTTGAGGAGAATCGAATTTGTACAAGCTGTTAGTTAAAATCACAATGTTCACAGAAATGTATGATTTCTTTTATCGAAATATATCTTATAAGTCGGATAAAGTTTAATGTTCAAAGTACCAAGTAAATTGCTTGTAAAACAGTATGTTTGAACAAATTTGACAAGCCTTCCAAAAATTAATGAATCTGTATAATCTCGAAAAATTGAATTTATGCAAGCCGTTCTTTAAAATCACAATATTCAAAAGAAATATTCTATATTTAAAGGAAGCAATCAAATTAATTCAATTTCGGTTTTTTTGCAGAATTAGGAATACTATGTTCGAACAAGTTTGATGCGCACGTACAAACGAATTAATTTAACAATACCCCCGTAAAATCAGCTACCCAATTTAAATATTCGCAAAAAGTGCTGAGCCCGAAGCGTGTGATTTAGGCCTGTCTGGCAGCGTGTTAACCCACAGAATCCGCCCAAACATCCGCAGTCCTGCAGCGACGTTCGCGCACAAAGAATCAACAATCGGCCGACATTTTCCCTCATTCTGCCGTGCACAAAGCGTTTGAAAGAAAAGATTGACGGGATACGAGCGGCTCTGATTCAATGCAGATTAAACAAGAGCGAGAGTTAAACAACGGAAACGCACCGGGTTCCCATGGATCCACCGTTTTCGTGGAAATAACGAAGAAAAGAGTTCGAGCGAAACAGTCGCGCGACGTCGGGCGAACGGGAGAGGGGTAAAAGGGCGAGAGGGGTAAAAGGGGGGCTGGTGGCTCCCCACGGTGGCGGAAGAGGATGCTTGGTACCCCGTGGACAAAGGGGCGCGGAGCCCCGCGTTTCAAACCTCTCCAATTATCGGACTTGCCACCTATCCCTCTCCCGTGCGTGTGACGTAGGTGTTTCATTAATTTTAATTAAATATTTTTAATTCTCACCGGCGAGAACGAGGCACGAGGAACGTGAAACGGTTCCGGAGGGTGGAGAAGGGTGAAGGGGAAAGCCAGACGCGGGTTCAAGTCCAAGGAAACGTGTGTGGTTATTTACGTGTGACGAATGTAATCGCCGTTGTTTACGTCGACGGGGAACGCGAAATTACGAGAATTCCCCGCGATCTCCGCGAAATAAAACGGCAGACTGCGTGGCTGCTTCGTAGTACGCTCCGCCACTTTTCGGAGGAAATCGTGGAGCTGTCGATACAATCGAGATTGAGGAAAGAAACTTATTTTGTAAAGCTAAAATGTTGCAGAATATGGCAAAGAATAACGTTATGATCATTTCATTTAGGAACGACAGACAGCGGCCAGCAGCTCATGGCTGACAGCCATACTTCGTGCCAAGGATGACTTCTTCGTGAATAGACAAAGAACTTTCCGACACCGAGGAAAGACTGAACGAGACAGTTCATGCTTCACATAGGATGCATGACCATACTCGACGCACACTCTCGTGCCTCGTCAATCAGTTTCAATACTTCTCACTCTTAATGTCGGCGTAATTGGGGGAATCCATCAACCAATAAAATTTGACATACGTCCGTTCAATTCGATCAACAACTGACGAAGATCGTTCAAATATCTGATTCATACACAGATTTATACTGTTGTCTATGAAGGCACAGAATTTTAATAATAATTTCTAAATTAAAAATATTTTACGCAGAAGACTGACTTCCTCTCAAGAATAATATTCTACAAAGAACGAATGCACTTAAGTGTTGCAAGGATGAGGTGGTGCAACAATCGGAGCGTTTCGGGACTCGTTAAGCAAATAAAAAGGAATTCGACGCCGGCCGGAACTAGAACCAAAAGAAGCCCACTTACATTCCATTACGCGAACGTTGGAGAGCAGACGCGAAAGTGGGATAGATTTCGAGCCCCTCGACGAAAACGACTTACTCGAACGCAGCCCTTGGTGCGGGTATACCGAGCATTAAATGTGCATCACGAACGAACCGAACGGTTTGCCCGCCGAATTCCGTTCGCAGCTCTAAGAGCAAGCCGGACGATAGACGACGAGCGAGAGAGCCCGGGTCGATGAGAAACTGATCGGCATGCCGAACACGGGACGTCTAAACCGCCGATTATCATATTTATGATGTCTTCTCATTTCGAGGAGCGAGACGACCGCCGATAGCTGGCTTATACGCCGATCCTCGCAGCGGTTCCCGCCTCGGGACCTCGCCCGTGATTGAATAATTAAGCCCTGATCGAATTAAATCAACCCATTAACGATCGCGTTTTTCGTCCCACCGTGCACAGTTACACTCTTCTGGAAATACCGAGTGCGGGATCTCATCTCGTATTCACGGTCTTCAGTCCTTTAATTGACTACTCTAGCCTGTAGATTTATATTTTTTCTAAAATGGCTACTTTGCCCTTTATTTTACGAATTGAAATAAAATTTACCTCCGGTCACAGCACACGGCCCATAGAAAGTGCATTTAAAGCCGAATAAGTGAGTTTTAATTAAATCAATTTCTGCTCCTTCTCTTGTTCACTACTTTACCGCGGTGCGACACCAACGCTACGCTCAGCGGAACCTGCCTTTCCCCTTTTTCGTTAATAACTCCTCAAGAAAGCCGAGGCGGACATTTTTGCAAAGGAAAATGTCACTTGAAATGACCTCAGGAACCACCCATTTCAAGGTTGGACGACATCTTTGGGACATCCTGTATATTTAGAGCCAATCAATAGTGATCCAACACCATAATATTCTATAATACCGTGTTATCATTTCGAGTCATATTTGATTTTCTCGAGATCCCAGTCAGATTTTCGGTTATTAACTCGTCAGCCACGCTCTTTGCGACTTGATGAACTTCCCGGGGGAATTCCATTACATTGTAATTATTCCTGGCAACCAACCGGGTGTAAGAGGCGTTCCGCGAACGCGTTTCAATTACTTTCGCCGGTTCGGCTCGGCGAGACCAGGAAATGTTTCGAAAAATAGATTAATCCGGTGTTTGATGCACGCCCGCGCAATAATTGCACTAACAGAAAGCAAAGTGTACTCTGAGGGGTGGGGGGAAGGGGTTCGTTTCGCCTGTTAGCCCACTGTTTAACTTCCCGTTTAGAAACTTTCAAACCATAACACAAAGGCAATACACACATGGCCGTTCGCTGTGCGTTACAATTTCAAGCCCTCCGACGGAACTTCTGTTTCGACATTGAATTCCCGCATTTGTTGCTTCTGGATTGTATTAGCCGGAATGAAAACGTTTCTATCGCGGTCCACAGCGATCGTTACTCGACTATTTCGCTCCCGCGAATCGACTCCGGCATGTTTTCCTCGCCGGCGGTGTCAGATTTTTACAGAAATCTGTTTCGAATATTTCGACGCGAATCGCGGGAAACTGAGCATTTAGAGTGCAGCCTCGATAGGAAATCGGCCAGGTACTTTTGATGGGTCCTTTTCGGAGAAACACGTGTGCGGCAAAATTGGTTTCTGCTGTTTTAAATACCATAAATAAATTGTGAGCACTTTTTGCAAAAACATTCTTCGTGAAGTGCTATAGTCTTTTACTGAAGATGGTCTGATGGTTGATAAAATATATTAATTCATTGTTCTATTATACCGCAAAATTTGTTAAAATAAGAATTTTATGAAGCGACAATAAAAGCGTTATAAAATATATGAAAAATGAGTTGATAAAATGTTTGTTCTCTTTACGACGTATTTATTACAATTGTTCCAGAATTTATTCACTTCGTGTCCACGATAGTTCGAATAGAGGTAAATTAATTTTAAAACGGCATAACGGCGAGTGCGCCGTGACCACCGGTGCAGCCATAGTTGCATTGATTAATCCAATTAGGAACACTATGTATAATGCGCTCCTCTTTCAACGATAACCGTGAAGTGGCTCGTGGTTTCAAAAGCGTACCTTGTTACGGCAAAAATAAGGAGGCCGATCTTATATTAATTCAACCGACGATTCGTTCACATTGGCCCCTCTTGCGTACCAAGATTTCCTGGGTAATTAACGAGCGGCGACTTCAATTTAAATAATGAAAATGTGTACATGGCCGTTTCATCGAGCGTCACGAATTCGGAATTCCCACGACCAACGTATGTCCATCGTTCGAGAATATGCATATTAATTACGAATATTAAGTACTCAGAAATATAACATTCGGTATACAAACATATGTACACGAATTTGGGGAAATTCAAGGAAAATTAATTAACATCGTCCCGGCTATAATAAGTAACGGAGTCCAAACATTTGATTACTTCATTTATCGGAATGATAATTAATTTTACTGTAGCGTCGGATTTAATCATTGAAACCGATATTGTGTGTCGCCAATGGAACAATTATAATGTCGTTCACAATCGGTGGTTTAAGATCAGTAATTTATACTGTCATCGCTTCATGCCTTTATCTTCATCATTAATCGGCAAAATTTATATTTATGATGCGTACAGAAAAGGGCCATTATGTTTTTAATTGTACAGACACCATTCCTTTACATTCTGCTAAACGATATATTACAATGAGAAGCGTACAAAGCGAGAAAAATATTTCTCTGAATGTAGGAGTGTTTAATATAACATAATATATTTTTTTAATTCAGAGAAGATAGGTATAACTTAGGAAAAACGTCGAAAAAAACGGTTTTTATTTTTTTCAATAATGACGCACCACTCTCAGGGATTTGAAAAAAATTGAGCATAATAGTTATGATAATATCTCATTTCTGAATTAAATCTGGAGTAGTGCTCTTTCAATTTCTATATGAAATCTTCATTTTTTCGATTTTTTTCGTGTTTTTCGCGTTTTACAACCAGAGTTTGCAACGGAAAAATCTGAAAATGATTCCTAATATGTGGCTTAGTATCCAAAATGTGTCAGAATTTTTTCAGAATTTTTAACTGTCAATAAATAGGGAAAATGGGCCAAAGACTGGTTTTTCGATTTTCCTCAATAACTACCCTTACAGATGAGATATGGGGCTGTAACTTGGCAGATCAGGGTCTTTTTGGGTAGGCTATCGAATAGCCAAAGCTCGATTAAGAACTCGTCGAGAGGAATTTCACCACCAAACCCGGCGATAGCCTTTCCAAAACATTTTTGACAAAACACTGCAATATGAGATATTTGTGAATTTCAATCAAAGATATGAATTATAAAAATTGTACAATGTCAACACTATAATATTTAACATATTCCCATGGTGCCCCTTTAGAAACTTTTCGGCGCAGCCGTCTGGAATTGCCATAATTCGGCATTTTAATTAAATGTATTGTACCACGACTGAAATGTTGAGAATTATATTAAAATTGTTGTGGAAAAAGGTCTATGGGTTAACAAGAAACGGCACCACAGAACCGGGAAGCCACCTGGCGGGAAAAATGAAAAGCTCGTGGCCGCGTTAGCGGCGCAGCAATTAATTTAAATGAATTTTCACGTAAGTACGCAGTTGGCACGTTAAGTAGGCCGGTAATAAGGCGGCCCGTTTCGTCCTGGCTAACCGGAACACGCAAAATCCTCGAAAATAGAATCTAATGGGACCGACCACGGAAAAAATGGGAGCACGACACACGAACACCTCTCCAACCAACTTATTAGAACCAACCTTGAATGGGAGCGGGTGGATCTTTCATTTACCACCGGGAAAACTTTCCCATTGGTTTAAAGGAGATTAATCGACCGAAATTTACGGTTTACTAGGATAGATGACCATCTTTTTCAACTTCTTCCTTTCCCCGTGTCCTCTCGGGCAACGATACCACGAAATTCTTCCCGGAGAACAGATGCTCTTAACAGGTTCTGGCGAGTTATTATTGAAAAACTTTGTACTTTATTCATCTATCTGGCTACATTTTATCGATTACTGTGCGTTCTGAATATTGGAAGAATTTTTTCACCGTCTGGAAATAAGAAAACTTTCGACGACCGATATCGTGTATCTGCGGCTTCGATGAAAGTTGTTAATGCATGTGAAATCGATTATTTTTAGGTAATTTACCATAAGGACTGTGAATAGAATTAAACGTCTAAACGCTTATGAAATTTGGTGTATAATAAATTATCATTACTGAAGTTTTCCAATAAAAATTTCCTGTAAAAGCATTTGTTGTTTCCTGGCTAGTAAGCTAATGTCTTCTCGTTGGGCAGCATCCCGAACAGAAACACAATAAAAGCTTGTTAGTATATCGCGTTGCAGAATTTGCCAACTTTCTTTCTGGGTCATTGAATACGCAAACTTCCCCAATGAATTTTTATTCGTTCACTTTCTGGGAATTGATCGAAAACTCCCAAGTATTCTTGCTCTCTGAACCAGGCAGAAGATTCGGTGAACGAATACAAATTATACTAATAAATTATTACAACACATCTATCTGTAAAAATCTCAAAAACTTAATCGTTAATAAAATCACGCGGAGGATAGCGAAAGATTTCGAGGGATCAGAAAAAATTTGTTACGGGTTATTAAAAATAGCCACGGTGACAGGGATGGGTCGTGCGTGTGCGTATTGAAAAGAAAAGGAAATTTAGCTTGTTCGTCGGGCAGCGTAACGAAATATACAAGGCAACAACGGAGGGGTGTTTCGAGAGACGCTCACGAGAAATCAAGGCGGAAAACCACGTAACCGCGAAATCGTTTGAACGTGCCTATATCACCCTCGCGCGAGTTTGTGCATTTTTTGCACGCAGTTTTAAGCGGTGTCGCGGTGGCAGTGTCCGCATGAATGTTTCATGAGGCCGTAGTTTCGCACACCCCATATACGCACACGCACGTGCGTGTCCCTGTCCGCCGCGTGAGCGCGAATCCAGACCACGTACGTAAATCGTCCTTGCAGTTCGAGGTCTTTGCCTGTACACCTTACGAAAATCTATCGAATTTGCAACATTAATTCATTAATTTATTTTTTTCAAACGGAACAATTCATCGCATAGTTAAAGTATCGTTTCATTTTAATTCGATTAGTTTGATTTATGTATTATCGTTGGGCAATACACGCCTCGTTTTATTCGGAACACATAACGATTATTATGAAGAAAAGGTATAATTGTTTCTTCGGCGCATGCAGCGGGGTCCGGTCGACTGGAAACAATGCACAAAGGTGTAGGGGTGGATAAATACCATCGTCTGCACACTGAAACGTTAACGCAAATAAAAACAGGATGATGTTTAGAGCATTCAAACTGTTGCCGACGTTTTTATTGAAAAGTTTAATTAAATTCCCTTTCATCCTCCATTTACCGGTAAATTATTCCAATTGTTTTCAATTCCGAATGTTTGTCGACACTAGAAACAATATGCGCCGGATGTGCTCGAAATTTGTATTAAACTGTACATATGGATTTCACCTGATTCCGCTGCGAATGTTCTCGATTCACTATGACGGCCACCGATCTTCCATTTTTATTTATAAAACTTCTGGCGCCGTTGTAAGCGCAATTATGAATATTTACCGTAACAGCATTTTTCATTTCGCGGCGCAACATTGCGTTCATTTGTACGGGGCTGTTCCAACAGAACGTTTCTCGCGAGATCCGCCCCCGCACGATTTAATGCATATACTGAAGTATAATCGTCGCTTATTTGCTCCACGTTTTATTGTATATGATGGCTGCGATTTTCGCTGCATGAAATCTAACGAAGTCTCGTCGCGTTTTACGGACCAACTGCAAACTCTCCCGCGATAACATATGCGGATTTATTACAATTTAACCGGGTGTTTCTATTATTTGGCGCTCCGCCATTTTTCCCTCTCTTTAGGGAAAATTATATTCCTCACTTTCATACAATGGCACTTGAATAGTTTTATCGTTCTTGTTCGTCTTGTGAAGATCGATTGAAATTATTCGTGATATCTTGAGAGAATCTTCAAGAAAATTTTTAATGATTTCAATTTTATTTTCTTAGAAGCCGAAAAATATTTAAAACAACAGTAATTCGACTTCGATATGCCGCCATTTTGTAAACAATCAAGATTTTTAATTACTCTTGGTTCCGACCATAACTACATTCATACTGATTAATAATCAACTTCATTTCCCAGTTTCCGATCAGTAGGAAGACCGGAATCATACCATTACCATGTTTTCCAAAACATGCCCTATAAAAAAATATATAATTCATGTAATATTGATAATTTCTACAATTAAAAAATCACGCATGCACTTCAAATAACAATGAACACGTGTGAAAAATTTCAATGCAGAAGGTTCGACAATTTTCCTGAAAAAAATTCTTAAACATCAGTGGAAAAATGGTCACGAATGCGGTGAAGCTGGGGTCATTTCGGTAGCGATACGAGTAAAATCTGTATCAGGTTTGAGATTCATATTTTCTGGGCCAGACAGAGGGCTCGGAAGGAAGTATCAGAGAGGAAGCAATCGAGTCGCGGGTTCCATTTCCGCGTGAACGCGATTGTTTTTATCAAGAATGTCGGAAGAAATTGGCTCGAACGGAGGACGAAGAGGGGCGCGTCGCGTCGGTTGCAACAGCCCAGCCAAGGAACAAAATTGAAGTCTAGCTTCGAACCGGAGTCGAATTCAGCGGAGGCACAAAGTAAGTGTCGGGTATATTGCGCGAGTTACGCTACAGCCGCCTTTTCAGAATGCCTTTGGAAGTACGAGACACCCTGTCTTTGGCAACCGGCACAGTCAACTCTGTCGCGTGACAGCAACGAGACGCGTGCACGTGCAAACACCGATGGGAACTTTACAGGAGACCCTTTGACGCGATGCCCGCCGACATACTTGCCCGCTTTCCATCCACAACTTCCGCCGGAGAGATTTCTTTTAATCGACGTTTTAATCGACAGACCGTGCCGGAGCCGATGATGGCTGGCGCTTGCTCGCGCGCGCGACCCACGTTTGATTGCGAATTTGAAAGCATTCGCGCGCTGTCGCTCAAAGACCGCGCAGCCGTTAATGAGAAATAAATGTTCGAGCTTGTTCGCAGAAGTTTGCAGAAGCACAATTTGATTGTGTTAGGTTGCCGCCACCTGTACTTCCTTCAAAGGGACGATGCCGAAGGTCATTCGAAGTAACTTTCTCCTTTGCGAAAATGTTCTCCGCGGCTTCGTTACGGAGTTATTAACGAAAAACACGGACCAATCACAACGCTGCTACTGGAGACTGGGAGAAGTGAGACCTGTGCTCTGATTGGACAGTGTTTTTCGTTAATAACTCCTGAACGAAGCCGCGGAGAAGATTTTCGCTGAGGAGAAAGTTACTTCAAATGATCTCAGGAATCCTTTCAAGGATGTACAACATTTTTTAGACACCTTGTATAATAAACCTGTAAACTGTAATAGTATTTGTCTTGTTTACTGTTAATAATCGGACATTTCGTATGCAACAACCTAATATTAATAACTAGACAGCGAATTTTCTGCATTTCAAACATTAGAAGAAATTAAAATTACTGTTATATTATTTTCATCCTATTAAATACAGGGTGTCCCACGTAACAGTTTTCATGATTTTTTATGCATGTACTTGGCTAACATTATGATAGGTTGTTGAATTTGTCATTTTATTCTCTATAAGAATATGAACAAAAAAATTTATGATTTCATTAAAAAAAATATCGATGACCTTGAAATCTTGTAAAAAAATGACCTTGAGAAAAAATTTTTACCATCATCAAATTCGCCTCTTGAAACAGTACAACTTTATTCTGTGGAGATTTTTCGTACGACTAATAATAACAGAGATATTTAAGTGTTCCCATTTAAATGCCCCACCCTGTATAGCCAATCGAAAACTGATCAACTTTTGTTGAAGATATTTTTTGTCAGATTATCGCAACTACTTAAAAAATCGTGAAAACTGTTACGTGGGACACCCTGTACAGTGAAAAAGAAAATCAATTTCTATTTCACTCCAGTTAGTTGCAAATCAGGTAGAAAATTTTTATTTTGCATAAAGACCGCTATCTATTAATAAGAAATAAAGCCGTCTATTAATAACGTACATATTCAGCAGGTACCGTTCGAAAGTTTCATCACCGATCCGTGCATGGGGCTGAATAAAAATTGATCCCCGACAAAATTTCCTAACACCGCAAGTAGCTTACAGATCCCAAATGTTGTGGGATTGCGTTTTCATGGAAGGACTCTGACCAGCAGAATCGTTCGATTTTTCCGTGGAACGGCCGTAGACGAGTGGCAACGGCCATGGACAGTGAGACAGAGTGAAAAAGAGCGGTTCTGCAAAACAGTGTCCCGGTGAAAGAAGAACGGCAACGGGCACCAATACTGCGGGGAACCGAGTCTGAAGGGAATAAACGCATTCATGGGAACGAAACAGAGCAGAGTCGGTTTATCCGCAAACAATGAGGCGGGTGTCGCGCGCAACTCTCCACCGGTTCTACACTGTCAGAAGTTGTCTCTCTCATTTTTCACCCTCCTTTCCCGTCTGTTCTTGTCACCGTTCAACCCAGCGAGACTCTAGCACCGCGGTACTCTATTCAATTACACCGAAGACCAGACCTCCACGCACAGATTGCAACTGCACCGTTGCTGCATTCACCGCGTTGCGTCCGCGTATGCACGCTCCGCGCCGCGTCTTCACCTGCATTCAAGACCAACGAGGGAACACACACCCCCACCCCCCCTCCCCTAAACCTTCCCCGATTTTTTTCAGAACCCCTCGGATTCACCAACCGCCATGAAACGTGTAGCGATTTTGTTTTAACTCCTCAGGGTGAGGACCGTGTGCAGAAATTAATTTCGTATTTTTCAGTGAAAATTACGAATTTATTTTACGATTTTACGCAATGATCGCAGTACAAATACTGCTCGGAAAAATTGTGCAAACTGTGCTATTACAAATGAACACAGTGGACAGAATCTTTGAATCGGTTCATCAACAGGTTCGCAAACCGTTTAATTTTGATTACACTAATTTTCGTCCGGCCACTCTGGAAGATCGAGGAGATTCCGTTTTCGCGATCCTGTTAACCCCGGG
The DNA here is from genome assembly GCA_916610255.1 of Lasioglossum lativentre. Lineage (NCBI taxonomy): Eukaryota > Metazoa > Arthropoda > Insecta > Hymenoptera > Halictidae > Lasioglossum > Lasioglossum lativentre. Next base: position 29,698,980 of record OU744355.1, on the reverse strand, counting down.
CTGAATCTAGAAAACTATTTCCCCAATAAAGGGTCGCGTGTAGTCGAACGGTGTTCTAACTATCCGAAAATTCTATTTGCATCTTAATTTCGGCCCGGACAGAGAGCGAGAGAGCCCCGCATCCCCTATGCGAACGAATAGAGAAAAAAACAAAAAGCGAAAGGAGAAAGGAACTTTTATGTAAAATGAAGTAGCCAGGACAGTTTATTCCGGCTCGTTCGTGCAGTACAAACGCCCCCGAAATTGCAAATCCGGCCGATTGATCTCGGATGAATATTTAAGCCGCCTGCAACTCGCACGAGTCAACCCTCTCGCGCTTTTCATTTATTTTTTCTTGTTTTATTTTTCGTTCGTTCGTCGCCCCGTCTCGTCCGGTATCGCATGGGCGTCGAGGCTACATGTATATACATGTACATATATATATATATATTTTTTAAGGAAGGGAAGCTTGTTCGACATTTTATGCCGCGGCCTTTAATTATATCGTACAAATTTTACGATCCACTTCCGTTACACTGCGCCAACTTTATGGTAATGATGACAATAAAAAAAAAACAGCGACCGTCGCCGCCGCCGGTGATTCCTAGTCAAATATCAGAACAGTAAAACCGGGATTACCCTGTTTCCAGTTCAAAGGGTTTCTTCATTTCGTCGGGGTTCATCGATGGTTCCGAATAAGTATAATAATTTGGTGTATCGTTTTCCGTCCCCCACGGTTCGACAGATTTCAATGAAGTTCCAGATTGAAGTCAGTAAACTTGCATAATTTTACAGCTACGCGACTCGCCGGAATCATTCATGGAAATATAATACTTGCCTTGCAATTCGCTAAATTTGCGAGAACGGATTACACGTGCAACTTCGCCTCGAGGAGCATGGCTAGACGATGCAGTGTTTGAACGCTTGTAAACCCTAATGTTGTAGTAAAGGGAGCCTTGTTCACCTGGTATTACAGATTCGGAGCAATCACTCGTTATACTGTATACCGGAATATGGAATTTCGTGCGCTACCATTAATTTTAATAAACCCAGTTGCTGTTGGCTATTCTTTTAGTTTAAAGCTGATGAAGAGTGCAGTTCCATTTTCGCAAATATTAGGTACGTGAAAAAGTTTCGGTCTTTCTTTTATTTACAGTAGCTCCCACTAATATTCGGACGCTCTTAAAAAGACGATAACTTTTTTAATATTTTACCATAGAAATTGAATTTTTTTGAGAAGTTAGCAAAAATTGCAATTGGTCGGAATTGCAGAGAAAATACTAAAAGTTATGTTTTACAACTTTTTTATGTGGGCTCATATTGAAAATGTAGAAAACACGTTTCGTAGATCTATATCGATTAAACATATTCTGAAAATTTCATTAAAATCGGTCAACATTGCAACGAGCTACAAACGTTTAAAGATGGTAGATATTGCAATTTTTCACGATTTCTGGCCTCTAACTGCAATAAATCTAAGGATTCATATATCTTTCAATGCCTGTCGTTTTTCCCCACATAAACCGATTTCGATGAAACTTTTACAATACATATAATTGGCACAGAGCTACAAAACATATTTTTTAAATTTTCAATATAGACCCACATAAAAAAGTTGTGAAATGCAACTTTTAGTATTTTCTCTACAATTCCGACCAATTTCCATTTTTGAAAAAATTTCTTTTCACATCATGTGACATCTAACTTCTCAAAAAAGTTCAAATCGTATGATGCAATATCAAAAAAGTTATCGTTTTTTTAAGAGAGTCCGAATATTAATGGGAGTCACTGTATGTTATTTATTTGGGAGCATTAGTAGCATTGTTGCCAGTCTTCTGGCATTTTTAAATCCGGAATTAACCCGCCGTAAAATCGTTTGTTTTTGAGATGGCGCGTGGACGGTGGGGGATGAATTTCGACCAATGGGGATCGGTTCCGATAAATATCGGCGCGTAAGTGCTCGATCAAACAACGTTCTAACGAGCACGCAAAATTCCACGGTCTTGGTGCGTTTCGTGCCGCGTCGAGCCAGTTCCCCGGGACGCGTTTAATTTCCTCTCTTTGGCCCGGGGGATATCGTACACATGTCGGTGAACGCCTGCGAGCCACGATACTTCGCGCAAATTAAATTTTATCGGACACGTTGCGGCCCGGGGAAGGGCGACCGGAAGATCGCGGCCAGGAATTACACCGAATAAACAGGTTAAACATTTTTCAAACCGACCAGCAAGAACAGCTGCGAGCGAACGACCAGCTAGAATATTAATGCGAGATGTCTCGGACACTTTCGTCGAAGAAAAAAATATGTAACGGAAACGTACGCATGTAAATATTTATCTGAAGTCTACCGGAAGTGCAACCTGCATTCGGAGACTCGTGTCCCAACTCTACCTTCCCCTTCTACGCCGCTATTCCCCCACCCTTCGCCCACGGCTCGGTCACGTGACTAATCCGGTACTGACAGAGAGAGGATAACCCTTTCCCCCTGATCTGGCGACTCAAGTATCGAATTTCAACGTTCGCTATTAAAATAAAAAAATTCATCTTATTGCAGTCAATAATTAAAGAATTCTCGGAAATATCAGTTTCAGGTTCAATTAGAGATCGCAAATTTTTCAACAATTCTCCACGTAATTCATTTGGTTGGTGACTGAAACACATTTTTCAATAAATTTCCGAATTCGCGCTGAAGTACGAACAGAACGATTTTCATATAAATTGCGGACAGGTAGTCCCGGGAATATGTGATTTTTTTTCCGAAAGTTACGTGAAAAGCGTTCTTCGCCGGGAAATTAAAATTACTTTCAAAAAGTGATCCGGAACACAATAAAAATTTATTTTCAAGATAAGATCGCACTTAAGACGAGAACTCGCTAATGAAAACTCCGATTATTGGCTTGTAAAGAAGGTCGGCCGTTCCATCGAGGATGATATTAAAATATAATATATTCTTCTTTCCTAATTATACCGTTCAGCGAGCTGGTACGATATTTCGAGGAATCGCCGGCGCTAATTATCATAACAATACAAAGCGATTCATATTTTCCATCAAGATTCAAATTTATGGAAAACCTTCATCGGGGGCCAGTGTCCCGAGCAAAAGACGAGTCGCTTTGATCGTCGCGATCGTTTTCCCGACTCCTGGCACTATGCAATCACTATGCAACCTTCTCTCTCTTTCTCTCTCTCAGCTTTGCCCTTGTCCCGCTTCCCGCAAAGAGGGTACGTACTTCTGCTAAACGTTGTTTTGATTAATATTCATTCCAGCAACAGAAATCCAGTAAACGTCCGCGAATCCCGATAACTTCCAACCCTCGGATTCCTTTATTGCTCGTTCTATTTTTCCGGATGAGGAAAAGGGAGGATCCGGTTACATCATAATTAAAGTCGCGCGGGTCTTCGGGACGACTAATGATATCCTCTTCGTCTTCCTGAAGATTGTCTGCCTTAAGTTCCCGGCGGGCACAAAGGCCCTTGATAATGCGAGACACGCAAGAAAGTATCTTCCGTTAACATGTACAGTAATGCCTCGATACATGTGTGAGAGATGTGCACGATACTTGCGAACAATTTATCCCCACAATCCTAAGGTATAACCCTCGAACAGGAGGTCGATTGCTGAAAATTAGTAATAGTCGAAACTATGAGTTTCAGATTTGTAGAAATTTGTTATTTTTTTTAATAATTAGAATTTATTCGGTGGATATGCCTCGCACGATCGCAAGTCTATCCTGTGCTCTCTGTACCATAGCACCCGTGTGTTTATGTCCGGCATATTGATTTTGCAGGATTAGGCATGTAAGGAGTGGCGAGTCAAGACAATAGAGCCACCCGTATTAGAACATTCATTATCCAAACATGATGATACACTGGTTTATTGTCGGAACAACATGTCTCCTGTTAGAAATTGGTTACGGTAGTAACTCTTTACTAACCGGAACTTTATTAAATCTGTATGAAAATCATAAACAATAAATTTTTAACAATTCCCTTTTCGATAATGATTTAAAAATCGCACTGCTTTCAGTTCAATAAAATTATTCAAGAAATAAATGTCTGTGTATTTCCTGTCGCTTGCAATTTGAAGAATTGAAAAATCGTACTGGTTTGCAAACAATAAAATTATTCAGCAAAACAATAAATATCCGTGTATTTCCTGTCGCTTGCAATTTCAAGAATTGAAAATCGCACTGGTTTCCAGTTGAATAAAATTATTCAGCCAAGAAATAAATGACTAGTTCCTCTCTCGCAATTTTTATTTCGCGTGAAAATCTGCAGTAACGATATACAGGGTGTCCCAAAATTCCTTCAACTCCCTGAAATGTTCCCGAGATCGTTTGATGCGACATTTTTCTTTTCCAAAATGTTCGCCGTGGCTTTGTTTAGGACTTATTAATGAAAAACACGGTCCAATCGGAGCGCGACCTAGACGCGTGTTGTCAAAGATGGTCCGGCGCTCCAGCAGAGCCGAAATACGACGCAAGCCGTCCCGACCCATCGTGTTAAACATCTGGCGACTGACGTCACGACCTCCATATCAACACGGACGAACCCGCGTATCTCACCGCGCACCCAAAACAACAATAGCCGTCCCGACCCATCACGGTATATCGTAAATTACTAGCATTTATACTCATGTTTTTATTCTACTACGTCACGATGTAAGTATCTGCGACCTTAGACCATACATACTAATAGACCCGGCATATGTATAGTATGTGTAAGGTAAACCGAGAATTCAGTGTCCGAAAGATGATGGGACACTGTGACATCACAAGATAAGTCTTAAGATAATTTCTTTCCATGTACTGTGTACATGGCGCACCCGCTGACCCCCCTCTCCCCATGTAAGCCAAGCGTAGGCACTGTCGATGAGCATAGCTTGTACTACATCTTTTGAAAATGTGACGTCACAGTGTCTTTCAGCTGATTTCATCTTTCGGACACGGAAAATTATCTACGACGTGTCTATAGGTATATATGGTCTAAGTCTGCGACGATGAAAGGACTTACAGACCCAGACGACTGCTGGAGAAACCGGACCATCTTTGCCAACACGCGTCTAGGTCGCGCTCTGATTGGTCCACGTTTTTCGTTAATAACTCCTAAACAATGCCGCGGCGGACATTTCGGAAAAGGAAAATGTCGTTTCAAACGACCTCAGGAATCGCCCATTTCAGGAAGTTGAAGGAATTTTGGGACACCCTGTATGTTGGAAGAGCGTGGCAAGGATGTGCAAATAAATGATGCTACGAGCTTCGGCTGGCCTGTACGGCTTCGGAAGCTCGAAAGGTCAGTTTTAATCGGAAACGTAGACGCCTCCAAACATTATAGTGTATTTGGTACGTCGTGGGGGGCTAATAATAGAAAATGTCGGCCCGTAGCGATCGATCTCGCGACAATTTGGCATCGACCCTGCAGGAATCGCAGCGTGGCGCGGTGCACCTCGTTTATCTCGCGCGAGATACAAATCGAGACGTGCTCCGACGCGCAAAAACGCGCTCTCATCAAAGACGCGGACGGCGCGGCGTGGAGCGCGTCGATCGATAACTGCCATTGAAAAAGAGGAAGAACAACAATAAAAAAAAGAAATATGACGCGGCTTGTCCGATAAACGAACGGGCGACGAGAGTCCGGTCAAACCGTCGAATTTCGATAATTCCACAGAACGATGATTTTTTGTTCTGTCTAGCGGACCACGCGAAAAGAAAACCGAAAAATCTGGCTGCCGAGGATTTTGCCGGGTTTTCGCGTGCTGTGCGCGAAAGTGATAAACACGGTGGAATAAATGGAATTTAGCTATTATTGCGTTCACGGTATTTTGGAAACTGTGAAACGAGATAAAATCAAAATCCTCGATATTGGCGACGTTTGCGTGTTTGTAAATGAAAGATAAGGTAGTCGATTTTTGTATTTTGAAGTCTAAGAAACAATGAAAAATATATTGTTATGGATTTTCTTCGAATAAAATTTTATTTCTCATACAACGTCGTGTAGCCATTAGAAAAAGATATAGGCACACAGATGTAAATGTTCTCTATCTTCTGGGAACTGTTGGCAGAACAAAGTTCTAATCGTTGAAACTGCGAAACAAATCAAACGAGAGGGGTTGAATTAACGCAGAGTGAGAAGAACGCTGCATTTCACAAAGCTCAAGCTCCCGATTCAAGATTCCAAGAGGCGGCTGCAAGCCATAAAAATTATTTTCGCGATCGCAAGTGAAAATATAAAAGGGTCGCCGCGTGCCAGATAAAAGATCGATACCCTTCATCTACGAATGCGCGGCGAAAGAGCCCGATAAATTACAAGAATCGCAAGAGAATGCATCGGGGTCGAAAGAGAGGGAGAAATGAAAAGGGGCGGAAGAAAATCACGGAAAACGAGGGGGCGAAACTATAGCAAACGCTGCGCGATATAGAGGTGATCACTGTGGCAGGAAAACAGAGAAAGAACCGGCGACCGGCAGAGAAAGACGCGCGCCGAAGATAAGGAAAAGTGGCGAACAAAACGGGTGAAAAAGAAACGAGCAAGAAGAGAACTAAAATCGTTCGACGAACGAGCGAAACAAGGGGTTGAAGGACAGGGGCACGATAAAACAAAACAGAGGGGTCCGGGGGACAAGAGGGGTCGGGGTGAGGGGTGAAGAGAAGGAGGAGGGTTAAATTAAATAGGATACAAAAAGGAGGAGCAGGGAAGACAGTAACGAAAGAAAAAGAAACCGCGGGTACAATTAGACGGAAAAAAGGGGTGAAGAGAGCTAGACAGAGGGGACAGGGGAGAGGAAGAGAAACGCGACAAAGAGAATAGTGGAAGCAAAAGAAAGTGGACCGGCTGAGGGGGTGAGGAGAGGATGACGACTGGGGTGAGATGGAGTAAGACAGCGAGTGGAAATGAGAGCACGGGGGGGAGCGAGAGGGTAGCATCGGGCAGACTATAATAGAGACTGAAAAAGAAAAAACGGGCAAGAGAAAGAGAGAAGGGCGATGGTTGGAGGGTGCGGAAGAGGGAGTGACAGAGACGTTAAGGTAGTATTCTGGTTTTCGAGGCCGGCTTTTTCACAAATTTTTCGGAATTTTTTTCAGAAGAACTAGTACACTTTTTGCATTAGAATTTTGTACACGTAATTGTGGGTATTCAAAGTACGTAAGTTATTTTTTCTAAATAAAAATAATGAGAGTTACATTTCTGCTTTATGCGAATGCAACAACGTGACTTCGAGGAAGAATATTTTTTCCAAATATCGCATTCAAACCGACACCTCTGAGGGAGAATACCCCTCAGGGGATATAAAAAAAATATACAACTCCTGCAATTCTGATTATTTTCACTTAAAAATAATAACTTCTACACTCCAAATAGTCATAAATGTGTGTGTGTAAAATCCTACCGCGAAAGGTTTAATAGTAATTCTGAAAAAAATTCGGAAAAACAGTCTAAAAAACTGCCTCGAAAACCAGAATGCCCCCTCAACAGAAAAAGAGAGAAAAAGAGAAGGGCAGGGGGGAAAGGCATGGAAGCAGAGAGGGAGAGACGTGACGCGTGGCATCACGTGGTGTATTGATCGTCGCGCAGCATCCACGAGAGCCATTCCGGCTGCCAACCTTCCTACCTACCCCAAGCACCTACCCCTTTCCCTCATACCAACCTTCCGCCCCACCCACTTTCCTCCAGACCACCATTCTCCTCTGACCTCCTCCTACTTCACTTCACCATCCCCCTTCAGCATCCCCCCTGACGGTACTCCTGCAACAAACTACCCCCTGCCCCCTGCACGCGCCGAGCCCCCGGCGAAACCCCGTCAGACATCCATCGTCGTGTATCCAGCGAGTTAATTATTAAATGCATCGTCGTGCCTGCTAGGCCCTGCAATACTTCCCTTCCACCCCCACCTCGGCCAGCCGAGAAGCCCTAGCATCTCGCTCCTTCCTCTCTATCTTCATCTATCCGCTCATTCCTGTCTTCGTCTTTCTCTTCAGATTTTGCGTTACGCTCTCGCTTTTCTCCGTTTTATACTCTCTTCATCTCTTCCTCCCGTTTCATCCCCTCTGTCCTCATCTATCCGAGTATCGCCGCGCCGCGCCGCGCCGTCTCGATTCATCCCTCTCTCTCTCTCTCTCTCTTCAGCTTCTGCTTTATCTCCCTCCATCCAGCTTTCCGGTCTCGCTTTTCTAGGTTTTTGCCTCCTCTACTTCTGTCCCTGCCGCTGGCGCCGATTCACGTACAGTCACTTCATCTTCCGCGGACCTGGTGTAAATGCTGGAAAGGAACGGTCTATCGGGGACTTTCGATTATCGGGCAAGTCGGGGATCGATCCCATCGCGGAAAAGGGAAACATCGGCTGCAGCCGAGCATTGACATCGACCCCGACCCGCGATCCTGTTTACAGATTCCCGTGAACGACGATCCCGCAGACCGTCTTATTACCGGCACACAGACACGCGAGGAACAGCTATCTAATTTTGCTTTTATTGTTCGTCTTAAGTTCTCCGCTAGCCGACGTTTACCTGACCGCGTGCGAATCGTTAGAATGCGGTTACCGGAGAGTTACTCTGCGAATGCGCGATTTTATGAAATCGTTAATGAACGAAACGTTTATGCCAACGTTTATCGTGGTAGTTAAGTGGAAATGTCGTTAACACTGTTTTTATCGGTTTTTAATAGACGGAACGGGATTTTCAAAGCATCGCACAAGGTCCACTTTGAATTTTTATTTATACAGTTTTGTAGACGTAAGTACCTGACTTTGCAAAGTGACTTTATAGTAAAATAATAGGGAGGATTTTTTAAAAATATTTTCCTCGCGAACAATCACCAAATGAATACGAACTGGTCTTTTGTTGCGAACGTAATGAAATTATTGTTTACAACGTCAGGAAATAGATGTATGATCCTATTTATCATTGTGTTAATTTGACATCCAGTGATAAATCTAGTTCGTAAAATAAAGAACAAATTAGGATTAATGCTTGTATATTTCCTTGTATTACAACTTTTGCAATGGATAAATGTGAATGTATAATGTTAGACAGTTGATTAAGTATAATTAAAGTATAATTAGAAAATGCTGTTTAGTTTAATCGGTTTTTCCATATTTTGCTTGTGTTGGTTCGTTCTAACAGTACATATTTTCCTTTGATCGTTTAGCGACTGTTTCGGTGTTTTCAGTTTCGTAATATCCTCGAAATCCTTCATTTGAAACGTGACGAAGCAAATATTTTCGTTAAGCCTGGGGAATTTGATGGTTATTTGGCTTGGTGCGTAAACAACTTTGTCTCGCGGCGGCATTCGTTTTCGCGCGAACCAAGAACCGATCGAAAAACAATAACGGGATTTTGTACACCAATTAAATGTACGATCGGTTTTACAACGGTCCATCGAAAACACGTGAATTATCGAAGAAAGTATTATTCTCCACTTCACTGTGTATAATTTCATTTATCCGACTGAAATTCGTACCTCTCAATTTCTATAAACGTTCTCGTAAAGTAATATTCATTAAAATTTAAAATATTTATCTGCAATTATAACTTTCCACCTCCATTTGAAAAGTTAAGCAAACTCTGAACAAACAGAACGAATATTTCGATGATACTTGAACAAAGCTTTCACAGGAATTGTTCCTCTATAAAATTTCAAATCAACAAGCCAACGAAATTGCGTTTCTTTATTACCGTTACTTAATTGCCAATTAATCAATATTTTCATTTCGTGCTTTGATCGAGGTCCGAGAAGTTATGAAATGCGTACGTATTCGAAGTCCCTTTTTATTCTTCGAATAATGAATATCGATGGGCTAATGACAGTTCGCACGACCAATATACCATCATGATTTTCGATCTTCAAAGCCCGTAGTACCTTTAAAATGGCTCCGTAACGTAATTGCCTCAGCGAAAGCTTTCGATCGAGTATAACCTTCCAGCATTTTCGCCGTGGCGTGACGCGCGGAGGAGATTTTGTTCACCCTGCTGCAGGGGTTCGGGGGGATGATAGACTGCGATCCACACAATGATACATATCGTAATTAACTTAACCAAACAGTTCCTTAATAGCTGCGAAATTGGCGAACAATTTGCACCGAGGCGATAGACATGGAAATCTTTTGTTCCAGCAGCTTCTGGGGGCTAGTTATTAAATTCTAGGATATTCGTTGACTTCTGTATAACGTGTACATTCTCCTTGTGATACAGCATGATCTGATTGTATTATTTTCTATTTATATTATTTCATAATATTGAATTAAAATGAAGGATGCTTAAATTGAAATGGCAAAGTTCAAAAATTTATTAACTTCTGAATGATTTCGATTGGTGTTCTTTAAATGAGAACGGAGAGGACTGAGATCTTGAAAAATTTAAATGTTGCTTTTTAAACAATCTCTTACTTACAGAAGTCAGTTTAGTGTGGTTATCGTTTCCCATTGTGTATTTTTCGATGAATTCATAGTATTGAAAAAGTTCGTCAACGCTGTGCAAGCACTTGAGAAGCGACTCCGTTTATTTGTTATTCGAGACACTAGTTATTGAATTATTCATTGCTCATGGGAAGTCTACATTCGACATTTATTATTCGTAGCTTCCAATTCGTGTTTATTTCAAAAGAACGGCGTTCGTTATTCTTGATTTATTCCGCAGCTGAAATCTGTTCTACCACGAACTCTCTCTCTCTCTCCCTCTCTCTCTTTCTTTCTCTCTGTCTCATTTACTTCTAAATATTTATAAGCAATTATTTTAATCATAACGGAATTTCCCCCGGTACGATCAGCGTATCTTCAATTAGTCTTAATTTCCACTTTGCCCATAAGAAGAGATTAACGTTCATGAAGTATGCCTCGCAAGAATTTCAAGCATGAATATCTTAAGGTATTCGGAGAGCTTCCGTCGCTTCATCAGCTTGATCTTGATCTTGATCTCGATCTTCGGCTACTTACAATTAACGAAGCTTAACAGTACAGGGAAACAGAAATATTCCTCCTTATCTTCGATGAAAATAACAAGAAAATAAATCTTAAAAATATATAAATAAAAATAATATTAGCTACTGGTCACAGATATTAAATATATGTCGATGCATGTGCTCATTTACTGGTAGTATGTGGAATAACGGAGTAAGTCCAAGAGATTGGACTTATGCCATTATTCAAGATATTGTTACAGTCACTTTATTTAGGATGTAAAATTGAATCTTATTTTTTAATACCATAAAACAAAGTATACACAAGTTAATGTGTTAAATAAAACAAGTATGCTTAATAATTACTATTTCTGTAAAAACCCCATTTTTCGTAATTTTCGACTTATGCCACTTGTCAACTAAGGGGCTTCACTGAGAACGGCTGAACGTAAAAAGCTAGGGTTTGAACCATTAGACGCAGCGTTTCTTCGGGAAGGTTTTAGAGCAAACCGCATTCGAAAAAGTCCATTCGTTCAAAAGTTGTGACGTCATTAGTGATCAAAGATGACTTTTTCGCCCTCTTTTGGGAACGATTCTGCTTATAACTTTTGACTGGTAACACCCATATTCAATTTGAGATAGTGAGAGAGAGGGAGAGAGGGAGAGAGGGAGAGGGGGAGAGAAAGGGAGAGGGAGATCTGTGACAGGTAAAAACATGCTTTTAAAAAATACTGAGCCACAGCAACGCGTGGCGGGGGAAAGCTAGTATACAAAAGCAGTGCTTCAAAATGTAGATTAAAGCGCGTATTAAAAAGTGAAAAAATAATGATTGTTTATCAGTTTGCTGACAAAGTCGTTTGCAACATATTACAATATTATTTAACTGATGAAATTCAGAAAAGTAATTTTAAATGTCCCTACAATTTCACAAAGTCATTTGGAACATACTATAATACTATTTAACTGATAAAATTCTCCAATAAAATATTGCAATTATAAAACTCTGCAAAGCAATTGAACAGGATCGCATTGCGAATCGCGCGGTCCTTCATGCGCATCATCGACACAGTTTTTTAAAACGATACCGAATATTGTCGAATAATTCGCGATATTTTTCGATCAGTTTCGAAGTAATGTTTCGAAGTTTGCAACGTGGGTTCGTCGGTTGTCTCGCTTTGGCCCAGACCATCGGCCAGGTACACGAGAGTTCACGAATTTTCGCCTAAACGCCGACAATACCACGTGAAACAGACGTCAGAAGCAGGTCACCGAGGTGCATGTACGCACATACGTTTAGGAGAGAGACCAATCAAATCTGCCCGACGTGGCTTTGCGTTGCACTGCCAAGAACGTTATTCACCTGCCGTTGCGAATTGCCAAAACGCAGTGCTGACTGTCAACCGGGAACGAAAGCTCTCGAGGCGCGTCGGCGATTCTACGTCGTCGAAACTCGGAATGATACATTCTTCTCTATCGCAACTGTTCCCTCCAGCCTTAATCTTCCAGCAATCTATATGGGGTGTTGTCTAGCAAATTTCATTCACATCAATTTTTAGGTCGGTACTGGAATAGCTCTTTATTTATTTTAATAGACTTATTTATAGATTGGCATCATTGTAAACAAATATTAACAAGTTGCGAATAATAATGAAACATATGTTGTTTGAAAAATCTATAAATATAATACTAAAAAATGAGAATATTTTAAATCAAATGAAGGATTATAAACATTGAAAAGAAGACTATTTAAAAAACGTAAGAATAATTTAGAACATACGGTTTAAAATAAATATTGCATCTCAGGAAAAGAACGATAAAATAAGGTGAAAGAAGATCGGGTTTAAGAAAAAAGATAAGAATACTTCGTGGCACAAAGAGACAAGAAACAGACGAAAAGGAGGCAGTATTTTAAAAATAGTAAGTACGATACAGCGCACGAAAATTGAAAAGAAAATTGCGCGCAAGAATAACAAAGCGAAGGAAGAGTAACTCATGTCACAAAGGCTTGAAACGAATACTATTCCCAGAGAACACATAGCAGTAAAAAAATAAGAATAATTCCCGTATAACGTTTTAAAGGGAAGACTGCACCTACGGAACACAGTAAAAAAATAAGAATAATTCGGGACATAAGGTTCAAAGGGAAGACCGTATTTAGATAAAACATAACAGTAAAAAAGTAAGAATAATTTAGGACATAGGGTTTAAATGGAAGACCGTATCTAGGAGACAGGTAGCAGTAAAAAATAAGAATAACTCGGGAAAAGAAGACCGTTTATTATCGGTCGTAAAAAAGTCATGGCTTCTGAGCAATCGTAGATATACTTTAAAGACTTCCCTATTTTGACACTATAGTCATAAAGCAACATTTGGGAATTTTTTACGAGAGACGTATTAAGTATTATAATTCTAAATTTGGTACACTTGGTGAACAACGTTTGGAGAATATATGTAAATTTTTTTAAGCAATAATTTTCATTTTCTTCAGAGTTACAGCGCTAGTAGTGAGAACGTTGGAAGAAGCAAATGATGACGAACACAGTTCTGGCTATTGTCAACCATAACCTTGTAACTAATAAAAATTTTTAGATAACAAAAATGTGGAGCACTCTCTGAAAAGGAGCTTTTCAAGTATAAATTTATTTATTGTACGATTTATTGTAAGATTTACAGTTCTTGAGAAAAAAATTCCCAAAAATCACTGAACTCTTGACAGTAGACATACAATTGATTTTGAAATGAAAAATTATGGGCACTCTAAAAAGGAACTTTTTAGGTATGAAATTAGTCATTACATAAAGTCTCAATTCTAGAAAAAAAATTCCCAAAAATCACTGAACCCTTAACAGTAGACATACGATTGATTTTTAACTTAAAAAATTATGCGTACTCTAAAAAGGACCTTTTTAAGTATGAAATTATCTATTAAATAAACTTGAAAAAAAATGATGAAAAGTAGCCCTACCGAGCCCTAAAAATGACTAACATGTCCTGTCTCATAAAAATAACAAGATTGAATTTATGTTCTCGAACGACTCTGACCACAGTATGTGCTCGGATAAAAAGATTCGACCATTCCCCATGGGGAGAAGTTTAATTCCAATAATCGTCAAATAAAATGTATAAAACCGATGATGCGACCACCGGGTTGTACGTTTATCGTTAAGCTATTGGTCCGGGGTTTTCCGGCGTCCGCCTCGAAATACAAAATAAACATCAGCCGTGGTCAGGACAAAGGTAAGGGGTTAAAGAGCCGATTATCGCGTCCTCGTCTGCGCGACGCGACGCGACCCGACGTCCGGGAGAATCACGGTGGTCGGAACGCACGGCAATCGAAAGAACTAAGAGGAACGATAAATATTGCGGGACCGTTACGCGAATTTACGGGACGTAAGAAATCAAAGTGGATAGAAGGCGATAAGGGGGTGGCGAGAGGAGGACACGAAGGGTGGCAGGAAGAAGAAGAAGTATTTGCGGGACGAAAGGGTTTCTCCCGGCCGCCGGGAGCGCAACGCCTTCAAGAGACTCGGTCAACAAGCGGCGCAGGCCTAAGTCCCTTCTTCTTTTGACACCTACGTCGGCGAAGACGATACTTTAAGCCGCTACCAGTCGCGCTTTTTACCTTATTCGAGATACCGTCACGGGTCTTATCCTCTTATTTAGACGTCGCGTCGAGGAGAGAGGGCGGACCCGTTGAAAAACCCGAGATTCTCGAGCACCGACGCTCCGCTCAAATTATTAGGTCCCAGGGAATGTTCCCGTTGACTCGGTTTTCATAAACACTGGAAACCCTTAATCGGGAAGCTGAGGGTCCTCGCGGCCCTGCGAGGGCTTAACGCCTTCACCGAGTGCACGGGAATCCCAAGATTACGGAGGAATTTGTTTAATTTGTTAGCTCAGCGATTTTTCCCCAGTGAAATACGAAACTGTGGAGACGTTAGAAGACCTGAAGAGCACTGCTGCGCTGTTTCCCCAGCTGTTGAAAATTTTTATTTTCCATAGATATCCGTAGTCTGATCGTGAAAGACCCCAGGACACCATTAGGCGGTCGAGGAAATTTCACGCAGGAATAAAATAAATCTCATCGAAACACTAATTTCCCTACCTTTTGAGAGAACCCGATTCTCTCCTAAATTGAACCCAGCTATCCGCGACCGCAATAAATCTGTCGGTGGCGATCCCGCGGACAAAGGGATCGCGGAATACGGTTAATAAGCATTCTAATGTTGAAGCATCGGGCGAAACGGTAGACGGTCAGGTGGGCTAAGTGGCGAAATAGAAAACACGAGAAGGCCGAGGGAAGGTCGATGGATGGAAAGGAGGACAAAAGCAGAGGAGCAGAGGAGAACGGTAGCAGGCAGGCAGGCGGCAGGCAGGCTGGCAGGCAGCATCATCATCGGGTGAGGAGAGATCGCGAGACCAACGTAGAAGAAGTAGTACTCACCCCCTCAGGCCGAAAGCCCTCTTTGCCAGCTCCAGCTTGAAGACACTCGGTCAACAAGCGGCAGAAGCCCGGGTCTTGGCCGTTTTCCTCTGGCGTGGGTGCAACGGGAGACGGTCGTTACACCGGAATCCGTTTGCTATCACTTCTCCGGTTCACTATGACGCGACACTATATCACCGACGACCGATCTCCGGTTGGCAGCGAACCTGGTCAAGATGGCGATTTCAACGAATGGCTAACTCACTTTACCCCCGGATTGATCACGGTCGAACGCGAGATTAGGTTCGCGGCGAGCGAATGGACTCGGGGCGCGTGTTTGCTGAATCGGGGATCGAGAAAGAACGGGGATGCAAACGGTGCTAGAGAGAGGTTCTAGGAGGCCAGAAGAGGGAACGATGATCGCGGCAAAAGAAAACGAAACCGAGGGGATCTCGGCTAAGTTTAGAATACCCTAAGAGGGACCTAAACGAAAACGGAAGAGAAGATGGGCGAAGAAGGAAGGAGCAAACGCGCGACCACGAATACAATACAGTTCGAGTGTTCCTCGATGCTTGGCTGGTGTGTTCGACTTAGGGGGGGAGAGCAGGAACAGCGAATGATTTTAGATTCAGTGCCAGAAAAATCGCCGGCCAATCGTGAGGGGACACAGGACAAATCGAGATCGCCATCTCTCGGCCAACTGGGGCCATCGAATGACATTAATAGACCTTTCTCTCGCGTCGATCGAGTCCCCTAATTGCCGGGAAATCATTATCGCTAATAGACTCGTCTCGTGGGACGGACCCACGGAACTGGTTGTTTAAGAGCCGGACTGCCAGTAATTTTATTCGAACGATGTGCTGGACCGAACGTTCCCGGCTCCGTCCTGGGAATCTTTCAAATAAACTGTCGAGACATCTCTGCGTTCATGGGTGGAATTTCATGCGGTAAATAGTTGGTTTTATTTTTCCTACTGTGCACCGGATTGAAATGGAATATTTTTGATATGGTAATTGAGAGAGTATTTTAGTTTGAGGATAATTGAAATTTATGGGGTTTGATGTTTGGTGTTTGCGGACTTGGTGAATTTATTCTGTGTTCATGAAGGAGTTAATTATCATGTTTTAGGATTTATTCTGTCACGTGAAAATAGGCTTTTTACGATGGAAACTAGTTTATTTGGCTGAAATATAAAGATTAGATAATTTAGTAAAAGCGTCGAACATAAAATAATTCAAAATTGCACGTTTCATTTTGTATCTTATTTTATCACATTGCATTCGGTTTTGAAATTCATTTAGACACGAATTGGTTGTTCATATATTTTTCTACGTCTATTTTCCCTTCTTATTTATTGATTGTTAAGGTAAATACTTTTTCCGTTTCGTTCGGACGTCATGGAAATATGAATGTAACATCGTGGTGCGAAAACGAGAATTCCCTCGCACACCGGCAAATAGATGAAAATAGGTACAAAGTTTCTCGTCTGATAATAACGATAAATGATCGAGCCCGTCGGACAGAGGAAGCCATTAATCAAACTGGTTTCGCAGACATTTGTCGAAGATAAAGTGGAAAAGTTTAGTGAAAATATTTCATCCGCGAACGTGTGTAATATCGGTTCGGAATGACAAATTTAAATGATGGGAAATAAAATATGTAGGCGTTTTATAAATCCGTGGATCGTCAATTTGGAAATTTATTTTCAGATATTAAAATGACAATATTAAAAAGTTTTCAAGCCAATGGAATATTCATTTGCATAATATACAGCTAGTCGTTTTGCTTCTAATTTATTCATTGATTCATTACACTAATATATTTCTATCCATATTCGTTTCTTTCTAAATATTTTTTTTATTTTAAATAATGAACTTCAGATGAACCGCAGTACTTTTTAACAATGCGATTTTATTTCTCTGGAGCATTCAATTATTCTAAAGCCCCCCGTAATAACAATTTCTGAAGAAGGAAGTATAATTCTGAGCCATTGGCGAATCTGCGAGAATGATAAGAAATGAAGATTTGAAAGCCTCAATTGAAACAGATTCGCTCCAGTTTGCAAGATAACTCGCTGAACAATGTCGCGAAGATAGAATGAAGAATACTGTGACTCAACTTTTAAAAAGAGCACTTTTATTCAACTCGTAGATACTTCGGTTAACAATAAATATAGAGTGACATATAATATTTTTCACTTTACTATTTTACTCTAAAATGATCATACATCACGGCAAATTCTTTCTGTTAAAGTACATAAAAGATGTTTAGAAGCCGAGGGAAATATTCCCAGAACCACATACGACCTCAATTCATCCTCAACCTCTTGCCTTAGAATTTCCTTCGTGTAGGATGGAGGTTAATCTATAAAATCTACGTTGCCTTTAAAGGTTATATAGTGATATGAGAAAAATTCCATTCCTTCACTGTGAAAAAAAAACTACAAGTGATATTTAAAATATAAAATTACCAGCAAAATTAATCAACCTTTACCTTACGAATTTTCTACATTTCTTCCAAAACTGATGGAAGTGGAAACAGATAAGAAACCTCACTATTTCCTTACCGCTTTAGAATAATTACCATATGTATCACCTACTAAAAAAATGGAATAGCAAGTAAATAAAAAAAATTGAGCTGCTCAACCCTATTGCTCACAATTTATCTGCATTTTTTCCACAGATGAAATAATAATTACACTGCGGATCTTTATGCAAAATAAAAATTTTCTTCGTTAATTATAACTACACTTCGGATCTTTATGCAAAATAAAAAGTTTGTGCATCAACTGCAAAACACAGGAGCTACATATATATTTATATTTTTCACCGATAATTTTAATATAGTGAAAATAATATATTAATACTCTTAAAGTGTTCTAAATTGCACGTACTCATTTTTGCCATAAATGCATAAAATCCGGAGTCTAATTATAACACACAGAAAGCATACCAAAATTTCTTTCTATCTGCAACAATTTTAATAAATCACACACACACACAAAAATAACATACATGGACGTTTTTAAATAGTCTGAACGTTTCTACCGTTTTAAATAACGTCCACCTATTTTCGCCATAAATGCATAAAATCCACAGTATCTAATAATGACGGAAGAAAAATATTCTATCTACAAATCAGTTTCGAAAAGCTAGCTACCAAGGTAGGGATTGACCGAAGCAAACAATATCCCCATCCCCCGAATCCCGTGACAGGCTATTTTGAATAATAGATACAATAACCTCGCAAAACAGCAGCAAACATTCGAAGCCCTGTCTACTTTGTGTTACCACCGGTCTGGGGGGTCGGCGTGACAGGTGCGCTGAATTTTTCATACATCGATAATGGGATACACGAAATCTCCAGACTGCGGGCTCGCGGCATTCATTCGTCGTGCTCGCGCAAATGTTTGTCTGCGGTCTCGGGGACATCGTTGGACGCCGGGCATTGAGGCGGGCAGAGATGACATTATCGGCACCGGGAATTTTCACTTATTGTTCTGCACGCACGTGTGTACACAGGCCGAAGTGGGGAACAGGGAAAGCACGCGTGCACAGCATCATCGGGCCGGTGCGGTGGTTGCGGCGTTATTATTGGTATTCATGGCTCCCTCTGTTCGACGGTCGCCGTCTCGCGGATTTATATTTATGTACCGCGGCGTCGAACGCTCGGTATTTCTGACTTCGTTTTTGCAATCGATCGTTAATGTCACACCCAATCTACAAGCGGCTGCCAGTGCCGCCGTTTACCGCTGTCAGTTTGATATTACTCGGATTGCCAGCGCGCGCAAAACGAACACGAACCTCCCGGCCACGCGGTACCACCGCACCGCATCGGGCTTTAACGCGCTCGTTTTTCAACGTTGGATAGCCGACGGACGTCCCTTCGGACGTTTCTCCCAGGTTTTTCTATTATCCGCGTGAGAGTTAATTAGTGAAACGTTCGCGAGCCTATTGTCGTGATCGCCAGCACGGCCGATTGACAGTTTTAACCCCTTGTCTTGTGTTGGCGGCACTGCTCGAACAATTGGACTTGATAACCGGTGGATCTTGATTAAATCGGTTGTACAGACAGATTCTATTTTATTTATGCTTCCCGAAGATTATTTGTTTTTCCGCGGGGGGGAAATCTGTAACACTGAATTCTGAGGAATATTGTAAAAAAAAATGTTTATAGAAGTTTCGACCACTTTACATCTTTCTCTGAATGATCCCTACAATTCAGGATAGAGAACTATTATTGGGGAAGGGACGAAAGTTTGTTGAATTTTTAAATTAAAATTCAAAGATAAAATTCAGAAAATTTAATATTCTCCATTCTGTTAGCTTTTGCCATCTTTGGCAAAGCTGAATTTTAATTGGAAAACGCTACAAACTTTCGTTGCAATATAATTTGGTGAAAATATCTTGCAAAAGGAATTGATGAAAGATTTGGAAACTATGGGTGAAGAGTATGCAGTTTTCAGATCGGTTCGTTGAAACGGTATAATGAGAATGGACGCCTTTGCTGTCTGGACACCTAAGCATCTACTTACAGTACGCAACTAGCACGAAGCTCGCAGCAACCAAGAAACAAGGTCAGACCGGATTCACAGTGTGTCCCAGTTAAACGTGACCATCCAAAATATCTCCGTTGCTTTTAACGATACAACGAGAATGGTAGTTCCTGTATGTTAATTTTGTAGCTGTCCTGCAGTGCTACGTGTACGGAATTCGCCTCTGTGATACCGAACTCTGGTCCGCATACTACATGACAATCTTAATTGTTGATGTCATAGCTTCTGGACGTATTTAGTCCACAATCTGCCCTCCAAAATACTTTTTTGCTCAGCGAGTCCATCGTGTCTTTATTACCAAAATGTAAGAGGTAGCTGTGAGCGCAATTTTGGAGTTTCGATAAATTGAATGGACAAATAGAAAAACCAAATTATTATTATAAATCTTTCGTTATCTTAATTCTTATCAATTTGTATTGGTCGTTAACAATAGTATTTTTAAGAGGCCGACATTGAGAATGTAACGTGTTACCTAAAATTAATTTAACGTAATAAATAAGTCTTTTTAAATTTCATCTCTATATAATTGTTTACCACAACATTCAATTTATATCTCGAAAAATGTTTCTTTAGCATTTACCGTGATTTAAGGTTCACAGTTGCTACCAGACCACCTCGGATTCAGCCTAAATCTCCAGACAGGGGAAAAAGAAAAACCAGGATCGCATTTAATCGTTTCATCCGGCTAGGATACTTGAAAGCTCGCTCCTCGATTCTCCCAGCTCCAAGGAATTTTTCTTTTGGTCATTTTCTTAGCTGATATGGATTACTCGAACGCAACCAGTGGAACTAACCCTTATGAGTTAGATAACATTGATTGTGACTTAGGGCTGGACACCGAACCAACGAGTACTCGGACGATTAGCTATATCTCCGGTAGCAAAACGATGAGCAAAACCTCGACCGAAGGCGAACGAGTAGGATAAATCGCAGTGATAGCTTCGTGTAATCTATTTCAGCTAGGAAATCCTTCGGAAGAAAAATCCCCTGCAACCAAAATAGATAAATTTACTTGAAAATCTACTGTTGCAGAAGATGGTGAATATAATTCTATTTTAATATCGATAAGATTGAACTTTATCGAAATACATTTTTATTTTAGTTTCTCACGGCTGACTCGGAAGCTTTTTATTCCGCACAAAGATCGGCATAACCACCGAGGTTCACGATGGCAATATCAATATGCTAACAGCGCCCAGTACAAGCAACATTAACCCCCCGAATCGATTCGCTCGGCAACTCTCGATCGCCGCAACAACTTTCGAAGCTGCAGCACCGTTATGCCGGGTTCCCACCCCCTTGGCCGAAGCATCGAAAATCATAAACCCCTGAAAATTACCGTCACTTCATAGCTCCGCGATCATCTGTTAACCGTGGAATTCTGATCGAGCGAAGGACAATAACACAGCCGCAAAGGCTTAACAAGCACGAATGGATCCCGAGAGGTATAGTGGTAATGAAGAGCTACAGAAGGCGGGGGACGGCGGGGCTGAGTGTCCAGGGGAGGGGGATTAAAGGAAGATAACTGCATCGTAATCTCCAATCTGAAGTTCCCCACGGGAAATACCGGTGGTGCTCGCGACGTACATGTAGAGAAAGGAAGGAATTACATTCTAAAAAGCTTTCGTGAACCATCCGCTCTCGACTCTATCCACCTCCCCACCCCCGAGCCACCCCCGAGCCACCCTTCTTCGACGAACCTTTTTCCGTTGGTGGGTAATTTCCGCGTGTTCCTACCGTCTCGGATTTTCCGTCACTCCGGCTAGAGGGTAACCGAGCAGGTGCACGAATTCGACGAGTTTCCTGCGGGAGTCCGAATATAAGTACACAGCCACTCAAAAAGATACCTCACGTATGCACGTTTTTAGGAATTTCTTGCAGCTAGTCAGTTGAACCGACCTTCTTGCAATTTTGAGGATATTTTACCACGCTATTGGAGCAAATAAGTATATTTTTTTTTAGTAAAAAAGAATTATACATGACAAAATAATAATTGCTTACAAGTAGCCCGACGTTAAAAAGATATTTAAGCCGGATGTAAACCGTAGAAAATGAATGATATTTGGGAATTTATTGTAGATAATGGGTTGAACCAATCTTCATGAAATTTTACAGCTATTTTAAAACACTATTACAGAAACTAAGAATAATTTTTTTAATGAGATAGAGCTGTAACTAAAGCAGTTATAAGAACTTACATACGGCCCATCTTCGATAAAGGCGTAACAGCATGACGTGAACTGTCGAAAGTAAATTTTTCGGAATTTATCGAAACCATTATTTGACACACATATGGATCGCTGTATTATTTCATGCCGTCACGACGAATTATAGTCAGAAACGCGAAGAAGAATGCCAGCCGTAAAAATTTTATTGCGACCCCTTGATTGATGGCTGTAAACACTCGACTGTGTTTTCTGTCATCCTTCTCGAAACTCTGAGTGCTGTTAATAATAAATAAATTGTACGCTGTTGGTTTTGAGGTTGCAGCGAGATTACTAGACTGCGAGTTGTTGTGCATTTATGGCGATTTCCAGACTGTAAAATACCAAGGATTGTAAATTTTATGATGGTTAGTCATTCTTGACAAGAAAATGTAGGATTGCATAAACTTTTTATAAAAAAATTCGGTTAGATCATGCATGTGTAAATATATTTTTTTTGTATCAGCAATCTTCGTATCAACAGTTCGCTAAAGATTTATTAGTATAGATTTCAAGTGGTTAGATCGAAAGTAATTTGCTTTGCAACAAAATACTAAATAACGTCAGGAGAAAGCGTGTTGAAATAAAGTACGAAGTAGAACGAAACTGCCATCTTATTGCATTGATGCGAGAAGCATGCGACTCTATGAGAAATTAAATTGAAGTTGAAAAGTGAAGAACGAAGCGTAGAGTGAAAGGTGAAATAAAATTTTGCAGCGCACGAAAGTTGAAGAAAGAGGAATGTAACCGCGAACCGAATATGTTTTAAAGAGGATTTATTTCATCCGCGTTCGTAGCCTACAAACGCAAGTGGTCACATTTTGACGTTAATATTCAGCTTTCAAATGAAATTCCACATAATATCTTTCAGCTAAAAGTTTCAAATCAAAATCCACCTATTAAAAGTTACGAATCCAATTCCATTAAAAACTTGGAAGTATAACGAGATACAAATAGTAACATAATAATTTCTGGTTTATACAGCGATCGTACGCGTCTCATTGCAGCGTGGAATTGATATGCGCCTTGTAAGCATAAATTGCCGTTCTACGCGGCGGTATTATTGCATTTCTGACAATTCTAATTGTTCGAGCTTAGGTTCGTATCGCCGGGTGCATTTCGGCCGACTCTTTGTTACGCGTCCCGCTATTTCGCGCATAGTTTATGGGCCGAAGTTATCCCATTTACTCCCCGTCGGAGACACAAGGACAATGTTGGCTTTTCGCCGATGCTTATGCATTTACGATCACGCCGTAGTAATGACACAATGCGCATATTAAAGCGCGCTCACTTACAGCTTAGTGCACCGGTGCAAGCACAAATTCCTCCGATAACTAAATTAGGTGATACGCGGGACCGATCCGAAACGACGGAAGGGAAAATCATTTCACCGTCAATGGCCACTTATTATTCAAACAATAACGCTCCGAACGCTCGGCGGCCTTCGGCCCTGTTCAATTCCGCCGAATTTCGGGGCGAAAAGTGAAAACAGACTGCCTGTGGTCAGACACAAAATGGTAAAATATTCCAAGTGTTCAAGATCACTGTTACATTATTTTCAAGCTATTATAATTATCAAGTGGAGAAATGAATTTTTCTTTAATGTGTTTATTTATTCCTATGATTATGATTATCTCAAATTTTTCCTCATATTTTCCAACGCATTTTCACTCTTTACATTTCAGACTTGGAAATAGGAAACTAAACACAAAATAGTACAAACATTACAAGAATTCATTATCATAAATTATTTTATAAACATCTAGAAAATTTCTTTCCACAAGAGAACTTTTCTGATGCTACTTTACACATTCTCGTACATCGTGCAAATTTGCCACGGTCCAGTGATTAAAGGAACATGATCGCAATGAACTATTAGCAACAGGCTCCGGCGAGGCTGTTTGATCGCGTGCCCCCGCTACAATCGAGTATAAGGAACTTTCATTGACGATCACCGCGAGGACGAAGACCTCATTTTGTAGAACGTACTTACGTTCCAAGTTTATGCGGGGTGTAAATCGTTCGGTGACTACCTTGTACCAGCTTTCTCGCTGTCAAATCATCCCTCCAAGACCAGTAAACCCTGAATATCTACGACGTGCAACGACCTCTGGACCAGCTCTACAAAGACGACGCGTAGGCAGTAAAACGTGAAATATTAAATCCGTTCTCACTCAAACGGCGCCATCCCCTAATACCGTGAAGAAGGTAATCGGAACATGAAACTGAGGATAATGCGCATAACATTCGGAAATATCCATACCATGGACAAGTTGAATAAATTTTGCATGAAGGTAAATTCTCGGAAATGTCATCGTTTGTATGTAGAATTTGTTGGAGAGAACTCACAAAATATTGAATAGATCAAAAAGAAAGGTGCAATATAATTTTACAATTTAATAAGAAACTAAATCTTATCTTATTAACGTTCTCGTTATTTACTATAGTCTGAAATGTGCATTACGTTGTAATAAAAATCTCATAAGAGATTTCCTAATAAAACAAAAAAAAGAAACTACAAGAATTAATTTTTCTACTTCAATTAAGGTTTGATAAATCCACGACAAATCTGCCGTTTGATTTCGAGGAACTTTTATGGTGTTCGACTTTCCCGGCGTTCGCGTCGTTTGTTACAGCGGGAAAAAGTCGAAACGAGTTTATGGAGACGATTTCGGTAGCAATTCCGCGGGTAATTCGCAGCGGAGTGTTTTCATAAGCGCGTGATATTGTTCCCGGCCGATACTGCGCGCTCGCAACCGTTCCCCGAAAACTTGGGAAATGTTGAATTAATTCTGGAGGCAGTGAACGGCCGCTGGTAATGAACGTAGACGCCTTTACGGGGTTTGTTTCTCTTGACTAGATAGCTAGGACGGGCAAAATAACCGAAAACGAGGCAGAGAGGCAGAGAGGAAGTGACAACACGACGCGCGCGCCGGATGAGACAGAGCAAAGTGGCGTGAAAATAAACTTGGGCGAAGGAGTTCCAAGGAAGTTTATTGCATACGACCGATTTTCAAGGAAAAGACTAGACAGATGAGCGAGCAGGTTGCCGCCGCCGCCGTCGAGCTCCAACCAAATAAGAAAACGGACCTTTTTCCTTGGTAAAGCCAAGAGACCCGTGCGAGAACTCGCTTTTATTGCCCCATCAATTGTTTAGACGATTTTATTCACTAACAGACCACTTTTACGATCTGCGCGGGTTCATGTTGTTCAAGCAAACTTATTTTTCAACTCTTTCTTGGTGGCAAAAAATAAAAGTCAACTTTCAAGTTTCGTAGCACGTTTATTTAACACTACCAAGCACGAAACATATAAAAGTGAAACACCTTATAGCAGTGAGAAGATTGAATTTATTTAACCTTTGTACGGTTTTCATTATACAGTGGGAGTCAGAAGTATTCGTACACCTTTTAAAAACGAATAACTTTTTCAAAATTCGACCCAACAGCTTGAGTTTTTTTGTGACGTTAGAAGGATTAGTTTACTAGCTGATGTGTAAACAATTTTTTTTTTTAATTGTTATTGGTTATTGGAAATATTGGTTATTGGTTATTGTTATTGGAAAAAGTAAAGGTCACGATTTTTAAATTTTTGATCTGTTCCTGTAGTAAAAATTTCAAACCTGTATTTTGTAAATCTAAGTAAGTTATATACATCTACAAAGCTTCATTGAAATCGGTTGACGCATAAAAAAGCTATGGGCATTGTAACATGTAAAAATCTTTGAATTTAGGGTGTGGGAATCATTTAAATCGCGGATTCTTATCATTTTTGCTATTTTCAATCATTTATATTTCATAACAACCTTGATCGATTTCGATGAAACTTTGTACATGTTTATAACTTACTTATACCTATCAAATGCACCTTATAAATTTTCACTACAAGCACAGATAAAAAATTTTAAAATCGTGACATTGACTATTTCCTTCGCAACTGCGACCAGTAACAATTAAAAAAAAAATTATTTACACATTAGCTAGTAAACTAATCCTTCTAACGTCACAAAAAACCTCAAGCTGTTGGTTCGAATTTTGAAAAAGTTATTCGTTTTTAAAAGGTGTACGAATACTTTTGACTCCCACTGTATGTGCTTAAATGAAGAAGTCGATTCAGTAATTTCCTATGAAAGCGTTTTTATGAATAACTGTGAAATAGAAAACCAGTCATTTGACCGTGGTAGGTTTAGTGATAAAACATTTTTTTCAATCAGAATATATAATTCAATTTTGAAGATGAAGATGCACGCTGTATTCGCTCGAATAAAGAATAAAAATGCTTTGATAAAAAAGTATTTAAAAAATTCGTACTGTACGTTCAATATATTCAATCTGATATTGCTTTAACATTTCCGACGTTTTGTAGGAACATTGTACGTCCAAACATTAGAGTCAAATCGATCCGGAGCAGTAAGATAACAAAGTGCAAAAGTTGGTGGCTGTCGAGCCGGGCGAAAGTTTCGATGTCGCGTTACGAGCATCATAACACGTTCGTGAAGTTCGTGAACCGACTGTGGGATACACTTAGCAGATAGATTACCATCGCCGTGGAAGCTTAGCCACGAATCCGTGCAAATTGAGCTGCAGAGCGTTCCCGTCTTAGGAAGCTCGTGTGTCTCCTCTTTGAAATTCCGAAATTCGCGCTCCGCGGGGTGCGAGAACGAGCAGGTAAGTGAATCTTCCTCCCTTCTATCTCTCCTCCTCATGCTCATCCTCCTGTTCCATCCGACCCCCCCCCCCCCCGCACACCCCCGTTTCATGGCTTAATCGATTATCCGCGCTGTTGTGCGACAAACGTATTCCCCGCGATTACTATAACAGGCTTTCGGCCGCATTTTAGATAACACCCATTAACGAAATTACGCTGTTTGCATATGAAATGAAAGTGAAACGACCTCCTACATCCCGGCTCGATAGATTTACGGATACGCGAAAAAGTTGATCGACGAAGGATGATCGTGTTCTACCCATTTAGGCTCTGGTTCCCACACCTTTTCCATTTTCATGGCGAACCACTTGCTGAGCCAATCGTAACAATCGTTTTGTAACATTTGGCCAAAAAACAACATTTACATATCGACTTCTACCGAACGGATTCTTGTTTCTAAATGTCCATATATCTAAAAAATATTAATGAAATTGAATAAAAAGTTTTCGAGAAAAGACACAGATATTTTTTGCTATAACAAAAAGAAAAAGGTCATTCATTGTGTCTGTGTAAGCGTGGGGCCCCGTCGTAACATTTGCTACGGACCCCGCGCTAGTTTAATCCGGCACTGTGTATATATTTACACAAGTAAATAGTAAGATTCTCCTGAATGATCAAGGTGTACGTTACCAACGAATAGATGAAAATTTTTAAGTCCTCGAATTGAAGTTAATCGATGAACAATATATTATATAAAGTTCTTTTAGGAGCACACAGAAATATCAGCCACTTTGGAAACGCATCCACGCGAAGAATGCCGCGTCGCGCCGCGCCGGCGAGAGTAAATAAAAAATGTCGAGGTAAATAAAATAAATAAATACGCAGCAAAGGCGGCAGGTATATAAAAGTAACGCAAACAGCATTCCGTTGCATGAAAATTTCAAAGCGGTCGCAGCGATGTTAAATTAAGAGCGCGCGCTTTACGTTCGCCAGTTTGAGCTCCATCGATGAAACTTTTACGCTAGCTCCATTTTAAGAATTTTTAAATAATTCAACCCTTCTACAATACCGGTAACACGCGACACGCCTAACTTTTAATTCGTCCAACTAATCGTATTTTGTTACATCTTTCTATTTAAAACGTATTAAAAGTCGTCGATATAGTGAAAATATTCTTCAGTTAAATCGTGAATCTGATTTGCACGTTTAAATTACATAATTTAGGTTCGTGAGACCGTCGTTACATTCCCGCACTGTTCTCCCCGCGCTCGTGATTTAATGTGCAAACAGGAAGTACAGGTTGAAACCCTAACCCGGAGTTTTTCCAGGGGAAATGCTTGTAAGTCGAGTCGCAGGCCGACCATTTTAATTACTGGCCGCGTACAAGCACGGAGAAACGGTTACCGGTGAAACGTAATCCGCGTAATTACAGCCCGCGCTTAATTCTGATATCGACGCCAGCGATACACGCAGATTCGGTGAACTCGTTTAATTCCGGGAAATGGCACCGTTGAATAGGTTTAATCAGTCGGGTCGAAACATTACGAGATCCTGATCAATTAACAATATTTCGTGGGTTACCTCGGCTTAAACGTTAGCTCGAAAGGCAAATAGGACCTCTATTAACCGGCTCCCAGTTAGATCGCGACCTGGGGAGTCTTTCGCAAAATTTATTAAAAATTACAAATATTATTGAACTTTAACCCTTTGCACTCGGGGCTATTTTAACTAAAAAACGAAAGATTTCTCCATTCTAAAATATTTCTATACTATACAATTTTGTTTTCATTTTGTGCATATGAAACTGATATAATATCTCATGTAATATGTAAATGTCTAGTAGTTTATTAAATACGAACAAAAATAATAATGTGAATAATATTTTTAAAGAATGGCATAGCAATTTTCAGTGGTGCCTCAGAGTCGCCATCCGAGTGCTAAGGGTTAAAAACTGTGCCGCCGGCACCAGCATCCCCTGAGGTACACCACGAAGAGGTTGCACGGTCTTGTATATTCTTCATCTTAAGAAATTAGTCCTTATTTACTCTAATAATAAGCTTCGATCCTCTTTCGCAGAATATCGATGCAACAATTTTCCGGTCGAGGGTTCTGCGGGCTAGTCGTTAGAAGCAAAGGGCCCCGTAAACCTGGAACCGAACGACAGTCCTAAAAGAATCGTTTTCACGCGTTATCCTCGGATTAATGCGAGGGAACCGTTTCGAAAACTCGTCGGGCGTGTAACGGGTGGAATATTGCATCGTCCTTGCGGCGCGTCGCCATTGTGCCGGCGGCAGATTCAATTTCAATTTTACTCTCCGTCGCGATACTTCGTTAAGGGCACTCGTTCGGATCCTTCATGCCCGAAAGAAGTGGTTCGCTCTTCTCTCCTTGACGCAGTCTCAATTCAATTTGAAGCCCCGGAGCCCGTTGTCGCGGCTCGTCGCTTTCGTGGTAACCTCCTCCGAGAGAGCGCGGCCCGGAAACACTCGTCCGACGAAACTTCGCGGGTAACGCGATTTTCAGGTAAATTTCACTCGTCAACATTGCCATTAGGACAACACGCCATGGCTCTTAGCCGGAGTACTGCGGGATTTAGTCCAAACACGGCTCCTCTGCTACACGGCCGCACTATAGGCCACTTCGGGCTCGCCGGCCCCGGTTGCCTCGCCGCCGATGGCAAAAACGTTTGACACCGTGATCGCGTGAGAATTCGGTCCCGCCAATTTATCCACGTTTCTAGAACAGTTCGCAAAGCACATTTTTGAAGTGAAACTTCTTTTGGCGGGGTGTAAGACACTATTCGCGTCACGGAAATCGCGACACGAAAATGTGTAACGGAAGTGGTGGGGATGTCGAAAGTCGAGTGGCGCGAAAATTTAAACGGTTCGTTTTAAATCTTACAAGTATTTTATTTTCTAATTATTTTATACTTTTTAGTCCATTTTAAAAACGTGGTTTTTTAAATAATTATTTTTTTTTTTAATTATTATTTATGACAATTTCGCATTCGTCACAAGAAAATTTGGAAATGCTGCCGCGATAGGATTTTACCGCCGCTCGGTAGTAGGATCAAACGAAAAGGTTAGAAATACCTGGTTATGTTATGATAGCACGTGCAACTACGTTTACATTAATTAAAGTCAATATAATTAATTATATTACAGAGGGAAGAACACTGGACCATAGCATAATTTACATATCTATGATTTTCAAAACCTACCGTGTGTGGAACAGAATAAATATCTAAGTAAAAGAAGAGGTATACAGGGTGGGGCATTTGAATGGGAACACCTAATTATCTCGGTTATTATTAGTCGTACAAAAAATCTCCACTGAATAAAGTTGTACTGTTTCAAGAGGCGAATTTCATGATGGTAAAAATTTTTTCTCAAGGTCATTTTTTTACAAGATTTCAAGGTCATCGATATTTTTTTTAATGGAATCATATATTTTTTTGTTCATAGTCTTATAGAGAATAAAATAACAAATTCAACAACCTATCATAATGTATGATTCGGCTCATCTGATCTCAAGATGTTTACAGTTTACTTACGTGTTCCGAAATCATATATCGTGTTCAAAATGATGGCCATTGGCGTTGACGCAGTACTAAAGTCTCGTAATAAAGGATCTGTATGCGTATGGGAAAGAAAGAGACATAATTCATAGCATTTCCCATACGCTCTCCTTCTTTGCGTCGCAAATTTTGATCGTTCATTATTTTTTCTATGATTTTCTATGATTCTATCATTGAAACAATTGGCTTGTGATAGCTAAAATATGATATAAATATTATTGATTCAATTTTGTCTAAATGTCTTGCAAACACTGCATCGAGAGTTGTTCGAGAGTTTTGTTGTAATTTATTTCTAAACATTACTAGACTGCAACAAGTTTCACTTCTGCCGCGCGTGGTTTTCCACGCGTATGTTTTTGTATCTTGAAATTTTTCAACAATTTTTCGAACCGCTATTTTCGCTACTTTCCATTATTACATCTCGTTAACAACGGAATAATCTTTCAGAATGAAATTTTCTTCGCGGTTCCGACAGAGCTGTTGATACAATTCCCGCGGTTTCATGATTCATCCTTATTGTCCCACTGTATCACGTCCCATGGAAATTGTACAGAGAACATTGCGCGGGAACTAGCTTGAATAATAATTAGTCGTTAACATAGAGCCACGCGATTATTCGCGCAATCATTCGCGGAGAAAAGAACTGACCGTACGGAATTTGTGGTGAGTCACCGAGTCAACATATGTCTGCGCGGCCGGGAAATCGATGTCAGCGAAATCGCGAAAAATTAAGCGCTATATTAGTCAATTCACCGTGTGTAGTGTATTTCGTTCGGCCAGTCTCCCGTTAATTATGCTGTTCCCATTGTCGTCCGGCAGAGCTATTTTCAAGTAAATGAGAATGCATAGCAGTTTGTGCGATTAAATGAATTTATTCGTCAGCCGAATACCCCAGACACCGAATCAATTCGCTCTCTCAGACAGCCACGGGATTAGCGAAAAGTTAAACGGAATTCGAATCTACCGCCAAAACGGGAATCGAATTTTTGCTCAACTGGGAAACAAGAAAAATTTTGTTTTTGATTTCTTTTTCACGCCATATGGTAAAATAATTCTACCCAAAAGGATTCAATATTAACCCTTAGCATTCGAGCGGCGACTCAGAGTCGCCATTAAAAATTGCTCTACCATTATTCACAGTATTGTTTACATTATTAAATATGGTGCTATGTAATCAATTACCAAACATTTCAGTATTGTATGTGGTATTATATCAATTTCATATCCATAAAATGAAAAAAAATCATATAGAATGGAATTATTCTAGGTAGGAGGAAATGTTTAATTTTCGAGTTAAAATAGCTCCGAGTGCAAAGGGTTAAAAGGCTTTTTAAGACTGTCTTAATAAAATTTGTTTTAATTCACAATGGAGGATTAATAAAACCAGGTGTTCAACGATCTACAGGGAAGGTTAAGGTGAAACGGAGGGCTCGGAGGGCTGAGCGACGTGAACCATCGAGCCTAATCGATCGTCTGAGCGTGACACGTGTTGGAGCATTTAAGATCGCGAGGACTTTAAGACCGGCAGCAGCGAGGAATCCTGGCGGGTCGTCGCGACGAGGGAAAAAAGACGTGGGAGGAAGGAGGAAGACCGGTTAATGGAAAGAAGTGGTGGAAAGGAAGAAGAAAAAGAGGGTGAGGAACGTTTATTGGACGTTATTAAATGTAATACCCGGAGGCGTGTCCCCCTTTCGGGGAACTTTACCGATAACTTTGTAATTCCCTAAAACGATCCCCGCCACGGGACTTTCAAGACGTTCTCGGCCTCCTCGCGATGTTTCCGTTCGTTCCAGCGCGACGGTTATTCCGCAGCTTGCCGAAGAATGGCCCATTATGCTCCTCGTCTTCATTTTTTTTCTCTTCTTCCCTTTTCCCCCCCTGTCTCATCGTTCATCTTTCCGTCTTCTTCGTTTCCATTTTTTTCCTCACCCCGTCATCTTTTCTCGGTCGAGATCGATATCGAGTTCTTCTCTCTGTTGTCTCACCGTCGAACAAAGTAGACTCTTGTCTAAACATCGGACACTCGTTGCGCCAACTTCTGCGTCGTCTTAATTTTGCGTTTCGATGGCGGACGGGGCCGGAGGAATAAGTTCCAGCAGAAACTTCCAGCCCCGATCCGGGAACGATAGTTCCACCCCCGCGCTGTTTTCCACCGGATTATTTCACGTTGGCTGCGCCGAGACTACGGGGGCGGGGGGCAGCGTTTGCTTTTTATTCTTCGAAAATTCGCTGCGACAATATTGGAACTTTCGACCGTCTTATGATAGACGAATGAGTGAACCCGCTTTTTAGGATCGATGGCGCCCTACAATTTACCTTTTCATTCAGAATTCTCGTACACAGATCAATTTTTCTCGGGAATTTACCAAGCCCCGAGGTAAACTCACACATTAGCCTAATCTGGCGATTTCTATATTCTTCTTCCCGTATCTTGCGATTAATGCAAAAATCTAATAATAAATAAATGTGTCGAGTCCTTGGTGTGTTCCGAGTACAAAGAGTGAGAAGGATAAAATTCGCAATGCTTCGAATATACTTCCCGTATCTTGCGATTAATGCAACAATCTAATAATAAATAAATGTGTCGAGTCCTTAGTGGGTATCGAGTACAAAGAGTGAGGAGGATAAAATTCGCAATGTTTCGAATATACTTCCCGTATCTTGCGATTAATACAAAATAATAAATAAATGTGTCGTGGTGGGTTTCGAGTACAAAGAGTGAGGAGGATAAAATTCGCAATGTTTCGAATATACTTCCCGTATCTTGCGATTAATACAAAAATTTAATAATAAATAAATGTGTAGTGGTGGGTTTCGAGTACAAAGAGTGAGGAGGATAAAATTCGCAATGTTTCGAATATTCTTCAAATAGTAGGGTATCGTTTACTGTAAAAAATACGATAAATTGTTTTCCAAACGCAACCGGCTGCAAACATCGCAAGCTTCGCGAGGATCTAGATTAGAAGCTTGGTCGAAGCTTCGATCCGCGAAACCTTGCCGGCGAGTGAGAAACATTTCGGCTGTGTTAACGAAGCGCGGAATGCACCCTGGACGAAAAAGTTCGAGGATGGGGGTAGTCGCGCGGAATGGAATGGAACGATGGGGCCAGGGTGGGACGGTGGTGTGGTGTCCGCCAGTATTTATAGTATGGATTGTGTCTGCTTGGCAACCGGCCATCAGCCTAACATCTCTCGAGAATCTTATGGGAAGAGAGCGTCTTCTCGAGTGCTTTGTACCAAACGCTATTGGTAACCATCGATTCTATTTCCCCTCGAGAGCCGGCCCTCTCCCTTCTCGCATCCTCTCTCTCTCTCTCTCTCTCTCTCTCTCTCTCTCTCTCTCTCTCTCTCTGTATATTGTACGTAATATTACAACCGTACTCTGATCGATAATGCTTCTACATAATTACCGAGCGTATCAGAGTTACGAGATGGAATTTAATTGATTGCTACTCCGAACGGAAAATATTTAATGGCCGTCCAAATACACCGTGAGCATCCCGGTTTTCAGCCGAAAAATCTTTTGGTTTCATATGTGTCACTCCGATGCTAAATCACTGTAAAGATTTTTACAAAATTGAACTTCATTTCGTTTTTATACATTTGTAGAAATGTATTTATCTGATCTTTCTTCCCCGGAGTTCTTTTCATTTTTATACGTCTCGGACAGTCTCGTATTTTGACTGTAACGCTGGCTACATACGGTAGAAGTCCGATAATCCAACATCCTCGGGACTTCAGCGATGTCGGATTATGAGGTAGAAACGAGAAAAGTAATTTTAAAAAGTGCCACGGCTGATACAGGAATGTAATTCGTTGTCAAAAATGATATATACGTTTATATTAATATTATGCTCGGACTGCCTCGAGTTTCACTGTATCGTGATAAATGGCCGATTCGTAATTGAATTACCTCTATCGAATATTTAACACTGTCGGATTATTGGGATTTTACTGTATACAATAACAAAATTATCCGATTGCACATTGTCGAATTTACATACTTATATTAAATGGTTTATAATTTGTATTCAACACCGTTTCATTGCACTCATTGGTTTTTAATTTGTAGTATATTTTTAATTGTTTATAATTTGAATTCACTAATAGGTACTCGTGTATAATTTTATTATCGTTTATATATTTTCCATTATTTCATTGTACTTTTTATTTTTCAGCTAGCGTGGATTTAATGTACGTATTTTAATAATATGCATGACAATATTTTAAAATGAAAAAGCTGTTGCGTTATCTTGTAAATTTTGTCGCCGGCTTCCTCTGCAGCTTAAGATACGACGCATGGACGAGATATTACTTTTCGGAACGCCATCATAGTCCAACTAACTCCCTTAAACTATGTTTCGCAGCAGGATTTATATTTCCGAAGCCGTTATTGCTTTTTGAGAATGTTAGACGGCGTCCCGTCGCACACCTTTAGAAATCCTATGTGTGAAACATCCAGATGAGATTTGTTACTGATTTCTGCCATTAACGGAATGAAATTGGGATACAGAAGTTACCGAGCCAAAAGTTTCTACTGGCGCGGAAAGAAAAGCAATTAAAGAGACATGCAGCACTCCTCCATCTCTCCTTAAGCCCTGCATTCTTTTAAGGATCATACGGGGTTTCGGAACACGATCGGAAACTTTTATCGCAGACGTTTCCTTTAATTAGTCTTCTATTATTATTATTTAATTTTACTACCGATTACTACTGACTACTTTTCTTTTTACATTTAATCCAAAATTTTAATTCGCTGGACCGGTCACTCCGTTTTAAATATCTCAGGAACCACCCACATGATCATGTTAAATATCCGAAAAGCGCCAGAGACCAAGCGACTCGAGATCTTCCCCTCGAAGAAGAGTCCGTGCAGACCCGAGATCATATTTGCTCAGCGTTATTGCAATTTCACGCCGATAACCGTGACTTTCTGGCTACGTTTCGCCGAACAATCTCCTTTCTATAACCGTTCGTCGATGAGCAGTAAAATCGTGGGAGAGAGATAGAGAAAGGGTGGGGGGTTATCCGATGCCAAAAGCGCCATCCGTGGGATTCCAGGCGGGATTCGCGGGGTCTATCATCGATCCAGGACCCGTCTGGGAATCCCGGTAGGACCGGGGTTGAAGATCGAGAACAGCGGATTCGTGGCACGCGCCGACCGGGCAAATATTTTCGGGGAAAAAACGCGTGCAGAAAACGCGCGCGTGCGACGGAATTTCGCCGTTTGTTCCTCCTCCCGACCTTCGATCCTTTCGCGGCAAATGAGTCGTCCCGACGACAATACGCTTTGCTCGCGTCTTTGTTCAATCCCTCGAGAAAACCCTCTCGAACCCTCTCTTTTCTAAGTATATGTCTCTCTCTCTCTCTCTCTCTCTCTCTCTCTCTCTCTCTCTCTCTTACCGGCTTCGTTCTCGCGGCATCGTTGGTGCGATCTTTTATCTTCTTGATTTTCGCATTTTCCCTTTCGCGCTATTCTGCGGCTCGGCCCGTGGTGCCTCGCGGGTCCATTTCCTTTTCGGTCGATGGACTTCAGCCGCGAAAGAGTGCGACAGGAAACGACGACGACTCGGCGGTGGCTAGTCGTGGTTATTTTCGAGCGACGTCGGCTTGATACGTGGAAGCCATTGTTCGCGCGCGGTCCTAGTTTGGCAGTGATCCTCGGTGTCAGCCGGTCTAATAAAAGCCGGGTCGAGCTAGAGAACGACTACCGATCGGACTCGACACTGTGATTCACCTCCCCTACAGACTCTACGTACACCGGCCTGGATAAACGACCTGCTTCGGCTTCGGCTTCGGATTCGGCTTCAGCTTCGGCTTCGGTTCCGAACGTCACGAGCAAACGGCCAAGTATTCGACGGGGAGAGAGGATCGTCCCCGTCAATTTGATAGATCTC
Organism: Lasioglossum lativentre; assembly: GCA_916610255.1. Classification (NCBI taxonomy): domain Eukaryota; kingdom Metazoa; phylum Arthropoda; class Insecta; order Hymenoptera; family Halictidae; genus Lasioglossum; species Lasioglossum lativentre. Next base: position 29,662,809 of record OU744355.1, on the reverse strand, counting down.
TTAATCGCTTTGTGCCCCTCCGGAGTTCCATCTCGCCACTGTTTCCTGCGGTTCCGTTTCCCTTGTACGTTTCTTGATAGGTAATTAATTGCTCCCGTCGAACATTCCGCCGAGCCCGAGTTCCAATCGCAGTTGCCACGGGACCGTTCGCTATCAAAAATTCGACGACTGATTTATGAACGTGATGGATCGTTGTGTACGCGTCTCCCTCCACACGCTCTCGTCCTCCTCCGAATTCATTCCTCGCTCGCTTTAGCGACTCGATCTCTCCCGTACGATGCGGGACAGACGCCATTTTACTAACTTATCTTTTTTTTTGTTTTCATTCAATTTTACGTAACAGAATTGCAAATTGCTTTTTTTTAAGTATATGGGACATAACCCTTAGCACTCTGATGACGACTCTGAGGCACCACTGTAAATTGCTATGCCATTCTTAAAATTATTGTTCATATTATTATTTTTGTTCGTATTTAATAAACTAGTAGACGTTTACATATTACATGAGATATTATATCAATTTCATATGCAAAAAATGAAAAAAAATTGGTATATAATAGAAATATTCTAGAATGGAAAATCTTTCATTTTTTAGTTAAAATAGCTCCGACTGCAAAGGGTTACACTAGAACCTTTCTAAAATTCTGTAAATATTTTCTAAAGGAGTTCAAGAAACTTGATATTTGCCTACTATCAAAAAGACTGAAAGAACGCAGCAGAGTGCCACGGAATGAAGATGATAAATTGAAAAAAATCAAGATTAATTCTTCTGAACCAGTTTCGAATAATTTGAGAATAACTCTGCAGAACGTCCAATGAAAGATTATGGTTTGCACTGTGTAATTGGAGTTGGTGAAACTATCTCGGAGACCTATCGTCGGAGGACGAGGATCCTTTCCCTTCGTCGGAAGAACGCTCCAGGAGCGGTATTATTACGCGTTACAGGTGGGGCAATCGTATTTGACAAAATTGGTCTTGTGCTCGATCGAGGTGGGTACGTGACCTACGACAATGTTCCCGGGGAAACGGTAAAATCCATCCGAAGAGTAGGAAATGACGCGAGAGGAAGCTAGATGGACGCTTTGGAAATGCCGGTCGATTCCACAAATGGCTACTTTTCGTGGCCGAGCGTGGAAATTGCCAATTGATATGCAGGCGATCTAAATACGCCAATCAATTCTTGTCGCGTTCACGGAAATGTATTCTTACCGAGAAATATGTTCGGGAGAGCCTTAGGATTCGGTATAGCTGATCCTGGACATCCGTCGAAACATGCTCCAGGACCGATTCGGAAATATTATTTTAACCGCTCGGGATATCTGCGACTGTTTGTTGGGAAAACAGAGAAATACTCGACATCTCATAACGGAAAGAACTTGTTTTCTAACTTGACGAAGAAAAGTTGTTTCTTCTTCGTCTGTAATGGATTTTAGCTTCATATTTGTATAGACCGGAGAGTAACAGAAATCCTAAAGAAATATTTATTTTCTAATTGTTTTTAATAGCTTCGAGCTCTTCATATTTCTCTGAAACAGAAAAGCGAATTAACGGCAATATTTATGGTTTATCTACTAGCAGAAAATATTGATTTACCAATTTTATGAAGAAGAGATCGTTTTTCACTGTTTTGCTTCGAAACAGTTATTAATATCTTCAGATACTTTGTATCCCGTCAAGAACAATTTTTATTCAGATTGATGGAATTTATGCTTCAATAACGATGAGAGATTGCAGATCCTCGATTGCTTTGGTCACTGGATCGACGCAGGGATTTCAATTAACACTAGGGACACAATTTCAATATACAAACAAACAGAAGTCTACCTATGTAATTATTGCGAGAAGCGTCGTCATGATTCCAGAAATAAAGCTGCTTTTATTGAGATCCTGTTTCTTGCAATTGTCTGTCCGCCACTATTTGTTCAAATACAACGTTACGTTCGCACCTTAATGGGAGCATTAAAGTCACCGTTCATTGAGTGACGAAATTACGAGGAAAACTGAGCACGCAACAAACCTGCGCTAATTTCGGCGCACAGTCGAGGGCAATTTAGGCTCGGTCGAAAGGCAAGGAAATGCTTGCTGATCGAGCCCCGGGACATGGACAGTTCGATCGAATGACTGAAAAAGTTTAATTTCCGCGGTCGATCGACTCGGGCAACGCGATCGTCGCTCTTTTGACCTCGGTCGTCGAGCATTATTTACGAGAGGGATGAAAACCGCATTCCGGGAGGCTTTTCGCGCGCTTTGTCCGCGGCGGTGTGTCCATCCGTCGAAGGGGCGGACGCCGCCGTCGACAGTATTTTTTTCGCCTTCCTCCCTCCCCTCATCGATTATCGTTAACCTCCCCCTCCATGGTGGATTCCGCGAAGCTTAGCACTAGAACGCTATCCTGGTAGCCGGGATCGTCCGCTTCTAGCTCTCGCAGAGCGTGTCCCTAGGATTAGTTCCGGCTTTAATGCCCGACGACAAGGGATTTCAAAGGTAATTGAATCGAGACACAGATTCGCTGCAGCTTTAAAGCCGCGGCACCCCGAACGCCCGGTCCCGTCTCATGTATTTTTAAAGAGCCTACCGTGCTCTGTTGCGTTTTCAACCGGTACGGCCTAGCCTCGTCCCTCTTCTCGGTTATGCTCATCTGTGTCCGACATTATCGACTATTCCGGTTCCGTTCACCGATCACCGCGTTAAGCCGGATTTTCGCTGTCCGTTAACGCACGCCAGGCCCAACTTCCGCCGCTGCGTTCTTCGGAACGGAACCACTCAGCGGAATGCTCTTCGTCAAGCGAGGCCGTTCGATGAAGAGTCCTCTCGTGGACAATTATGGCGTGGCTGAGCTATCCGTCAATTCGGTGGACAGATTGCGGATTCTATTCGGTCATCGCGATCTTGACGGTCTCGGAGTTTGGTGGAAGAAAAGTTGAAGAGCGATGAGGGAGACTCCTGTAACGAGAACAAGTAATTTTTAAGAATTATTTTCAGAATATTCTGTATGTACCCGTTAGAACGAACGTACGTACGTTATCCAGTTAATTCTTCGTAGTTGGCTCGGCGAACAGAACCGGAAGCAACGTCTCTTTTTTTTTCGTGTCAGATGGCCCGTGCTCGTTGGGCACGTCGATTCGGCGGGGCCACGGTTTTGATCTGCCATGTGGAAGGATCCGATCGCTATGAAACGAGCGTCCGTGTAGCTACGTGAAGCAAACCTGTAATCGGATGGCTGAAGTTCGCCCCCTGTGACCGACGCCAAAAGGCACCCGCTTGTAAACATAATGAACGACATTTCGGACCTGGACAAGCAGCCGCTCCTTTTTTTCTTTGTTTGGTCAAAGACAAAAGGGAGACGCAAACCAACCGTTGACCGTGTGTCCACCAATGAATTTCGAGAGTGTCGTTACGGTCTAACCTCTGTTCCGTGGACTAATTAGGCGTGACACTGTGTCCGGATAATTGAACGGTCATGTATTCGCATAATTACTAGACTCCGGATTTTATGTATTTATGACTGAAATTAGTAGTTCTAATTTAAAAACAGTGGAAAGATTAAGAGATTTCATGGGTGCGAATATATTATTTTTGTTCTGTTAAAATTATCGGTTACACTTCACCTGAGGAAACCAGATATTTTTGAGTTTTTTAAATGTAATCCCGTAGATTTTGACGAAAAAATGCCGAAAATCCAAGTTGTGATAATAGGAATCCACTGGTTCAAAAGTTATGCGTGTTTAAAGTTCAGTGATTTTCACAGTGTTTGATAGGTAAGGGCGCCGCCATATTGGTATGTTCCTTACCTATCAAACACTGTGAAAACCACTGAACTTTAAACACGCATAACTTTTGAACCAGTGAGTTCCTAAGATTAAAACTTGGATTTTCGACATTTTCTCGTCAAAATCTACGGGATTATATAAAAAATTTTTGAATTTCTGTTTTCCTCAGAAGTTCAGTCATGTTATCAGTGAATGATATAAATTTGTAACTGATTCACAAAACTTTTATTTTGCATAAAGATCCGAAGTCTAATAACGACTAGTTTCTACCAGGGATCGAGTGAATTCTGAACAGTATAACTTTTTTTTTTAAATGTCCTACCATTAAAAGTTTCTATGAGAACGGGTGAAAACAACTTCGTGAAAATAAAAGTTTTGATCTGACCTATAAGATATGGGATTCTTAAGTTCGAAGTAATTGAATTTTTGCGTCTTCTATGGCACAGCGTCACTCGGATCGAGAACGATCTCCTCGTCCCCTTAGAACATTTGAAGTGAATGTCGAATCTGATTTTAACTGTCTCCCGCGGGGTTACTGTCAATTAGATTGATTTCGATTAAGCCCCCTTGAACGCCGCAACAACATGTACACGCGCGAGTCGAACGCGGCGTGCAGGATTTTATTAATTAATTTCATCGCATCATCGCGCGTAATCAAGCACTGCAACAAGCCCGCGTGGAAGTTCGTCATGTGTGAACACGAATGTTGCTCGAGTTTAAGTAAATAATTGATTCCGGGTAACTTCGCGAAATACTGAATAAATATGAATTTCACAAGTGACTTTTAGTTATGGAACAGAATTTAACAGTTCGAATGGATACACGTATATATACATACGTGTGCGCCGAAGAATCGCGATACACTGGTTAATATAATTTATCAATTGCATGGCAAATATGCCGTGCTGATTATTTTACGTAAATTCGCATTCATATCGCAAGAAGAATATTTTGAAATGAACTTGTAAACAATCCGGCCTCGTAATGTTTGTTCCATAATCGCGTTTCCCTTTATACGAGAGTTTAATCATTTTGCCCTTCTGTTTCGAATGGTCCGCTAACAAATACTTAAAAATGTGTGCATTATGAAATTTTTTAACCACTTTGCTTACTCCTTGTGCTGACCAAATATTGGGTTAAAATAAGAAAAAATGCATTTATAAATAATTTTTATTTCGCACAAAAGATCCGCAGTCTAGTTGTAACACAGTGCTGGTACGAAATAAATCAATTGCAAAGTGGGTTGGAACAGCCTAATTGCAAGAGAAGATGCTCTATTATAACGCATAAATGCTCGATTAACTGCGCGCAAAGTTTCGTTTCTGCGGATATCTTCTTTCATAAGGATAATTTGAATTCATATCGGGTAGACACACCTTCAAGTAAGATTAATTACGTCTACCTATTATTCACCGTTTCTACTTATTATCTCCTAACCGCCGTTCATTGTGCTATCTAGATTCCCTCCACCTCTTAATTACGAGCTTATATCAAGATATTACGCGGCGGGAAGAGTGATGTGTCAGTGTCGTTGTTTGTGAAAATTTATGTAAGTAGAAACGAGCGGTATTGGTCAGACGTATAAGTTAAACGGTGCTCGAGCGCGTCGGGGCGTGATCAATCTCCAACATTGATTTATTGGTAAATGAAACCTAGCATGAAAAATTGTTATACATTTTCCATTTATTTTTTTACGTCGGGTTGTCCTCGTCCGGGTTTAGTTTAGTTACACAATGACGGAAGATGAAATCGCTATTCACCATTGATTGAAGTTTGATTAAAAATCGTGGCGCTCTCCAAAAGAATCTAATCGTCTAGGGGATGATTTCGCATGAGAGAATAAAAATAAAATATCATTTTAGACTGATTGTGTACTATTTTCCGAACGTGTATCGTGTCATTAGACGAGGTGTCGATACCCCATACGAATTCCATGAAAGGCCAAACGGTGGATTATAAAGCGGACCTTTTTCTACGGCGACCGCTCGACACATTTAACGACGTCGACTGTTTAGTCGTGGGTACAAACACGTGAAAATTTCTATAGGCCGGTACACACACGGCGTTCACTTTATGGTATCGTTCGAGCGACAAATTGCACTAAAAATAACCCTTTGCGCTCTGTTGGCACATGACTATTCGTGCGTGTGAAGGTGGCCTCGAACGGGTACGCCATGTACACTCTGTTTTGCCTCCCTTTGAAGTGTAGACGATTGGAAGTCTCTCCTTTCCAGGCTTGCGAATTATGTAGCCGCGCGTCATTGTGGCGAACCGGCGGCTGATACGTTTTTACAGCATGACCTATCTTCAGGCCGCGTGAAACCTTGCGCCCCAATGGATCTATTTGGAACAGCCACGGGGCCGATCGGTGATACACAGGCCGGATCACGTGAAAGAACGCGCCTAAATGTCCCCATTCTTCCCGAAACTGGTAGAGAGAACTATTTCGACCCCTGTCAAAGAATTTCGCTTTTTCCATTAGCTCCTTTCCTAGATGCGCGCCAATAGTTCGAGCAACAGTAAATTCTTTGAATTTTTCTAATACGTCATTTTAAGATTACAAAGTATCATACTAGGACCTTTTCTAAAATTCCGTATAAATTTTCTCTGACACCTCTACGTTTATAATTCAAGACTAAATAATCGAAATATTCCAAAGATGGTGCAGAAACTTGACATGTGCCAGATTGTCCCGCCAGTTCGATTTAGTAGAATTTAACGGTGCCATAATTCACCGAGGAGACGCGGGTCCCAATAGATTAAAGAATCCAATCTGTAGCCGCGCTTAAAGCTCCTTAATAGCACTGTGATAACGTATGCTGGGGAAGAGGATTTCTCAGATGGGAGAGACGTAACGTCTAACTGCGCCTTTGCAACAGATATAATTGGACTCCCTTAATTACCTCGTCTCTGGATACAGCCGTGAGACGGGATGGATAACGCATTCGATCCGCATTCAGACACCCAGACCGGAAGATTAACAACTCCAAAGGGAGCAAGAAGGATGTAGATCGCCTCAGCTGAGATATTAAGACGTTCAGCTGATCTGGCAGCCGCGATGGTTGCTGGGACAGAGTCTATAGACCGGCACACCTGGTTTTTCATTGGGACATTAACGTCACGAAGAAGAACTCGCTTTGGATTCCTTTATAAATGACATTTTGGAGAAAACTTCACCAATCTATCGGAACAATACATCGCGCAACAGTTTCGAATTAATCTCACCCCAGGACTGCCACGATTCGAAAATTCGTCCCCCAAAACCATAATCCCAGGTACGCGGTGCTGGCCATTAGTTGAAATTCCCCGTTTCCCTGAACAAACTTTCATTTCGTACGCACAAGGCTTCCATATTGTCTTTGGCGCGCGCGCGTGCGCCGCCCACGCGTGCAAAATGGCCAAACACGGTATCATGAGCTGATACCATGAAACTGAACCGCGCCTGGCCGCGTACAAACAGTCATCAAATATACTTTCCAGCTTTCCGGCTTGTATTTGCGAGATCGCAAATGGGGTGGGAGGGGGCACGGGCGTTATTCAGATTTACATTTTCCCGCGGTAAAACGTTTTTCCCGGCGAGCGGCTCTATTTGTAGAGGCACAAAGCGACCGACTAAGAGTAGCAATCTCGGCGGGATACGTGTCGCCACGGGACAACACGTCCCGTGTAACAACACTTCTCCGGGCCGCGCGAGCGGCGTCGTCGTCTGTGTCCGTCGATGTGGATTTGCAAGTTCCCTAGCAGAGAGAGAGAGAGAGAGGCACACGCAAACCTACGCACACGAGATGGGTTTCGATGTGGTCGATGGAGCACCGGATACGATAACGGCGGCGGTCAGGGATTAACGCGTTGACTGCCCGGTGGTCACCGGTGACCGGCGCTAACAAATTATTCAGAGGTGATTACGATAAGGTAAAAGCCGTCCGAGGAAAATTTGTTGGTCGCGCGAGCTACTGGAGTATCGGGGGAAATGTCTTTTCATATGTTTTCGGGTTTACACTTGAGATAATAACTTCGCATCTTTGTAATCTTAATAATTTAATAAGAAAAAATGTGAAACCGATCATTGGACCAAAACTGGATCCATTGGACTGAAAATAGTACTAACTAAATATAACAATATAGTATAGTAATTATCGTGATTGTTTTACTACACCAGCTTGGAGGATATGGAAGGACATCGGCATTACTTATGGGACCTAATGGATACTTATGTGACGCGCAAGGGATTCGTGAAGTCGTCATCACGCTAAGCGACACCTGCACTGACAGATGCTAACTAATTAACACTGTCCCTTATGGGATTGTTTGTGGACAGCGGAAGGATCCGCTAGCGCGGACTGCTTTACATTAATGCGATCTCTAGACCTCCATCCTAATTCACCGCTTTAGACAGGAATTTGTAGAAAAGTTGATATCATTTTATTATATTACTATTTGGCGGACAAATTAATTCGTTGCTCCCGTAATTGATCAATATCAACTTTATTTTGTAATTAAATATTTGAACCATTGTATTGATGCAACTATCATGGATTATTTTAGAAAATAAGTTCCTAATCGGTATCAATTACACTTTAACACGCTATGTCGCCTAATTTATGTTTAAATGTTCAAAAATCCGGCCAGATTTTATCGCTCAAACAAATTTCGAATTATATGACGCAATTAATTAACTTTGACGATCAGTCCCCCTGAAATTGGAGCTCGATCAAAGCGGCAGCTATTCAACATTTCGCGTGCAAAAAAATCTCACTCCGGGGAGTGACCCTCGCTTTTTCGGCGTGGAAACCCGTCCCAGGATTTAATTTGTCCGCGGATCAGTACGCGAGTTGCCGCGGACCCACTTACAAAGGAATACTTTTTCGCTTACACCGTCTCTAATTAATGCCTACTAATTTCGACGCGGAGCATCTTTCGATAGAAAGTCCCTAATAATGCTCCCCCTCTCCCTCGTTTAAAGAATATCGAACTTTCACTAACTTTCTAACACGCAATTTCCAATATTAATTTTACGTTGGTATCAAGTAATTCTCGACGTGACGCATTTGACACATTACGGTGTCTGAAGCAGTTTTTGTCAAATAAAATTACTGCTCGTTGCAGTGCACACTATGAGACTCATAATTACGCTCAAGATTCTTATGAAATATAAAAATATTGTCCGTGTGAGAATAATATTATTAAAGAATGGCTAAACATTTGGATAATTTGCAAAAAAAATTTTTCTTCGAGGTCGCATTGTCATGTAAAAAAAGCAATTGTTTATAATGACGAGAAACGTTGCTACGTATACGTTCTCATGGGCAGGGAAATAGCACGATGTATACGCCAATGATGGAAATGGGTTGAAGCGATAGTGTATCCATCGAACACGGTCAGACAAATGAAAAATTGGTGTAAAACAGTAACGGTGTAGTTTAAGATCGGAGCATCTCGTTCAATTATTAATCAAGGAACAATGGATGCTCGTAATATCCGCAGTGGCCAACATGTCCGTCCCGTGTCAGGTTATTGTAAACGGTGCTTTACACCGGTCTCGAGTCAAAATCAATAAACCGATTATTGGCCGGGCTGAACGGAGATTATGTTGCTTTGAATTGACACCCCGACACGGGCTTCGCGCCGATTGAATTTCGCGGGACTTTCTAGACGGCCGGACGTCCGTCCCAGTTCCTTTTTCCACGTCCGACACTGTAAAATCACGCTGAATGCAATCCTTGCGGACACTACTGCAAGAGGAATCGATCTTTTGTTGTTGGACTGGTCGCCCGACGAAGTTTCCAGGCATTATGCGACCATGTTATTCGCTTACACGCCGGCAAACAATGCACTCCTGGGGGGAGAGAAAAAATATATACATATATACAATACATATATACAATATGTATACAATATGTACATATACAACGGGGCATTCCTCGACGAGGCTCTCTTTTTAACGCCCGTCTATTTATTTAACGGTAAAATGAGTGACTGGTATAAATAGGACATTATTTTCTTCCACCAAGGTACAAACCCCCGTGAATGGGGATAGCCGAGAGAATAACGTTCACGCGACATGGACTCCGCTCCAAGGAACAACGATGCACTGCTGGAATCTTTTTATGCGGGCACAGCCTGGCCTTAAGAAACTGGGACGAGGTACGAGTCTTACTGAAATTTAAATAAAAGCGGTACAAAAATTTTTACCACTGGTTAGATGACCGACATCGGAATTTTTATTTTGAAATTGTTTTAGTGCCGCTTTCATACGGATTTATTGAATTTTTAATTAACGTTAGGCAATGTTCCTCTAAAACTGGCCATTCTTTCCAAAATTAATAAAAATTTATGTGACCATGAAACAGTCACTTTGAATCGAGACCTAAAAGTAATATTCGGAAATCCATGAAATTTTTATTTGACAGGAATGGCAGCGCTTTATATTCAACGGCGATACGCGAATTATGTGAAACACGATTATTCGAATACAAATCCACGTTTATTAAAACCTTCTGCTGTCTACATCACCGGGAGCATTACGTTCATGTAAAATTTGATTCCCACTGGTATGTTCAGGTGATCGCACGATATGATGGACGTGTTTCTCGAAACGTGTTAACTATTCAAACGAAACACGGAATAATTGGAAAACTGAAAATCGTTGAAAATATTAAATCGGGGAATCTGTGTTCCATTCTCAAAAGGTGTAATCGCTACAATTGAAACTAAAAATTACCTTGGATTGGCCGTGAGTGTTAGTTATCGTTGTAATTGTTTCAATGTTCTGCCTGGGTGACCACATTTGTTCAAGTCCTGAAAAACACTTCTGTTAATGTTCAGAAACCATACACAAATCGTGAAAGTGACTAACAAAATTTTCTAACATAATTAAAAAATAAAAATAGTACAAATTCGTGCACTAAAGGGTTAAAAACTTCATTCACTTTGATTAATTACGTATGAATAAATCACGATAAATTTTGTCTTTTATACAATATCTCGCGAATTGAAAGCAGTCGTTTTTGGATGTCTATAGCGAGTGAATAAATCGAACTGTTAGGGGACTATCGAAGGAAACGGTTCGCGAAAATTTCGAGTTGCTATCGTAGAGGGCGTCGAACCGTCGGCGTCGGATCGGGCGATTGTCGGAACCATGTCAGAATTATCGGCAGACTGTACACTGTTTGCGAGAAACAATGGGTCAAACGGTGGGTCGTATGCCAAACACATGGGCTCGTTTACTCGAAGAGAAAGATCGCGTGTTATACTGGAGCAGTGAAGTCCTGGCGAGAGTGGCCGACAATGTTAATCAGGAAGAATCGTTTCAGATTGATTACGGAGATGACTACATCGATCGGAAGGTTGATTTGTGGATACAGGTCTGCCGTGACAAAGTCGACAGCATTCTCTGTAATCGAAGGAACGTGTCACAAGAACGCAGGACTCGCATATTCAGGGAAATCGAGCAAGTGATTATTATTCTGTTGTCTCTTCGATGCTATACTGATATCGGACTGTGGATTTGTTTGCAACATAAAATCAAATAAACAATTTTTTCATCACTTTATAAATCTACCAATGAACGGCCGATATTAATATCTCATTACTTGATCCAGGTGAGAGTAGAGCTCATGGCGAAGATGAGAAAGGATTACTATGAAAGTTACAGTGAAATAAGACAGTTCACGAAAAAAGTGGACAACCTGGGGCATCAGCAGCGGAGGGTGCACGCTAAAATTCATGAACTCGAGGACACCTGCGCTGGGAACGTGAGAAAATTTCGAGAGAAGTTTGGCCCTCTGCGTGTGAAAACGTTCAGGAACCTTGTGATAAGCGAAAGATTCATATGCGAGGATAGAAAACTGAAAGCGAAGTTCGTCAAACGGGTATCAACATAAAATTTAATTTCCACAAAGTCTCTCTGATAAATATTCCCATTAAATTGTACATTTTATATATTCATTACATGGGCGGTCGTCGATGCCCGATATAATTAAATGGTCAATTAAAGTTTCATTTTATTGGAAACCGTACAAATTTATATTTTGCCTCGGGGGGCCCACCGAGTGTAGTAATTAATCATGCTTTTCCGTGATAGATTTACGACATCGATCATAAGAATATGAAGACATGTGCCAAGAGCATTAATACATTGACGAAAATGTAAGAACAACAACGATGGCGAAGAAAATTATACAGACAAAGTGGAAAAGATGTTATCTGGTTGATAAGAAATACACAAAATTCAAATGTGTAAATGTGAAGTACTGTGATGCGAAGATTGGTGAAGAGGATGACTACAGCAAAAATCTGGACACGATTTTAGAATCGTTTCATTAATTATATAATGACTTGTGTCCTTTTCTATTCGCTAATCGCCTGTATACTAAAATATTTTATCATTGATACAATATGCCCAGAAGTACTTCTGTAATAAAAATAGTAATAAGTAAAGGAGTTAGTCATATTCAATCACATAAAATTACGACGAAATTTTAAAATTAATTGAAAATCCTTTCAGTATGTATGTTTTTTTATTTTTTCCCACATTCGTGCCATAATTTCAGGTACAACCTACACGCACGTTATCGACGGCGAGGACAGTAATCCTATTATTGAATCCTTGACAACGACAGTATCTGAAGTTACCGCGAATATGTCCGTCACAATATTAGATTCTATCGTCGACAGTTTCCGCGTTAGAAAATGCTTCCCACGAATTTACGTTAATTAAGTTTCGGCAACACGAAAATACAACTTCCTAAGTGATCCTCTGGCAAATGCGACACTGGGGAGAACTATTGTTACGCCACACAATGGTGACCGTTTAGGAAAACACGATTCGCGTAAAGATTGTCGTACGTATACTCATACTCGTCAACCGTGTTATAGAGCACGGAATTATTTCACCTTGAACTTATACGTGTCAACTGACGCGAAAACGAGAGAATGCTTTTTTTTTAATACAGTTTGATGGACCAGAAAAATTATCAGTTCGTGGGGAGAAAGGCGTTTCGTGGAAAGTATTGAAATGCTCGTGGAAATACAGTGCATTGTTGAATCCGTGGAAAATGAGATAAAGAAATTGTTCGGGGAAAATGTGATAAAATAAAACTCAATAACGTCTGATAATGGACAATATCACTTACATTTATTCGTGTACAATTGATTTTACGTAAATAATAATTCATAAAGGCTAATTCAAATTAATTTCACAGCTGTCAGTAAAACGATTTTCGAATTTGGAGTTAAACAACAATTTATTTATGGCCGTAGATATGATTGTTTCTGTAAACTGAATTTTGAATATGAAATTTAATGAAAAGTTTATTTAAATGTGGCTGCTAATGATCAATTCTCTATTGATCTTGGAATAAAATGCTATCGTCAACACAACCCTAAATAAATAAATTAAAATATCCAATAATAATACGATGAATTTAAAAAATAAAATCTGTGGAATTTGTAGAATTACATAAATATTTTCACTGCTTTGCGCTCTAAATTTTTATGTAATTCATTTAATTTTTAGAACAGTCCAAGAATTTCCACAAAATTTTATCTAATTCTTAGCTTATTAAATTAGCCAACGTATACAACAATTATTTGTTGTTTAATTTATGTGAAAGAAATGCGTATCTGTAGAAGACTGGAATAATCGCTCCCAGATAAATACTTGTACTACCGTTACGTGAACATCGCGTCCTAACTGTGAACGACGATGTTGAGGCAGGCTCGCACCGAGATTCTCAAGACCAGGGGAACAGAACGACTGTGAAAGTTGCGGAATACCAAACCTCAGGACCGTGACCGAGCATCTGTTTAGGCGACCCCTTTTTATGAACTTTGGATTCTCCGTTCCCTACAAGTAATAAACCAATCAAACAAATTACCCTGCTTATGTTTCCGTGTAATAAACTCCGTACTACATCAACTGATAACGACAATAAATGTACGTTCTTCTACCTCGTGCAAAAATTTCCATTGATACAAGTTTACTTATGAAGAAATTGTAGATTTTCATGCATTTAAAAATGTATATATATAAATTTTCAAGAAATATTACGATACAAGATTCGATAGAATTTAGTTTTTGACGTACGAAAGTTATTTTTCCTGAAAATAAGATTCCAATTTCCAGTTCTCTGCATATTTTAAAAAATTTGTCCATTTACAAATTGCTTCATCTGAAACTAATAATAATTCCCGCTGGACAAATTATAGTGTCTAGTATTGTTTCTTAAAATATAGAACAGCAAAGAAGCATTGCAAATTGGTAACAAAACTTTTTACATTAATGACAACTTTCTTGATACAGAGCTCGAAGTCTGTCGATCTATTTGATAAAAAAAATGATTACGAGGAAGTTACAATTCTCCCATAAATTTAAAAGGTCGTTTTTATGTACTTTTCCGAAGATATTATACATATGTAAATACTTGATAAGGTGTGTATCAAGCAATTTATACGAAGGTATTGTAATAAGACTGTAATAAGAACATCTTTTAATTATTTCAGAAATCTTTAGTTAATATTGGCGTACTTATTAATGCATTATAGTTGAAACGATTGGTGATGGCTACCGTGGATACACACCTGCGATTCGCGCGGGAATCTTCCTCGGAATACAAATGACAGGTTAGAAGTCTATTTTCTGACAATCACGCGGCATAAATCTTCTCCGGTTCTGCGATATCGAAATTCTTCATGTTTCGCACACCTCACTGTACACTTTTTGCACAGTTTGATCCACTATTGCTAAAACCACGGCGTTGCGATAGTACAACGACGGCCACTGGAAGCCGGATTGTGTTAGGAGAACAGACGCTGCGAGGAGCAGTTTCTTCTTGGTCATTAAATCTGACGAATGATAGATTCCTACTGTATCGATTTCTTTCCGATCACCACTTGGCATTTATTTAATTACTCGCATTCTGTGACACCTTCTTTTCCTTTAAAAATTAATTTTACAAAATAATTAATTAAAGACAAAATATTTAAGAACTGAAACCAGTGATTTAAGGAGTTTATTTAAATGCAAATACTGTTTGTAAGTAGTAAATTGTAATATCAAAGTGAACACTGAAGGAAAAGAGTCAAATCAAGATGTAATTTGTTAATTATTTAATATACTACACGTTTTTAAGTAAGTACGTGTGAGTACCATCTATCGGCACATATTTAAACACTGTACTCGCCTCTCTATCGTTAATGAAATTTCTGCCGCTACCTAACGGTGACAATTTATTAATTTACATCACAGTAAAAGTTTACTGGATTTATTGTAAATCTTAACAGTACTATTCTAATGACATGATTTTCTAAATAACTACACAAACTTCAAGAAATGATGCCTAACGAAATACGTATGGGAGAATTACATATATTTTTCACATTGCAGAATGATACTTTAGAAATTAATGGAAATAATGTTTATCTTCTAACAGTAATACTTTTTACAATATAATAAATAATGCAAGAGCAAGTATCGTTGTCACTTATATAAAGTATAGACTATTTCTGTCAAAAAATAAAATTCTTTAATATGACCTTCAATAGCCGTGATCGTCTAGTGGTTAGGACCCTACGTTGTGGCCGTAGTAACCCAGGTTCGAATCCTGGTCACGGCAATGTGAAAAACATTGTCACGGAGAAGGTTTATTTTTAGTTATTTCACAAAATTTCTAAACAAATTTGCAATTTATTGTTGCTGATCAAATTTCTGCAGAGCTTATTTTTAATACTACTTTCGACATAATCCACATAAGATGAAACGATTTAAAATGACCACGACCATATTTTTAAGTTAAGCAATAGTTTATTATTCATTTTAATCAAACAAAGAACCATATTAAGATAACTCCACGTTTCATCAGTTGCTTATAATCTGATGTAACTGACTGCAACCGTGTGTACCAAAGCAAGCACTTACATTGTCAGCAGAATTTCCTTTGCACAGTGAATAAATTGCAGGTGAAATTATGCGCGACGCCAGTTTGTAGCATTCGCCGTGGAAAGCATTATCGTTGCTTAATTATATTGTAACTCTTTAAAAATCGATCGTTTCGTGCAAGTATGAAACGACCTCGATTCGTGTATTCAATTTTAATATTATATTTTATTGGACAGTGCACGCGTGTTTCTTGTATAAAATCTAATAGTTTCAAGCTATCACCAATTTTATTAAATCATGAGCTCTCCAATAGAAACAGCGACAATAATGGTAAAACAATTTACCATAACTTTTTTGTCCAAAAATGGTTTCGATTTTCCAGAGACTACTGCTAAAACTAACTTACTAATTTTTATTTTCTAAAAATTTAATAGTTCGCTCTCTTCGAGAATTAGAAGAATTAGATGTTACTGACAAGACTGATGATAACTTAACAAATTATGGTCGTACTTCACGAAGTCCTGCTGAGTCTAAAAAACACTTAAGAGTGGGTGAGATGAAACAAAATATACCAACACACGAGTACATATATTAATTGTCTCAACTTTCACGCATTCTTTAATTAATTATCAGGCGATGCCCATCAGGTTGCAAATTATTTCATTACCGGAGGACCATTAAAGGGTCATTCTCACTTTGTAGAGTCATCCAATTGTGAGCCAAGCAATGACGAAAGTAATGTAGTTGGAACAAGTAACCCAGCAAGCAACACTGACTTGCCAGAAGACAATGAGAATAAGGATAGTGCTGATGCTGATTCAAATTCATCTGATTCCCTCGTCGGTCTTCCACACATTCCTGCATTGCCTCATCTAATTCAGCCTCAACTTTTACACCAGCCTATTCCACATATTCCTGTGGGTGGTGGTATATTGCGTTCACTTGTACACCCTCGTTTACATCATCATTTTAATAGGTTGCACTCTATCCCTGGTGCTTTTGCTAGAGCTGTTTCTACGTCACTGCATGGTTTGGTCAATGGACACCATGAGTTGCGTAATATATTCCGACCAGGTAATGGTCAGACTGAAGAAGGATCGCTTCTTGGAAGTGCCAATCCGGTAAGTAACATCAAATAATAAACTAAATCTACGCTTTTTTTTGTTATAATTTTTAATGCAACGAATATTTGTTAGAAGCATAAATGCATGAACTTAGCCAACGCTTATATCTTATTATTTTGCAGCAGGCAGATGAAAGTAAAATTATTCCTGGAAGTGACTCAGTGCCCTCAAATGAAGAAAATGCGCCTGTGCTAGGTGCATATCCTACATATCATACAAGCTACAATAGCGAAGTATTTAAACAATCATTGTACAATGTTAAAGATTTATATATATTTTATCATACATTGTTTTCAGTTTCCAGTGACACATCTCGTTCCTTCTGACTACTTTCCTCATTTACAACCCACTGGATACATTGTGAAATTCGTACCTCATGGTGGGAACTCATACTCTCCAGTTGTTGGATCACCGCAACAACCTTCTGATTGTGCAGACAGTGACACAAACACAGAACAAAATGAAGGTTCTGTTAATAATGAAGATGAGGCTGCGGGTATAGCTAAGCAGGATGATGCAGCCGAAGAGAATGAAGATGTTAATCAAAATGCCAATGAAGAGCCCAAAAATTTGGAGTAAGTCTTACACATATATATTTGTTATATTAAGGTAAATAGAAGTACTCTTTGATTATTTTAAAACATAAGTAGGACTCATCTTTACATATTACATTTTTTGAATAGTTCTACACAAACGGTGGGAGGATGTTAAACATTCAAAAATTGGATCGACCAATAACTTGCATGAGTGAACAGTACTCAGCTTAAATCTGTTTGTTAAGAACTCCATACAAAATGTAATGCAATTTCTTTCTGTACATGAGAATAATTCTCATTTCAACATTAAAGTGCACATAAGTGAAAAGTGTTTATCAACTTCGTTGCACTGCTTTCCCATCATTATCTCCTTCCTTTACCCTTTCCCTTTTTAGATGACGAACTAGATGGCTGGGAGGATTGTTCACCCATCGACTGTTTACCTTGACGAGTCTTTAGTTTTGGAATAGTAGTGCCTAAGTAAATCAACAGAGAGTCTCTAGTGGGGAACTCAGATTTCACTGGGGAGCCATCGTCGTTTTTCAATTGCACACGAATACGACCTCGGTACAACAGTTCTTTGCTACGCTCCCTCGGATGCAACTTGTTTTCTACACCAACATTGAAACCAGCGGCCACTAGAACGTCACGGATCTCCTGATGCGTTGGGTTCTCTACGCATTTGTCTTTCGCAAGCTTCCGACCTCCTGCCAGCGTCCGTTTGCTGTTTATATAAACAGGATAAATACAAACCCACCTGAAATAAAAATAAAATCTGTCAGTGTTATGTCAAAGAGGTTATGTGCCAGCTGGTAAGTAGCGCAGCACGTATGTTGACTGAAGTTTATTACGAAAAAACAATTTCCCAATTGTCTTCATGGAAATGTCCTCGAACAATATTAAAATAAACAAATGATTACTAAAATAAACATACCTCTCGCGATCACTGTGTTTCTTCAACGAGTTCCATACAAGCGCCATGTTGGATATTTTCGATATCGCAACAAACTAATCGATAACCCACTTCTCAATTTGAATGTTTGTGTTAGAAAAATATGGTATTCACAGATATGTAAAATAAACATTGTTATTATTTAAGAATGGTTGTGCATTATTGGTGGAAAAAGTTCAATATCATTCATTAAAAATGGAAAAAAATAAATCTCCTGGGCTCGTCCGGGATTTGAACCCGGGACCTCTCGCACCCGAAGCGAGAATCATACCCCTAGACCAACGAGCCATGTAACATTCACCTCTCAATAATAATTACAAAACATAAAAATAATTAATGATTATCATTTTCTAATCTCAAAACATTGACAAATAATATAAGAGTAGTATAAAGATCTAAAAAGTATTAAATAATTATTTTAAGTGCTCATATATTATTATCAATACTGTAGTCTATCAGTGGTGTATACCAATAAGCAAGAATAATATATCAAAATTAATATATCAGTTGTAATGTTGTAATGTATTATTTCTATGTCATTGTTTATAGCAGCTGTTTATATCAAATTGTTGATAGACGCTCGTACCCTGATATTATCCGCTAATAATTATTGATCAATAATGCATCTTTAATCAATATTTATATAGTTTTTTACGCAGACTTCACTTATAAGGTATCCTCGTCTGTTATCTTGTTAATAAAGTAACAATGAAAATTACATTTGATATAAAATAACATCAATGCGAAACACTTCGATGAACAATTTAAAATATTCGATCACTAATTATTTACAAACCTTTTAATTATTTTATTTATACTGAAATTTTCTCAGTCGATATAATCCCACCAGAGTGAACAGAAGCACAGAAGTAAACAACGTGCTCTCGGTGAACAAATTAACACGTGGATATTAAGTTTTTATTTAACATGTCGTCGAACGAAATGGAAGTGGACGAAGAAAATGAGACGAAGCCGCTGAACTTTCATGAGTTGGAATTGGACGATAGGATACTGAAGGTACAAATCTATAATTTTAAATTTAGAGGTTATTTTGTAAAGAATCATTTTTTATTATACTCCATTATACATTTTTATTTTAGGCTGTCGCAAAATTAGGTTGGCTACAACCTACACTGATACAAGAAAAAGCGATACCGTTAATGTTAGAAGGAAAGGATATTTTGATCAGAGCACGTACAGGATCTGGAAAAACAGCTGCATTTGCTATACCACTGATTCAAAAAATTTTAATGAACAAACGCACACAGAAGAAACAAGAAATTAAAGGTCTCATAGTAGCACCTAGTAAGGAATTATGTAAACAGATACACGATGTAGTGATTAATTTAACTACAAAATGTAGTAGAGAAGTGACAGCAGTAGATGTTAGTCCACAAGTAGATCTGAGTGCTCAGAAATTATTACTAACAGAGAAACCAGATATTGTGATTGGTACTCCGAGCAGGGTGCTGCAACACTTAAAAGCAAACAATATGAAATTGAAGCATACTTTGGAGACATTAGTCATTGACGAAGCTGATTTGGTATATGCTTTAAAACAACCACAAATTAATGACAAATTCAAACATAATAACAGTCCTAATATTTCAGATATTTTCTTTCGGATATGAAGATGAAATAAAAAATTTATTGAATTACTTGCCCACTGTGTATCAAGCAGCTTTGGCTTCTGCAACATTATCCGAAGATGTTATCACTCTAAAAAAAATGGTTCTTCATAATCCAGCAACTCTGAAACTAGAGGAGCCTCCATTAGCCCCCTTATCTCAGTTATCACATTATAGTCTTGCTGCAGAGGAAAATGATAAAGCTGCTATTTTGTATGCTCTATTGAAGCTAAAGTTAATCAGGTAATGAACTAAAAATTAATGTGTTTAAAATAATTACAGACACATCACATTTGATTTAACAAATGTTTCTTTACAGAGGGAAGACTATCATCTTTGTAAACACAGTAGATCGCTGTTATAAATTAAAATTATTTTTGGAACAGTTTGGTATACCTACCTGTGTCTTAAATTCTGAATTGCCAGCAGTTTCACGATGTAGAGCGGTTACTCAATTCAATACAGGAACGTACGATATTATAATCGCGTCCGATGAAAAATCTTTGGAAGAAGTAAATTTTATATTTTAATCATTGAATTGCATATTTCGCAAGCATGTAATTTTAATTAATTTTGCAGCCTCATATAGTAAAAGTCAAGAAGGGAAAACGGAAAAAAGACAAGGAATCTGGTGTAGCTCGTGGCATAGATTTTCAGTTTGTCTCTAATGTGATCAATTTCGATTTTCCTTGTGATGTAAATTCTTACATTCATAGAGCTGGGCGCACTGCACGAGGAAATAATCAAGGAACTGCTTTGAGTTTTGTATCGATAAGAGAAAGGCCTCTCCTTGATCAGCTTGAAGAAGAATTAAAACATTGTTATAATCGGGACTCATTGTTCAAAACGTATCAGTTCAAGCTAGAGGAAGTGGAAGGCTTCAGGTATGACAAATTTATGTGATACAACTCTATTTCTTTAATGCACGTCCTCTACAATTAAAAACGGTGAAACTTAAAACTAATTTTAGTCTAATTAGCAGAGAAAATATTAAAATAAAACAGGATAAGGATAAAACATAAGATTAATGAATAATTCCGTCATTTTTAGATACCGAGCAAAAGACGCTTGGAAAGCAGTCACGAGAATAGCCGTACGAGAAGCTCGTTTGAAAGAAATAAAACAGGAAGTTCTTAATTGTCAGAAATTGAAAAGCTATTTTGAGGATAACCCTCGAGATTTACAGTCTTTGAGGCAAGATAAAGCGCTGCATACTGTAAAATTACAGTCACACTTAAAAGATGTACCTGATTACATTGTTCCACCAAGTTTGAAAAGATTAATGGGCGTTGGTAAAAGAAGAAGATTCAACAGAGAAGCTGCAGAATCCAGGTCCACCGCCACACAATCGAAATACAAAGCGCGAGCATCGAATCCACTTATCAGTTTAAAAATCAAAAAATAAAAGAACAATTTTATAATGACAGTTCCTTTTTTAAACTGGTTCCTTTTTTAAACAGTTCCTTTTTTAAACAGATCCTTTTTTAAACTGGTTTATTCGTTTTCGTTCAATATAAATAACATTCTATTAAAACGTGTAACTTCATGGTTGCAAATTGTACAAAACTGTAGGTGAAAAATTACATACTATTCAAGTATTTGTTTTTTTAACATATAATATAGGAATATTGTAATTATTAAAATCTATGACTTTTCTGTAATCCGCTTAGGCTTGTATTTTTTCCTGATACCATCATTATATCCTTCTCTGTTCCTGGCAAGCTCAATGGCGTAGAATTGTATCCTAGTTGTGAGTATAGTGTTTGTTTCTAAGTAATCATTTTCACAGTCTGCCCTCAACAATGTACCGAAACTGTAATCTTCCACAAGCCCTTTGAATTGTTCACAAAATGGTCTCCACCTTGCTTTCCCTTCCTCAGACTTTAATTCTTCCTCGTCTATTTTGTCCACTTTCAAATTAGGAAAGGTATCCCGAAAGGTTTTGTATATTTGGTCGTCATGAGGGGTAAGTTTCAACAGTTTAGGATCAACCGAACATAAAATCTAAAATAGAGTAACATGTAACATTCACATCTTACACTTTTTCTCACTGAAATAAATAAATATATTTACATTGAAATAAACTTCAGCATGCTCCATTGCTTTTATCGCCCACATAGCCTCCACAGTAGGCTGAAAAAAACAAGTATAATTAATTTACGTACAAAGATGATTTTAGTCGTCTAATGTTGTTTAAAAACAACTTACATCATTACCGAATTCCTCTGCGGGTCTGGACAACACACTAGAACCAGCTATTAATTGATCCGCAGTCTTGAAATTAGATTATCAAATAATTATAAATTCCATTGTCAAAACAAAATTCCGTAGATTAAATGTTTTAGACATTATTTACAAGAGAAAGGATGGGGTAGGTTAAGGAGCGTGTTTGACGATAAAAAACGCTTGGAATGAGTACACATTTATTGTACTTACAACATCTCCGATGAACGCCATTTCACTATTATCTAAACGCAGGTCGTTACGGAAAAATTATCAAATATGTCCTAGATTATTTATAACGTTATTCTATATTGATGATCGAGAATCGAAGATATAATGCACATGTCAAGCTAGCTGAAACACACGTGCAATGAGACTACATAAGCGCAGTGACACCACGAACAGAACGGAACCAATCATTGTTCATTGTTCCGGTTTAACAGCTGCTTCTATCGGGTACGATACCAATAGTACTGTTATAGTAGTAATTGATTGCAACTCTTCCGTATCGTTTTTGTAAGGAATATATTTAAGAACACCGTGAACGAAAATGGTTGGCACAAACGAGGAAGATATTCACCAAAGCGTACTTAAACTAATAGACGATATTCATTATGGGTAAGATTTCAAACACGTCTAACCTTATATGACAAAAATTTTTCAAATATATTGTATTTCAGTGACATCAAAGGCACATATAATATTGTGGTAGCAACTATATCGGTTTTGAAAGAAATTATAAATAATTATAAATGGACGACTGCCAAGTATATACAAGTTTTATTTTCCTTAAATATCCATGAAGTTTTGTATATTCCTAAATAACATTTGAGAAGTGTCAGTGTTGATTATGAAAACGAAATAATCTTTATATCATTGATAATCATTGATTAGTAAAATTTATCTACTAATATTTGGTATACCTTGTATACTGGTATTACAATTGAACCTGAGATTTTGCGTTATGTAATTAAATATCACTGCACTTCATTCATGTATCCTTAGGTTTATGCAATTTCTTTCAGCTGATGGATAATATGATTTAGTACATAATTATTTTAATTGTACACTTGTATTTCTCAAGGCATCTTATGGATGTAATAAGACACAATGGAAAATACTTGGTAGAAGCAATTCCTCTTGAATCCTGTATTGGGAACATGGTACGGAGGATACTGAAAATAATTCGAGAGGAATATACTTCAGAACTACAAAATAAAGTAGAGGAAACAGATCCACAGGAGTCCTTGCATAAAATTCTCACTGCAGAGGGGGACCAACATGTTGATTTCAATGTCTGTGTACCTTCTTTGAAATCAGCTCTTTTAGAACACATTAATGAATTTGAAGTTGAATTAGAGACATGGTAAGCTATAATAGTACAAGTATAATCAATACTTTTTCTTAATACATCTTTTCCTTTTCAGTGCTGAGAATATTACATGCTTAGCTCCAGAACACATTCATTCTAATGAAATCATTATGACAATCGGTAGATCTAATTTAGTTGAAGAATTTTTCAAAAAGGCTGCTGCAACAAGAGCATTTGAAGTTATAGTAGCCGAAGGCGGACCAACTTTAGATGTGAGTGTTATAATTTAGTTAAAAGATTTATTGATCAGCTACTAATAATGAAACTATAAAGAACTTTATTTTTTGTAGGGTCATGAAATGGCAGTTAATCTTGCAAAGGCCAAAATTAAAACCACTTTAATATCGGATGTAGCAATTTTCGCGATGATGTCGCGTGTAAACAAAGTAATAATCGGTACACACACAGTTATGGCAAATGGAGGGCTGAGGGCAATTTCTGGCTCGCATACCTTTGCTCACGCCGCAAAACATTACTCGGTCCCAGTAATGGTGCTATTACCACTTTATAAATTGTCCCCACTATATCTTTGTTCTCATGAACAGGATGGATTCAATAAACATGTTTCTCCAATGAAAGGTGTAATCAATGGTGCCAATGTACAGTTACTGGAAAAAGTTCATGTATACAATCCAGTATTTGATTATGTACCACCAGAGTTGGTCACATTATTTATTTCGAATACGTAAGACTGATCAATGTATTAATTTCAATCTCTTATATAATGGTGTACATTAATTATTGTGTTTTTATTTCAGGGGTGGAAATGCACCATCATATGTCTATAGATTACTTAGTGAATTGTACCATCCTGACGACTACGAGTTATAACATGTTCACATTTGTGTACAACTTTCCCATCGTAAGCAACGCACATCGTTTTTAAACGGAAGAATTTTTTTTATGTAAACTGGTACAATAGAAATTATCAACCCAAGAAATGTTTTTTTAAGTAACAGAAGTCTATTTACACAATAACATATGTACAAGTAGATATAAATTTATTTTACAAAATGCATTTTAGTAACTACACGGATTTTAAAAGATTGGAAAACTATATAAAAACACCTGCTTTCTTTATGCATAAGGATTCCAATTGCTACCGTCCTCGGGTTGCAAAGAATCGGTTACTAGCAATATTACATCGAATATCCACCATACTCCTGCTCCACCGAACGTAAACAGTTTTCCTAGGGCAGTTCCATTTTGACCTAAATAGAACCTATCAACACCTAGGAAACCTAACAATATACTATAAAGTAAAGTAGTAGCAAAATAATGGTCACTGTATTTTATACAAGGAACTCCTTCATGAAAGAATGTTCTTGGTCCGTAACATTCAATATCTGGTAATACTGTGCAGGATACTTTTGTCTTTTCAACATCTTCGTACCTGGATCCTCCAAACTGTACAAACAACGACCAGGAATTACTATTTATCAATATGCATACATACGAGAAATGATTGACAACTACCTTCACACAACCGAATCCAGTTTCTTCCTTGGCCGTTTTGTTACCTTTGTGATCGATCGGTTCCTCGCATTCTATGAACTCTTTTGGCCTGCGGTGACGTTCAAAGTAGTGTTTTGATAAAGATAAACAAGTCTGACAGTCTGACACAAGCCGTCAAGACCGCATCTACTTACAAAAATTTGCAAAGTACCAGTGGTCCTTCGGGTCTATATTCCTGTGGGAAATCGGCAGTTTTGTTTGTCAGCGTGTTTTCCGAACACATTCTCAGATCACAGAGGAAACATACGAAGACCAGGAGTAAATACTGTAACCTCATTTTGTTGAATTCGTCATTAGGGTGGCCAGAGGTACCCTACGATGTGCCCTATACACTTACACTGACACCGGATGAAGATCTATACCAATCTATACTACAACAACAAGACTCGTGCACACCATGCGGTAGATTCCAGTACTAATCCATCTCTAACCACATTGGAAGCCGGATAAATTAAAATAAAATTAACAATGTCTCACACCATATAATTCAAAAGTACATAATCCAAAAGCGTCCAAGCGTCTCTTAGCAACTGCAATGGTGGTTTAAAACTCAAGGCTGAATTGTCGCGTAATTAGTAACAGAACTCACCGCACGGTGTGCACAGGTATCGCATTTTTAAACTCATTATCATCGGCGGAATTTAGGTTTGATCTAGGGAACGATCTAGGGAAGAATGCCACGGATTTTAATAAAAATGAATTGGGTTCAGTTTCGTGGTAAAAAATGATGTAGGTTCTGTTCCATGCTGTTCCATGTTAGAGCTTTCAAGCTGAAAGATGAAGGCACAGAAACCGCGGTCGTGTGCACTCTCATTTTCTCTAAGCCAATGACGAGCTACCGAGCGCTGCATTTCTGCCAACCTGTGTGTGTGCGACAATTAAACGTGCTCGTGTAAAGCAGTTTTTTTA
The DNA here is from genome assembly GCA_916610255.1 of Lasioglossum lativentre. Lineage (NCBI taxonomy): Eukaryota > Metazoa > Arthropoda > Insecta > Hymenoptera > Halictidae > Lasioglossum > Lasioglossum lativentre. Next base: position 29,636,902 of record OU744355.1, on the reverse strand, counting down.
TTGGGTCCGGAAACTAGTGTCTCCAATGGAAGGAGCCAATGAGGAGCTGGATCGAACAGAACGGTCCAATAATGAACTAATTTTCCACGTTCCCTAAAACGATTTCAGAGACGCGCAGTGATTTCGGAATCAGTCGGTCGTCGTCCGCTCTGAAAGAATTTTAGTTTTGTCAAGGATCGCGGACGTGTGTTTCTGTGCTCGGTGGAAGGTGCAAGGTAGTGACTGTAAACAAAGTGATCGCGAACAGATTCCGTGGGATCCCGTAGGATCTTTCGCTCGGTAGATTTTACAGGTGAAAGTTTCTCTACATGTACGGAAATATGCGCGAAAGAGAGGAATTTTGCCGAAGTTTTCCTCCGGGACTGCCAGCCCAGCCACCGACGACCAGGGCTCCGGGCCTTGACGCTCTGCACAGCCTTTGTAAAGAGATCTATCCAGACCAAAGCAATCCACTCACTGTCACCGCTGTCGTTAAATATTGGTACGAATCCTTTAATTTATCTTCACGCCCTCCAGCGATTCCCACACACCCATACATTTAAAGAGCAACGAAAAAGATGCTTGACGTTTAGTGCACGGCCCTGGAGAAACAATGACTGCATTATTTTGCCATTGCAGAACGTATACACACGAGTCGCATCTTAGAATTGAGGATCTTGGAATTAGCTATTGGGTGTCCTTAATTGTTATCGAGGATGCTTGTGTGTTCTCTTGTGTCAAATATGTATGGCTATAAAAATATTATTAACAATATCAATTAATTTCTTGTTTCCCTAGTTGATGCATTAAGGACTATGTCTCTAGTCCCACGTAAAATGCAAAAGATTATGTTATTATTTAAAATTGTTTGATGAAAGAGGTTTATAATAAATCGAAAATTATGTACGTGTGTGCGTATGGAATAAATTTGTCCCTTTGATTAAATAATACGGTTTGAATATTCTTGGGAAGCATTGTTATTTTCGATATGTAATACGGATGTCTGATTTAGTAAGTTTAGAGACAGTTTAATGTAAAAATCGAAGAAAATTTATTTTACCGAAGGGATGGTACGATGTTTGGGTATGGAACTGTTGCACGGGAAGGGCAGGCGATTTATATTTAGTCGCAAGTGCGTTTAACCGGATATAAAACGAAATAACTGGGATTTTCTGTGCACCTTTGCCTAGGTTGGGTGGTCCGGATCCTCTCGACTACATAAGCATGTACGAGAATCCTGGCTGTCCTGAATTAGGCGTACCACCACATTGGCATTACATCAGGTGAGTTCAATTTTCATGTATCACATTCAACATTTAAACATCCTAGGAATTTCCGATCTATTTTCATTGTCTTTTGGAAAATCTCGATCCATTTGACCTTGTTGTACTTCCGGAATTCGTTGATTTAACATTATTTTTGTTGTAGTTTATATTCATTATTGATGATTCTCTTTTTGTTTTGTTGTTTTAAATTGATTTAGTATTTTTTCCGGTTGGTAACTTTCACCGCTCACCATTGTTGCGCCCGCGATTTTTAAGTTGATATCGTCGCTCGTTCATTCAGGAAAGATGGGTCACATATTTTTTGTCCTCCTTTTTGTTTCGTGGCATAGAGAAGAGGGAAGAATGTGAGAGTCGAAAAAAAAAAACGGGAAGTCGGGTATTCGTCAGTGTCACCTTGTTGAGTAGCGGGAGTGTGCCTCTGTTTGATGTTAGCGCATGTTATTTTTCCAGCACACCCTCGATGACACGCATATACCATGCCTATCGTTACAAAATTTCACTTAGCGTACTGCGACAATTACAAAAAAATGATCTTCCGAAAAATATATGTTTTTAGAATAATAATAAACATATCAACTTTTATCTTTTCGTTGGAACCACTGAAGAGGGGTGAAGACCATTGTTTTATATCAAGCTAATTAATTTTCCATGTTCCCAAGTAAATTAATAATGACAATTTTCGTTTGTTCTCCGATTTAAATTTTCATGTGAATTTTAATTCACTATCCACGGGGAATAGCGATGACTCAGACAGTCGAAAGACGAATGATTTCTCGTTTCAGGAATTCCTTATTAAACCTTAGGCGCCGAATGACGAATGGTCCGCCGCGAAAGGGTGTTCCTCTTCCTTTTTTTTCTTGATGCATGACCCTTCCTTCTTCTGCTTGCAGCAGCTGTTCCAATAGTTCCCTTTTTCTCTATATATAGAAAGTGTGGGGTACAGGAAGATAAAGTCGTTTAAAATGCGGCGCGTCGGAAATAGACGAGCGGGACTTCCCCTTTTTCCGTCTGCCCTATCTAAATATGTTCGGCCATTGACTAAATCTCGTCGATTTTTTCTGAATCGAGTCTGGAGTTATATTTGTCTTAATGAATCCTCCCTAATTCCCTTAAATTCTTACTCATACCTTCTCCTTAATTCTTTATCTCTCCTAGAGTATCTTGGAATAGTAACATTTCTTTGTTAAAGTTTGGGCTTGTCAGATTTACACGGAGATGGAAGGATACATCCAAAAAGCGGCCCGGGACGTCCAAGTGGGTTTGGATTTGAGTTGACCTTCAGATTAGTCAGAGAAAGAAACGAAATGACTCCTCCTACTTGGCCAGCAAACGTCATGCAGCAATTAGCAAAATATGTTTTTAATTCTGGGAACATGTTGATGCCTGGTGATCATGTATCATGGCATGCCCCTCTTGATAATGGCAATGGTCGCATCACACAGATCCTAATGGGCAGGGATCCTCAATTGCCAACATCTATATACACACCTCATGGCGATGTAAGTCAGCTTGTGTCTAATGTTTTTAATTAAAACCGTTTATTTCATTAATTGTGTATTATGGTTTTGATGGTTGGTGCGTAATGTTACAGGTTTCATTTGTTCAAATTATAGGAGTAACGTCTGAAGAATTGCAGGCTGCACAGCACTGGAATGGCTTAGGTCTTGTTAGTTTATTAAAAACCAGCCATGTTTGTGGACCTTGGTTGGTAACAGATATGAGAAGGACACGGTCTATCATGGAGGATGAACCCTCCATAGCAGAGAAGATACAAAGTGGCATAGAAAAGGAGGGGTCTAATTTAAGCGGTGTGTCTGCAAAATGTTGGCAAGTGTTACAAGTTAATTCTTTCAAAGTGAAAACGATGTACATAAGCAAGTATTACTGTAATAAATTAATTTACAGGTGGGTTCAAGTGAACTATGACAGAAGTTCAGAAAGATATAGAGAGAAAAGGAACGAATCAGATGAAGAAGACGATGAGGAAGAAGATATAAAACCCGTTATAAAATCGGAAAGACTATCACCGTGCGAACTGGATTCGAGTTTGTCACATGATAATTTTGTTAAAGTCTTACCAGGACTTCATTTAACTTTCAACCTTGAAGCGGGATCCTTGTTACCATTAGCAATCAAGTATGCACAGTTAGAATACACTGTTATTAAAATAGACACCTTGGAAATTAAATATTGAATATTATTTATTTTATAGGGGACGCGTCATGCATGGGAGGCATTTTACGTTCAAGTCTATATTATCTAACACAGCTGTTACTATCGTCGCACCGACAGTCACTGGGACACTCGTTTCTAGAGAAAAGCCATATGTAGTTCAAGGACCATGGTTACAAGTCCTGCTTCCAGAAGATCTGGCAGAAAAAATGGCCCAAGAGTTTCAAATTTTAAACTCGCCAAATGAAGTAAGCTATATTATATCTTATTTTTACGAATATACCAATATTTTTATAATCACAATTTTACCATTAAAAAATTCAACAGGTTCAACTGCCAAAGACATTTTCATGGCCCGAGCATAAACTCGTTATTACTGTCATCAACGATTGAGAATGCGTTAATATGATTAATACGTTCAACTAAGTTAGCATAACCAGTTAACAATAAGCAAAGTACAGTTTGTTCCCATATAAGGAGACGATGTTTGTTTCGAAATAAGGAGATCACTATCCCTTCTTCTTCTTTTCCAACGAAAGATATTGCTACTCGGCCATTCTCGCTCATTCTCCGTGTTTACTCTCGGCCCAATCGGGAACAAAGTCAAGTCGCATAGGCACCCTGATCCGAAATACGGCGTAAGACATTATATCGGAACAAAACTGTATTGTCTAATTCAGTTTAAAAACAAGTGGGTTTCAAAGAACTTATTTATAACTGTATATAACTCGAGCAAACGACGGAACTGTAAGACTACGCATATCAATGTGTAAAAGAGGAGCCGACTTATATTTATATACTTACCCAAAAAATTAATCTTATATGTTCCCGCTGAGAAAAAGTTTTCTGCGCCTCTCTTTTGCAGGTTGATACCTGTTAAACGATTTATATTTAATTCTGTACATAATAGAAGACAAGTTAAAACGTGTAATTGTATTTGATATACGAATTTACACATTGTTACAGCTAAAGAACATTTTTTTGTAAATAGAGAAGACGAACGTTCTGACGTGACTGTTATTAGTGCCTTCAACCAATTTTGATAAGAGGAATGTGTAATGGAATAAAATATAGTATGTAGTATTTATAAGCAAATTATACAGTTTATTTATCACGACTCGTTTGCCCGATTATCCTCTGGGATTTTGTTTCCTTAAATCTGCAGAGTAAGAGGTCTTTTAGATAATATAATTTCTACGGTTAAATTGCTTAGGAATTTTATTTTTTAATTTTTACCTGTTACTGGATTTCAATCGTCCAATTTTTCATCTACGGTATCTATCCTGGATCGTTTATCATTTCGTCTAACGACCCTCCTCCTCGCTCTTCTTCTTACGGGACAAACACACTCCTCCCCTTTTTGAACCACTAACGTATTGTTTGTGTTCGGCAAGTGTGGTTGACAAAAGAAACGGTAAAGGTTGTCTCGAACGTTCTGAGAGTACATAGGTATGACATTCGAACTATCGCACGAATAAACAATCCTCTACTTAGTATTAAAACCGTCGCGGCGGAGAGCGGACGGTTGCTCTACTTACGAGACTACTATTCGTTACGACTTGTCTACTATATAATCAGATATTTAAGTTGCATGTATCCAGTTGTTTAAAGTGCAGTGGTAAAGAATAGAAGATTAATATATGATGGTGGCAACGTTCAGAAGACATCGTACCTCTTCGTCGTCTTGTAAGCTTATTTTTTATAATAAATTATTTTTATAATAAACTATCATACAATTTTTTTATGTCGTCATATTTATAGAATCGGGGGCTCCCGCCCTTACTTTCCCAGGTATAGCATTTAAATTAAACAGCCATTTTATTAACCCTCACACTCTTCGGGGAAAAAACTCACCCATTTTCTATGGTTTGATGCATTTGTTTAAAATGTACGATCATGAATAGGACACAATTGATTAATTTAAAGTGTAAAACAAAAATGGATAGGTACCGAAGGGTGGGTCCTTCGTATAATTATTTTTAAGGAGCGCATGGGGGTGGAAAAGGAAAAGAAAGAATTAAAAGCTGCTAGAGATCGTACTTGAGCGACCAAGTTCTTGGCGAACCTGAAGAAACCGATCCACAGCAGGACAACGATACAAGCCAAGGCAAAGTCCTCGATTTCCTCGCAGGTGATGTTCCTGACAACGTTAACGATCCCCCGGAAAATGTTCGCGAACGTTTGCATGGCCTCGATCCAGAGGTCCCTTAGGAAACAGATCACCTGGAAAATCAGGTTCATCACCGCTAGTGTCAGCTCGATTAACCTCCCCAGGAAATCGAACAAGATCTCCATTAACTTGTCGAGGGTCTCCCAGAGCCAGCAGACGACACGCGATAAAAATTCGACGCACTGCTGCGTAGCGTCGGTCACGCGGCCGTTCATGATCAACGATTTTTCCGTGGCCCTACCCCCCTTCGCATACTTTCACCACCCTTGATTCCGCAGATTACATCGAAAAAGAGCGATCACACACGTTCGAACAGCATGTTACATCATCGTAAGGGGAGCAACGAGTTCGCATACATTCACGAACCTTTGCACTTGCGTTTCAATTTTTTCCGAGAGGCGTGAACCATGTCACTGATTAGAATTAGCCTTGAATCACAGTTGTCAACCCGAGAAAATTGTCGAGTCTGCGAAAAACTAATGATTATGGTCGGAGGAAGTATGTAATCTCTACTTGCTAATTTTACTTCTTCGCGCTGAATTTTCATAGTTACTTCGATAGCTCAACTTTCGTTGTTTAGTAATCTATATAGTCAACTTATAATTGATTTAAACAATTTTATGGAGTCCTAAAAGCGCTATTTCGACAATGGAGGGTTAATACTGTCCGACTACTATCAGTCGCAATAAGGTTGTACGATACTTCTGAGAACTTGAAACAATTCATTTTGATAAAGTGATAAAAATGTGAACTTTATCTCTATGGCTCCAGTGGAATTGAAGTATGTTATATTTAATTTGGAAAATTTTTATGAAGGGTACAAATGGGTTCAGGCTTGGGTAACGGATGTAATGTAATTGGTCCCATTAGTGGATATGCTACGTGATCTTTGGATTGCGACCGTATCTTCGTCATATTTCAATTCTCTGCATTATTTTCGAGATCTCTACAGGACGATTCTTGAAACTGGGTCGAGCTGTAGCTTCATTCTACGCGGAGGTGGCGGGAACGGTCGAGTGGTTTAATGAGGTCTGCTTTCGTTTTATATAATTATTTTTTTCGAGTACCACGACGCAGGTGCAATAGGTTTTACGTTTTTTTTTTCGATTGAGAGATAAGATATTAATCTTTCCCTGTTTCGCTATCTCGTTTTACGTTGTTCCGTTTCCGCCATTTTCAAGAGGCGTTTAATACCAAACAATGCAAATCTGCCGTTGTCAAAATAGAAATTTTCTGAGAATGTTTTTCAACGATATATATATATTTTTTACAGGGTATTGCATATAGAGTTTTGGATGATTTTAAATTAAAATTTGATTTATTTAATATCTTATACAGTCTGCTGTCGTTTCGTTAATATACATATATCTCACTGTTGTCAAGCGATGACTATAATATGTATTCTATTCTTTATACCCTTTACGATATTTGATCGATTTAAAGTAATGGTTATGTTTGTATATAAGTACTCGTATAATAATCATGGCAGTTCTTTCGTCGTTCCTATTTGCAAACTATCTAGCAGTATCAAATAGTGAGTTTCTCTTGAATATTATTTTACTATGTAGCATGTCCGATACACGAGTATGTATATGAAATCATTTTTGCAAGTGCTCAACACAATATTAATTACAATCATTCCAGATGACAAATTGATAAATATTAGCGAATGATATCGGACAAATGTCTTCAACGTTTTATAATAAACATCCCCCGCTTTATTAAATATATATAGATAATAAATTCTCAAAGAAATATAGTCTGCAAATTCTCTCAAAAATTTCAAATTCTGTACAACATGGACACAAATATATTTCTGTATTAACAATTGAAATCGTCGGAACAAATCAAGCATACTCTATATCCGGACTTCATATTGTACTAATTAGTCTAATCGTAAATCGATATAGTTCTCTGATAATTGATGTTAATATCGTTATTTTTATCGATGATATTATTTCTTGTTTATCGTTGGTCCACAGCTAATTGGTCGTATCATAGTTTTAAGTTCGAAGTGGTCCATTATGCGTATTCCGATAAAGGCATTTTCTTTCTTATATACAATAATTGCCTATGATTGTAATCGATATGTGATATGTAGAACATCTTCGTCAGACGAACTCGGCGCAAAGCGACAAGATTAGAAGCATAAACGAAGCTGCTTGTCGTGTTGATCCGTTGCAGGCGTCTGCATCGTTGCAGGATTGCACGCAACCGCGGACGTATCTGCAAATTGAAATTCAACATCAAATCATTAAAACATAGAACTACAACATCACCACAAATAATTCACTAAATTACAGTCTGAAATTGAAATTCGTCGAATTTCTTCGATTCTAAATTTATTCCCCGTTTTAAAATTTTGATGCTGGAAAACCAGCTTTGAATGTTATTAAAAATTGAATCCTTTATGCAATCTGTGCAGAGCGATACTCCAATTAAGCGTGTCAAGCTTGTCCCGTTAATGGGATAATTACATTCATCGATTACAGATTTTACGTTATTAGTTTTAATTATTTTGAGGAATTTTATTAATTGATGGTTGTACGTTCTTCTCGGTTCCTTTGCTATCCCGTTTTTCCAATCTCGTCGCCACTTCAGCAACACGCGACACAGCCATTCAATTTCAGATTGTCGAACTTTCCTCAGTTTTCACTATCATTTATAACAAACTAAGCAAAACTCCTTTCGCTTTTTAAACTCACTTGTCGTCGAAGTAGAACCCTCCGCAATGCGACATTCTTATAATTTCCGAGTCGGTCGTCAAAGTTCCGCTGTCCAACGCGCAGCTCCTCACCGTTAAAGAGACCCCAGACTCATCTAATCAGTCACAAATAATTCTTTTTCATCTTTCTCGAACGAGACAGAAATTATCTGAATTTCTACGAAATTGACCTTTTACCCCTACACTCGTATTACACAAACGTTAACAATTCTAATTCACAGAAGGGTAGATATAATTTCAAGGAAATGTTAGTTGTTGTTTACGATTGTTTATAATGAATTTGTGATTGCGAGGGAAATAGCCAGCTCATTATTTTGAGGAATTTACCCACCCTCTAGCCGAGGTAAGGTCTTCGACACGGAGCGTATTGTGCCGCGAACCATAGTGTATTCAGTGAACACGTAGCGCGAAAAAGGGGTTAAGGACCACTCGCAATCACAAAAGGAGGAAGGTTTACCGTATATGCCTGCTATTTTGATGCACGCGGTCGCAGGGAAGAGACCATCGCGGCCCTTGCGACCTCCCAGGCATGGCGACTCCAAGAATGCGACGCTCCCGTTATTGTGGAACGGGTCGTCGCAGGGCTTATTGTCCCCGTCGATTGACACGCATTTGAAACAGTCAATGGCCCAGCCTGGCGCGACAGAGTCAAAACACACGGAGAAAAATTATTTACAATTCCCACGGACATCCACGAAAATCGGAAACTCACCCCCACAATACGAAACCGAACGCTAATCACCATTAGCTTGAAGATCTCCATCCAAAATAAACATTTTCAGGGCGCACATTAGGGCAATTGTTCCAGTAGTCAGCCATTTGAAGGCCAGTAGTAGTCACCCATCTTATTGTTAATACTAGATTGCGGATTTTATGGATTTCTAACAAAAATTGGTAGGTGGACTCTTTAAACTCGTTTTTCTCGAAACCACTGAAATTGGCACGACGGAGGAAAAGCTGTGCGATCAATTAAAATGTTTCGATGCGTAAATGAATTAATTAATAACTGTCGTCGATGAACATTGAATGATCCACTTGTTAAAAAATACAATTTGTTCCGAATGTTCCAACGAAGAGCTTTCAAGACTAAATATAACTTTGCAATTTCATCATTCAGCGAGGTCAAATATTTTTCTCATTAAATAAAAAGAATTCCTCGAATCTTCATGAATGCTCGGTGATAAAGTTTTGTGTAGTAATAACTCGCAGGATATGCTGAGTTATTTAGGGGTAATAACTACGAAGGAACTAACTGCTGGAGGAACAAACGGGGACAACGTGTTAGTAATTACTGGACTGCGGATTTTATGGATTTACGAGAGGAACGAGTGCGCGAAGCACAAGACTGTTAATGCAACATCTTTTCGTCGTCCAACAAAATAATTGTTTCATTCCACCGGTGCGTCGTTCCCGAAGGGTTAAGCGGAGAAACGCATTGTTATACGACCCTCTATTTTGCAAGCGACAGAGAAAATGTCGCACAGAGATCCGGCGGTCTAGCATTAACATTTATCTAGGGCTAATCGTCATCTTTTCGTCGTTCAACCAGTGCCGGATGAAGACCTTCAAAGGCCCCGAGCACTTGAAAATTTTGGAGGTCCTTACGAAGGATCGCTTCGATGCGCATAGGAGATTAAGAGAAGAAACGAATTGCTGTACGACCAAAAATTTTGCACAAAGATCCTCAGGCTAGTAAAAGCAGTATCACCTGTGGAGACTGACCTTGCGACACGACGAGTAGCGCGATCAGCCCGGAACAGACGATCCATGAGAAGCCGACATCCATCTTTCCCGGGGTCCGCGAGCGGTTTAGCCAGGAATCTCGAGCGTGCCTCTGATCGGCGTCAGCTGTTGAACCCAGAGTCCTCCGAGTCTCGTTCCTCCAGCGTGTTCATGTCAGACGAAAGTCAAGAAAACGATGCCCGGTTGAAATGCGATCACCGTATCTCGGCTGTCACGCCGACAAATCCACGCGGAACCCAGGAACAACCCGGTGGTTCTGTTCTTCTCGTTGACGCTTGCCTTTCGCATCCACGACGCAGTGTTTTGTCGGACGGTTACCAAGGCGATGCGATGCGATGCGATACGTCGTCGTCGTCGTCGTCGCCGTCGCCGTCGACGACGTAGTCGTTGATTCAGGCCTTTTTCCAGCGGGGATACGGGGCTGATCGATGATCTCTCCTGGACTGGACTGGGGACGAAGGGAACAAACCGCAAGAACGCGTGTGTGCTGCCTTCTCTCCCTCGAGTCTGACCCCGGGATCTACGCAGGAACATCGAGGACTAGAAACAGCTCGCAATTGCGTGATCTCATCCCGTGGAATGGAACGATAAAATGCGAGCGGGGCACACGCGAATTCTGGGCGCAGTTGCGACTGTTAGGTGCGTATCGTAGTCCGGACCTAGGATCAACGCGTAGGTGTAGCTTAGGGTAGCTATGGTGCTCAACACATAGGACTGTTTTAGGCGTGTACCCCTGCGTGTTAGAGTTGATTGAGTGTCGTAGAAGCTGGCTCGCAGATTGTTTTTGGTACGTATTTTTATTGGATAATGGGAGGAATTTGACCTCCTCTAGGTCCCCTAAGTGGCCGTCGAAAAAAGGTGTGACGCACTTGCTAAAAAGAAGTCTTCGTGGAACTTACCTTCTGACAACAAGCTAACTGTTTTTTACCAGATCTGGAAATTTATCTTGACTCGAACGAACCGAATTTTATTCGGAGTTTTTTTTACATCAACTTTGATCCTGTCGAAATTTTTGTGTGAAAGATATATTGTTTTTGAATGATTCTCTGAACGGTCCAATGATACTAGAGCTGGTTTTACGAAGCCAGAGATGATCATAGTGAGGACGGATGTTGAAATTCATTGATGACTGATTTTTCCGAAAGAACTACACAATTTGACCAGTTTTCGACCCTGTAATCAAGCTAACTCGCTGACAGCGAAGACTGCACATTCAGAAAAGGTCAATCTAGGTCTCTTCGTCAGCTATTGACATCAAACATTTACAACCCCGCCTCCCTGGTGGTACTCCAGAACCCGACCGCCTCGATTATTAACAAAGTTGAGAACACCGCCCCCTTCTGACGGAGATAAGCGAATACTCCGAAATGTTTAATCTTTCAAATCGTTTCTTGGGCGGAACAATGAAATGTCAGAAACTAATATTCACTGGTTTGGTTGGACGCGTCGTGCTCCACATTTTGAACCGGGTTGCAGGAAAAACGCATTCGTTCCGATCGTAAAGCTGCCTTGTTAGTTATTCCATTGTTGAACACTTTACGACTACCAATAAAGTCACCATATTTAATCTGTGAGGATATTGTAAAAGATGTAAAATTTATGTCGTTTGAACGCGTTATCACATTGTTGAAAACATTACGAATAAAATCACCGTATCTAATCTGTGAGAATATGTAAACGTAGTTTGACCGAACGAGTTATTCTATTGTTGAGAACATTATGTCAATAATGTTACCATATTTTGAAAAATGTAGAATTTATTGCGTAGATAATAGTTTAAAAATCAGTTCTTCCATCTCTTTCTCCGAAGGTTCTACTTCGTCAGTTCATGAAATATTCACCGGAAGTTCCTCCATGACAGTCCCCGCTTCTACACCCTGCCCCAATAATTCTTTCAACCATCATCTGCGCGTAACTATGAATAGCCACTGCTAAAGTAACAGTGCCATAAATCACTCGAGCTGACGATTTACAAATGATTCGAAACGCCAGAGGACTAGGAACTAAAAGATTCATATAAACGAATCGACTTCTCTTTCTAAGTGAAATTACAGGAGACTGTTCGCGCAGAAAACGCGTTATTCGAGAGTACCTATCTTATGGCAGTCGCACTGCAGGCAAACGCGACAAGTTTGTATATATCGGAAGGTTAACTTCGATTTTCTGTACACGCGGCCTGCCGTGTTTATTCGTCGCGATGTGTCGGTGTATGACTGGGTTAATGACTTCTAGGCTCATGTTTTTCCAATGTTTGATATTTTGATTCCTAGTACATTGACCTGGATCGATGTCTATAGACAAATTGTCCCTGAAAGTCGCTTGCGTGTTGGCACACTTTGAAACCGTTCCAGTGGAGATCGTTTACAATGAAGCGTTATGTATCTTTACACTTATGAATCTCTTATAGTTTAACGCTTTATACTGACATAGACTCTTTCACAATTGTGCCGCATTTGAAAAGAGATTAAGAACTTTCTTTTACATGATAATCTCGAGAGAAGTTCTTAGGTCATGTTACTCAAGATAATTTGTTGCTTCGCAAGCAAAATTATTATCGTTGTTGAACAATCTGTTATAAAATCCTCAATTGGGATATTCGAGAACTTGCCCGTTCGGTGACTAATAATAATAGATAAGGTGTTATGAAAAATGAGTAATGGTCTGTTATCGCCTGTTGAAAATCAAAATCAGAACACTGGAAGATATCTGGTCTCGAATTAGACTTCTGTACAAAACCGACCCTTCCATTTCCGAGCTCCCCAAGCCCCCCCCATCAGTATCAGGGCCAACTGGGCTGAGAGATAATTGTAAGACAGACCCTTCAAGACGTCTGCCCTGCTGTAAACCCTGTAAGACTTGATCGCTCAAGTACTGGTTCTGTCGCTTTGACCTGCGCGTTGCTGTTATCGCCACGCGGCTAGGCACTGTACAGCAACTTTGTTATTTATATTTCTTCCCGATATCGGCCAATTATTGTAACCACTAATTCTCCAGTACAATATCAAGCCCAATTATTGAAATTATATTAATTCTATATCATTAATTTACAATTTTGATTTAATTGAATTCTAGGAATATCAACTATGTTGCATTTAGTATCGGAGAATTTTAGTGTGTTTGTAATGGCATTTGTTGATATTTGATAATTTCAATAGACATCATTATTATACAATTTTCATTGAATTCTAGGAATAGCAACTATGTTGCATTTAGTACCGGGAAATTTTACTCTGTTTGTAATGGCACTTGTTGATAGTTGATAATTTTAAAAGACATCATTATTTTACAATTTGAATTTCATTGACTTCTAGGAATAGCAACTATGTTGCATTTAGTACCGGGAAATTTTACTGTGTTTGTTGGCATTTGTTGATAGTTGATAATTTTAAAAGACATCATTATTTTACAATTTTGATTTCATTGAATTCTAGGCATAACAACTATGTTGCATTTAGTACCGGACAATATTTTACTTGTTGATATTTGATAATTTTCAAATACACTCTAAAAAAAATAGTATTTAACTCGATTTTCTTCTACAATCCGAAAACAGTGTACATTAAAAGTCATATATATATAATCACCATCAATCAAATTCAGATAAAGACGTAATATTGCGTCATCGAAGCGGTGGGGGTAAACTGAGCACGGAAATCGTCCATGCTAATTAGAGAGTGGTGGAAAGTATTGCGGAACGACGAACGAGGATAATAATGACCGAGTTACCTTTGCGAATCCGATGGCCGACGACGGTAGGCTCGGGTGCAGGGGCCGACAGCTGTCGAGACGTAGTCGGCGTCTCGTCGGATGATAACGCTCGGCGATTCAAAATCCCGCGGGTCGCGCGTGCGCAGCTAGCCGCGGGCCAATCACCTCGTCGCTCCGAAGCGGCCGTCCGTCTCTGTCGTAGCGACACTGCGGGTACACGATGTGATAGTATTTTTCGAAAAATGTGTCGGTCTTTCGCGCACTCATGCGTCCGGTTTTTCACGTGAGCACGCCGCGATCACCGAGTGCTTTATCTCGTGCCTGCCATCGCCTTCGGCGTGAGAATAATGGGCCAGTCGTCGAGCAACACCGGGCGCTGCGGTGAGTGTCGATTTCACATCCGTATTCGTGATTGTGTGTTGTCGGCCGCCCCGACGTTTTTTCGAGTCGCACTGCACGCTTGACATGTGTCAACTGCGAGGGCTCTTGACTTTGCTGCCAGCTCCTGCGCAAGTTTCGTTGACTTTTTTCGTGGCATTGCGTCGTAAGCGCGGCGAGAACCTTCCCGACCCGGAGGCCGTCCTCGCGTCCGAGACGGTCGACGACGACTTTCCTCGCCGAATCCCTCCTTTTTTGGAGGTTATGTCGACGGGTACATCAGAGGAGAGACGTCCGCACGGGAACCGTCCCTCGGCGACGTTTAATGCCCGATACGACCCGCCGCCGACACCCGCGTTCCCCGCCGTACCCACGCCAGCACCACGGGCCTTTTCAATAATTTTCGACCGTCTTTCTTTTACCCGTCATCGATCCCCGATTTTCCTGCCGCAGTGCTCTAATCTGCGCAAAACGATCGTTATCGCCGTAACCCTGCTTTTTCTTTTCACCCTCGATTCCGAACTAAACAGCCGATCCGCCGGCGAACTTTTCCTATTCCTCCTCGATAATACCGTTGATTAACCTGTTAACCGACCGCGACGAGTATACTCGTCCACTGCGTTCGTACGTTTCTTTCATGAAATTTTCGTCCATACCATCGTTGCATTTACCTTTCTTACGATATTATATGTGATAAATTGTTCCACGGCTTGGTCCATGGAACTTTTCATGGCGAAGAAACGGTTAGGAGATTAAACACATCAGTGCGCATATAATAATTTATTATCCCATATGAATTACAGTTAAGATTGCTTCGGCCCTCCTTTTGTCTAATCTCGAAACTTTTAGGGCTCATGGAAACTGTACGAAGAAATTGTGGGGGACTATGAAATTGTTGTTAGGGTCATTTAGTGGAAGCTTGCTGGAATAATGGAAGAGGGGGCAGAACAGAACACAAAAGCCATCATTGCCTGCATTATGATGCGGTCTCGAATCGGTCTATTTCTGCTGGACTGCATAGATAAGTTTTTACGGAATTTTCCAATAGATATCGCGTGTTCGAAGACGAATTAGGGCGACCAGTTTATGTTTATATTTTCTAGTTGCTAATTACCAGCGATTTCCACTGTCTTTATATCGATTGCTTGTCTGACCGACCATTGGTACCATTCAAGTCATTATGCAACTTTGTGGAACATTGTTGTGTCTGCTATGTGGTTTTTCTTTACATTGTTGATAAGATACTTTAGAATGGACGGTATTGGGAAATTTTGTTGCAAATGAAATAGATCGTCGTCGCGGTCAATTGCGTTGTTAATTGGATATTGGAAGTTGATACTTGAGTTTTAATTTGCGAGCAGAGATTATGCTACTCTGTATTACCGACACCGTGTTTGGTCGTCGACTGGACGAGAGCGACATCTGTCATGAGGTATGCTTGTAATTTACCTTGTCGGTAAAAATGGAATTAATTGATTTTGTAATGTTATGTGGACAGAGATTGATTGAATAAACGTTTTTAAGACTTTTAGATAATAATTAAGATCCTTAAAAAGAAGACTATTTGAGGAAATGATAAAATGAATTTATTTTAGTATTCTTTATATCCTCTTTAGTTACGCAATTTAAACGGTTCTATTAATAAAAAATATTTGTGCATGTTTTAATTTCCAATATTTAAAAATACCACATGTTCTAATTCCTGTAATCTATATGAAAAAATAATATTTGAAAGAATAACAGGCTATTTTCAAATATTTCACTAAATTCTTCAAATTATTAACTAATTTTTGTTCTGAAAGAGGTAGAATATTATTTTCGTTTCTCATTTTTAGTTAGACAATAACTGTTTCTTAAACATATCAAAAGAATTCTGATCATTTATTTTATTTTTTCCACTCTATTGTAAGTGTGAATTAGAAAGATAACTAAATACTTCGTAATGAATATACGACTTCGATAATTACATAAATCATTGAATCCTTTCTATGACGAAGTCGATAAACACATTGTTCAAACAATCCCACCTCTCCAAACAAAGTGTCTCCTTTGAAAGCATAAAAATTTCGCACCTTCAGTCATTTTACCATTTGTTATAAACAAACAAAATGGTCCATATGGAGATCGTACAACTCGCAGAAAACAGCTGGTATATTCGAAGGGGTTCTAACAAGTTTATAAATTAGATAATTACTCTTCAATGAATGACAAAAATATATATACATCAGACTCTATTTGATTGTTCTGTTATCCGCATACCGTATGTCGTTGATAAAAATATATACTTGAGAGAATTCACTGTAATAATCTGCAATTATAAATTGAATGAGGGTGGAAGGTGCATTTAAGAATTAATTAACAAATTGTACTTTGTTCAACATTTTGTCCACTCCTCCTAGAAAATGGGTTTTGTCCAAGAAAAATGTTATAAATTTTTGAAAAAATCCTTTTCTGCGAGGGCCTGTAATGTGTCGCGAGAATTTTGGCAAATTTTCGTCGCGAGAACGAGCAGGCTCTTAGCGACAATTAATTGCGCAAGCCGTACGTGTCGCAGCCGCAATTTGTGAACGAGACGGTTTCCTTCCGTACAAATATTTTGCCAGCTGCATCACTCGCCGTCGGCGCGTCCTCCACGAGGAACACCTTTCGATTTCGTTTCGTACAGTCGGGCTTGCAAGATGGTCCGCCACGGCACAGGTACGGCATGGGTACCTTGGCATGGGCCACAGATGTTATTGTCATATTGCAGACACACGGCTCTCCGGGATTCGGAGCCGTAAAACCGCGGACTGCAGGTCCACGGAAATCCTGCTGCGGTGGCCAAGCCGAAAACATCCCCTCCTATTATCGAATACCGTGTCACGCGAGCCAACTAGAGCGATTTGCTTTAATTTACTCTAATAGCGACGCACGATCATCCGAATTCAATGGCATTGTCCGAACGAATTCCGGGAATCGCGGATTCAGAAATAATTATTCACTCTTAACCCTCAAAAATGGTTGTATAAAAGCTCTCCTTATAATAATTCGAACAAAATTTCGATGCTACATCTTAAATCAATATGTCTCTGTCAAAGTAAAACATTATTGTACTTTGTGGAAAACCCCACATTCTAGAAATACATATCGGGAAATACCTGACTCCCCTTCATTTTTTATAGTATGCCGTCCTCCCTTCAGGTATGAAGGTACGCGCGCCCGTCTTCTTATACTTAAATATATTTTCTTCCACCGTCTTCATATAATTATTTTCCACATAACACCTCTCAACAGTCTCGTTTATATAATAATAATTTTAATCGGTTCAAAATAATTCTTAAATTCTATAAAAACAAAAAGTTTGACCCCTTGTGATGGCGACTCTGAGGCACCACTGAAAATTGCTATGCCATTCTTAAAAATATTCTTCACATTATTATTTTTGTTCGTATTCAATAAACTACTAGACATTCACATCAGATATATTATATCAGTTTTATATGGAAAAAATGAAAAAAAAAATTGTATAGACTGGAAATATTCTAGAATGGAAAAATCTGTCGTTTTCGAGTGAAAACAGCTCATGTGCAAAGGGTTAAACGTATGTCGGCAAATGTTCACAAAATTTCAGAAATGTTTAATAGTTCGTAGTATCAAGAATTAATGGTTCGCCTTGAACGCAGTAAAATCAATGTCTGCAATTGTCATTGTTTCTCCGCCACTATTGCGAACTGTTCGTCGACTGACGTTGTCCGCTAATGAGTCGTGTCCGCCCGCTAAATATCGTACTCATCGTAGCGAAAAACCGGCGGCGGCGGTGGGTTCGCAAAAGGTACGGGCCGGCTCGCGGACACGTTTGAAACGTGTCCGACTAATTACCAGCGGAAACTGCGACGGGGTCAAAGGTAAGACTTCCGGGGAACAAGGAGGAAAGCTCGTAGACGACGCAGCGGCTGTGGTTCAGGGCAGCGACCCAGTTCTCATATGTATTTATACCAGAAGATGCTATGCCGGCTGCGTGTGGCCATTTTCGAGCGGTCTAGAGAAAGGGTGACGAGAGGAGAGAGGAACGCCGGGAAAAGAGAGCCGTCTCGTGCGTCACGAGACGCGCCATGGCGGCTAATGAATCTGGAAATTTAATTCCGACTTACGGGGAAACCGATGTACCCGGTGATAAACGCAACGCTCGGATAGATCCGGATTTTTCTCGTTGAACCGATACAGGAGATCAATTATCCGGTCGCCGATTAATTGGAGCGCTCGTTAAGCCGAGATCGGTTACCGCAAACAGTAATTGACGAATAAGTCGCGAACGAGGTGCCGGGAAAAAATATTCTCATCGTTCGTGGTACACGTAATATGGTCTTACATGGTGTCAAGAATTATTTAAACATTGTAAACAATTTAATGTTTGTGTAAATACTTTTGAATCATTCAATCGTGCCTTCTTTGGAAACTTAGTTTTCCCGTGAGTGTATAAGAAGCTTGACGAATGTTCATTACGTAATTTATTTTTGTTGTGTAAACGACTCTGTTGTATTTTTAACTGGACTATGGCCGCAGAAATTTTCGTTTCTTAACGTCCTGCAGCTGCGATCCTTGACTTTGATGCGCCAAATGCAGTTGTGCTCATATACACAGTGTCTCGCGAGGAACTGGCCAACTACTGACAACCATAAGTGCACGGATAAATTGGAAAATTGAGATGTTTCCAAAAAGCTAAATAAATGATTTAGCATTAATTAATTTAATTATTCTCCTGTATCTAATGGAGATACGAGAATTAGTCTATTTTAAACATTCTGTTAACATTTGTCACAATTTCTTTCATCGCTACGAAATTGTTTAAAAATATTCTCGGGCTACTAGACGGATGTAAAATCGTTCCAGAAACTAGTCAACCATTTCACAAGATGCTATCCGCTTTTCTCCGGTTTTCACTTGCGGTTTCGTTTCATCGACTTCTACCTGATCGCGTCCGTTTGTTCCCGATCGAACAAAAGCTCGTCGCTCAGGTTGGACATGGTTTCTTTCGATTTTGCGCCACCGACTCCTACAACAACGAATTTTCTTTTCTCCGTCGAACGGTACGCAACCAGGCCTAAGGTTTAAATCGCAACCGG
Organism: Lasioglossum lativentre; assembly: GCA_916610255.1. Classification (NCBI taxonomy): domain Eukaryota; kingdom Metazoa; phylum Arthropoda; class Insecta; order Hymenoptera; family Halictidae; genus Lasioglossum; species Lasioglossum lativentre. The sequence goes on along the minus strand of OU744355.1, from coordinate 29,617,639 downwards.
AGTTTTTCCCGATTTCCCTTCGGTTACGTGTTGCACAATGGTGACGGGGTTCAAAGTGGCGATCTTTAAAAGTCCCGTCATTGTGCGGGTCCACCAAGTTTCTGCTCTCGTGTTGCGAGATCAGCTGTGTCGAGTCGCGTGGGAGGATCGACCGGCTGATTGTGGGATTTATACAGCGTGTTTCCCTCGAGGAAATCCCCGTTGAATGCGCAAGGTTGCCGAGAATCTGGGAAACTTGGCGATCGAGCGGCCTGCTGACAGTATGATTGAAGGGATTTTTGAAAATGCATTGTAATGGGTGTTGCTAGGCGTTGAGTGAGAGGCGAATTAGGTTCTTTGAGTGTAGATTGCGATATAAAAATTCTCTATATTAATTCCAAGATACATTCATTTATTTTTTTGATAATTTTGTAGGGTTGAAAACAGTGCAACAATATTCTGAAATTCTTTAGATGTTTTCACTGTTCTGTAGTCAATCGGTGAAATATTGTGACGACATAAAAGCTAAAATGGTAAAAGAAAAATATTTTTAACTTGTGTTCTATAAAATGATAAACCATTTAACAGTATTTTATCGAATCCACGGTAGCAGAAGACTGAAAACGCTTTGAAATTCCAGAAATGGTAAAATATTTTCAACGTTTGAAAATAAATCCTATACTCTATAAAGTGTTAAAGGAACCATTTATTTCCCCACACAATTTAATACTATTTCATCGAACCCGTGACAAAGAGAACTGAAGATGGTCGGAGCAGCTGAGACCGATTCCGGAAACGGCAAAAATGGCAAAAGTCGTGAGGGGGTTGTTGGCCAGGCGGGAAACGGGAACGTCCGGCGCGGGGGAGGGCAAAGAATTTGTTCAGGCGGCGAATTCGCCCGACCAACGAAGAAGAAGACGACCACGACGACTACAAAACACAGATATATAGTCTCGATAGCGGCTGTTAATTCAGCCCTGGCCACCGGCTATTCCCAGTGCAGAACGTTGCAACACATAGGCCGAAAGTAATCCCGCCACGCTGTATTCTTAACCCGTTGCAACGGCAGTCGGTGGGGCAACGGGGCGAGAGGAGTGGCCACTGAGGAGACGAAAGGAGGAGGAAAAAAGGGCAAAAGAGTGCGTCTATGACGTCAATTGGAAAAGGTTCCTCTCGTGCCACGGGGTGCGAACTGCGGCTACTCTCAGCGGGGTCCCCGTCTTCTTCGGTGACGACTCGCAGTTCGCAGTCGAAGCCAGTTTCCCGTCTCGTCCTCGGCACTGGCATAGCATCAGCTTTCTTCCCTGCAATAGCATCGGCTTTCTTCCCTGCAAAAACACATCGTCTCTTCCCGTGCAAAAGCAACGTCTCTTCCCTACGAAATTAACCCCCAACATCCTGTCTGGTTCGTCGCAAAAATTTCATACGATAACAAATATCGATTTTTGCCAATTCGAAATCCAATTCTAGCTTTCCGAAGTCAATGGCAGATGTTCGGTGTGATCGCGCACCTCCATGGAACCGTAAAATTAATTTTTCTTTTGATAAATTATTTATGAAGACGCGGACTCGATACGGATTGCTGCGAAAGAGGACACATATTTAATAAATTGCACGAGTTGTTACATTTTTTTTTGGAAAATCGATCGACGCCTAAATTGTTCCACTTAACATAAATTTCCTTAATAATTCTTTTTCGAATTTTTAAAAATGGATGTACACTGTTTTATTATTTCTTATTCTGTGGAGTTAATCGAGTTGGCGAATGAACGGTTCAATTGAGAAAGAGAAGGATTTTGCGAACGAGATTTCGAAGGTTGCAGAAAATTGTTGTTCCGAAGAATAGCTCTCTATACCACTGGCTGGTCCCGTGCTGGTCTGTTTCTTTCTTCTCGTCTCCTCTTCTCCATCTTCTCCTCGTTAGAATAGGCGAAAGTACGCAGAGAGTGGCATCCACGCGATTCGCACCGAGAGAATTGGCCGCTCGTCAAAGAGGCTATTTGCAACCCTCGCGGATTAATTTTAAGAGAGAACGACGGTTTAGGAACAGTCCCCTTCTTCTCCTCGTCGTCGTTCCCGGTTGTGTGTCCGCGGCCGTCTCCTTCGCGGTTTCCGCTTTTAATGGTCGCGGAAACGCTCAGACCGCGCCACTTGTTCGCGATGAATCGCCGACTGTCGCGGACAGATACTAAATTGGAATTTTCGCGGCTACACTTTCCCTGCGATTCTGGACAAATTTCACGTACTGAATTTATATTCATAATTGAGCCTGCGATTGAATTAGTTTACGCAATTACCGGCGTGCCAGACACATGCCCGCGCGTCTCGCAAAAATTGCATTAATGCTCGCACTCGGAAGAATGGAGCGAACGAATCAGCGCGAAATGCGTTCTATTACCATGTCTGCGTTACTGTTCTCGTGTTCAGATATTTTATAGACAAAGTTCAAATTATTAATCTGAACAATGATCATCGAGATCCTTGATTTTTGCTTTATGGGTAAATTTATTTCTTTTCTGACAAAATAGTTCGACGTGAAATGTTTTGTTGTTCTGATTATAATGATTAAATAATAATTTAAGACATTTTTCATCAAGATTGAAGCATTTAGATCCATTGTGAACATGAACGATTATAATGCGATTTATTGAAACTGTAAAAAGATATACAGTCACATAACTGAATAAATGCTTGGTTTATGCTCGCAAATAAAACCTGTAGCAGACAAGTGCCAATTCAAAGGGACTCTGTCAGATTCCAAGGAAACGCGCGTAACCAGCGGCGCATTGTTGACGCTGAATAAAAATTTTTAAATAAAAGCGGGACGACTTCCACGAGCGACATCGCGAGCTCATTAATGAATTTCGAAATAATTTTCCCCCGTCGAAAGACCGACGCAAGAAAAGCCGTGTCTCCGTGCAGACAAAACCCATGACCGAACCCTTTGACAACACGGGGGTGGTCCCGCTTAAATCCCCGTCTCTGTCGGCGTACAAATTTTTCTCGAAGGGCTGCTCCACCCCATCAAGTTTGTCGAAGGGGTGGTTCCTATAATTGCGAGGGTTACCCCATTCGTCTCCTCCCTTAACGAGGGATAAAAGTCTCTCTCTCGCAATGCTATTTTACTTTCTTTCGGACGCACCCCTTCTCGCACCCTGTGCCCCTGCGCGTAGACCCTGACATTTACGCGCGACGAGCGCTGGAAACTCGGTTTAATTGCGGCCAAGGGTGAACTCGCATAATTAATCACCGGCTGAAATAAAAGCCTGCGCTTCGTTTCGAACTTGGCACCGGCCGGGGGTGGCATCGATCCGCGGCCACTCGATATTGCTGAACCTCTGCCATCGGATCGATGCTTTTCTGTGCTCGTTTGCTCGAATAATTCGGAGGCTGTGCTGTGAACAAGCAGGCACTGTTTTTTAACCATTATTTATCCCGAGCAACCATTTTTCGCTTTTATAAATAATTAAGATCAATCGAGCAAGGTCATGTATCGCACTACGAACCTTTATGCAAGGATCAAAATAGTGTCGAAAAAATTTATTTTACTGTATTCGAGGTTGTATCGCATTCTAAAGAAAATAAAAATCTCGATTTTTTCAAATATTTTTCAATAACGAATTTTAAAAAAACAAAAATGATCTAAAACTTATTAATTCTTCATTCTATAAAACATACGAACAAAAATTCTAACATTCATTGTGAAGCATTGGCACAAAGAAAGAATGCATTATGTCAGAAGCACATTCTACTATAAAAAGTGCAACACCCATAGGAAACAAATGCAAGAAAAAATTGTTGCATGAAAGAAGGGTTGATTCAAGCTTTAACCATTACCATCACAATTGCGCACAAACTATTTTTTTTTATTACCAATTTGTGGTTCCTATTCGAATCTCGGTTTGTCCGAGACACGCGTGGGGTGAATCTTTTTTTTGGACCCAGTTTTTCCGGCTATTTTTTTGGACAGCGTCGCCCTTTCGGAAGGGTTGAAACTCGAAGCGACGCATTCGAACGTGCTCGAAATGTCATAACTCATCGACTCACCGGAGTTGTCGGAACAAACAGTGGGAAACGTAGCACTTGCCTCTCAGACGGACACTAATGGCGCGTATTTAACCCCTTGATCGTTGTCGGCGTGGTTTCCACCCCCTGTTCTCGCTTCCAGCTTCTTTACACTTGATAAATGAACTACAATGGTAGAATGTTTTTTTCCGTTTCTTTTGTGCATCGAAATACAATCGCGTATGTACTATTTCTTATTTTTCCAATCTTTTCTCGTACGATAATCGAACTACCCTCTGTCGAGTGCGAAAAATATCATACCGTTGCAAAAATAAATAATTTTATTATGTACATTATTTTTAGACACCTTTCAAGGGATAGATTAATTAAAATACTTCGCAAGACATCGTACCCTCTATTCGCGACTCTGCTACAGAAGGGGGATGAAATTCGCAGAAAAGTGGAGGTAATGCGAAATTGCCGGCATTTTTCCGGCATCGTGTCCGCAAACTGTTCCTCGGCGAGTCTTTCCGTGCGCCGGCTGGCAGAAGCTGGGCTTGTTTCCTGAGGAGGGAAAGAAAGCGGCGGCGAATCCTTATTATTGCCGAGTGAATGCGAAATCCAACGCGATGTGGACCGATGCACCCTTTCGCGGGCACAATGCTTGCACGTCCACCGGGCCCCTGGGCTCACAGTCACAGCTCCCTCTCCACGACGAACATCGTCATCCTCTCTCGTTCTTTACTTTCGCGAACGGACAATACCAGAAACGATCGGCCGTCTGCTTACATACGGGCGCTATACAAGCCACCTCGGCGACAGATACAATATTCCGAACCCTATCGAGGTCCTTTATTGCCGGCTGCATCCGATCCTCGACGATTGAATCCGCAGATTCGCTGCTGCGCCCGTAGCAATGAAATCTTCATCCGTTCCTCTGCACCCTTTCGCTTCTGGAATTTTTTAATCTTCAGTCAGACGTTTCTTCTTCCTTCGTATCGTTGCGCTCTTAGACCATATATACCTATAGACACGGCGTAGATAATTTTCCGTATCCGAAAAATGAAATCAGCTGAAAGACACTGTGACGTCACATTTTCAAAAGATGTACAAGTTATGCTGATCGACATTGCCTATATACGCTTGGCTTACATGGGGAGAGGGGACTCAGCGGGTGCGCCATGTACACAGTACATGGAAAGAAATTATCTTAAGACTTATCTTGTGACGTCACAGTGTCCCATCATCTTTCGGACACTGAATTCTCGGTTTTCCTATACACATACTATACCTATGCCGGGTCTATTAGTATATATGGTCTAAGCTTGCGCTAGCAACTAGACTCTGCATCTTTATACAGAATAAAAATATTTTGAATTTGTTGCAAGAATAATTCATTTCGTCTTTTTACCTCTAGCTGTAACGAGTTTCTCTACGGATGTAACAATTAGAACTTCCTTTTCTGGAATTAGTTAGCCACGATTGCCTGGCTATTTTTTTGATTGCGCCATGATTTTGGAATTCCACAAAAATGCTCGAATCGTTTCTCAATTATTGCGGAGTAATTAGGAAGTGTTTTCGAAAACACTAGCAGGCAGGAGCACGCGCGGGCAGGTGGACGCGCGACCACGGCCCGTGCTAAATTTAAGCGAGTTTAAAAATTCCTGATGGCCCGCGGTCCGTTTGCTTCGCGCACTGTTTCTCAATTGAGCCGATGACAGCGTGACATTTTCGATCCGCCCGCTGACATAATTCCCGCGCCGCGGAAGTCGTCGACGTTTCGCCAACAGCATTACATAGCCGCGAGAATTCGTCAAAAAAGTCCCATAAAAATTTCGTTTATTGACATAAGGGTTAACCAAGGCATTCCATTATCGTGTATCATTGAAAATGAAATTCCTCCGATTTGAAAAATTTTGCTTCGTAAAATAGCTACTTTTAGTATTTATGCGATAAACGGTCAAATTGAATATGAAATTTTGCACACCTGTAAGGTTATTCATATGCGAATAACTGCACAATTACGAAATGAATAAGAAATCGAAACCAGTCTCGTCATCATTCAAAAAAGTTGATTTATAGAAACCAGTCCATTAATTCTACTCGATGGAATTTTTAATAAACCATGAATTCACTGTTGAAGTTAAGGGCTGATTGATTTGAAAGGATCAAAATGGATCTGGAGACCGTTGAGGCAGAATTGAAAGAGCGAATTTTTGCCCGATTGCTATTCTTCAACCGGAATCCATAAAAAACTTGTTTACACAGCATCCAGGGCGTAAGGGTAGCAGGCACCTGCTACCTTTTGTGGCTGTGTGCGTTTTCGTTCCGCGGGTGTACAGAGTTTGACAGCCGGTATAAATCTTGAATACCAGATTTGTCAAAAACGCAGTTGCACTGGCTCACACGTACGCGGTGTGTTCCATCAATTTCGAGCTCTAAAAATCGAACATTGTTGCCCGACGAAAAACCGATCGGCACCTGCTTTCTTGCAACCACACGAGCCACGCGCTCTCTCGTTGTTTGCCGCGCGTACTTCGAATGACTCGAAGAGAAATGGTTTTTCAACCACCTGTTTGTCAAGCTCGTAATAACGAGCCGCAGTCTGGGTGCAATAAAAAAAAAAGAACAGACACGACGGACATAGGAATCGTGTCCGTGTCGATCGTTTATGCGAAATCGTCGCTATTTTATATTTCGGGGAAACCCGCGAAATTTATGCACGCTCGATGCGGAACATTCGCAAACCATTGAATAATTTTTATTCCAAATTCTGTTATAATAATTTAATCAAATTCTCAGCTACTCATCAAAGACAGATGCTAAGCAATACCTTCAGAGCTCATTCAAATTAAATACGACTGATCGCGTTAGTAAGGTAGCTAAAATGCTTCTACCAAAGACGGACACCAACCTTCTTCTACACGGATACCCTAACTTCTCCAACTAAATCTCTCATTCTACCACACCTAAGTACAGACTCCTGCAACTTAAGCTCTCAAAAACGTGCTCTGGAACTATTCCTGAAAAGCAAAGGATCGCGGACCAGTCCCTCAAAATTTACATCATTATTAAGGTCACCAATGAAGTTAGCAGCTGACACCAAAGACACAGCACGAGCACATCCTGGCCCACATTTTGCACGTGCCCTACTTTTTTTTTAAAAAACCGTGAATTTCTCCTGACACGGTACGATAAACAGTACGATCTCCAAGGGTTGCAGAGCCTCCCTAGATCCTCCATGCGATCTTGCGAACAGCGTGGTACCGAACGGTGGATCTTGAGCGCATCTAGCGGTAGATGTCCCAATAACCCAGCTGAATAACTTATATGTAGAGAGTCCTCGCTGACGCGTTTTTCGCAAATCGTCCACTTTCCGCGGCATTATCATTTAATTGCTCGGCATGTTTCTCTTCCGTATACGCGGCTGTTTGGACCTGTTCGGGACCAGGAGGCAATTCGAGGACGTCGGTCGGTCCGGACCCGGCACATCTGCCCATTCGTGGCAGGTGGCGACTTATCCGCTTCTCTCCTACTCTCCTGTCCTCTCCTCTCCTCTCTCTGCCTCGCTGGTGCATCCCCTCTCGCGTGGTTCTCGGACGTCTCCTGGTGTTCGTCCTTGTTCGAATAACTGCCTCCCTGTATCTGCCTCCTCTCTCGCGAGAGACCCGGTCTCCGAAGAGAGCCACGCGACAATACCGCGGCAGGCGCGTGTCGGCGTTCCCACCTTGGCGGGGAGAATGTCGTGTGCCCAGGTAAAACGGCCGATGCCAGTGCGTGGCTTGTAATTATTAATCATTAAATTTACCTCGCGACCGTCTGCCCGGAGTAACCAATCTTTTTCCGTCGGTGACGAGCACGGCGCGGCGCTCTCTCGCCCCGAACAAAACCGAAGCTGTTCGCCGGAATTCGCAATCGAAATTCTCTCTTTCGCGTGGATCTCGAATGCTTCTGCTCGGCATGGTAAGGGTACAAGGTGCGTGGGTCCAATTTGTGGTCGCGGAAGGGGTATTTTACTTCGATCTAGGAATTATTATTGTAATTAGACGTTTAATTGAAAAATGTCCTGACCAAACTCACTTGTCGGAAAATCTTCCTAATAAAAATATCCACTCGAACATTTTCTCCAACAATGACCTTAGACAAATCGGTGACAGACCAACCGACAATTTCGCAGCAGAAATTGCACGACCGTTGATTAAATTCGCAGCCACCACCACCCCCGCGCCCAGGTAACATCCTGCTTGTCGGAATCGCGGCCGATTCGCAGCACCGGCAGGTTTCCCCTGTTCCTCCCCGAAGATCAAGATCCAGTTCAATGCTCCCCATGTTCCGGAGCACACCTCAGTCTCTCTCTCGCTCTCCTCTCCTTCTTTCTCTCGTCATCCTCATCATCGTTTTAAGTGTCTCCTACACCCCGTATTTATCCCCACCACGTGTACCAGCTAGCCACGCGCCACCATCCTCCATTGTCTTCTCGCCAACGGTCTTCCCCCTCTCTTCGTCTTCTCCTCTTTCTCTTTCTCTCTGCCAGGACCCTGCTGTTCTCCCTGGTTCTTTCACTCCTCCGGTCCTTCCTTCGAGTCTGAAATTTTCAACATCTGTCGAGCCTCCTACCACCCTTGATACGTTCACTTGGTAACAACGCCATCCCCGTATACCTCGGCTGCTTCCTGTGATCCCGAAATCCCGGATCACCGAACTGGGGATCTCGGGGAGAGGGTGAACACAGAGAGAGAGAGAGAGAGAGAGGCCGAGGAGAGCACATTCGCCATCGTCGTCTTCATTCGGTTAGAGGACTACCGGAGCCTCCTGGAATTTCGTCGTTCTGCTGAATTATGCATGGCACTTCTCGCGGACGCATCGCAACCAAGCCGCCCCGGCAGGAAGCTCGGATGCTGGTATCGATATCTCTCGTGATCGCCCGTGTCGAATAGATCTGCGATTCTCCGGTGCTCGTCCCGAGAGGGTTTGATATGCCTCGGGCGTCGCTTGTCCTCCGATGGGTTCGAAATTTCTTCTAGGTCTTTATTTATTGCATCGACTTCGAAGTTACTCCCACTCTCAACACGTCCGTCATCGTCTCTGTTGAGAGGTTATGTGAAAACAATTATATGAAGACGTTGGAAGAAATATATTTAACACTACCGAGCCCTAAACGAGAGTGATGTATATTCTTTTATAATAATAACAGAATTGAGTTTATTTAGATTTCGTAGGATTTTTATGGTAACATGTACTTGAATACAGAAGTATATTAAAAAATTTCTCGAGAAACTACATCTGTAACTTCACGAATCGTAAAAGAAAAAATCGGAAACCAGTCATTTTGACTGGCTCGGTAGTTCTAGTGTTAAGTATAAGAAGACGTTGTCGGAGGTGTCTACAAGACGGGCGCACAATTAGAACTACTGACCATACACGAGAGCGGCGCACAGTGGTTCAGAATCGCCAAAACTTAGCCAAAAATCAATTTTTCAACTTCGTCCAAAATGAATGAAATTTATGCCAATAGCTTCTTAAATGTTCAGTCTAAGTTGTAGCATAAATATAAATTGTTCGAGAGCAGTTTGAAAACCGCATTTCTTCCCGAAAGTTGACGTTGTTTGCCTCATCACAGTTTTTTATGGGTAATGTTTTTAGAAAAAATAATTGCATAGCGTTAAAGAGCGTTCTTTCAGCTATGTATATATGTAACTTTTAACTATATATATTTTACCACTTTGAAAATTGTCTCCTCCTAAACACCTACTATCCAGGCTTTTTTTCTCTTTAATGATGATTACAAAGCGGAGGTCACACGAGGTCACGATGCATTTTACATAGAAGTATTTGCTAGAGCCTCCCTAAGATCGCTACATAAAAATATCTTGCGCAGCCTTGCGCATTTGAAGTTACAACAATAAATATAGGTATCGACCCAAATCGCCAAAACACATGCAGTACTCCAATATAGTTAAAAATTAATAATCTGGGGTTCTTCGGGTCGCTGATTATGAATCTGATTTCAAAATTAATAATTATAATAAATTGAAAATGATCGGACAATTTTTTAAGTAACACATTTGCCATATAGAATCCGCCATTTTGTTTTTTGAAATTTTTAAATCAGATTTATAATCAGCGACCCGAACACCCACGGAATATCGATTTTCAACTAAAGTGGAGAATGTCTTCGATTTTTGGCCACGTTTTGGCGATTCCGAACCACTGTGCGGTGGTACGTACCTTCATACCTGAAGGGAGGACGGCATACTATAAAAATGAAGGGGAGTCAGGTATTTCCCAATATTCCTAGAATGTGGGGTTTTCCACAAAGTACAGAAAATAACCTAATGTTTTACTTTGACAATCTCTGCAATTAAAATCCCACCGAAATGTCCTCATTGCCTCACAATTTCTCAACAACCCTAAATATCCCTCTACCACCACAAGGGGAGAGTTAACCATCGTGACAAAAAGACGAAACCGCACTCTGCGTCGAAAAAGGTTGTCAATGGGCATGAATCTCGAAATTTCATCCGGAAAATTCGTGCGATCTATATTTCGGATCTTGTTCGAGGACTCGCCTCACCAGAGATCCCTTTCACCTCTTAATTCGCCGGTAGTAGCTAACAGCATTTCGGAAATGCTGCTCGATATTGTCCCGAGATAAAAAGCTGTTCGAGCATCGTATGGGTACCGTTCGGGGTCCGATCATCACCAGCTGACTCCGTTGGGTTTTGGCGCGTGCCAAAGACCGCAGAGAGCCCGTCGAACAAAGTTGCGTTCTGCTTTCCGCTTTATTAACGGGGGCCATCCTGTGCTTGACCACGTGTTGTCTCGTCGATAAAAATCGCGGTCAGACCCGGGCCGCGCCAAACCCCGCAAAAAGAATGCCCTCTCTCTCTCGGTCCCGGTTCACGCAATTTACTGCGAATCGCCCTCGCGATGAAACCGATACCACCCCCAGCACACGCTGTCTACTTCTTCCCCGGGCCCCGAAGACAATGGATCCTCGGTCAGATAATCGAGTGACCACTGTCCATTGTACGCCAACGGGCTACCGGAGTCGTAAACATCGGAGACAATCGATCTTAACGATCCGATGATTTTATGCTCACGATTGTGTACGGTCCGATCGAATTGCCGTGAGTTGTTGAGTGTTCGATCAGACTCCTGGACCTTCAAACTGGAGGACACTCTCGTTCTCTCAGTGGTGAATCGACTGCTGCTCTGGGAATGGTTCAATTGCAAAGGTTGCGATCGATGGAGTTGCAGCTTTTGGGACTAGGTTAAAAAGACTGGATGATGTTCGTGGACTTTTTTAAAAATTTTTATTCACAAAGTTGGGGTACTTGAGCCCCTCGCTGAGGCTAGAGACCCGAAGCTTCTCAAAATGGTGTTTCGTCTAAAATAATTCAGTCGGTCCGTGGACTTTTAGCTTGGTCAATGTTATCACGTTATTTTGAGAAAATTGCGAAGCTGAATCAACTCTCGGAGGGTTAACAAGATGTCTACATGTTTCTTTGAGAAGGAAACGAATCAGTTCGTCGTCATAGAGAACACGTATACACGGGGGCCATCTCATTTAGACGTCTCTCTTTTTCTCTGTGGTTCTCTAACTTATTCACTCGTTGATTTCTTATTCAGGGAAGGAGCTGACCCAGTTCTACCCTTTCCTTAGCTGCTCTTGGATGGAACCGAGGCATACTGATCACGCGATAGCTATAATATATCGTCTGTAACAATATCGCGGGGGATTCGCAGTCTCCCTCTCTGGGAGTAGGATGAATTCCAAAGAAGCTCTGGCACAACCCTCGGTGGCCTTTAGCCACCGTATGAAAGGAGCAGTAGCTCTCCCGTTACCTGAAGAATTTCAGGATCGTGCCCCAGGTTTTCCCGCTTCATTGACTCGAGGATCGACGTGGCACGTGGAGCACAGATTTCGGCTCTCCTTTTTCCTCGAACAAAGGTTGCGGGTAGCACACGTCTCTCGATCTTTCGGTCAAAAGAAGGAGAAGTCGGTGCATGACACCGTGAGTAAACCTTCGACGGTAGACCTGGCACGATATCGATGAGGCACCTGTGTTCCTCCTGTTTCTGAAACCTTGAAAAATTTCGATCGTGATCATATCTGCTTCCCAGGAAAATTATGACGATGTCACTTATTTTTAATTGCCGTACACGGATTTTACGAGGGAACATTTTTATGTACAACGTGATCTAAAATCTCTAAAAAGAAAAACCGATCAACTATAGCAGTTTTACGATATTGTTAGATCAACATAAAAAATTATATTCTTTTTTACTTTCCTAAGCGATTCTATAAAAATTATCAATTTACAGTGTGTACATTTTTATGGAACAATTTTAGTTTGATGGATCTCTGCGTTAAAAAGATTCTGTACTCGGAGTAACGTACTTTGAGGGTCGCATGAGAGAAATGTCGCGAATATATTGTTCCACGGGTCTGAAGAAACCCGCCAAAAAAAAAAAAAAAAAGATTGAGAGAGAGAAGGAGAAAGAAGGGTTTTGCCGAAGGGGGTGACGGCTTCTTCCGCAGACCGAGAACGGACATAGCGTTTTCTTCATCCTCGTCGTTGTCCCCTGTTTCGCTCTTATCCGTGTCGGGGGTGGGCACAGGGGGTAATATAAAGTGGGTGGATGAAATGAATGGGATATGTTGTGAGCGGTTCGGTTGAGTATTGTTGATCGAACAATGGCGTCTGGCTTGTACACGCCGAGAGAGACCCCAGGAGGCAGCTGACATTCCCTGACTGCGAGGAAGAGCACCTCCGCCTGGTAACAACCGCTTAATAAAATTATCTTGGACCGACCGACTGATTTCTTCGTGCCCTCGACAGGAATCTACATAATTTTCTTCTGTCTGCATTATAATGTATTGAAATGTCTATAAGTTTCTTCTACTCTAAAATATGGGACATTCTTTAGGGGCGGATTTTACCTCAAATAAACTCTAACATAATATGCTGCTCCCTCGTGTTTAATTTTTAAATCAATATTATATTGAAAAGCAAGGTTAATTCCCTTAATTAGCGGCGCTATTTTTAAATTTTCGCACAATGCATCTGCAGAATCAATTGTACCCCACCAATGCTTCATTAAATGAAATACGCTACAGACCCACAGTGCTTTGCCACTCACTTGACCCAAAAAGGTCGAAAAGTTTAAACAGACTTTTTCCACCAATTGTAACTCATTTAATTAATCGTTTGATCCCTTTTGATAAATGTTCCATTGAAAGAGCAACATACCGAAAAGAAAGTGAAACGATTGAAGTTAAATGTTAATTAATAGTTCGTCCTCTGTTTATATTTTCTCGTGGACAGTCGATATTATGTCCACAGCAATCTTCCTTCCGGCAATAATTATATGTCTCATTTGTAGGTGACCATTAACACTCTTGTAATTTTAATTGCGTTGTACCAAACTGGGTGGCAGACGGCAGCTGCTGCGAAATGTAATTTTTTAAATTGTCCGATCGCGAATTCAACAATTATACTGAGTTTGGGATTATCGAACCATTAATTGTAAATAATGGCTCGCGTGTCGCTTACCTATAAACGAACACGGTTCACGTCGTTGCACGGTGAACGTGAGTGATTACAATAATTTCAGGAAGTTCGGCCTGAACATAATTTATTTAATGTATTCATTAACGTGCAGCGAGTTTCGCTTTCGTTGCTTGTTTCGGATGTGTCGCATATTCTGTTTGACCGAAGTGGAACAATTATAATATAACAATCACAAGGAAAGTATAACAATCGCATAATACATTGTACACACAATGTATACAATGAAGTTAATAAAATTACTAAGTTACAATGAATTTATAAGTTATAAATTATGAATTATAAATAATAGGAAAATGCAGAACCAACGAAGAGGTACTCGGAGAATTATTCGTTTTATAACGTTGAGAACAGTTTTGAGATAAAATACACGAGCTTAATTAAATAAATTAAAATCTGAGAAGAAACAGTGCATATTTCTCTCTACATGTTTTAATCTTTTTAATTGTTGGGGAATATATATCCGCTACATTCAAACCAATTATCTTCTAGGTTTAAGAGATTTTTCCAGGAGATTCGTTCGCGAAAGAAAAATGTGTCTCGCGTTAAGAACGACTGGACAAAGGGACGCCTTGAAGTGAGCCGTCTTGTCAAACTGGGTTATCTCCGTAATTACACGATTATGCAAATTGCACTGCGTAGGACCGTCTTGAAGAGCCTAGACACCCTCTGTCCGAATTAAGGATCCTCCCTCCCGTAGTCCCCTTCGAACTTCTTAATTATGTAGTACCAAAGGTGCTTGGTCGTATCCTCTGCAACCTGTTACTCCTGTGTGCAACCTTTTATGAGCTATTGTCTGACGGAGGCGACCTGCCGCGCAACATGGCGTCTGAAAAATTAATAGAGGGCGGGGTCGTCGACTGACGAGGCGTCTGCGAAATAAATCGTCAATTTGATTAACGACGTCCTTTGAGGGCGGTTTTGCACCATCCGCACGAAAGTTTCTTCACTTTTAATTCAACTGTTAAGCGGCCTTCATAATTTATAACTGATTTATTACCTCGAGCTGGAATCTTCTTTGCTCGGAATTCTCGGCGAATTTCGCATTTTCTCGAAAGTAATTTGCGAAAGTGCGAACTAAATGGTAATTTTACAGACAATTTCATTGTTGTAGAAATTCAATGAGAACGTCTACTAAATTTTAGCAAGTTCTTTTGTTTTGAATTGTCGTTCAAAAATTGTATTCGCCTTGTCTTTAGCTTAAAAAATAAATTCAACGAGGTTCTGGAGAATAATGGCTGTACGACCGTTTGATTTTCAACTTTGCGAAATTTATTCAGTGGATGTTTTGAAATTAAAATTAGCGGATCCATTTGTTGCTGAATTTATATGCCTGGTAGAATTGCACCGTCCACTTTCCTTAGAGGAATAAAACACATTATTTTAATAAATTTCGGGCAGTTTAATGAATAATTTAACAGAACTCGCAATAAATCTCAAATAATGCGTGTATTTATAAATTATGGATAAAGTTCGATTCGCGAACCGGATATCCGCCAGTTGGACAGCGCAGCTTTGCGAACTTCCATTGCAGAAGCAAACATTGCAATAGATCGTTCTTATGTTGAAAGTGTAATTCACTATAGCAGCTTGTAAAAAGGTAGCAACACGAAAACATTAAACGATATTTAATAAATTTTTTACTATGATTAACTTAATGACCGAGTAATTTTGCATAAATCTCCAGCATTGACTTCATAAATCTATGAATTTTTATTAACTAAAATTTTTATTTTTCGTACGGTGGCTCTGATGATTATATTATCCTTTGTATGTGAATAAATGGCTTGCAGGAAAATTATCAGAATGCTACTCAAAAGAAACACAATATTACTCCAAACGCTCATTATTGAAAAAACTTATCAGTTACGAGGGTTGGGAACGTACAATAAATTTTACCCTTTATCGATGCCCAAACACACCGTGGCAGATCCATCGATCACGACGAAAGTATTTGGATGTCCGTTAGTGTATCGAGTTTCTCAACTTCGTCATGCGGGATGGTTAATGAAAAAAGGCTATTTCCTGCCTAATAACGCCACGTGGCTATTCAGTTACTCTGCAAACTCTTTTCGAATAGCAGTTGCCTTCTGAAAAACCAGGGGTTCGATGGACAGCTGAGAGGATAGCTTTTAAATGCCGTAAAACAATGCAATTCTGACAAAATTATTGACACAGAATTTACTAAAAAATCATGGAGCTGCTTATCAACAATCTCTGAATTAAAGCATGTGCCAATATAAATTACATTTTTGTGAGATTTTTGTCCCAACGATTCAGAATGTTTTTAATACCGACGAACAAAATATATCCTGAGAATTTTTACATTTAAGAGAACATTTCTTTATCCGTTCTCCCCGAAACTTATAACGAAAGAACGTTTCTTTTAAATATTCCACGGCTCATATTTTAAGCAGAACTTCTTAAGAAGGTCCACTAAAGGTCCATTACAATTTCTGCAACGAGCCACATGGTGGTATTATTTATAATTTATCCGGACAAATGAAAGTACGATTGAAAGTGGCCGACGAGATTACCCGCTGCCGTTAAACATGTTAGCTGACACCGTGGTTGATAGCTGACGGTAAATAAACGCCGTTCGAATAAACTGCAGCAGGTAGACCGTTAATATTTATTAAAGGGGGCCACGTGCAAAATCAGTACAGGTATTTTGGCCCGTGGCTGCCGAGTTTGTCCACGTTTGACTTCTGGCACGCAGCTGTGTGATCTGTGTGTCCCTTCTTTGCGTGATCAGCGCTCGCCAAAATCAATGGGTTCAATCCGAGATCTATTGAAACCGGCGGCTCCGGGCGTCGACGAACGTCCTCAAGCACCTGGGTTTTCACGGGGAATTTCTAGGGCTAAATTGACACCTGGGTACCACATGCTGAAGTCCCTTCTTCGACGGCTGCGCGTTTCATTTAGCCCGGCCTCTCGCGTTTATGACTCTCGTTGCATCACGTCCCATCCCTCGACACTTACCGGCGGCGTCGGGTCGCCTTTTTCTTCGACGTGACGACGTTCCGCACGCGTTTTCTAAATCGTGGCTCCTCGGGGAAATTTGGAAACGTGTTCACCCATTTATCAACTCAACACCTCATCATTTCAACTATCTAAAAATGTGCTGTCTTCTTGATTTTTTTTAAAGCATAATTTATAAATAAAAATTTATTCTTCATTTTTCAGAACAAAATATTAAAAAATTACAGCTAGTATGGATAGTCGCCATTGATGACAAAAATTGAACCGTCTGGGAAATTTTAATTCTCAAACTAGAGGGTATTATCTAAAACATAGAATTTTTACAAAATCTTTAACGTTGAGAAATTCATCTCAGTTATTTATAACTGAAAAAATATTTGAGATATCAAGAAATCCTACAATTTAGATTTCGCAAAATTCTGTCCTATCTAAAAGCCTAAAACCACCCCTGAAATAATGAAAAGTCTCGGCTACAGACTGGAAATCAGGTTCGTTGTGAAAGAACGAGATGAACTAGTCGAGACTAGCAACCCCGAAAATGTTCGAAGGGGATGAAGGGGGGGGGGGGTTGCGTTAACCAGACTTTCAGCTGGTTTTCGGCAGGATAGGGGAGCCTGTCGAAAATAAAAAGGGGAGGGCTGCTTATTCTTCCAGCTTTGGTTTTATTCAAATATATTTCGCATCCCCCTTCGGCCGACATTCCGATACAGTGCAGCACGAAGAACCACCCCTGGCGCCAGATGTTTTTACCTTTTCAATCGGCCCTCGCCTGTTGCACATTGAATTTTTCACTCCCCGTGCGCGTGTCTCGCGCGAAAAACTCGTATTTCACGTTATACTCCACCCGTTGTTTCCACGTGCCCCAGGATTCACCCTCGGTCGAAGGGGTCCTGCCAAAAGACTCGACTAAGTATACACCTTTAGCCGCGAGTCCACCGATTTTTCGACTGACTGTTTCCTATTTTTCTGTTTCAGGTAAGTGGCGCGACTTTGCGGCTTAGATCCAGCTTGCTGGTAAGGTGTCGAAACGATTTTTAGGGGTGTGCTAAGCTTTTTAGTACCGGAAAATCGTTTATATTGATCGAGATACGTATGTAGAGGGTGAACATGAATTTTGGAAAAATGATATTGCAATAGAGTATAACATAAAATAGGAAGAGGTGCAGTGGGGGGGAGCTATTAAATTAATATATTTTAAAATAATAATAATATTATAATATGAAAATCAACTGTGCGGAAAATCTATAATAACTGAAGCTGCACACTTCTGTGTTAAAGTTACACGATACAGAGAGCAATATTTTATGACTTGTCTGCACTTTGCATTCTTTGTATTTTGCATGTGGCCCTGCAGACTGAAAACAACCCTTCTCTACCCTACCTCTTTCGTCACCGTTTAAAAATTCATCATTCACTGTTAAAAGTACTTAGCATTGCATTAAACACTGTGCGACATAATCATGTGACTTCGTGTAGAATATGTTTCACAGAAATAAGAATTTCTGAGAATGATTTAAGACAATAACTGAAAAACTATTGATCGACGCAAGAAAATCATAATCAAATAACTCGCACCAAACTTCGATTTTAGATCCACACACACATAATGGAACCAATCCGTGTTTGTTAAAAATGCATAATGCTAATAGTTAAACAATTTCAACCCTTTGCTAAAATCGTGCTTTTACTTGAACGTCCACCGGAAGATCGAACTCGCATTTGTATTAAAGCTTGTCGGGGGGTGGACGATCGCATCGCTTCCAGAATAGCGTATTGAAGGGTGCTCTTCTCGTGGAGAAAAAGAACTCGAATACTCGCTTCTTTTTCACCCCCTATTCTCCCTCTCACTCTCCATCTCTCTCTCTCTCTCTCTCTCTCACTCTTTCCCTCGCTCTCCTTTTTTTATCTTCTTCCACTCGAAGCCTCGTTCCCTCTTCGATCCGCTCGAAGACCGTCTGCGGATAGTCGAGGGCCAACGCATTGAAACAGTTTCGCTTTGATCTGCGGCGCGTGGAAATTGCGTTTCCACGTAGGTCGCGTGGATTATGTTGTATACAGGCACGCACGTCGGTCGTTTTACGCTCAAAGCCTGTTGCTTGCGTCCGCTGGCTCAAGGTGTTCACGATTAACAGAACTGCTGGATGGCTTCAGTCCATGCGTTCTGCCACCAGACACACTTCAAAAGTGGATACTCGGAATCGAATTTCCACGTGTATCGACACATCGAACTGTTTAGACATCTTCTATTTTCACAAACGCAATGTTACTGTAGTGTAGATGCTCAAATTATTATTACAGCCACTCGCACAAAACGCGTTTTGTACCTTATAACTAGACTGCGGATCTTTATGCAATTATGGCTTTTGAAAATTGTCAAAAAATGCAACGATATAAAATACGACAGAATTCAATACGATTTTTATTTATTTCAGAAAATAAGATTTTATTTGATCCGAGTTAAAATTCGTCTACAAAAATTGCAAATTGTATAAACATCCACAGTCTGTTTATAATAAATACAAGGTACCGTATTTAAAATTCATAGAACCTCCAAAAACGATTATCACAGCAAAATAGCGTTTGAATAATCTATAAAATATTTTCTTACAATATTACGATCGAAGTGAATATTTAGTTTTTTATGGGAGACAGTCTTGTGGGGGTGTGAAAAGTGTATTTCTAGAGATACAAAAAGACGATCTCCTAAATATACAAAATCCAAATAGCAACAAATTCTGAAAGAAGTCATAAACGAAAGACTGAATGAATTTGAACACAACTTGCTTTTTAAAATTAGTAAAAAATCAAAGAATTTTCTGACGAACACAGCGCATAGACGATCATGTTCTGGGTACGTTTAGGTTCGCGTTTTACGGGCCGTGTTTCCCTTATCCAGGCACGTTAGTCCCTCGAAGCACGATTATACGCCGGTGTTGCCGAGTTACCGTGAATACCCGCTTCCTAGTGAATAGCTAATGAACCGCCTCACACAAACCGAGAACGATTTGAGACGATGGGTGCTAGCGACGTGACTCATCCGGCTCCTTTGTGGTGGTTCTTAGTTGAAGACGATCTTCGCGAGGTAATGAACTTTGTTTAAACGACTACTCGGTAAACGCGGCACGGACGGCCGGCACGTGCCGGCTCGCCTCCTGCTTTGCTCGTCTTCCTTCATCATTTGTTATTGAATTCCCCGGGATACTTTCACCTCAACCGTACTGATATGAATACGCGTGTGTGTTTCGACGGAAACCGGCCGCCATGCTGGAAACGGGATTCGACAGCCCTGTGTCCCTTCGTTGATTCATCGAAATCTGCTCTTCGTTGTTCTACGATTAGCGGAGCTTCGAAGTGCTTTCAGCTCGTGTATAGGAACCTTGTGATCTGCAGAGCTTCCGGTTTTAATGGCAATTGGGATTTTTTTTAAGTACCACCGCGTTAAACTGTATGAAAAAAGAATTTTTGTTCGGTGAAAATTTCTTGCTAGAGGGTGAAAACAACCCTTAAAATTTTTTATTTCAGAACGATTTTTCTTACAATGTAAAGACAAAGGTGTCCGCGTAAATAAATTGGCCAAAGGTGCGAGAATATCTGACGTCTTCATAAAAACGAAGAGTCATTATACGATTTTAATCACTGTTGTTCGCAGTACCGTTCTTCGGAAAAGAATTAATCCAAGCAATAGCTAATTCGTTCAGTCGATTAGTTCCCCGGTGCCTTTATTTTTTCCCCCATTAATTTAAACCGAAATACTCTGTTGCAAATTTCGAAGTTTTATCGGCGGGGATCAGCGCCGATGCACAACAGCTGCGAACTCCGAAAGAAAGAGAGATCACGATGCAGTATCTGGAACGGAGGAGCTACTTAATAATGAAAAAAACACGCATATGGGGACCGACGCGGTGTAAAGCGACGGAGTTTTTCTTCGAAAACTGGTTAATAAATATTCGGATAATTAAAACGAAGCTGCAGAATGATACCCTTAGAACTTATCTGATCGCAACAATGTAGTACAAATCCTTATGTATCTGAACGCGATCAAGATTCCAGTTTGTCTTTTTAGCATGTAACATTGCTAAATCGCGCCCGTACACTATGATTACGTTTAAGGATTCGCATTTTATGATCAAAGTGCCGATGTCTATGGAAATTCGGGCATTCGGCGATCGGATTCGCGATAATGTAATGCTGGATGCAAATTATTTTCTTTATGAAAGGCTTGTTTATATCCACCAAATTTACCGACACCCTTTTAAAATTTTTCTACCCTGCAATAATTTATTCGCTAATTACAAGCATTAAGAATGCGTGAAATTTGCAGGCTGTCGTGCACAAATCTATTTTACACTTCCTCTAACGTTGCATCGGTGTGACTGCAAATTAATTCTACTCAATTTTAATAGAAACTTCTTCTATAGAAACTTTTAATAAAGTATAATGTCAAATTTTTCTTTTAATAGACAATTAATACTTTACTAAATATTGCAAAGAATTGCAATTAATGTTACAATTAAGTGAACAAAGCTGCGTAAAATGGCGTTTTTGTAACACCTCGAAGGGTTGAACGGGGGTCCAAACGATTCTCGTGTGTATCAGGTGGACAATTATGACTGGAAAAACGTTTTTGTTCGCCGATCGATGCTCGCGTCTGTTGATCAGGCTCGCCTTTCACCTGTCGGATTCGCGAACTCGATTTCCTTTACGGCTGTCGCATCGCGGCTCGTTCTTCGCACGAATTCCCGTAGAAAGCTGAGACACATGTACCGTTTCCCCCAACTCGATACGATTCCCCTTCGTCGTTACATTTGTCATCGATGTTTATACCATTAAACTGGATTCTCTCTTGCTGTTCGTTCAGACAGCCGGTTACTAAATTGCTGTCAGGGGCGACCGGTTGCTAACCACCGTCTACTATAATAGCCGGTTGCATTGCAACATACCGGTCCCAATTATCGCCAAAAAATATTTCGATAACTTTCCGGCCGAATTGTTCGTATTGTGGGTTTCGTACACTTTATTATGCGCATCAGAAATATTATCGGACTCTCTTGATAGATAATAATTTGGTTTAACACTTTCTTAAGCAAAATTTGCATTACATTAACAACCTCAGTATTAGGTTACCAACAGAACTAGGTTCACCAACAGTACTCCATAAAAATCATCCTACATCCTCAAGTCGAGCTTACCCAATTTCCCAAAAATCCGAACATAGACATCAAAAACGTCTCAGCAGACAGCACGGAACAATAAATCAACGTCACTTTACTCGAAGAAGAGGATCCAACGGACCGTCAGGGTTCCTCGTCATCGAGAAACACTTTCGAACCATAGAAACATGCAGCAGGTCGTTAGCCAGAAGGGTTGAGCCCAATTTAACGCCCGTTAGGCGCGGCTCGGTGTCCGAAACCAAAAAAAGAAATCCCAAGAAAAGAGTGCAACAAGAGGGGAATGGATTAACCCTCGCCTCGTCGAGGATAGTGTCGGGCCGAGTTGCATCTAATTAAATTACCGTTCGCATGATTCGGTATCGCGGCGCGGCGTGGCCACGCGCGGCCCACATAGCGGCGCGGTCGCGTGTGCAGCAATTAATTCGGTCATTCCTTTTTTGGCCGAACGTTGGTTCGCGAGGAAACGTAACCGGGGGAATTCTGTCAATGGAAACGAGACCAGAAAGAGAGAGAAGATCGGAGAGGATCGAAGCGAGGCAAAGAGGATCGAAGAAGAGCAGAGCAGAGCAGTGCAGAGCAGAGCGGAGCGAAGCGCAAGGTGCACGTTTCGCCATCTCTGTTCCTCCGGTCCCGTATTGCGTCCGTTTTCGCTACCCTCGATCGCTTAGGCGAGTCGTAAGGGGCCCCGGCACACAGGACGACCAAGGGAAAAGGATAAGGAACTGGGGGGGAACGAGGGGGCACAGACCACGGTGCCCCATTGGACGACGGGCACGCGTACGCACCTGCCACGCATCTTTTTCGAGCCACCTTTATCGGGCCGGCAACCGGGAACAAACGCATGCACCCAGAGCCAAGAAAGTTCCGCCCCGTAAAATAGGCATAAAGCGTGGCGGAAACGCGTACCACCGAGCACAGGAACAAAAGCGAATCATTGAAAGGGGTAAATCATTAGTTCGAGACCGTCTAATCACATTTCTGCGAACCTTCTCGTCGCAAAGCCCGTTTTCTGGACGAAATTCGGTTACTCGAAAATTATAGGTGATGTATGAAAAAAGTTTCTATTTGTTTGACATTGCAGTAACCTTGAAGAGCGCTGTAGAGGTCACAATTGAAACTTTCAGTGAGAACCTATGTTTTTGTTTACGTATTAACACTACCACCGAGCACAGGAACAAAAGCGAATCAATGAAACGGGTAAATCATTAGTTCGAGACCGTCTAATCACATTTTTGCGAACCCTCTAGTCGCACAGTGCGTCGAAAAGCCCGTTTTCTGGACGAAATTCCATTACTCGAAAATTATAGGTGATGTATGAACAAAGTTTCTATTTGTTTGACATTGCAGTAACCTTGAAGAGCTTTGTAGAGGTCGCAATTGAAATTTTCAGTGGGAACCTATGTTTTTGTTTACGTATTCTTGAAGGTGACCCCGAGACGTTCTCAAACCACTCGAATACTTTTGTTTTTACATAAACTCGAAAAACGCTACGAAATTTCGTCCAAATCCAACAAGCTGCTATACTGGTGTGTTCTCGCTTCTTGGGGTAGTTAGGCTGCGGTTCTCGGCGGATGCTTTTGATGATAAATACTGTAATTGACGTAATTGATCGGGAACCCTTTAACACGTTGCCGACCGCTAAAATTAGTCTCTCACCGCCAATCAATGACCAAATGAATAATGCTAGTTGTTTGTGCCTTGCAGAATATAAATTGTCGCTAGATTTATGGAGCACAGAGAGTGGCCATTTTTTTTATTTGGTCAGATTTTTAGCAATTTAAAATATTGTGCATCAATTGTAACAGATAGGAGCAAAGTCTTCTGCAAATTGTTATTTAAAGAAGATCAATAACGTTGTTAGTCCTCTTCGATCTAAATGACCAAGACGCACCTTTTTGAACAGAATTTTGTTTGCTGGTTGACGTCTCGAACCTTTCACGATTCAAGAAAAACCTGCGAGATTCCAACGACCATTTTAAAAGGACACCGGCTGATTTTGAATGGACGGTCTCGGAGGACTCAGCTGGATCTGTTGCTCCAGCCGATTTCTAAGATCCTTTGCGTCCTTCCCCGACTTCTTACCTGCTCGGTGATTTAAAGTCAGAAACAGGTCGAAACTCAGCTGTATGCATGGTCGAAGAAAAGTGTTGCGTAGACGTTGCCAGCATAGAATGGGACATTTAAAAGGTTTCGCGTCACGCCTTCGAGCCTGAGGGTTCTTCCTGTGAATCCTACCGAAGCACATCCTCTTCAATAGCAGACGTCAATTTTGCAAAATTATTTCTGGAGGTTGCTCAATTTTACATTAGATTTTACAAATTGTTTATTATTGGAGAGTAAGCCTAGAAAACTGGTTTATTCTTTGATTTTTCTTAAACCATTGTGTCATTTAAAAAAATATTAGAAGTCAACCAAAATTAAGAAACATTACTTTTTTTTTTTAATTAACTTCCGAAGCTAACGAAAAATTGAACTTTAAAAGGTTCTTTCATTTTTTGCGACGGTAGGATTGCTATTTAATTTAATTTGAAAATATCTCGACGCTATAAAAATTGTATTTAGGTTCGGGAGTGACTAAGCACACTCGAAACTGCATTCAGTTATTTTTTTGCCCCTCCCAGAGAAAAGCCGTACGTTAAAGTGTTAATTGACACGATCCCGGGGATCGTCTTCAGACAACGACTTAGGTCGTCCCAGGACTAAACTTCCTTTTATTATTCGGGTGTCGTTAAATCCTTCTTCGTTTCAAAACCGCTTTCCGAACGCACTAGCCGGCCAGCTTTACACTTTCCGATGCAACCGTTCCTGAAACTCGAAGAGGATTTTTTAACATGCACCTGTTCCTCCTAAGAGCATTTTTTCGGAGGATGAAAGTCAGCCTCTATCTACCAAGATCAAACATCTGCCCCGCGTAACAAGTTGAGAGAATCTAATTTTTCGATGCTACACCGCTCCGCGGCGTCAATAAATAATCTCCCTTCCCGGAATTATTAAACATATGTAAAAACGTTCACGGCGATTATGAAATGACCTGCTCCGATAATGCAGGCTGAGATTCAAGGATGCAAAGAGCAAAAAACTGTGCAATAGCTCTACAAAAACTACTTTTATTTTTCATTAATTTTCTGCTGTGTACTTTTATTTTCAATTCATTTTTTTTTAAAGCATCGTTGCAGCTTCTTTCGGAACTTATTGTAATTTTCATTCATTTTTTTTTTCAAAATATTGTGACTTTATTTTTCAGAGCAATGTACATTAATTAATTTTCCTTTTAAAACAAATGCTTGTCGAAAAATACATTAAAGTCGTTTCTAATTTAAAAAATAGTGAATAAGGTTTTCACGATGTTGAAACAATACTTTTATTCGAACTCCTGAAGTTTCCTTTTTTCGACATTTCTGGTCGCACTCGTTTGTGTTCAATTTTTACACGCATTAAACTAATTTAAGCTCTATATAAAAATGAATTATATTCACGCACAAATAAAATGCGTGTTCACGAATAAGATTTTCTAAGAAAGTTTAATCTGAAGATCGTTTAGTTTCACGTCTCGGAGGAGAGTTTAACTTGGAAAGTCGCCGGGGCGAATCTTTTAAGTAGACGCGCGACGTTCGAGGATGACGTGGACGTTAACAAAGTAGACAAGTTACAAAGTGCGCGTGCACTTGGCCCATTGATCGGGTGCATTTAAAAAACGTGACACGAATTAAAGCAAGAAAGGTTTTCCCGGTAGGAAAGCGCGAGAGATAGGGACGGCGCCGGTTAAGGGACAATCACGGGCATAATCGGCTTTTTGGTAGTGACAAAGGAGCCCATTATCTCGTTATTCAAATAAAACGCTTATCGCTGGCTGCGATTGAACTAGAGGCGGGTGCAAAAGAGGCGTTCAACCTCCAACTAATTCGAATTCGTCGACACAGGATGCGCGAGGCTGTTTCATGCGATGCTAACGGCCTTCTGATAACTATACCGACCACATTTATGCGGTTATACCGCTTACACTCGAATAAATACTCGGCGAAAAGAAATTTAATAATGTTTCGCTGAAATTAAATATTCCGCGTATTTAATTTTCTCTCTCATAAATTAATCTTTACGGCATTGGCAATTTGCATGAGCAGTCCACCGATGAGTCTCATTGCTACAGAAACTTTCATGGGAATGTAATGATGTCCTCTTTTTCAAGATATTTCATCATCTACGAATTCACTCACTTATGCAAATTCTTCTCTTTCCGAAAACAGTTTTTTTTATTTTCTCACTAAAACAGATCTACTGAAATTTTTGTCTGAGAAATCATGAATTATTTGTGGAAACATAGATTTTCATTTCACCGAAACATTCTTTTATTTTTAGACTAACAAATCTATTTGATTTTTTCATTTTTAAAAAATCGCGATTCTTTAATACTTTTTATATGTTGTATCCTCGATATTCAATTTTTCGTGATCATTCTTCTTAGAAGTAATCTTTTTAAACATTACTGCTGTAAAACCACTTAGGTATCTTTGGATCGGTAACAAGTTTCGGAAAGCGAATGAAACTCGCATAAAATGGCATTGTTAGGTTTCCCTGTCGATCCCAATGCGGGTAGCTCCCACTGTGCTAATGCGTGACTCGACCTCGTTACATTTGAAAATTAAAGTTCCTACTTATATATAAATTTTCCGTAAAAGTGATTCAGTGAATCGTTTGCATTTGAAATCAGCGACCCGTATCGGATAGAACGGTACCCCAAGATCATCCCGAGTCCTCGCGACAGGTGCTGTTGATATTATTCATATCTATGTTGAAGAGAATACTGTCTTGAACCAAGAGAGCAGCACCTGAGAGATCGTTGCGCGAGAGACAACGCCCGTATGCAGCTGCAGTCGGTTTTAATTGCTCGGTCTGCGGCTCATCACCTCATCAGTGGCTCCTATTGTATTGCATAAAAAAATCGAACCATGGATTTTAATCTCAATATTATCACAACTTTACTCCCAGAATGAAGTCGACAAAAAACTGTTTCTTTCATTGAAAAATGCAATATACATTTTTGTTTAAATCTTGAGTTAAATATATTGAGATATCTTTTTGTTGCAATAGTTTTCCAACAATTTTTATTTCATATTTTCTAATTTTCTCCCATTGATTATGTAGCTCTGTCGTAAAGAGAATAGGTCGTTTTTAATACAGTAAAATTAGTTTTTATTCGAATGGAATTTTAATTGAACAAATGAATAATGGATGAAAGATTATATGCGATTAGGTAGATTATTTTCGAACGTAATTTACAATTAATCTTGATTGGAATTTTTGGTACCTTTTTGTCACGCGATGCACAACCGAATGAACTTTGATTCTTGGTTGAGCGCGTGACCGTTCGTGTCTGTACGTACGTGTGCTGGGAATTGAACGATAATGGAATGATTACGGTACAATGAGGTCAACTTCATTCAGAGGTCCATGTCTTCGGTGGCTAAGACCCTTGCGGAGTTCATGCGACGCGACAGAAACGAGAAATACTCCTACCAAATTCACTTCTTTAGACAACCATGCTATTCCTCCGACGATCCATTATTGTCCTAAAATACATTCTTACCGTAATTCCGATCAATAGCAATTTTCTACAATTCTTTTTTCATGCAGTAAACTAGTCGTTCTAATTTCTGAAAAAAAAACAAGTCGTACGGTCCAATATCGAAATAGTGATTTTAAAAGTGTCCGAATATTACCGAGATTCACCGTAAGTAATTGATTCGCGAGAAAATTGAGGTTCGTAGGTTCCTAAATAATTACGTCTGCAGAAAGTGAAGTGCTTCATTCAGTTCCCGGGGCCGAAACTTGTTCTCGTTCACGGTAAACAACTCCGCATCCTGCGTGAACGCCAAAATCCTTCGGAGCGGCTCGTGAAGCCGCATTGCCGCTTCGACGCCGAAGTCGATTCCGCTTTCGAGTTGCGGACCGTATCTCCGCTTCCTTGGTCGAGGCCGTCACACCGGGGCCCCGGCCCGTTTCTCAGGACATTGTTCGTTATTCAGTTCTTGGTCTCGTAGAATTTGGCTGGCGAACTTCTGCAATCTGAACCCCCCCGGACTCGCCTAACCACCATCCAGCTTGCCGAACCATTTACTACACTGTTCCTCCAAAATATTTGATCCGGTACGAAGACTTGAAAAATTTCCAAATGCCAATTTGTAATTCACTGGATCCCATTCACGAAGAACGTAGAATTTTATTTGTAAACGAGTTCAAACTCGGTTTCTTCAAATAATTATGAGGATATTTAAAGAACGACAAAATATGTCAATTTTATTTTAAATTCATTGGAATCATTCACGAAGAAGCAAATATTTTTTTATTATTAACACTAAACCTACCGAGCACTAAAACCGATTAAAATGTTTTAGCTTATGAAAATGACAAGGCTCTATTTATTCAAATTTTCTGCAATTTTTATTCCAATATGTGCTTGGATAAAAAAATTTTTCGAATCAATTTCCATGTAAGCAACTTTGTATTTTCAATAATTGCAAAATGAAAAATATAAAACCGGTCGTCTGACTGGCAGTGGTAGGTTCAGTGTTAACCCCTTGCCCTACAATAACGTGTCGGACTCGTGATGAAGATTCTGAACAGAGTCTAATAAATATGTATGTTATTAATTTCCTTTAAATCAAGATGAAATTCTATTTTGGTTTTGTTAATGTACAGTTATTGGAGAGCATGTATAGGCATACGATAGATATAAATTATCTCTTTTTATAGGAAATTGCGAACTACAAAAAAGTTCTAATCAGTGAAACCGTAAAATAAATCGTAGGGCAAGGGGTTAAGAGACTAATATTAGCTTGTAAAATGTTGGGAAGTGTACAAAATGATGGTGACTTCATAATTAATAAAATTTTCATTTTAAAAAATTAGGGAAGATGAGGGATTGAGGTGCAGTTCTTAAACGTTAACACTAAAAGTGCTCTATATTACTTACCATTAGAAATTGCTATTAAAAAATGAATTAAAAGATCCATGGATCTAGAATGAAGTTTTCAGGTAGATCGAAGTTCAGATTTAGTGGTGGACGTTCTTCGAGATCGAACACGAGAAGAGCGACAGTGTCACGCGACACTGGCGACTGGTTACAAGTGGCGTTACTCGCAAATTCGCAGATATGTAAATTACGGTCGGGCCAAGGTGTGCTGGATATATCCAGCATCTGTCTCTCCCGCGACGTCCTGAGTCCTGTGAGGACTCGCCCCTCGTCGCGGAGAAGTGCAGATGCGTTTCCTATGGGGTAAGCAGGCCGGCGGGGATGCGTGCATACAGCATACAGCATAATGTGGAATAGCGGAAGCAAGGCGGATGGCAGGAAGTCGGAGAGACTGGCGCGTGCGCACCCCCCATGAAAATATAGAAGACGCAGGCATTTTAGATGTGTATTGTCGGCTCGGATTACTATGGGGTCGTAGAAGGGATGGACTATGGATCCATGGTTGTCAACCTTCCCGTTTCGGTTTCGTTCCTCCATCATCGGACGTAATGAGTTCTCGCTTTATTTTATTTCAATAACCTCTGTCTTCATATATTACTCGCGAATTTTGGCGAAATTATACACGGTACTGCAATAGTTCACCCGAGGGGCCATTTAATGGTAAAATATCCAAAGTATCCAAAATAATTGTACAATATTATAAGTAGACTGTGGATTTAATGAATTTATGATAAAAATTAGAAGACTTTAAGAATATTGTTACACCATACTTGACCTGGTAAAATTGTTAAAATGGTTCTATTCCTGCGTTTCGCAAATGACTTTTAGTCAGACTCGCTAAAAGAATAAATACATAAATGACGACACTTTATAGGTCCTCGATGAACGTAACGAGAGGTTCAAAATCGTAAAACGCGTGGACACCTTTCGGTCGAGTAAAAACGAGTTTTATGTAAAAATATGCTAGTTGCAGGTTTTTTTCGGTGGTGATAAGAGTACGGTGGACGAGTTAACAGCGGGAGTGTTTGAACAGTTTGAAGTATGGCGAGGGTAATGGGAGTCGTTGCGGCACCTAAGGGATCCCGGGATGAGAACCGCAGTTTTATAGGACATCCCTTGCAATCCATTCCAAGTCCGCCGCCCCTTCTTCGGGCTGGGGAGAGACCAGCGTACATCTGACAGAGCCATTGACCGAAAATACAATCTTTTACTCCGGTTCTTATTTCGGGAAGACAGACGGGCTGCCAGACGAGGGCCCCGAATGCGCCCTTTCTACTGGACAGGCAATTAGGAAGCCCTTGAGGAAACAGTACCGGTCGTGTTTGTCCATTCACGGAATGAGACAAGGGGGAGGTGAATGCGAATCACGGGATCCGCGACGCCCAATGAAAACGATATTCTAATTTTCGGGGAATGGACAATTCAATTACATTCTCATCCCCTTGGAAATAAATCGATTTTACTTAACAGGAATTGATAAAAACATTATCATATTAGACTGGTGGATTTTATGCGTTTACGATAAAAATCAATAGGTCAAAAAAAATTTTTATAAAAGTATAAAGCATAGGCATAAAAATAAAAGTGTAAAGATTCGCAATCCAGTTATTATCAATTGTTCTAATAAAGATTTCATTAATGAGATCATAAATCCACTTAAGTTATGCATTTTCCAAAAAAGTGTTTGCAATTCTTTACAGAAAATCATGCGAATATCCTTCCTCCGTTAACATCGTCTTTTATGATTAGTAAAGCGAGCCTGGTTATAGCAATGATTATACATTGCGCCAGCTCGAAGTGCGCGTTATATATCCGGGACCATAATCGCTCCGAAGTGTCTTTCGCCGGTGAAATGGGGTGCTGTTCCGCTTGTAGGTAATTAGCACCGGGCTCCCCGAACAACGACGCGGGTTTACGCGGCTGCGGGGAACGACTCCAGGCCTCGTTCAATGCTAATAGTTCCGCACGGGTTCCGATAAGATGCAAATTGAAAGCACGCGAATCGGCCGTTCGAGGGCCGTGTCCCTCGTTGTCTATTTTCTTAGCAGATTGAGATAGGATTGTCCGCTGCGGAAAGATAGGCCTGTTGGAACACGGCGAGGATCTTCACCGTACACCTGGAGATCCTTTCGAACATTACATTCACTGTAATATTTAATATTGTGACTATATGTATGTTTAGTTCTCCATGTTTAGTTTACGATAAAAAATCAGATTTGCGGGTGGAAGATAAAATTGTGATAAGGAGGAAGATTCAAAGGTTACTTGAAGATAGTTTCGAGAGGTTCTGATGAATAACTTTCAATGAGGAAAATATTTAGGAAAAATTTACGAACTCATATTTGTGCTATCTTAAGTTACCATTTATATGACATTTTGATTAGGGACATTTTTTCGCCCTTTCTCCAGCGATAAAAAAAATGCTCTGAAAGTAAAATTATGCAACGAAAAAAAAATTTTTAATTGTTCAGAAATTACAACAGGATCAATTGGGCAATAACGTGGCAGACTGACTTTACCCCCCCCCCCCCCCCCATAAGTGGTCCGAGAAGAATGGGGTCTGTATGGTAAGCGACAAGGGTGTTCCCATGTTTATTCCGGTGCAGGCGATGGTTGCTGGCGTTGTCGCAGGGAAAGCCACGGAAAAGGGGCGTTTAAACGCGGAACTGCCGCTCGTTGCCCGTAATTTCGGAGATTCCGGCAATTCCAGAAGACACGGTATGGCGAAACTCGTAAATCCGGGGGCTGGCTCGACCTCGAGGAAACGGAGACACGCCTCGGTTGTTTACTCGCGCGCGCACTCGCTCGCTCGAGGCGTTTGCAACGCTTCGCTCCGCTCGGCTCTGCGCCGCGCCGCACCGCACCGCGGGGAGCGTGTACTTGCAAAGCGTTTTATCGCGCCGGCAATTAAACCCGGGGACCAACGCCGCGAAAGATAATGGTAATTTCTGCCGGCGCGCCGGTTCTCTCGAATTGTTATCGAAGGAGCGACCGGCTGCCCGACTAACACGTTAAACACTGGATTACGTAATATCGTAATCAGTTGCCTGAAAATTATAACGATGTCCTTACTGCCTTTAATACGAAAAGGAGATGCGATCTTTCATTGAAGAATGGTGACATGTTCAACCCTTGCGTCAGAAATGTTCGATTAGGGCCGATTAGGGGAGCAGATAGATTCATCCGGTGAATAATATGGTATTTTATTGAGAAATTTATAAACATGCACATTTAGCTATTTTATTTGGAGGATGGATGATTTTTAATAAATATTAATGTACATTCATTATCTCTCCCAGTAAATAATTTCTTATTCTTTCGCTATCTTTATGATCATGTTATAATTAACGTTTCTATATATTTGTTGATTTTCGATTTTTGAGCTCGTTGGATGTGAGACCGGGAGAATCGCTTTGACCGGGTTTTAAAATATTTTTTTTCCGTTTTCCTAGAAACTCTTTGTGAATTATAAAAGTGTAAAATTCGCGGTCTAGTAATCGATCAAATTCGTTTTCGTCCGCATCCTCGGCGCAGGATGTTATTCATCTTTGGAAACATCCTGTACACATCCACGCCTACTTGTGTACCGCGAGGCGGTGAAACAATGGGAAGCATAATTCAAGTAGCAGTTTCCTATCAAAGCAAAAAACGAACGAACCTTTCGCAAGGCGTTCGTTTTCCCGTGAACGCTGCGTTTGACAGATTTTCCCATGAGAAATGGGAAACTGCATTACTATTTCAGCAAAGCGTTTCCTCTCTCGCTTCATTGGAACAGAAACAGAAAAATGCTCTACACCATTTACAAACTAGAACTTTAAACAAAATGAAAATCTTAAGATACTTCGTCCTGTTTTTGTTTTTTATTTCATTCCCATACATTCATCGAATTCAAGAATTCACTCGTTTTACATAAAACATAGCTCGTATCTACTTTACAGGCAATGGAAAATTGAATACAATCAATCGATTAATTAAACTATTTCATCTGCTCAGATATTTTCCATTTATTTTTCAATCACCCCGTACATTTTTCTAATATTCTTCTCATTCCCGAATTGACCTACTTCGACGAACACAAAGCGGTGTAATTTCGAAAGAGAAAAATCACCATCGACGCGACTATGATTAAAAGCACAATTGGTTCCGAAATGAATATTCCATATAGCAATATAAGTTAATAAGACACAATGGATTCGCCATTTCTCCAGCGAGTGCTCAATAAGTCCTCGAACTCGTTAGCAACCGTCGGCTAATTTCATTCTTCGTTAATCACGGTCTTGATTAGAATACAGTACGCACTTAGTACATGCCGGCGGTGCTTATAAGAAGGAATTACGCAATAATTGCATAAAATCGCGGATGCCAATTTTCCGTGGAACCGCCGCGCCGGTTTTCCTGTAGCCGTCCATTATATTTCCAGCGTATGCGCATCGAAAACGGTGCATTGTTCTGTTGCACGTGAACGTGCACGCGACCCGGTGCATGCGTGATCATTAACGCGCGTGCGTAACTGTACGTGTCTCTCTACACTACAGAGTGCATGCATATGCATAAGCACGGGCACGTATGTGTCAGAAGTTTCGAGCACCATTCGGTCCTTGAAATACTTCTTTTACAGAGGATATTTACGGTGCGATTATAATTTACAGAATTTCCACTGGACACTTAACATTTTTCATCAAACAAGCGGACCGGGGAGATGCTTCAATCATTTCAATAGGGGTTGCGTGCCATTAAAATAAACTTTTAAATAAATTTTATGCAAACGATTATTCACTCATTGCATTTGTTCGCTCGTTGTTTCGCGTAATAATGTGGGCGCAGGAAAAACGTTTCGGTTCAATTGTCTTCTTATAATGTTGGAGTTCATCGTTTTAAATAATTTTCGGTCAAGGATTTATTGTTTTTCTTTCGAGAGGATAAAAAAGGTAAAAAAATATCGAAACTATAGAAGCGTGTTCGACATTTTTCAAACACAGAGCGAATACATGCACCACGAGCCGCACGATTGGTAAACATTTAATTTTGCTTAATGAACTTTTTTTGTTTACCGTCGAATGTTTTAACAGTGGCGTTGCAGTAGACATTGTGTTGGACATTGTTGTACAATTTGCTTGGTTGTTTCATTGACGTTTTGATTAATTGCTATAGTAAGTTGTTGCTGTAGCAGGAAAATCAATTTTCCACAGAATCTTGTTATTATTATAACATTGTGTAAATTAGGGAATATGTGTAACGAAATTGTGTAAATTATTTATCTTTATTTATCCTTATTTATCATTATTTATTATTTTATCGTCGTGCAAATATTGTTAACTTCATTTTCTATGAATTAATTCGCGGAAGCTGTTCTCATTCCGCCATTAAGGGGATCGATGTCTGCGGAAGTCGATCGCGACGATCGAAAGTAAGTTCGACGTAGCCGGGCAAACGGTTCCTTTCAGTACGCGTACAATCGTTACGCAAGAGGAACTTCGGCCCGGATAAAACGGAAGTGCGAAAGGAAGCCGCAGCTACGCCGTCATGAGCATATTTCCTATCCTCCGAGGACATGACTCTGGCCCCCATTCCTCCTGTCAGATTCAGCTTTGTGCTCTTGGAATGAAAAAGAAAATATCCAAGCATTGAACGCTGTAACATGCATGTTTATCGAATTTTTGGAAATAGCACTACAAGAAATTTACATCCAATAATAGCGAACCTTACCTATTCCATGGTAATTGATTCAGCCAGCTGCACTTAAAAATATTTTCGGTCGCACCTTGTGCAACCTGTTCTCGTCTAGTCACTGAGGGTTTAAAGGGTAAGGGCGGGGGTTCAAGATTCCAGAGGAACCCTCCAAGGCATCGCTGGTCTGGAATTAAACGGGGTAAGAATGGTGGTTTCGATCGAAGCCAAGGGTCACGCAATTCGAAGAGCCTCCCCTCGATAACAAGGGTCGAAAAGCGACGTCTTAGATAAATGTTAGCCCCTGGTGACCCTGTGAACCATCCCCTATTTAAATGCCTGACTTGTTGCTGCTGGGCAATCGAATTCAGCACATTCCTCGAACATTTTTGACACTCCAGCAAGTCTATTGATAAACAATTTAAAATCTAGGTAAATTCCAGATTTTATAACAGAAAATAAGTTTGTGCAATTAAAGCAGACAATTTTTATTTCAATTCACTTTTACTAAGAGAAACTCCATTTTGTAGATGATTAAAGTTCGATTTTTAAAATAATTTTCAATGGTAATTTTCGCGATGAATTCCCCGATTTTTAATTGTGGCGGAGGAATGATAGGAATTTTCGTGGCTGATATTGGCCACTCGAAGCTGGAGTTCGAATGATGGAGATCCAGTTTCAATTTGCCTATCAATTATTATCAGCACCGTTCGACTTGTCAATGCCGGGACCTCGTTCCAGTGATTCGCGTCGCATCCGATCGGCCCATTGCGCAAGAGACTGCACGGTATCAATTCCTGACACTGTCGCGTCCACCTTCGATTTCACTTGTTCGTCGAATTTCCGATTTCTAATTTCCCGTGCGTCATTTCACCTCGTCCTGCAGGAGTGCAG
The DNA here is from genome assembly GCA_916610255.1 of Lasioglossum lativentre. Taxonomy (NCBI): domain Eukaryota; kingdom Metazoa; phylum Arthropoda; class Insecta; order Hymenoptera; family Halictidae; genus Lasioglossum; species Lasioglossum lativentre. Next base: position 29,582,396 of record OU744355.1, on the reverse strand, counting down.
GAGTCTGCGGAGTGTCTGTTGCTCACAAGCAGTCGGTTGGTTCACAAATTGAGTTTCCTACTCCGCGAAAGGGCGCAAGGACTCGCAGAACTGCAATGCGGTTTCTGGCATGTGCACGGTGCAACTGATATCCTTCGTTTTAAAATTTTACTTCGATCTTACGAACCGCGCATTATTTCTGATTTTTTAAATCAAGTATCTCCAAGTTCATTATACTCGTTGATACATTTAGTAAGAAATTTTCGTTACAAAAATGATGTAGAAGTTTGTAGAATATTTCATTAAACTTTTTATTTGTAATATATGCAGAATCAGCATTTTGATCTTCAACAAAGTCCATCTTTCAAAGTTTTGTACTGCAGCTGATGCAGTTGGTAGCCACATTAAGTTAATCCACTTTAAGTTAATCCTTGATCACCTACATTCAGAGCAACAGATTCTAGTATAATCCTATGAAACATGATTGATACGATTCATTTGACAAAACGGCGAAGAATTACACAGATTCCGAACGTCATATAAAAATTTTTAAGCGCTTCAGAGCCCGCATTCACGTCATTTGGGATCGAGCATGCTACGCAGAAACTTTGGGTAATTTGAATTTATTTAACTGTTACGGAAAGTGAACGTGCTATGGGGGTACCTGTATATCCGAGAAAAGCGCTGTAGGTATGTCACACGTTAATTGACTACAGGTAAGAATTTACAGTTTGCTCAAGAAAGAATTTCTGTCGTGGAGCTTCCCAGTGAGAGGAATTCATTTTTATGAATTCAGTATGGAGCTGCACGACCAAAATCAATATTTCAAATGCAAAGAGAATACTGTTTTTAATTTTAGAAATTGTTTGACTGTATTTTAAACTGTGATTTATAAATTGATTGTTAGATGCTATTTCGAGATCTAATTGTCTCGTCTATTTAGGGAATGGGATCCTATCGTTACTCTCGATTTCCTGCTGGCAATGAACAGTCCGAGACAAAGGTCCGCAAAATTCTGCCAAATTCTTCGCGCAATTAATTCCGTCTGTTGACGTCATCGCGATCGGTCTGTCATGGGACGAGAAACGCATCTCGAGTCCCATGGAAACACGATATTTCTACCGTTGTACTTCGATCCTGTAACTCGAAGTGGCAAACCAAAACAAGCCTCGGCCGTCACGGTGCGCAAGCTCGAAGGCAGTTTGCATTGTTAGAGCGACTGCAATTTCGTGTTAGCAAAATTGTTTCAGCTACTGCGATTCCAGTAAGATTTGGTCGATAACGATGCCAAGACTAAGATAACATTTTTTAACAGAAGCAATAGAAACTTCAAGAAAATGAGTGGTAGTATGAAGATATGGGAAACGGAAGAAATCAAAGAGGATGTCAAGAATGTTCTTTTTCACTGGCGTCATACTAACTCACGGTCCCGACGTATGACTGGGAAGTTCTCCAGTTTTATATCACGAAAAGTAGCAACAGAGCCAGTGAAAACACAGTGAAACTGCAAAATTTATGATTGGCCGGGGCGATACGGAAATATGTAAATAGAGTCGTAGAAACAACCTGGATAAAATATGGAGGGGATTCTGCGTTGAAAACGGTCCAAATGGCAACGCCCGTGATCATGAATAATGCAGATCGCAGGAAGAGTGCACACAGAGATACCGTAAGTAGAATTTGGAGTTCCTGAAATTCGCCAGACTACACTGGAATTCACACCTTTCAACTTAAACTTGATTAAACGAAGCGAAACAAATAGTTCTTAATGCAAGATAAAATACTTGTTAGAATGTTCGAAATGTGGCTCCGTTATGCAACGGAGTTACGTTACAAAATGATAACTCGACGTTTCCTTCGGTGCAATTTTCTTGTATGCACATTCCAAGGAAGCTTTAACAATACGCAGATTTCTATTGTTAATTGAATAATGTTCTAATCGGAGACCTTGGCGGAGATACCGGGGAAGTACAGAATTTGAAAATCATTTAATTCTTCGAAGAATCATCAGTACGTCGGATTTATGTGAAAATTCATCGTAATAATCGATCATATAAAAAAGTTTCGACTGTTTATAAGCCCGTCTTACCGAAGTCAATTTTTGTCGATGAAGATTGCATAAGAGAAGCAGCAGGTGACCAGCGGACATGGGATATAAAATAAATGCAAACTCGGGTTGTAAATTCGTTATGATCATAAAACATACCGCGATAGCTGAAGAAACATTAGCCAACTTAAATATTAATGTAAGTACGCGCAGTGCGTAGAAAGTTGATCTCTAGTTGAATTGCACTTCCCCTAACTTTAAACACTCCTTAACCCTCGTACGTTCCCCAAAATGAAAATCCACCAATTTTCTATTTCTAAATACTATAAAATGATTTATTTCTGGAAAATCTAAAATTATGAACGAACCACAATTTCTTGATTTAGTGTTCGGTGAAGGATCATCAGCGTCTTTGAAGATTTTTAACCGAGGACATCGAAAATTATATACAAAATTACGGATGTGTCAACTTATTATCAACAATGAAGACACTAAATGAATTCATTGAGCAGCCCCACGAAACCACCCCTCGCCTCAAAACCCCAGGAGAAGAGTTCCTCTACACGAAATCAGAACAAAAGGCATACCCCCCTATTACTGGTAGTCGCAGAATGTAGCAAAATCGTGGATCATCGAGGGGCCGGATCGGATCGGTTATCGACCAGAGTGCTCCGCAAACCAATTAATCGGCATTAGAGAAACAACGGTGTGGGTCTGTTGGTGCGGGCCGGAAGCCGTTCGAACACGGTCCGGCCAAAAATCCCTGGTCAAGCGTCGTCGTTCCAATTCAGCCGAAACTCGCCGGTCCACCTCAAAAACGTTTCCTCCCTGTCTCGGTGGTGAACATCCGCGTCCAACATATACACGCGTGCATACGCTACACCCCCGGCCCATGCATACGCCCCCGTATGTGGAAGCGAGGAGAGAGAAAGAGAGATAGGTAGGGGCGGCAGAGAGCGAGGCGAAAAGAGTAAAAAAGAGAAAGAAAAAGAGTAATCGCGTCTAGCAGGATCAATGCTCGTGCAGTCGGCGACCAGTTCGAATTTCCAACCCCGCTTGCCTCTCGGGTTCGATTCGAAGGCAGCACGGTCCACCCCGGCCTCCCCGCGTTGGCGCACTGGGGTGGCCCGGTGTGTCGGTGGCCAGGTAAGGGGCAGCTGTCCACCAGGTGCCAGTCCCCCCACCACGCGCCGCGCGATCGCGGTGGGGGTAGACGGCCGGTGATTGGTCGGTGGCTCGCGCGCGGCTCCGGCGATACTCTGGCGCTCGAGCGAGCAGCAGTCAGTCAGTCCCTGGCCGGTCGAGGGGCACGTAGGCGCTCCGTACACGCGCGTTCCTGCTCGCGTCTATCGTCTTCGTGTCACGCGATTATTACTCGACTGCTCCTGCAACCTCCCACGACAACAAACGATATTCACGTAACCCTTCGACGCCCAAGTGTGTGCCGAGAGAAGTCAGTCACCCTGCTGCTGGGTCTCTCAAAATAATCTATAGTCCACTTCATCTCTCCGTTGATGAAACTCACCCCCGGTCCGCGGCGATCGTCGACAGTGTGCTCCATGTGCCATCAGTGAATCAGAGCCGGTGTTTCGGCCCGAGGGAAGAAAGAATCTCTTCTTCTTCTTTCGATTGCACGATTTTGTTGTCGGTAACTTCTGCGGTCTGCTGTTGCTGTTCCGACAAAACCACCACCACCATCACCGCCACCACCACCACCACCACCACCATCACCCCCCCAGTCTCGTCTCCATCCCCAGCTCGCTTTTTTTGAATTTTTGTTGCGTCCGAACCCCCGGATTTCTGCGGCTGCTCTCGTCACCTCGAGAGCACCACGGCTACATTTATGGGGGTGTCCGGAGAGTGCGCGGTCAAGGGCAGCAAAAGCCACCCCTGTCACTGCTGCACCCGCGTCGTCAGCCCCGCCGGCGCGAGCCTGCAACAACAGCAGCAGCACCACCATCACCACCACCATCACCACCATCATCACGACGCGCACTTCGCGCACCACCAGCACAATCATCACCACCTCGCCAACGGAAAGAATAACCCGGCCGGAGAGGTGCAACCGCAGAACAACAACAACAACGGTGACAGCAACATACTAGCACCCCTACGCAACAAGATGAAGGTGCTCAAGAAGCTGAAACGCAAGATGGGCCTAGGTGAGCCACACCCCCACATATACACATACACACGCGTACACGCGCCCGTTATTTCTCTCTGTTTCGCGAGTTTCATCCCCCGTCGTCCACCGGAGCGCTCGCCCGGCTCCCTGGACCGCGAGGGATGTGCAAAAGGGGTGGGAACACGCGTTCTTTTCGGTTTTTTATGAGACGATGCTGCACCGTTTCGACCAGACCTCTCGCGTTTTTCAGGGCTCCGTTCACTCTGTTCACTCTGTTGGCTTACTAGAAGATTGCACACTAATTTTTGAAGACTCAAGGGTGGCTTTTTGTTCGAGACGAGCCGCAAGCTCGGGGGATGATTCAAGAGCTGAAACTTGAACCTTAAAGGGTCGCGGGCAGATCTTAATCTGGGTGAAAGTTTGCGGTGTTGCCGGGTTTTTCGTACCTTTACAGAAATAATTGCGAGATTCTTCGTAAATATGTAAGACACAGTTCGTCATTCGGTTGTTCAACATCGTACAATGTTGTCTGAGATTAGAAAATGATCGTGTTACGAGGGAGCCTTCTTGATCAGCTGATCGTGTGCTCGGATAATTCAATAGTTCTTTTACCTTGTACTAACATTATGGCTAACATGAATAATATCGTCGTAGGGTTGCAATATGGCTCTTTCGAGGACAGACCTCGACCTAATTGAAATTCAAGTTATAAACAATTTCACAATTTTACAAATGCAAGGAAATATTTTTATTTTTCCTATACGAGGGACACTTGAGAAAATCCTCGCCGGCCAATGGTTGCAATCGAAATGGTCATCTATTCAACCTAGAAATTTCTCTGCGAATGAATTATTCGCTTTGTATCGGAATTGGCACCACGAGGGTTGGTCATGGGATCGATGGGATCCCATGGACTGCCAATTCGAGTATGCTTTGAGCGCGAAAGGCCTTCCCGTAGACGATTACCCGTTTAAACTCGTAGACCACTTTATATGACGAGCGGCGCTGACATAACACGCGCATTGAAGTCACCTTTGAAATTAAGCTGCCAGTAATTTCTTTATGGAACCGGTCTTGGCCGGTTAGAGGGGTGGCTGTTGCCATCGGCTGTGCTTTTGTCACACGGGAACACAGGCAGGCGCACACCGTGTTCGGTGTTGTAACATTACCTAGAACGATCGCGGCTCTCACGCGTGTAACGTTTCGTGTGTAGGTGCACACGCCCGGTGCATCGTGCTGAAAGACTGCACCGGGAGACGATTTTTGCATCGGCCGGCTTTTTCGTTGGTCGGATTACCGGCCCGCGGAAATGAATATTTACGGGACGATCGGAAAGTCCGACTGCGCAGGTACCTATCCGTGAAAAACGTACCTGGTACAAAATAAATTTTAAGAAAACGTTTTATTAATGTTTTAAGCATTTTTCGATTTTTCGTCGTCTGTACGAAAACGAATTAGATTCTGTACGATGAGAAAGGAAAAGTTTCCACGAGACTACAGCGTGTCTCTTTGGTAGAAACGTTGTAAGCAGATTCGTGAAAAGTATGACGGCCCCGTTTCGCCGGTGCGTCTTCAAAGGCTTGATAACCTCGAGATAAAATCACGGTTCTGCCTCCAGTAAATTAGAATCTGTCTCCAGGTAGCTTTGTCGGGGCTCGATCGCCTCGTTACCTCGTAGACACACGTTTTCCGCTGGTTTTTATGGTGTTTGATCTTCTCTTTTCGGCGTGCATTCTTTATCCTCCTCGCTACCGGTAACTGAGTTATGTGCGCCAGCAAAGGGAGCAGCGAGAACCAAAATAGATTCAAACACGGAATATTCCTCGTATCTTAAAAATAATTGTTTCTTTTCTCAATCGGTCGAATAAAAAATTGACGATACAGTATTTTTACCCACGGCATTTTTAAATTCTTGGAATTCACATAAAATCCGAAATCTAATTATAACCGTCGAAATCGTTCAGAATTCGGATTAGAATCGAACGACGTGCTTTACGAGAGTAGTCTGCGCAGATAATTCGATATTTTCCCTCCAATCAGAAGTGATTTTCCGCGAGAATTCGACCTCGAGCATCGCAAATCACGCTTAACGGAGCAGAAGCGCGTTTATATCTCGGAGGCGAGCATAATTGAATTCGGCCCTTAAACACGTCGCATTTAAAGGTTCGTGTAATGGTGGCGCGGAGGCGTAGCCGGCGTAATCGTTAAAAGCGCGCCGCTTCTTTTATTTTTAATCGCAGTTTTCCCACGTAGCCTCCAAGTGAAAGGTTCTTGAGATAAAATAAAAAAAAGAGCCGATGACGCGACAGGTAGTATAAACGCGCGCGCGCGCGCGCGTGTTGCCAAGCAGTTACTTCGACAAAACACATTTCGAACTCGAACAATCTCTTCTGTCGAACCCTTCTGAATCGGGGCCGACGATTTCCCGATAAATAATGTCGACGGTAAAATGTATCCGTTCCAAATGGATTCGTCCCAATTCGATTCATAACGCGGCACGGGAATTATGAATTCGGATGTCGAAAAGGAAGAAGCCTTTGAATAGAGCGCGTCGTGAATGGAGAAGTATTCTTAGCGTCCTCCACGATCCACTTTCGATTCTCGAGGACGTTAACGATTGTCGGTTATTTCCGGAAAATCCGATAACCTATATACTAGCTCGCTGGAAAATATCTCCTCCCGGATGAGAGAGAAAGGATAATTTCATTCCCCGCCTCCTCCTAGCTGAAATTGAAATCGCACTTGGCCCCGTTTTGCTCTCATCCGAGTCGATGGTTGGAACACGGAAGGACATAACATGTTGAGAGGCGCAATTTTTAATTACACCAATATATTCCGAAGGTCTTACAGACAGCATTAATCTGAACATTAATTTAACAGACTGTCGCCATTTTGGTTATATCTGGTTCGCGTACCTAGTTTCTATTGTTGTAAACAAATGAACAAGTGATCGGTATAGGTTCATTTTTTTCTCCGGTGCATAATTCCGATGGATGATCTAGATCCGTAAGAGGGATTGAAATGTGATATTTAGGGGTGTCTATATAAGGGGTGACTGGTGGGTAGGTTGCTCGATTCACCCTGACACCCGGCGTTCCTTATCGCGGCACCTTGAAACCCACCTTTCACTCTTCGCGAGGACTTTCTCGGTATTAATATTCCATTAGGTCGTCCCGCATCCGTCCTGCTTCAGAAACAGGACTCCGGTACAATGGAACTAGGCCAGAAGCAAAGTACCGTCAGGCTGGAGTCGTCATTTCCTCCGTTATTTTCGCGCATCCCCTCATTTCCGGCGCACAACGGGCGCAGATATCGCGCTTATCCGCAACTCTGTCACGGGGGTGGATTTGTATCGTCGCGGGGGTTGACATCGTTGACCGACTTTTCTCTGAATGGATGATTTGCCGGCTGGAGACAGTCAGTCAGCCAAAGAGTTCGAGAGAATCTCTCTCTTCCCTTTCCTTTTCTGTCGCATCCTCCCGTCAACCCTCTCTCGCTCTATCTATCCATCTTTCTCCCTCTCTTGCTAGCTACCCCGGGTTCGTCGTTTCCCGTGCACCCCGTTCTCATCAGATGTCCGTTGTTCCCGGCCACGTGACGAGCCTTTTCCTAAGAACGTACCCCATTGTCAGCGACAGCTTTCTCGCGAAGTGGAAACCCTCCCCTCATCCCAACCCGGCTCTTTTTCCCTCTCGGCCGACTTTTGTCTTCCGCCAGCCACTCTCTCCAACGCCCCCCGCGCGCACGCCTCATCCCTCAGCCACGCCGTATCTTTCACGAATTTTTAGATGCGACAATGCACCGACGCGGACAAAGAGCAACGGAGTCTGGGTCGTGGCCGATTATTCGAAAAAATTTTACACCCCCTCGCGCTCCCAACACCCGCAGTTTCGATTTTTCTAGGTCGCCGGGGTTTTGACTCTCTTTCCGCGCTGATTTCCTGTGTTTTTAGTCTCGCCTCTATGTTTAACTCTACAATCTTTGTAAAAACATACAATGTTCGATAAACTCTTAAAAGAGTCGAGAACATTCCAATCTCGCTTCACGTGTTGCACACAATGAGCTCGTTCTTCTACACTCTATTTCTCTACGCATTTATGATCCACTTCTAGTCAACCGATCGAAATCTAGAGCTGTTTTTCTCGCTGATCGATTCAGCCTAGATCAGTGTTTCTCAATCGTTCCTTTTTATAATAATAGCTTAACAAAAAATAGTGTAACAGCTTGACGCATTTTTATATATTTATTATATTGACATCAACAATAAACAATCTTATGTCGCTTCGAAATGAATAACTATACATATTTAGTATGTTGTCTTACAGTGGGTTAATGAAATAAATCTTCAATTTTCACAGGGACAAAAAAATTGAAATTTAAGTAGATCCTGAAGTGGCAGTAAATTTATTCGAAGTTTAGGTTACGTTTTACGACAACTCGTTTCGAGAATTTCTCGAACAAAGGTCCCTTTCGACCGTGGGTATCACGTCATCGGTGAAAATTCCGAAATTTAATGGTCCTCCGATTGAAAGTCGTGTCAGAGGTCCAAGCTGCTCTATTTCTCGTCGTTCTTTTCCGTCTTCGGCCGGCAGTTTTTACGTGTCAACAACTTTTCCACGGAAAGAGGTCTCGAGAGACCAACGCTGCGCGACTCTTTCCGCGTGACACTTTGTGGGAGGCCTTTGAGTCACGTCCCCTTAAATATTTTTCATCGAACACGTGTATACTCGACGATGCAGTGTGCTCTCAGTCGTGTGTTTTTTTTTTCAAAAATCTGTGTCGTCCTTTTCATCCCGGAACAAAGGAGAGTCTTTATTTTCCGTTCCTCGCGGAAAAACACGAAAATTGTACGAACAAGTATACTGCATATACGGTAAATTTTAGATCAATATCAACACTAATGTCTTTCGAATTGTTTCCTTGCTTCTTAACTTTACATTGAATGTTTATTTATGTACATATATTTTTAATACTCTGCGAAGACTTCTGCGAAGAAAACCATGAAGGCTCTCCAAGCAAACTTGCCAATTTATCTTTTCGCACAAAAGCGTCACAGATTTCATCCCCCGTGGCCTCCCAGTCCACACCGAGATACCCCGAGTTTCTCAGTTCTCTTTCATCTCAAGATGACAGAATTTTCGAAGCGAAAGACACACGCGTTCCTGAAAAACGCTCGGCCCGTCCTGATTCTGCCCGGTGACTTTAATGCCTGTGCAAGGCAGGGACGTTAGAGCACGGGGTTTCGGTTCCATTTGTCCGAGCATGATCGCGCTGACGGTAAACGGCTGCAGTCTCACGGAATTCGTATCGAAGCCGATCATTCTGCTGGGGTAGCAGCTGTGCTGCCCAACCCTCGGCTGTACCTCCCTCGCCACCCTTGTTTCCTCCCCCGGTCCGAACCAGAGGGTTCTCCTCTTTCTGCTCGAAAACCAGAGAACAGCTGACGGGCCTTTAAATTTTTCGTGGTGCCTTTTTACCTGGGCATCACGTTGCAACGAACGCGAACCTGGCTTCCTCCCTGGAATCGCCAGCCACGGTCATTATCCGAACAATAAACCCGAGGAACGGCCTCACTTTCGATTTGCTAGATCTCTGCTCTCCTTGCTCCTGTCCATGAATGGGAACCTTAGATCGGAAATCGCCGAGGATCCCAACGATCTCTTTCTCTTGCTCGAGCTTTCTTCCCTTAAAATCTTCATTCGGTTTATGGGACTCTGACGTAAGATTATTTTCACCCACAAAGAGAAAACTGGTTTGGAGGTTCTAGAACTTCGTTTTGGGATTGAGAGAGACAGGGATAAATTATTATTGCAGAAATATTCACAATTTAACTATCTGAACTATTAAATTAAGTTACTGGGGGGGGGAGGGACTTCTTAATTTTTTATTGAAATTGCTGTTGCTACTCGTCCACTCGATATAATCGATTTTCCTGAAATCGCTCGAGTCGTTGTTTCAAAAATTGCACCACAATCGTGCAGCTCTTCCTACGAAGAAGCCTCGTCTCCCATTTCTTGTATCTCGCACGTGATCGATGGTTCAGAACGAGATCCCGGCTAGATCACGTCGCCGAAAGACAAGAAGCAGCTGAGCCTGGAGGTCCTCTCTCGGAGGAGTCTCTTGGTCGCAACCAGCTACGGTTTCTGGTATACGGTATACTAACTCCGGTATACTATAAGCGTTCTGCCACGGGTTATTCCTCTTTGCTCCTTCGTTCGCGGTTTTTCCTCCTCTTTTTGCCGCGGTGATTCACTCTCGGCTCTCCCGGCGCAGAGATTCTCAGTCTCTCAGGAGATCCTCAGTCGCAGGTGAACTCGCGTGGTGGAATCAACATCGAGAACAGAGTGTTCCGGATGGTTAATTCTCAGCTTCCTGAACGGTGGGAAAATAGTCCTCTTTCTCCTCGAACAGCCGTGACTCATTGGACCGTTTAAGATGGAAAGTCCACTGTTGGACGAATGACGAAATTTCTGCTGGACAACTAGCTGCGATTGCGCAATTGACGTCAATCTGAACAATGAGGCTTCGTTCCTCCATTATGCTCTCGATGTCGTGGCGAAATGATCTGTCAGCGGTGGACGTCGATCGTTCTCTTCTAGACCGCGAGGGAACGTGATTGTTACTGTTGTTCGACATTCGGTTCTGGGTCGGGTCTTATAACTGTCATTGGGATAGAGATGGTCTGTTCCAAGCTTTCAGGTTCATAGTTTCATTGCGGAACTGCTGAGATTTTGTCTGTGTAAGATCGGTTCTTAAAATGTCTTTGATTCAGTTTCCCAATTTTTTAAATATCCTTCATTTAAGTAGAATGTACCATTCAGTAGATAGTACACAAATTATATTGATTAAACAAAAATTATACAGAACACCTAATATTCTGCCACATCTTGTAAAATCTGTTGTCTGAGATCGTCGATCGCCAGGATGCTGCAATCTATCCCGATCCTTGCGCGCGTCACTGACGAAGCCAGCTTCCCTGAGGAGGGCGATCACTGACCGTCCCCACTGACTGTGGACGTCTTAGTGTGCGTTCACACCCAACCACCCACTTTCCGCTTCGTCCGTGACGTCACGGCGCGGCGCGGCGCCGCGAATGAAACCCGTCTTTGTTCCCACAAGCGTTTCGCGAACCGGTTTACCGGCGACGGTGTGTTCCGCGTGCCCCGTCAGCTGACAGGACCGTTTAATCGGTTAAACCCACTCTTGTTTTAGCGCAGGTTCGGAAATCCCTGATCCTCGTCCCGTCATCGTCAACATCGATCCTTTCTGGGAACTGTCAGTTGCATTTTTCAGAGTCGTTTCGAAGTGGAATTGCGGATTTAGATAACACGGGCGGAGGATTAGCTGTTTTCGTCTCGTCGTAAATAGAGTATCCTTGCTGTTGTCTTTCATTTGTGGCCTGTCCGCCATCGTTTGTCATCGGAGATTTGGTGATTTGGTGCGCATTCTTGAAGATAAAGATCCTAGAAAGATTGAAGAGAACAGAAAATTTTCTGTATAAGGGCTGTCCAGATAAGGGCTACAAGGAATAAAGATAAGGGTCGGTGTGCCAAAGAGAATTTTTGGAATATTTCCGCCGGTGTATTTTCCTCTCGATGCACCTTTTCGCGCAGGTATTCCGTATTTTCCGAGCTTCCTGCGTGGTTGATAGGGGAACGGAAATGGGGATGAATCACGGGCCGGAAATTCGCGTCATCGGTGCAACGTACCTGAACACTATAGCATCGGAACAGGTTTTTGGGATCAATCTGCGACCGCCCTCTCTCCGACCCGTTATGTGCGCATCCGAATCATTCGTACGGAAGAGACGCTTCTTCAACATCACCATCTTGTGAATATTTCTGAAACAAATACGCGAGACACATTATTTTAAAATTGCTACTGTTTTGTATAAATATCAGCAGCGTACGAGTTATTTGAATCGTACGTCGGCAGTAAATTGTCGAACTCGCTGATAAAAGGCAAGGCAGAGATATCCTAAGCGTCAAGATGGCGCCGGTAGGAAGGCGGCGCGCATTAGCGGACCAAAAATGGCGGGCAGGTATAATGCTGACATAAAAAAAAAGTGCAAGCGAGAAATTATACGATTCCTTCGAAGGAAACTCGGGCCCAACGACAGGATCGTATACCGAGATACATACATGCATTTGGAGCTCTCGCGGAAGCAAGGTGCGTGAACAACGCTCCGGGTACGCAGCACGTGCGTTCCTCCAAGGTGGCTGGTCACCGGAAGTGCCGGTCAGCGGGGACTTAATGGCGCGGGTACGCGGGTAAACTCGCCTCCTCGCATCTTCTAACGTACGCACGTGCTTAACCCCCGTGGAAATTCGTGAAATCAGCCGGCTTGAAACTTGCTTTTTATGCCCCATAATTCCTCGTCATTATGGACGAGCGGAATCTCTCGTTTCGATCTGTATCCTGACCCCTCGGCCAGTGTTCCATCTTCTTGCGCCGCGCCGCCGCCGCCGCGCCGCCGGGTCTCTCTCGCCGGTCCCTTCTAAAGTGTAACTGTATTCCTCCTAGGGCTGTTGATCACAACAAAACCGGAATAATTAAACGAGCAGCGCCTCCGGCCATGTTTTATTTATACACCGCGGACAATTAATCTCTACTTACCCGGTTCTTCAGATTAGATTCTTACTGCTTCTTTTTTTTTTTTATCTCTGACAAACCGACCGCCCGATACTGTTTTCGCGAACGAAAATATTCTTCGCGGTTCGTTCTGGTCTCGGTTCTGCGAGGATCAAAGAAAGTAGCAGAGGTTTTCAGACGAATTTTCGTGGCTCGTGAAAATAAATTTTCATCGTCGGAACGAGTCGCCAGCTGACTTAAAGAGGGACCAGCAGCAGCAGCCAAAGAGCTGCTGCCGAACATCTGTCGTCGATGGAAGTGCTTCCAGAAGAACCGTAGAACGCGAGCTCTAGGAGAGCTTTTCGAGCAGTTCATTTGGTAACCATTAGTTGCCCTCGTTGCTCGACGGATACTCGAGCCAAAGGGTGGAACGATTTCGCTTCTTCTCTCGGTTTTCTACATCGATACCACTACTCGTATTTACTCGAACCGAACATCGTCTAGTAGCTTCTGTCACGGAAAGTGGAAGCAGCTCCTGCATATTTATGACGCACTCACGGTTTTTAGAAACATCCATAATTACAACCCTCGACTGTGCTTGTTTATTCGTGCGGACGTTCTACAAGCTTTTCTCGAGTTTACATAATTTTTGATTTAATTACACTTGGAATGTAGTGTATTTTTTCCCCGGAGAACAGCGGTTGCTTGAAAGATTAGTTTTTAATCAGGAACCATCATTTGGAAAAAATCATAACAAAAACTAGTACTGATATATGGAAAAGAAAATCTATTAAAAAATTGCAAGATGACAAAAACGTATTTAATTTATTAGTACGTTTGTGATTAATTGAATGGACTGGAATCGGAATAGAAATGTGATTTTATTTTTTCGAGTGAAAGTTAGAAGAAAGGATTGGTCTAAGTGAATTTCAGTGAACGTGTTCAACGGCACAAAGAAACATCTGTGGAGGAAGTTAATCCGGCAGAAAGGTTTCAGCAAGAGCAGATTTGTTAGGGAATAAAATTACTCGAGAAGGACTTCGCACGCTGCCCCCAGTATCTTCTCCGGGGTTGACGGGATGCGTTTTTCTCGCGTCATCTTGCATCTCGAGGACGGAAAACCCTCGTCGAGATTTATCGAGGTTGCCTCTCTTTAGGCTTCCTTTTTTTCTCTCTCTCGGTGGACGCTCGACTGCACCCGGGAGCAGTCGCCCCGGCGTGTGCTTTTAATGGAACAAACGTTGAGACACCGGGGCGAAGCCATTTTTCAAGTGGAGAGCGCTCGTCTGGCAGCTTCTGGGCTTCTGCCTATCAATTCCTACAATGGTTTTGCGCTCGGCCGCGATAAATTCGAGTTAGGAGAGCTTCTTTCGTCGGATGGAGCACAGCACCACGTGGTACAGTGAAAGAACGATCGATACCGGCGACGATCATTCTCGTTTTTCAACCCGGGAAAAACGCTGTCTATCGTTTTACGGATTATTCTTGGACGAGGTACTGACAACACTTGTGCGCAACGTTTATGCATTCGTATCGATTTCATGCATTTCAACCCTTGGCTCTGCGATATCTTCGAATGCTTGGATAAAAAGATAATTTCGATAAAAAGGATATGTGTATTTTGCATCTGAAATTTGAACGTGACTTAATTGTTTTCTAATATAATTCTGTCACTGAAATTTCGAGTGCCTTTGTGCCATTTGTTTGGTCCTATCTTATCGTTCGTGGGCGATATGGGGTGGATGAATCACTATTCCGGGCAAAGTTAGTTATAACGGTTACAATGGCTCTTTTAGCCCCTGCGAGACTGACTTTTTTAAGGGTTGTCCCTTCCGAGCCCTTCGCTCGCATATTACTCCTGGGACGACGGAGTAGCTCTACACTTTAATGGAACAAATGTTGCGAAACCGCAAATCGAGCAGGTTGTACGAACATCGTTGCTTCTCAATCGAAATAATTTTTTCATAACGCACTGTGACTTCTGCTTATATAATTCACTAAAAATAAATAGAACTGAAATGTTGTAAATATAGAACAGAAATTATTTTACTTATAAATTATTAATGTGGTAAATGTACGAAGGCAAATTAAAAAGGAAACCCAGAACAACGCCTAATTCGAACGAATGTAACCCCGGCGTAGATCAAATAGATTATTTAATTGCGGCGAAGCGAATGTTAATTCAACGACGATAACATCGACGCAGAAACCAGTCGATTTATTGCGTTCGCGTGATAAAAAATTGTTATGATGGCTGAATTATTCATAGTCGAAGCTCTGGATGCCCATCTAGCGAGTCTAAGTGCCTCGAGATTATCAAAAGTACATACACGGTTTTCTATTCCGCGCGCACGCGTGGAAAATTGACTCCATAGTTGCCTTCGGAAATTAGTGATTTATTCTATTCAAACATTTCAATTTCGAGAACGAATTTTTCCGACAGACTGTATCGCGGGGAAATGGGCACGCGTTTCACGGGAAATTGTTTTCGAAGATTACCATATCGTGATTTACCATCCTTCAACTGCTACACTAATTTTATACGATTTATTACTCAATTATTTCCATATTCTATTTATTCTATATTTATTTCGAGTTACAAAAATATGAAAGAAATATTCGCATCACTATTCCTCGAATACAAATCTTTAAAGTAAAATTACAGGACTGCTTTAATATTCATACATTTCTCTTAATTTTTTAAATTTCGTACAATTATACAGAAGACTAAAGATTACGACCCAATATTACAACAAGAAAAATGTCAACAAAACCCGCACGTGTGCTTCAGTATCACATTGAACAAGAGTTGGGGGATGTACAGGGTGTTCTACTCGCGTCAGCATCCTGAAGACGATCATCTCCATTCATATCGGATTGAGGGCCCTGAATGGGCGTGTTTCAAGATCTGCGCAACGATCCCGGCGATACTGTAATTAACGAGGATTCTCGGTGGCCCGGAGCCGCTAATTGACGCAATTACAGCTGTTCCTGCGAACTTCCTGCGATTAGCAGCGATAGCGTGTTGACCCGGGCGTAGGGGGTCGCGTGGGCGTCCCGGAGTCGTGACGCGTTGAGAAGCGCCGATGAACGCATGGCTCGCGTCGTCGCCGATGCTTGAACTTTGACACGTGACAATTAAATCATCGTGTTCAGTCATTGACTCCTCTCCTCTCTCTTGGAGGCGCCACGACGCGTCAAATTGCGCGTGGGCCGTCAGACTTTTTCTTTTCTTTTCCACCCGGTTAGCCGCGTTTTCGACGAAGGTAGGCGAGAGCGAGAGAGGATCGAGCGTAATCAGCGAGAAACCACCAAGAATCAGCCCGTTTCCGGTGATTATCACTGAATCACTGAATCAACCTTACCTTACCCGTCAACGAGAAGCCCCGCGAACTTTTAATTGGAGTCGGTGGCTACTTGGACAACTTAGGGTTGGGAGAGCTAAGTCCACCGTTGAGGGTCGATTTGCTTGCCAAGGGCCGAAAGTTTTAATAGAACCTCTCCGTTGATTTTGGGGAACGTGAATACTCATCTTTTTCTGCTAATTTGTTCGAGCAATGTCTCGGGTCTTTTTGTTCCTCTTCCTCGACTCAAATGTTCATTTTATTAATTCTTCAAGAGGCTGGCAGACTTCAGACACTGTAAATAAACAAATAATTAGTATATGAAACAATATTTATATAATATATATAAAACATAAAAAAATAATGTTTTTGCAGCGGACATATCGTTAAAACAGATCGAAGTTCCAAGGTGGGTTCAGTTTGTTTATCGGGGCTCCTAGTGATCGAGTTTGCGAATTTCGAGATTTTCTTCGAAGTTTCGGTTTTTGCTCGATAGCGAACGAAGTATAGTCGCGGGTTACGGATGTTCGGATCGGGGAAAGTCTTAAATTCGCGTTTTCGGGGGCTGATTTACGAGGCCGTGGCGCGTCGGTGATCCACCCAGCAAACACCGCACCGGCACCAGGCGTAAACAATGGGAAATTGTTGGCCTGTCGGCGGCGATTTATGCGACCGATATATTAACTCAGACTTTACAGTTCATCGCGATCGCGCTATCTCCCGAGTAAATGTCCTGCGAATGCGTTCGGTTTAGCGCGGGATTTACGAGTGGGCATGTTTGAAAAATATGAGTGGACTCGCCGGTGAAACGATCCAGACCTCCAGGGAATCGTTGATTTACCTCGGGAAAGACCATTTGTCTGGCATTAGGCGCTATTTTAGGGTTCGGCCCGAAACAAAAGATTTTTAGCTTACTAATTCGGTCCGGAAGGCTGTGCGCTATCTCGTAGACAGCGAATCGTAAAAATGTTCTTCTCCAATTACAAATACTAGATAACAAATGCAAAATTACTTCTTTCGCAGAATAGGGTTTAGCGCAAAGATTTTTAGTACGACCGTTTTCAATTAATATCAATGAGGCTCGCTCTTCCTGAGTGATCCACGGACGACAACCACGCAGGACTACTGTCCAAGAAGACTATACTTCCTTTCATTTTAATAATCGCTTCACTTGCGGCGGCGTTTGGTTTTACACTAATCTCACCGCTGTTTTGTGGGAATTTGCTTTCTCTGCGATCGACGTAGGAGACCAAATCCTATTTTCTGCCGGGAAACCAGACACTCTGATAGCTGTGGGAAAGTTAGGGCTGTCTGGGAATTAGAAGAGAGGGGAGTCTATCCTGAGATTAAAGTCGGTTTTCCAGAAGCCAAAAAACGTCGCCGCAGTGGCTTCTATTGGGTGTTGGCAGAAGGTTGATGGATCCTCTATCATGGATCTGGATATTAACATTGCCAAATAGCACAGTTGTCATATCGTAAACGAGCGGGAGCCACATATCTGACGAGTTATGGCTCTCCCTTAACGACCTGACCCCTATTGCGGCTGCGACATTATGTTGCCAGACGTAACAATAGTCTTCCTGGATATTACTCCATTTTTCTTGTCCGGGGACCACTCATTTGTTAAGGGAATGAGCTTCGTGCATCGTCAAGATAAACCAACTGCTTCATGCGGTGACCTGAAGAGGGCTAAAAGAGTCTGAAGAGGTCTAAACTTCAAAGTAAACAGTTTTGCATATTTTCTTCTAGGTAGATCAGTGCCAACATTAACTAAAGCAATCAAAGAATTCTCGATTAGGGGATTCGGAGAAGCTATTGTTCAGAATTCGGAAGCCGGGAGTTATTTGCCGAATCCCTCAGATTAATAAGGTATATTAATAGCCGACAGTTAGCGACGGTAGGTTCCGTTACGCAGTTCGCGGAAAGCTATACGAGTTTAGGGGCGCAAGCTAAACTCATTGTCCCCGTTCCGAGCCACCCCACGAAAAGCAGGTCGCGCGGTTTGCAGTCGTACTTGAAGCAAGCTTTAATCCGACAAAAGCTCGGGTGTCCAACGGAGCGCGAGATGAAACGCAGTGTACAAACATGAGAACCACGGTGAACCATTGACCCCCGCGTAAACCCGAGAAAGTTCCCCGAGCAACGAGAGCAATAGGCGGTGGACGAGAGCAAACGACGTTATAGCCCCGGCGTCTTAATCTGCCTCCTCGTGCATACACCGAGACATGATCCTCTCTCCCTCTTTGTTCCCTCTCTTTCTCCTCCAATTATACCTTGACCAGCTTTTCTTCCCAACCTGGAAACTCGAACGACCCCGGCCCGGCCCGGCCCGACACTGACGGACAGGACGCGATAACATCAAAAAGCTACTCTCCGCAGCCCGTGGAACATTTTGTCCCGCTTGTGATTAAGCTGTCCTCGTTAATGCACCGGCTTCTACGTAAATTAAGATCCTCCTCGTTCGAGACGCTCATCGTCCGAATCACGATCCAAGACGCTCCTCCGAGAGATCGGTCGTCGTTCCTTCTTTGAGACCGATCCTCTTTGATGGATATTCCGGCCACCTGAAAGACCAGGCTTCGTCAGAGAAATGTTCAATCTCCTTGGAAGATGCTTCGAAGGAAAAATGTTGGTCAGCTGTGTATTAATAACTGCAACGAATTCTGTGATAACGCATTACTAACCGGGAATCTGTCTTATCTACTTTATGAAATTAGAAAGATTTTCAAAAACGAACTTTAAAGCACATATATGCTTCCTGAGTTCCTAAAATCGAAAATTTCCAGCAAACTCTGCGGGTCATCCAAGCCACATTAACAGGTTGTACAAATTTTGAGGACGCTGAGAGTACCCTAATCTTATAGCTTCTAACGATTAGGACGAAGGACACCGAGGAATTGATGAACAGACGAACGGTCAGAAAATCCTGCTAAATGCTTGACCAGGAGTTTCCAAGTCGCCCGAGAAAGGCCCGTTCGTGAGGATAGGCTTCACCAGCCCATCTGCCACAATATCCTGAGGGGAAGTCGTCGGTCTCCGAATGGCTTCCCCTTTGCAAGATCCCTTCTTCTTTTCCCGCTAACTTCCTTCCTTCCTGCGGCAGGCACTGGGTCCCCGGAGTACCGAGAACAAAAAATATCCGTACGTCGAGTCCATGGGAATTCACATGCAAATCCCGATGACAACAAGGTGCCTTTTCCTTTCTCGAAGCACGTGCAGTGAACCGGCCATCTGTTCCGCAGGTATGGAAATTCGCGAGCTCTTCATGAAACGGCACGAAATGATCCTTCGAGTTCAGTTGCGTCGAAGACGTTGCTTGTTGGCGGCCATTGAAAATTAGCGAACATTTGGGGTGAATATGTTAATCTCGATTCTATAACTTTTTAAAACGTTAAACAGTCATTCCTATGAAGCAGAAGAATAAAAAGACACTCTAAACGACATTACTGGTATACGAACCTCTTGCTTTGAAATATCACATCAGACTTGTGATTTAAAACAGGATCTCCTAAATACGTTATAAGTCGTTTTAACCCCTTGACATATGAACTAAATGAAATTCGATGCGACTAGAGGCCCCATTTATCATTTCACTTGCCATTTCTGTAAGTGTAAATAAGTGTAAAGCTTGATCAGCGTGCCGTTAGCGGTTGAAAACGTTTTCACTCTAATTTCTGTCCGACCTTCCAACCTTTCGCTCGACGATCAGCCGGCAAACGTTAATGGAAAGTGCTCGAGATAAATCAACAGAGCTGCCTGAAAGCCATCGAAGTCCGCTTATCGATCTGCCGACACCAGGAGCCACTTCACCGTTTCGCATTTTTCCAAACTAATTTCCCTCTTCGCCTGTTGAAAACCTCCCTTAAACTACTCCGCCGACCGGCAACGAAAGAGAACAGGCACACAAGTACCTTTTTATCGGCGCAAATGGTTCCTCTCGTAGAGTAGGCAAGATAAACTGAATCAAATTTTCAAAAGTTTTCCTCAAAGCGACGCCACGGAGCGCAGCTTCATTAACATATTTCAGCTGGAGCATTTGCACCTTGAGATTCTCGAATCAACTTTTTCATTTCAACGGCCTTTGGACTGTCCGAGAACTGTGTCTATTACTGAAATTATAAAAATGTTTCATCAGAATAAACTTCTATATTGAAGCAGAAATTACGATAAAAAATTTTATGAAGTCTGCAGTCTTGTTATTACAAAACAATACACACCGGTCGCATTTAATATTCTGCAGGATTCTTTTTCTTTTATCTCTTTGTGCGTCGAGTTTCGTGTCGACCCCATAGAGATCGTGCTTGTTCCTTTATGGGGAAAATGGCCGGGACAAGTAGAGGAGTGTCCTGTGCAGAGAGTATCAGGAGCTCAAAGCTGTACGTGTAGCTTTTAGCAGCGGCGGTCTATAGAGCTTGCATATCGTTATCAACCCCCTGACAACAGCCGGTCTCGTGTCGGGGCGGGATCGATACAGCTTCTATTGCGATATCCACGCGCAAACCCCATGGGCTGATGGGGGTGGCAAGAGGTTGCGCTTCCACCTCCTGTTGTAGCGCTCGCTCTGCGGAAACTCTATAGAAATGCTGCCGTCGCTCGCAGCGTCGGCTTAATGCGTTAATTCGCTGGTCAGAGGCTGCACCCTCTTCCCTTTAGGGGAATTAAGTCTTGGAAAATATGCTCCCTGGATTCATTCTACTTCATTTGCCCTCCGAGGGGATATGCAGTTCAATCGGGTTTTTCACCAGTTCGGGCGAGAACGTGTTTCTATTTTCCCTCGGAACCTTTCACATTTTCTGCCGTAACTTCAGTTAGGATAATTAAACACTTCCTCGAGCTTCTTTGGTAGGCGCAGTTTGTATTATTTTGTCACTTTCGGACAATTTGTGGTAGGTTAAAAGGGGAGTGTGTCAGGGCATGCAAATTTCACGAGCCATTACGCTATTTTCTATTTCGAGGGTAAACGGGGTTCACAGCTATGGAACTAATGTGCCCATGCAGTAAGGGAATATCCATGGGGTCGCGCCACCCCTAATCCTATCCTAAGTTATTATGCTCGTAGATATTAATGCGATCAAGTGTAGTAATATCCCGTGAAAATGATCATCTCGTAAAGCGGGAAAATTTGCGTGTTGCGTCATTTGTACGGGGGTTCTGCATAATGGGACGAAAGCAATCCATCAGTGTACACTTCTTCGAATGCACAATAAGCCAGTGATAAATGTGCGAACTGAAACCAAAAGCATTTTTGAAAAACCGGCCCGTGCAAGGCAACACAATAAAATATTTTCTAAAAGAGATAATTGCTGAGAAGTTTCAATACTTCACAAAATGGATGAACGGATATCGTAAAGATTTAAGTGTTTAGATATTGAAGTAACCAGACATAAATTTTAATTACTAGACCCCATATGGTACAGAAATAGCTCACTCGGTTCGAAGCTTCGAAGAAGAAATTTTTAAGAAGTGACGAATCACGTACAGATGTGCCCTAGAAGTTAATTACGTCAGTCGACTTATGGGTTCCAAAAAAGTATGTCCGAATTAGAACCAAGCTATTCAAAAAATTTTTTTAAAACTCGTCTCAATGAGGCAGGCAAATTTAAATGAATGAAGCATGTTCACATTATAATACAGAGAGTTCAATAATTAATATCTCCTGTTACTTAATTCGTGTTTTAAGGTCTACGTTGGCATGTCTACGTTTTTTTAGAGGGATGCCATGAAGAATCGGCAAGAACAGAAAACATTGGGGTAGGATTGTGTCGCGGTAGAACTTCGAAGGGCGATCGATCGATTTTCAGTCGGCTTAGAGCGGCTCTTAGGGTGCCGGAATTTCGAAAGTCGGTCTCTATTGTGCTCTCCTCCCTTCGCTCCCCTTTTTTCCGGTCGTTCGTCTCGAGCAAAGTCTACGCCAATGCCGAGGCCCGGTGCTGGGCTTCCTGAGGCCAGGTGGTGCGCAACCGTTGCCATCCCCAAAGCCCAGTGTTCCGCTCTTGCAGGCAGCTGCAGCTGCGACATACATGCCTTTACTTGCACACGAGGCTCGTAATATCTACGCTTGCGATTGCCTGGCAAGATCGGTTTTTGAAATGTCTCGATTTGGGTCAAGAATGTCTCAAAACCTGGCCCCTGAACCAGCCTCTTGCCAGCTCCACCGGTACTCGTCAAATAATAGCAACAGCAACTAAACATTTAAAAGAATATGTGGCTTGAGTCTCTTTATTATAAAACATTTAGGAAATAGTATACTAATAATAACAATCCTTAATGACTGGAACAATTATCCTACTATGTTCTATAGAAAAAAGTAATCCATAGAGAACTTTAAATAGACATATTTAGCCTACCAGCTAAGGCTTACTAATTTTTTTAATAGACTAAATCATCCCAGTGTCATGGTTGTATAATTTCTAAAAAAAAATTTTCAAGCTCCCTAATGATATAGAAAATCCTATCTCAATTCATTAAAAAAAAATATATGACTGCATTCGTGGGTCGATAAAAAATTTCTTCAAAGTCCACCGATAAAACAGAACAGGACCTAAAAACAAAGGACATATCCGTTAGACAAAGTGTCGATTTAGGCAAATAGAGGGCACAGGCTGATATCGGAATCATGGAAATGTTTACATTCGATAAGTCGTGACAATTCGAGTGCGACGAGAGCGTTCTTGAAATCGTTATCTATTACAAGTTCATCCTTGTCGATCGCCTTCGCGCGATAACGGTCAGCAATTACCGACAGATAGTTGTCCGGCTCGTGCCAAAGCTTATCGTTCCGTAGTATAGCTTTTACTCGTAAAAAGGAATCGCCTATTCCATGGAAGTTGATAAAATACCTTATCGGTGGTTTTCTGTTCGCAAGGTGAGATATCTTCCAGATACAGCGTTCCGATTCACCGCAACCTTTCCGCTTCGAGAGGTTAGAACGTCCGTCTGCCGGCACGCACGAATCGGTCTCGATGCGCATGTGTGAGAGCGAGCACAGGGACGCACACCGACGAGGGCGTGCTCGCACACACACTGCCACGTAATGACAGCAGGGAGTTGGGGCAGTTACGAACAACACAGCAGATGGGGAGTTTGCTTCTGCAACGAAGCCAGTCGTTGTAGCAGCGTGGTTCAAGCTGCCCGCCTTTTCACGGACTCTCCGCGCGTATCACTTTCTCGTCATTTTCCCCGTTTCCAAAATTCTTTTGAAAAGGATTTCTTGATTGAGAAATCACAGGTGACAGCCATGGGACTGTCGCGTGCCGCTTCCTTCTTTCTTCCGGCCACGCAGCGCCATCTTCCCCTTTGAAAACACCTTTTCGAGATCTCGAGCCAAGCTATTGAAGATTTCGATACTTTCGATATTGAATAGGATGAGGTTGATCACAAGTAAGTCTTACAAATATATTAACACATTATATGCGGGGCGCGTACCAAATACGTTCGTGTTTTTCGTATAATTGTCCGTTTAAATGCAGATATCACTTAGCGTAATTCGTATTTTATAATATGTGGCTTTTTACGAAGTTTATTGTCAGAACACACCGAGTAATTCAAAATTAAATTTTTCGATGAGAAATTATTCAAAATCGCCCGCATATAATGTTTAAATTCAAACAAATAGAGTGCACCAATAATTATCGCAATCTTTTTAAATTCTTTGATTGAAATTATTACTAGATATTAGATTCTAGATTATTACTAGATAGAAATTATTATTAGATAACGTGTTAACAAATATCATATTCAAAGAATCTTAGGAAAGTGTTTCAATCCTGTTACATAGAACGCTCTGATTGAGTATTAATGTGGGAAAACAGTGTCATGAAATTTTTTATTCAGCAATTCAATTTTAGAACGCCTTTTTAGGTTAGGAAGTTAACGACCGTTGAATATACATTCGAGATATAGAGTACACACGGAGGGTGATTTATAGACCGCGGATCTTTTACAAGTCAATTTGCAAGAAACAGAATTAAAATAAACAGAAACTTTATCTTTTAAGTAGCAATATTCTGAAAATTTTTTCACATATGTGTATTCCACCTATGCATTTTTTTTCATAAATGCATAATATTCGCAGTCTAGTGATTTGATTAAGGTAGTGGCTCGACAGATTTCGTAGAGATTGTTTCCAAAGTTTCTTCCGTTACTCGAAGGTTCGTGAAAGGTTTTCGGTTCGCCGGGTTTCTTCTCTTCGTATTACGCGGGTCCCTTTTGAATTCTGGTGAGGTTCGAGCCTATTGTATCGAAATGGCTTTGTCTCTGTCTTGTCAACGGCCGAAGAGACCGTTCACCGTCAATATTGCCACCAGAGTGGCGCGACTCAGGCTCCTGGCAAATTCCGGTGAGTATACTGAATATATTCGTATGGTCTTTTTTGTTTTGTGGTTTTTCTCACCCGCGGTGGCCGACACAGCCCTCCCGCTAAGATTTTATAGCAGCTTTACTGTTGTGCGCTGCACATGTGTCGTCGCGCGACCGTTTATAAATACAGGGACGGTTGGCCGTCACGTGACGCGCGACGAGATTTAAATTCAAACTCGCGCGCCCGCGCCTATGGGTCGGAGACGCGCTCGGGATCCTTTGTTAAATATTGTTTAGACAATTGTTTTCATTATTATGATCATTTCTGATAATATAAAATATTATAATTGTGATATTATATTGTCGTTGATAATAGAAAATTTTATAACGTTTTTGATAACATTAAATATTATAATTGTAGTGCTATATTTACTTTGATATTATGATGTATTATATAATTGTGATATTATAACGTCTTTTATAATATAAAATATTATAATTGCAATATTATATCGTCTTCGATAATATAAAATATTACAATTGGTACATTCGACATGTATAATTATAATGTTGAATTATACAATAATATAATTGATATTACGCAGTTACTGTTAATAATACAAGTTAATTTATTATTTTTGGAATATCAGTGTACATACAATATGTTACAGTTATATTATATGTTAATACTATTTTTTGTTTTTTTTTTATATATAGTATGTTATGTAATTGTTGTTTTTTTGTTATTTTTGTTATAATTTAAAAGTGTTTTCTTTTATTATGTTTCATATAGTTTATTACAGTTTATTTTAATCGTAAGAAATGTATTGTGTACATATGTAAATATTGCATTTTATAGTAACATTATTTCTAATGATTATTGAAGAAAGAATAATAATTGTTTGAAAGTAAAAATACAAATATGTAGTAAAGACAGATATTAAAAATTTTCATTAGCTAAAAAAGGTTGTTGATAAAAGACTAACATTTTAAATTTCCATTTTTTTGGAAATTTCTATTTGGATAAAATACGCCAGCCACTTTCTGTATTCTTTGCCGAGCAAAGTGATTGGATTTGCTGGTGAGTTAGAGACCTTTTCATATAATTATACGACCGTTAACAGTGTCCGTTGGCCGGGTCGTTTGTGAAATTAACGCACAAGGCACGGACACTTCGCAACAACAGGCGAGACACGCGTTTCTTTGTCGTTGAGGAAGTGGAATTTCATTAACGCGCCCCGTGAGTCATCGTTCGCGACACATTACGTGTTGTTTGCTCGGCGTTTACGTTCAGCATTACGCCATCCTGCACCTTTCAATTCCAATTGAAATGATTCACCGGAACCTAGGAATTGACCACCGATTCCCGATTTTCAAGATTCTAATCTTCAACGATTCAATATTTATCGTCGACGATAAAATAACACTTGGAGACCGTTGTCGCAATACTATCTCGTTACATTATCTCTTCAGAGAAAAATCAATCTTATCGATGATACTAAAAATAGACCTTCTCTGATAAAATAGATCCGACTATCTTTAACGGAATGTTTATCCGGATGAATATTCGGAATACAAGACACAGTTATCCCAATTTTCGAATAACTGTTTGAGTTCATTTTCAAGGGGGTAGCAACCCCTAAAGATGAAAGAGAGCCAACACTCATCTAGAACATCCTGCGATGATAAGCTCGAAAATAACGGGATCCCGTAACTCAACAGAAAAACCACGTGTCACCGTTGTTTACCGATCACAAACCACCCTTATGGTCTTCTCCGGGGGTAGTTAATCTTCCGGGCAGGCCCCGGCAAAGCCTCTTGTTTTCCTTCTCTCGGAAAGAGACCACCCCCGCAACTCCTCCGCGATCCTGTACGTGCGAAACGCGACAGATGCGCGGTTAAATTCGCAACAGAGGGTGGACCGAGGGGTTGCGTCGTCTCCATGCCACCCTATCGTTTAACTTCGTTAATCCGATTGTTCCTTGGCCAGTGATGGTGGCCGCATTAAAAGTGCCGCGATGGGAATATGCACTTGTCGCGTCCTGTGTTGCAACTCGGGGGTTGCAGTGTCCTGAGGGGGTGGATTTTGGACGAAGGTCCCCGATCGGGAAACACTTCTCTGTTCTCGAACATTTGTTGCATTATGAAGATGCATTCGCAGGGGTCTCGAGGGTCGTAGCTTAAAAATTTCGATAACGATTTCGATCGAGGGTGGAAAAGATGGCCGCAGGGTTTTATTGAAAGAGGGTTCGCGAACGAGCCGAAATTCCGCGGATCAGCGGGATTAGAATTAGCGATTCGTAAACGGAGAATTACTCGTGAACTGGATCTCGGCTCGCCGAATGTTCCATTAAAAAGTGGAGCACGCTGATGTTGAAGTTTTATGGTCGCTGGTTATTCCGGCACGCTATTAACGTTAGCCACGTTCGAGGAATAGAATTTCGCCGTTCCCTCTGCGATTTTCATTCCGCTCTAATCAACATTTCTGATATCGCCGTGATAACTGTATTAGATAATTAATGACGCTACCGCGAGTTTCTCTCTTGGTTTCGGATCGTTTCAACGGGATTCTCTACTCGAACCCAGCCGAAGGGTTCGACGGCGAGTTATGCTCGATGTATTATTTCGAAAATGGAAGAACCGTGATCGCGCTCGGGCCTCGCCGATAAAATCATCTTTGACCGTGCAAACCTAATGACCCGTTATCAGGTAGGCGGTTTCGCCGTTCGCGATTCAAGATTACATTCATCGGACAGCGGGTTCGTATCGATTTTCCCGGCATTCCTGCGATTCCGTCAAGTTCGAAGACCCCCCTCGCACGCTCCTAATCATTCCGGGCCGCGTATTTACATTCGCGTGTGGACGTTACCTTAATACGCCGATTGTTTATGATTCTGCATCAAGTGCACGCAAGACTCTCCGTCCTCTTTCCGTGCCGTCTCACTCTAATTACTATAACCGCGTGCTCTCGCCTCCTATCTTCTCTACTCTTCCCCGATACTGCGCCGCAACGATCATCGCTTAGGCGAGCGTTGAAGTCTCCGGTTCCTCGGACGATTTGCGCGAGGTAGATTGGCTTCTGGTCGCACTGTACTTCGCTCGCACCTACTTCGCATTACCATTTTACCCGCGCTACCATGTCGCCTCGAGCTCCAGGAAAACGAAGTGGCAATTTTTCGTTAAACCCTTCAGCAACCAGCGCCCGAACATCAATTTCTTTCGGGAAGGGGAATCGAGCCAGCAACGAGAACGTCGTTCAGTCCAGCATTGAAATTCCCGATCTCGTCGAAAGCGTTTATAATACGCGATCAACGATCCGTTTAAAAATACCCGAGATAACGACCGAAACCCAGCTATTTCTGCTGCACCCCACGTAACGACATCGCCGGAAGGGTTGAAACCAGACTTCCTGCTCTTCAAAATCTCCCCCATCGTCCTCGCTCGCTCTCCCCGGTTATGCTCTCGGTTAATCTCTCTCTCTCTTTCCCCGTGCTTCTATTCCCGTTCACCGGTTCGCTGCTCCTCGTACGCGTTATTATTACTCGAACGTGCCGCGAGGCTCGCGCATTGCCACCTTACGTAACCCACATAGTCGTCGAGGAGCGAGAAAGAGGTATCCTCCGGTTTCAGGATACCGACAGGAGAGTAGCTCGGAGAGAGGTCTCTCACTGGTCGAGGATAGCGAGCGAAAGAGAAAAGGAGAAAGAGAGAGAGAGAGAGAGGGAGAGACTCACCGAAAGGTGAGTCAGGAATAGAAACGAAGAGGAAAGAAGATAGCAGAAGAGAGTGGCGGAGAGAGAGATGCTCCTTCTACTAGAGGACTAAGTAGCTCGGCAAAGATCACGGCGTCGGGCGTGGGAACAAGGCCCCTCCTGGATCTGTGTACGTTCCTGTACACACGGAACACACCGTGCACGAGGAGAAGAACATTACTGGAACTTCCTTCGGCGTGGCAGTGCTGCTTAACAGTACCTGGAGTGCTTGATCCGACCGGGTCGCAACGCCCGCCTCGTTGAAAACGGCGCATCCGAGACAGCACGCGACTCACAGCCCCTCTCTCTCCCTCTCTCCCTCGCTTTCTCTCTCTCTCTCTCTCTCTCTCTCTCTCTCTCTCTGTCCTAGTAAAACATTCGATTAACACGAAATTCCGGGAACTGGGATCGTCCGACACCCGTCCAACAGCTGTTGCCATCGGAAAAATCCCATTATAGTCGGACGTTTAACTACCGCGACCTAAACGAACCTTGAACTCGGCGGCCTTCCCTTCTGGTAGCTACCTCGAGTCGGTTATTTGCGGGTGATTAGAGGATTGATACTCTGGTACGGCTCGAAGGAGCTTCGTCAGGGCATGTCTTAGGATCTTCGAAGCTTTCTCTTGAAGATATAATTCTTCCTGTGCTTGGAATCCTGAGGAAGCTTAGCTTTTGGAGCTAGGATTGAAGCTTCAGCTGTAATCAACATCACTGCTCAATTGAGTTTACAACTAACTTGAGCAGCACGAAAGAAGGTGGTTTGGGTTGGCAACCTTGAATCCTCAAGGACCATGAACCCCATTTTAAGACAAGCCGACCGCAGGACTTTCTCGAGTATACAAGTGTACTTCATCCTGAAATTAACAAACATTCTGACAAAGTCTAGAAGAGTAAAGGTACCAACCGCGGTTTCATGCAATTAGGGTAGCAAAAGTAGGGTCGCAAGGTACGGAGGAAGCACGCGAAAACGAAGAAGCATGAGAATAAGAGAAGTTTGACTTGAGAAATTGAGCGTGGAATGTGTTTGGCCTTTGACTAGCGGTACCTCATCGCGAACGCGTAATAAATCAGAAATCGGTCTACCGCTTCGATCGCGTTTAATTACTCAATCTTCCGTTGATTGAATTGATCCTCTTCAATGGATCTAAGAGTCCCCCTAGAGAGGGGAGTCCGGCGATAAACAATGAGTACTAAGTGGCGTTTAACGAGCGTTTTTCCTATCAGCCAATTTTCTTTAGGGGAAGAAGAGGTTCGGCGAACTCCGGGGGAACAGAAGGATGCGCCAATCGAGCACAATTTAGAGGCTGTATTCGCAATTTTGCTGCGATCAGCCGCGGGAACCATCGATGTGAATGGGGGCCCGGGTTAGGTGCATAGCTCGGTCAAGGCTCCGTTTATTTACACCGTGCAAAGGACATCGCGTTCACATCGCGGAGGCGGCCCCCGCATTGTTACAATGACGCCCCCTGCAACAAATTACTTTCACTTCGCCTCGCTGATAATCGGAAGGTTGCCGGTTACGCGGGATTATTATGCCCGAACCGTAGTCGAAAACAACGAGGTGTTCGCGAACCTCGTGTCTCGCCTTGTTAGGTTTTTAGCGGGAATGTTAAATGGACCTGCCTACTCGCTGCGCAATCTTCTCCGCGCGTGTAATTACGCCCACGTTTCCACGCGTCTTCTTCCTCGTTTATTCAGGCTCGAAATATATTTCTGTAATCCCGAAATTATTTTCGTTTGGACATTCCATTATGCTGGAATAGAAAGCGTCGCCATTTTTGGCACCTCCGCAAAAATGTCCCTGTTCGGTCGCTGGAACGCCTCGGAGACTTTAGAGATTGTAACACGGCAATTAACAGTTTTTAGCTGGGACAGAGAAACTCTGCTCTTTTCGTTAGCATTCTTACCTATTCCAGATTAATTCCCTTGGATATCAAATAAAATTCTATTTTGTTACTATTATTCTACAGGCAGAGTTGGGCCAAATTTTCATCCAAGTAAAAATTTCGAATAACGAATAAAAAATAAAGAAATTTTCTTCATTATTCGATGGTTCGCGTTTATTAGAGTTGGCAGTAGTTGTGGAAAGATTTATTCGAAGCCTCCGAATAAAAGATACAGATAAAAGATGAAGAAATTATTCGAAGTTCGAATAAAGTCACTTCGTACATATAAAAAAAATTATCTTTATTCGTTTGATAAATTCTCCTAAAAAATAAAAATTTTTTTTACGTTTTATTCGCTATTCCAAACTTTTATTTAGATGAAAATTTTGCCCAACTCTGACTACAGGTTTATTATAATTTCGATATGAAGGTGCAAAGCTAATCTTTTAAGTCCTATGATCAGTTTCCATTTACATATCCAAATTTTTACCGTAATATAATGGAAAAAATCGTCATTTTCTAACAAGAATATGATAATTGCAAATTTACGTTTGCTTAAAGTTACTATTTGGAATCGGACATTTGATCAGCAACAACCCAATAGATCCACGGTGGATCTGTAGGTACGATCGACAGAAAAATCGTCACCAGACCATAAATCGTATCCGCCTCGTGTCGAACGCGTCCCCGGGTGTTTACGAGGCTCGTTAACGTGGCGCGAAGTGTCGCAATTAGAAGACAGTGGATAAAGATAACACGGGTAGTCTCCGAGGCGTAGTCGGTGGCACTCTATCGGATAGATCGCAGGATCTTCTCGCGGCTCCGTGCGCGTCAGATGCAAGGATCCACGCTTCGCCGAGAGGTACACTTCCGTGCAAATGTGTGTCACGAGTTTCCCACGAGATGAACTGGCGAATGGCAACATAGGCGCGGGCATAGACCAATTACTAGCGTGGCTCTCATTGAGAGTCGCGATTTACGTGCACGATCGATCCGCCGCGCCGCGCCGCGCCGCCTAGCAACCCGCGAGCGATTAAAACCCGCGTCGAGAGAGGAGACGGTGTTTCTGTTCCTAGGAAGCAGTTCCACGAGAGAATCGTAAACGCAACCGAAATGAAAATCGTTGTCCGTGCAGAAAACTCGTTCCCGGTATAACGCGATGAATATGCAAACGGCCGAGTCTCGGCTTCTGCGAATGTGGAGCCGATGAACAACGCCTCCGAAGATCGGACACTTTATTGGTCTCGATGAGAACGATAACGAAATTCTACTGTGGGAGTAACGTTCAATTATTTTCTGGAAATTTTCGGAATTGTTGATTGACTTTATGATCAACTCTATGGAAGATTTCTGGCGTAATTATTAATGTGTAATACACGTAATTTTTTGATGTTTCGCTTGTAGTCCAATGGAACATTCAAAATGTTGTGCATTACCGTAATGCACACCTATCACACGGTTTACCGTCTCACGTTAATTACGGTCCAGTAAATGAACAGGCGAGCAAGCGTGTCTTTGTTATGCTTTCTTGCTCACTTTCACCTACTAAATGTCTTTTTCTCAGTTACAAACAGTGCACACCAAGTTTCGAGGATTCTGAACTATTCAATGAAATTTCTATGTTTACGAATGATATTTCTAAGTTTACGAATGATATTTCTAAGTTTACGAATGATATTTCTAAGATTACGAATTAAATTTCTATGTTTACGAATTAAATTTCTAAGTTTACGAATTAAATTTCTAAGTTTACTATTGAGAGATTATGTGGAAAATAATTATATGAAGACGGTGGAAGAAAATATATTCAACTATAAGAATACGTTGTCGGAAGGTGTCTACAAGACGGGCGCACGATTAGAGTATGCCGTCCTCCCTTCATACCTGAAGAGAGGACGGCATACTATAAAAATGAAGGGGCGTCAGGTATTTCCCAATATTTCTAGGATGTGGGGTTTTCCACAAAGTACAGTAATGTTTTACTTTGACATTTACGAATGAAATTTAAATAATTTAGTATCACAGCACTTATTCGAAAAAAGTATTCAAATACTACGGTAAGAACTGTAATTGGCTCTCAACAGTTCTTAGAGTTGTAAGAAGATTTGACCAAGAAAATCTGTAACTTCTTAAATCGATTACGTCCATCTAAAAAGCACGAAAACAGCTCGCTTCAGTTCCTGCAGATCCCTACCCTTACGCAATTCTCTGAAGGGTTCTCGGGGGTACCGTTTCCTCTTCTCAGCGTCGTGTTTACGCCTCTCTTCGGCCGATGTTCGAGAAAAGCGCCGCGCGTGTCGAGGCAGATCCGCGGCAACCGGTTTCCGGGGCGCGAGTTCAATTTCATCCAAGAGTGAACACGTTCGCCGAACGGGGAGAGCAGGAGGGAAAAATTTGTTTTTATTGCGAAGGGCCGCGAGGGAATCGCAGTTTTTCAGGGTCACGATGCAAAGCGCGCTCATGCAAAGCGCGAATCAACCGAGAAAATCCGAGCGCAAAGGGTTGGCTGCTCGTGTTGTCGATTATCGTGAATCGAATGGTGTGTAATCACGGCGATTCGTTGTGTTTCGGGTATCTGCTCGTGTTTCACTCGGTTCACATGATCCACAATGAGCATCACGGATATTACTGAAAAGTTCGAAAATTTGAAAATGATCCATACGCATGACACGTTGAGCGTAAATTTCGAAAACAGGTTTACAAAGGAATTACACTATTCTATTAAACGAATAGCGGATAAACGAAGCCACAATGCAAAAAATGCAACAGGATGATTTTCTGCATCCTCGTCGGGAACACTTTCTTTTTTAGCAAAAAGTATCGCAAAGTCGATAGAAAACCGCCACTGCGGTTTCGGTTTGTAACTCGGTCTGACCGCAATCCGTGCAATTAACTTCCATTTAACGTTCTCACCATTACACCGATCTCCGGATCGATCTTGCCACTCGTACATCTCGTATCTTGTATCTGAAGAATGTTTTTTTAAACAAATCGCTCACATTGAATATTCTCGAGATTTGCCGGTTGCTTGCGAAGTGATACATTAATCGCGCTGGCTAGGCGTGTGTAATGCTTATTAACGGTGTTCGCGTTCCCGCGTCGATCATCGGGATCGATAGTGTCGAGGTCGAGAGGGCAGATACGCGATGATCGATCGCGACCTCGGCGCTCCATCGTCAAAGCGGCTTCTTGGAGCAGCCAGCTGATCGATGATCCAATTTCGGCACGATTTACGATCGTTTGATTCGGCTCTGCCTTGCTACCGCTTCGCTTCCTTATTACATTAAACAATGCACATCTAATTTACATAATTTTATCGTTAATACGACGGACGCCTTGAACATTAATATTCATTTGATCATTCAGCTAATTCGTATAAAATTGGTGAACATCCCATTCTCTTCAAAGTAAAAACTTTTTTTTACACAAGCTGACGAATAAAATTAAAATTAATACAACAAGATCGGTATTTTTCTCTTCGAGGAACGAAGAAATTTTAATTAAGGACGAATACATTTTTCTAGAGGATCATTGGAGAAGTGTACCAGACCGATTCAATGTATCAAATCGAGCTACACAATCGACAATCGGTAGCAGTTCGAGCGGTTCGGTTGATTTCACGGCGTTGTCGATTATTCCCCGATCTATGCTCGATCATTCCCCAGTCCTGTGACGAAGTGATCCTTGGAAGTCCTGGCGATTATCCACGCGCCAAGGCGCATTTCCTCGACGCGGTTTCCTCGGCGCGGTTCATAATGCCGCGCGATTCACCGTGGGAATCTTCCGATGTGTACCGTTGCACTACGCCGCGCCGTTCTCGTTCGTTGTCCCATCAAACGAACCGTGATTCCATTTACCCCTGGCGATTGCCATCTGCCGGCGACGGGGGTGGTTCCTCCGCCAGAAAATCATCTCCGAGACGCGTCATTACGGAGACCGAATCGGCACCGACCTCTGACGATTGCGATTTTCACGATCCTCGCTCGACGACGATGGGAATCATCCTGCTCCTACGATTCACCGCTATGCCGCGCATTTTTACACGTTCGCAAAATTCACCAGATCACGTAACACGGAAAAAGACATTCGCATTAAGGAGCTAGATCCCGCACTAGAATTCCTCTAGAATACCCTAGAAATCTGGCAGAAACATGGGTTTGCGCATTTTTGTATGAGCATATTTTTTGCTGGACAAGGGCTCATTCGATAGAGAAAGCTTAAATGAACGGGGCTCAGCCCACGATAGCATCCAGAAACTTCAACCAATAGCATAAAAATGGCTTGGATTACATGGCTGAACATCATCAATTTTGGCTTATTTCTAACACTTATATTACAAAATATATGCATAATTTCATATAACAAAAGAGCTGAGCCCCGTTCATTTAACCTTCCTCTATCGAATGAACCCTTGTCCAGCAAAAAATATGCTCGTATAAGGGCGAAAAGTGGTACCGCGGAAACCCATGTTTCGGCCAGATTTCTAGGGTATTCTAGGGGAATTCTAGTGCGGGATCTAGCCTCTTAACCCTCGTACGCTCTTGAACACTCGTTCAAAATTATTGAAGCGCTTCCAGTGGTTCTGCGTCAGGTGTACTATTAACCCGTTTTTAAATCGCAGTACCCTGACTCATAAACGAAGGCAGACAGTCACAAAGCCTATGACGCAATTCCCGAGCAAAAGCGACTTTTCTTGATTGGTAAATCCGCGCGATACGGTCGAGCAAGCAGGAAAAATTGAACGTTCGTGACTCGGCTGTGAAACGGTCATTAGCCGTATCGCTCGAGACGAATTTTGTCTAAAGTAAAAAAATCGAGGGCTCGTCTCTATCACGGAAAGAGAGAAGATCGATCGTATGCATAATTAAAATTAACCGTACGCCATTGTGTGCCCGACGCGACACAAACAGATAGGGATCTACGAAATTAAGACTCGTGGGACCACGCAAATGCCTGAAACAATGGATTCCTTATTAACCGGAAGCGACGAGTCTGGATTTCTGGTCTTTTTCATCCGAGTGGTAAAGAGGTATTTTTTCAGAATTTCGAAATGTTAAAAATAATACGGTCCCGGAGATCCTCGCGCGGTTAAACTCTACGATTTCGCTGGAAGAAAAGTCATCGTACAATAATGGGGCGAAATTATACGGCACGATAGGAAAAGAAAAATTAAATGACTGCGAAGGGTTCGCGGAGTCGTAAACGAAATCCACGGGACTCTTGTGAAAGAACCTCGGTCAAAATGGCAGCAATCACCGGAAGAAAGGGCGACTCAAAACGAAATCAGCGTTGTTTCTCATCGAAACTGACCGATATTCGATATCCCACGAAAGAGAGCTCTTCGACGACGGGAAAAAACGGAAGAGGTGGTTCGACGTGGTCCAAAGAGTGCACGCGATCGTTCCGCGCGGTTATTATACAATCCCTTCGGACGGACGGATTCCCTTCGAACAGGCGTATTCTTCGCTAAGAGATCGAGAGAACGTGGCGCTAACGGTACGTTCCCGCGAAAAAACGAAATCGCTCGGTCAGGGTGACGGATGGATTAAAAATTACAATCGCCGGACGACTGGTTCGTAATACGCGCCTTAGCCGGACCGTGAGAAACCTATCGTCCGCCATGGATTTTTCCACAACGATCCAT
The DNA here is from genome assembly GCA_916610255.1 of Lasioglossum lativentre. Lineage (NCBI taxonomy): Eukaryota > Metazoa > Arthropoda > Insecta > Hymenoptera > Halictidae > Lasioglossum > Lasioglossum lativentre. Next base: position 29,546,750 of record OU744355.1, on the reverse strand, counting down.
AGATCGTGACTGCCTTGGCTGATCGACGCTCGCGGGAGCCAACGCGGTTTCGGCTCGTTAGCGGATTAACAGCGGCCCGAATGAAAATTAGGGTATTTCTTTCTCACGCACCGTTCGGCCGTTTAGGATCTGGACCGGAAACGGGAAAACGAGTCGCTCTTTTGATAAAACTGGAAATTCATTCATGGTTCTAGCAAAAACCGGTCTTTCAATTTTATTTCGCTGTGTGCGATATAACTAGACCAGATTTTATTTATGATAAAACGACTATGCTAAAATGAGCAGGTGATAGTTAACCCTTTGCATTCTATACCATTTTTTTTTTTGCATATGAAGCTAATTTAATATCATGTAATATGTAAATGTCTAGTAGTTTATTAAATACGAACAAAAATAATAATGTGAACAATATTTTTAAGAATGGCATGACAATTTTCAGTGGTGCCTCGGAATAGCCATCCGAGTGCTAACGGTTAAAATGGCGAAAGGGATCAAAGCAATTTTTTCCAGATAATGTACTATAAAAATTCTTTTAAAATTAATTTAAACTTGAAAGTTCCTCTAAAATAAAATTATTATAAGAATTCCTCTACATTGAATTACTATGAAAATTCTTTTAAAATTAAATAATATTTGAAAATTCCTCTAAAATGACGTTTACAATTAAATTATTTTAAGAACCCCTCTGAATTAAGTTACTATAAAAATTCGCAGTCTACATATAGCTCGTTAGCTCCAAAGGATTACGATCGTGATGCATGCAATTGCTTCAGAATTACAGCTTCTGCCATTTCTTCCTGCTCGAATCGCAGCGTCTTCATTGTGGAAGGGAGTTGAGGTGCATTCGTGTTTTGTCGGCTTGGGAAAAGTCGTTGCACGCAGTGCTGCCAATCGCGAGCCAAAAGGAAATGGCCGAAGCCTGCAGAAGTCTCGGACGACCTCGCTATCGAGTTGCTTCCTGTTGCCGGGCATTGTTCAAGGCGGTTTCGGGACGCATCCGCTCGCGGAGAAAGCGTACTCGCCTCGGAACGCGACGCGCCTTCTGTTGCGGCCGCTTCCGCCACCGAATGTGCGGTTTCCGGTGCGTGGCGCACGTACGATATCGACTGCGATACCACCACCGGCCTCGCATATCGATAGTCAGTCGGAACTGGACTGTCGCGAGTGACGGTTGTGAACCCGAAGCAGAGCTTTTCGCGATTTTTTCTATTTTCTGTTCGATCGTTCTTTACTTGCAATCGGTTTCCTCTTGTACAAGCTTGCGATTTTTATTAATTGTTTTTAGACAGTTTCTATTTGTTCGTACGTTGTGACACTTTTTAATGAACCTTTTTCTATGTGCTATTTGTCTGGGTCAGTTACGGAGTTTTCTTGAATTGTTCTCCTCGTTGTGATTGACAGTGATAGTGTTCTTTTAGACCGTTTTTATTGATACCTTGTGTCTTTCTTTTTTAGATTTTTTCTGTATCGGTTTTTGTTATAATTTCTCTTGCGATTATAAGGTTGAAATATTGAGCAATATTTTGGTTAATAGATGGTTTTGATATAAATATCGATTTTATATTTGTTTTAAACAGATTTAGTTGATTTCTATTGTGCATCATTTTCAGATTTCCATTCGTTAAATTTAAGAACAATCGTTGGTATAAAATAGTGTTATTTATTTCGTATCACTTTCAGCTTCTTTTTGTGCGATTCGTAATTTTTCAATTTGATTATATACATAATTGGAGGAAATAGATAAAACATTATCTCCGACACGCCACAGACCTAATTGAGACTTATCAACTTCCTGAGCTGTTAACCCACACAGTATCTAAAAGTGTCACAAAATTATAAGAACCAAACTGTATCATTCAGTTAATTATATAACAAACAAAATTTAAAATAAGAGTTGAAAGAACGATCTCCTGAAAGAACGATTGTTCTCAAAGTCCTGATCGGTTTGAAACAACGAAGGGGGTTATTGTCTGGTAAAAATCGAGGGTTGAAAATCCGGCATGGTGTCCTCGTCGCACACAGATCCCGATTGCACCCTGGGAATATCCTGGCAGTATTCCCGCATTCCGGCCCGGCAAGCTGGAGTTATGAAATACCGAAGTGGAAACGCTCGAGCTGCTTCGAGAGGTGGTTTTGCATTTCAGTTTCTCGATCGAATTCCATCTTTCCTTTCTCCCTCTTTCTCTCTCCCTCTTTCCGCCTTGCATAGATAACCGTCTTCTTGCATATCTCTCCTTCTCTTTCGCGGCTTTTGTTTCGCGGCTGACTCGGAGGAATTTCCCGGCCGCGAGGTACTTTCCTTCCACGAGTTTTCATCCGTGACCCAAAGACTCCGTTTACGTTCCCAAAAACAACCAAATCTGCGTCTGACTCAGAGACGTCTTCGTGCACTGATTCATGGGATTTCCCTAACCCTGGTGTAGTCGCATGAACCATTATCGTTATCCTTGGGAACCGAAGAGTCTGAAAATAAAAATGTCTCTGAATATTGCTCGATTTTTATTAAACTTGTTATTTCAAAGTTAGAGTTTCAGAATTATCATGGTGGCCCCGAAAATCACTGGACCATCTCAAGATCGAATAACCCTTTTATTTTGTAAAAATTCATATTTATTCTCTCATCGTTCAGTAATTTCACTGTAAAAGTTATGGAAGTGAATAATCTTGTCCAATCGAGCATTAATTATCGATCAGGAATTTCGGGTGGAAATTGGGTAATTTGATTTAAAGCTTGGTCCCTGAATTGACCTGGTCCCTCGGATCCTCTTTTAGATTCCCAGAAGCGGACCTCTCGGTTCAGTATGAAATGGGTTTTAGTCAGTCATACTTTAAATAATTCAGATTTCTTAGATTGCATCGAAAGCGAAGGTAACAGACCGTAGAAAGTTTGATACGGATTGCATAATTTATTTGCGCTGTTAAAACTTTGAATTCGGTCAAGACTGGTAAAGAGTATTTTTCAAAGTTTATGAATTCATCAGAATTTATAATAATTGTCTGAAATTAATCGATTCTCGGAAGCTCTGACGCTGTTTTTCCTTGATATAGGTAATTTTCGAATGTAGTTATTAACGTGTGGCTCTATTTTAATTGTTACAGCACCAAGATCATCCAGTGCAGGTACCAACAACCTACCACCATTGACGTTCCATCAAGTTCATGGTGACAATATCAGACTCTGCAATGGCGGGACCATCGCCAGAAGACACGAAAGCTTCTGCAAGGGTGTCACGTTCAGTGCGAGACCTGTTCGAGTCGGTGAAAAGGTACATTCATTTATTCAAACTAGTCACCAACAAGTACATTCAATTTTTTATACACACAATTTAATCAAATAGCCTGAGGGGGTAGGAAAACAATGAATACACAGATTCTTGCTCACAAATAATGATGGCTGCAATGTTAACCCTTAGCACTCGAATGGTGACTCTGAGGCACCACTAGAAATTGCTGTGCCACTATTCAAAATATTGTTTACATTATAATATCTCTTGATATCTAATCAATTATTGTACGAGATAATTATATCAATTTCATATCCATAAAATGAAAAAAATCGTATAGAATGCAATTATTCTAGGTCGGAAGAATTGTTTAAATTTTCGAGTTAAAATAGCTCCGAGTGCAAAGGGTTAAAAAGACGTCATGGTACCAAAAAAAAAAAAGTTAGTCACTGCAAAATTTCGGAAAACGACATTGCTAGTGTGTAAAAAGAGTACATCTGTTCTGATTCTGAATACCGATTAATTAAGATAGTAAAATGAACACAAAGATTCTTCTGCAGAAATTCTCTGTTTCCCACCGATTTCAGAAAAAGAGAGAGGTGTTCCGTAAAAAGTCAGCATCTGGTCTCATTACGAATTCCCGATCGCGTCAGAATAATTAATCGGCTCGAAGTAGCTGGTTGTTTTGTCGCCGATGGAAAGCGCTGCTGGAGAGACCGTCGCAAAAAACCCCTTGCATTTTTCCGCGTTTCCTCGTTTCCCGCCTGTCGCCTGGCAAATCGTATACGCTAGAGCGGCGCTTAATTGTGAGAATCGGGTGACTCTTGTTCCACTTGACGACGCCGCCGCCGTCGTCATTTGCATTCCCTGTCTAGTAAACCGTGGCCGACCCTGAAGAGGCCAGCCATCTCGCTCACGTGGGCCGACGGTTTAGCGTACGTATCGTTTTGTCGAACGACAACCACTGTTCATATCCAACTTACTCGTCCGCGGATAGACTGCGTAGCAACCGGCGTGTGCCGCTCTCCTTTCATCTTGTTTCTCTCTCTCTCGCTCTCTGTCCTCCTCTCTCTCTCTCTCTTCGATAGAGAATTGTCGAGAGAGCGTGGGCGAGGCATCCGAAGGTTCCTCGTGGATTTCACTAAACACCTTGGGATCAGATTTTCATCATCCGCGAGGAACGATCCCGATTGATCACTGTGGCGGCGTATTGGCATGATAGGCGCCTAGCGAAACTTGGGCTCTGCGACCTTTAGGACCGATGGGTGGAGATACATATAGGTATACATTGTCTTCCGCAATGGCTCGAGGACTTTCTGCGAGTGCGTTTGTTTTGTTCGACGGTTTATGGGTTTGGTAGTTCGCGAAGCCTGTGCAGTCTATAAATCATTTTCGAAGCATTCGATAATTGTTCGTGGGTGTTTCCAGCTGTTCGCATATTCAACAGACGATGGTCGGAATAGGCAATTATCGCGGATGTTTGTATACTTTCTACGCGTGGGAATACTGGTATTCGAAATAATTATTTTCCGAGATTTTGGAATTTTATTTGGCCGAGAGTCTCTTTCTCGCAGATGTTGCAATCGTAGAGATTTCATAACAAATACCAAATACGGTTTTTCTGTTCGGAAGAGTTGCGCGGACGTAAGAATAATTAAGTTGTAATTTCTTTTGTTTAGGGATGAGAAAATGTTACGTTGATGAGAAAACAGTTTCCTCGGCAAAGTTTCGCTCTCGCGAGAATCGTCCGCGAATCGCCCATTCGTGTCGGTCCGACGTTCCATAGCCGGTAACCGGCCCGTAAAAACAGCTGTTCTAAAAGACAAAGCCACGGTAAAGACATTCCGTTCTACGAAAAGGAACATTGTTCGACGTAAACCCGATATTTCGCAACCCGTTTCCCCACCGGTAACTATCGCCTTGAGGATTTCCGTCACGTTTTGTCTGGTGATGTATAACGTGGCCGAACTTGGTAGCGAAAACATCCTTTTTTAGTAGCGAACTCGCCAAAAATTCGCGGTAGCGTGTCGTCATCTCTCGAACGTATAGACTCCGGTAATTCCCAATTTTCAAGTGGTCTTCATCGCGCCAAAGTGTATTTAATGTTTATCAGTTTTGAGTCTTCCTTAAATAACCGTAAAATTCATATTCTCAAATTCGTAGTGGTTTCTTTCAAATATTCTCAAAAGTGTGTGTGTAACGTGCTTCTATAGGAATTGTACAACAGTGGCATTTTCACGGATACACGAGGAGAGATTGAAAAGGGGTGCTGCTGGCTTCCGAGAAATATGAAGATTGATTTAATCCCTCGACGTCGACTCTGAATCGACACCCATAGACCACCGGGTTGAAATTATGCAACGGCGCGATCAATATTCGCGTGACACTGGTGCCGGTGTCTCGTTGCGGGACTCCCGTGATCGTTGGAAATTCACTTCTGTCTCGAAATCCCGCCATTGCTCACGATTTCGACCGATCGTTCAATGCAAATCTCTTGAAAGTTCGCGAGACGCTTGAACCACTTCACCTCGTCGATTAGTTCTCACAATTTTCACAATTTTTCACTTTCATCTCAAATTGCACAACTGCGAATGAAAAATGTTTTACTTACCTACGTCATAAACGGAAACCCACTGTTCTCTCGATTGAAAAGGATGAGAATGAATCGTGATTCAATTCTGAATAAAAAGTGTTACCCACTAACATCGAAAAAAATGGATTAGCAATGCATTTGTGATTGAAAATCACATTCTTAAAAGAAAAACGTTAAATTTTAATTACAAGTGGCGAGGTTGGCAGGTGTCAGGTCTACGGGAATTTTAGATTTCAGCTAAGGAGTTCTGGGAACGCGAGGTCAATGTGTTTAGGTAGCTCAAGTCCCCATTAGAAGAATTCTCATGGTCAATTTGTAGGCCACGGACGGGGGCCTTATGAGGAACACCGTCCAGGCGTGTCCTCTTTGATACATAGTCTTTCAACTCCTCGCTGGAAACTTGAGAAGAATGTTCTGCTCTCTAGTCATTAATTTGCTCAATTATTTTTTTACCTTCTTTCACGTTTAAACTCCAAATTAAGTCCCTATTGTTAAGCGTCCAATAAAACTGAATGAAGGTTGGTCTCAAAGAAAGCACGTCAAAAAACGTCTAAAAGAAAATTTAAAAACAAGAACTTGGATGTAGGGTCCGCACACTTAGCAATCGAAACAATGAGAAAAAAGTAGATCAAAAAGAATGTGAAAGAAAATTGAATGTCTTCAGGGTCCAATAAAAAATGGAGACAAATCCAATTAAACTAGATCATCTGTATCTTCACTGTAGCATGCTCCGGTCGTCTCAATGATCTTCTCATTAAATTGACGAACCGCAATACACGCGATAGAGGGCTAGATATTAATGATGTTTCTCTCTGCCGCAGGTCTGCATCAAATTCCTCGAGATCTCGGACAACTGGAGCGGAGTAATACGGTTCGGTTTCACGAGCAACGACCCGATCAACCTCAGGAACGGTCTGCCAAGGTACGCCTGTCCAGACCTGACGAACAAACCAGGTTACTGGGCGAAGGCTTTGGCCGAGAGGTTAGCCGAAAGGGACACGGTTCTATTTTACTATGTCACGTCGGCCGGCGATGTGCATTTCGGCGTCAATGGCGAGGAAAAAGGATTATTCTTCAGCGGCGTGGAGACCCGCGGCCCGTTGTGGGCTATCATCGACGTGTACGGTAACAGCACCGCTATCGAGTTCGTCGATCCGAACAGACAACACTTCAACAATATCAGAAGAGGCGCCGAGCATAGCAACGACGACAACACGCAGCACAGCAGGCAGTCGGCCATGGAGTCGGTTGTCCCGACCATGCATAGCTTGTCGATCCATGACGTCGATGTTGAACTACCCGCGCTCAGGTTTCAGCCTCCCGGTGTCGTCTTCAGGCAGTTACCCTTCCACCCGTGAGTAACTACTCTCTGTAATCCCTTTTGTCTCCTCGCCGCAGGATTATCGGGATTCACCGACAAGAACTGCTTTCGTGTCCTGCACTGGTGTCTTAGACTGATCCCTCTTCTAACACCAATCATCATCCTCAAAGTTATTAACACAACCTACAGTTATAATCGCTTCCCATCGCACTATGTTGGTCAGCTGACGCCATTGTCCGTCACACGTTCAACTACTTCAAACCGGCACCGCCTGTATCGAATACTTAACAAGCTTTTCCCACGGGAGTCCATTACAAATGATTATCGTGTCCACATTAATTGGCTGACTGTTTCCGCGGGAAAAGGCTTTGATAAACGCTACATTACAATTCCATCGAATACGAGCACCACCGTCTAACGTTCTTGATCCGAAATCCTCAAGATCATTCGTTTGGTCCCAATAGACTTTCGCGTTTCACTGTCGAGTCATCGTGCAGAACCGCCACCAGTTTTCCCGCTGCTCGTTCCGCAATGAACAGTCCGCTAATCGCTTCCTCGTTTCTGTTTCTCTTCAGGACTCGGGGCAGAAACATCTACTTCAGCAACCAGCAGTGCGTGGCAGCGCGCACCGACACGGAGTTCTGTCACGGTTATGTGTTCACGAGCCGGCCGTTGATGCTGGGCGAGCGTCTAGTCGTGCAGATCCTCTCGACAGAGCCAATGTACGTGGGTGCTTTAGCTTTGGGCCTGACCTCCTGCGATCCAGCCAGATTGACGGCGGAAGACTTGCCGGACGACAGCGATCTCCTTTTGGATCGTCCCGAGTACTGGGTGGTTTCAAAAGACGTGGCCTCGAATCCTCAGCCAGAGGACGAGATAGCGTTCACGGTGACCCACTTCGGCGAGGTGCAGATGAGCAAAAACGACGGGCCACCGAACGTGGTGATGCACGTGGACCAGAGTCTGCAGCTCTGGGCGTTCGTGGACGTCTACGGGAGCACTCAAATGGTGAGGATGCTGGCCAGCAAGCCCACGTCTCCACCCAGGCCGAGGCAAAGCAATCCTTCCCCGGCGACCATCGCTCCGCAGCAGCCAACGCCACAACAAACGCAGCAGCAACAACAACAGCAACAGCACTCGAACTTCAACAACGCCGCCACCGAGCTCTCCAGATTCTCCGAGATGGTTCAGTTCAAGCCTGCCGTGGGCGGTGGCACTGTCCTCGTGGTGAACTTGCCGCCACAGACTGGTTATCCTACCCCGCCTTCGACAACGCCTCAGCCCACCTATGCCTCCGCCCTACGCAGGAACCTTCATTCTTCTCATCATCCAACGACCGTGGTCGTCGCGTCGTCCACGGCACATCCAGGATCTTCCAGGCAGTCGTCGCCACCCCTGACCGGTACAATGGCCAGCACAGGCTCCTCGACGTACGTGGAACCCGTCAACTACCAAAGTCTGGACGGCACGCTCACCTCGCAGGCGTCTTCGCACCTGCAACAATGGAGCGAAGGTCTCCAACCGACACCCGGACAACCCAGCGAGTGCTCGATTTGCTATGAAAGAAGCATCGACAGCGTCCTGTACATGTGCGGCCACATGTGCATGTGTCATCCTTGCGCCATCCAGCAGTGGTGCGGCAAAGGCGGCGGCCATTGTCCTCTTTGTAGAGCACCGATCAAGGACGTGATCCGTATCTACAGATCCTGAACACAGGCGCGGGCTCTACGCGGAAGGAACAGTTCCAAGGGCTGATATGTCTGTCTCCCGATTTGTTGACTCCTCTGCGATTAGGCAAACGCTTCCGCCGTGGTTGTTCCGGCGTGGCGCCGCGCCGGTTGCTTCTTGGTTCTCGGTATTCTCGTTTCCGAGAGGAAAAACTCTAACTCAGGACGCGTAGCAGGATACTCTTCAACGACAAGCTCAACTACTTCTTCACTGCCGATATATCTTTCCTCCTCGTACCACCCCCGGTCATTGACGGACATCTGGCGCGGGCGGCTTCTCTCGATTGTTTTTGGGATTGGTTTGTTGGACGACACGGTCAGCGGCGGTCGGCGACCGTTTTCTTCAGGATTCTTGGCGGTGATGATTGGGCGTGACGCTGACGCCCGAGTGCTGGAACACTCTCGTCAATTACGATGTCAATAGGACAACAAAGGAATTGCCTCCTCGTTGTTGTCGACTGCCAGCCGTTTTTTTAGCCAACCTCCGGACGAGAACACGAGGCATTCTCCTGCTGTGGAGTCGAACCGGCGGTCGTCGGCGATTCGCTGTCCTCGGTCGTGAGACACTGGTGTGAAGATCCACTGACGCAAACATACACATACACTCGGACACTCTCACGTACATCGACACGCAGCACTACAGTGACTATTTTGAGTTGAGTGACTACGGATAACGTAGGCCGGTGTGAGCTTTCCGAAAAACCATAGGAGAGAGACTAAAGAGTCGAGTGTCTGAGCGGGAGAGAAAGCGAGGTATGAATGCGACAAAGAAACGAGAGTAACATTGATCTGAGATATTTTCACAATCGATATATTATTATATATTATTGCTACCATCGCCAATTTACTATTACCGTTATTATTATTACGATTTACTACTGCTACTCTATTTCTCAGCCTTTAGTTATACGATTATTTTTAACATTTTTATTGATATTATTAATTATTCTACACGAATAGTGGTCATTATATTATTATTCTTCTAGAGGTTAGACGTTGCTAGGGCGAGCACGATTTGCTATCATTGTGTTTTTTGCTCTGGACTCTGTCGACAGAGAAAACATGAGTGTGAGAGAGAGAGAGAGAGAGAGAGAGAGAGAGAGAACATTTCGGTAGAGTTCGATTGTTAGCGTGGCTCCTTTTTATTATTTAATGCGAACGTGTGATTAAGTAGGCCCCGAATCATTGTGAGACGCCTAAGGCGTCCGTAGATTAGACTCTTTCGGTTTCCGCTGTCTTTGATTCTTTTCTCGCAGACGAGATACTTGCGCCTTCAAATTGAAACGAACACCGAAGAGAAATTCGAAGAAAGAACAAAACGGCAGTGGCTCGCGCGAGATTGCTCACACACAAGGTTATCATATTTATTTGCCTAGATCAAATGTACAGTCTTATTTTTTATATTCGAATTGTGTAACATAGACGGCGTAGGCGAGGAAACGAAAGGGATAGCAGATGCTAGTGAAATTATTTATTGTTTAGGAAATGCGCGTACGCGCAAACGAGAATCCACGGGCAGACAATAATTGTTTCTTGAAAACCGACAGAGAGCCGATAAATAATCATTGTGGCGTCGTGTAATCAGCGGTTGCGATTCGTCGAAGAGTTGCAAATTCGAAAAAGTGAAAAAGATCCGCGCGTATCTCGTCTGCGATCTCGTCCATTTCCCCTTTCGAGTTGCTCTCGCGGTCGGAGCGACCGTGTGCCGTACTTATACGCGTGTCCTTCTCGTTTGTTACTTTCGACAATAACGCTTGAATATTAAATAAACTGTAAGCCGTTCGGCGAAAGCGCGGAGCCGACTCGTAGCCATGTATATCTTATATAATGACTACACAATAATCGTACGTATTACCAAAGAAAAGGCGCGACATTCTCCTCCCGCTCTGCGTACGTTCCAGAGAACGCGAACGCGACGCACTTTTCCATGCAAGCCAGCCTTAAAGGACGATGGTTTTTGATACGTTTAGACTTAGCGTTACCGTTTCATACAGAGCAGAGTGAACCGTGGCTTGTCCAGCGGCAATCGCAACGCGTCGTGCGCACGACATACATACACACAAACATACACCGACACACACACACACGCGCGCCACGCACACACACACACGTTCATCTTAGCCGAATTCGCCTAAAGTTCCCCTCGGAATTGTAAAATCTCGCGTACCTACTACCATCATCGACGCGGCCCGCGGCGAGACGCTGCTGTAGACGCAGACTCCATGTTGGATTCCTAACTGTTTTAACCGTAAGAGTACAAGGCAAAGTTACTATGTTAGCTTGCGTAGCGTTTTAAGGGACAGCGACAAAGTTTAGAGGCTTTTATCAGTGTTAACGACTAAGATGAAATTATTTGAGGGGCTCTGAAGCCGAACGGTTTGCGTTCTTCGCGCAGAAACGTTCAACAATCTTGCAGTACCACTGGTCTAGGAAGCACGTCCACTTGATGATATTCGCACGGTTCCCATCGTTGAATATCGTTCCAACGATGGGGATTTGCTGCTGCTATCTTGCGGAAGGGTGCAACGCCGTTTGGCGACGGGTCTCCTCATTTGTTATGGACTAAAAACGATTTATAGAACCTGCTAGCGTCTCTCTCGCGGCTGCGTCGGTGATGGTTTAGGCGCGAACGCGTGGAGCCAAGTTACGATCCGTCTGGACGAGTCGTCACTGCCCTATTGTAACGTGAAACAATCGAGACGTCGGGCCGTGGAACGACCGATGAAAGAGCTCGTCTCGCGGCCCGTCGACCCACAAGGATCCTCTCTAAGATCACTTTATTTTCGTACAACAGCGAGACGTGCCAAGGGCGGCGACGTGTTCTTCTTCCCTTCACCGGCCCTCGAACGCGTTCCAAGATCCATTGCGATCGTTCGCGACGAACCGAGAGACCACCAGCGTTCTCGGGGCCGTGCCTTAATAAACGTTCACACGACGCGTCTAAGTCTGATCGCGCGGGACGTTGCTCGCCGAGAGCTTTCTCATCGATCGACGGGGAGATCGCCCTGGGCTGAAGTTCGTCTCCTGATGGAATGCCTCCCCTCCGTCGAGCCTTGCCAGAGGCGTTCGTTCGCAATCCTTGTGAAGAAAACGGGACAACGAGCAACCGATAGTTCGGGTAGATGTCTGCGAGCCAGCTAAATCTACGCTAGATCGATTACCGATAATCGTCGAGTATTCCTCTCGACCTGTCTGCCTCCGATGCGTCTCTACGAGTCTCTACCGTTTTTTTTTTTTTTAATTGTTATTTCCTTTATTTTTTTTTTTTGGACAGGAATCGCGACGAGTCAATTTCGGTCCCCCGATCCTCTTTGCAGTCTGTCGGAAAGCTCTCGAGTCTTCTTAGTCGCTTTTTCCAACGTTTAATTTTGTTTTTATCGGTGGTAGTCTCACGGTGTATCGAATGAGAGAATGAACGTTATATCGCGACTGCAAAGGGTTGATGAAATTAATCTTTTGCGAGTGGCAAACACGCTGAGGGTGTACCGACGGCAAGCATCATTTGTGTTTTGAGAGTAAACGTTGCTAGCGCGACATAGTCATTAAGTCTGGTGGCACCGGACGATATCGTGTAAAAAATATAAATATGTTTGTATTTACGGTAATAGTGAAACTTATAGTATTAATTCTGTGAATTTTGTAAATCCAGATCATCGGACATAGGTGATTTTGTTGAAACCTGTCGAGTCACAAGCTTGTATAAAATATAAAAAGACTTTTTAACTGAGAAAAAACGGACTCATTTCACTAACGTCGCTGATTTACTCATCGCGGGGTCATCGCGCCCAATCACAAATGATAGGTACCTTGCGACCGGATCAATACCGATCCGTAGATCACCTGCTGATCATCGTTCTGGCTTAACGAACGAAAGGATAAACGGAGCCGTTCATTTGCCAAATCGATTAATTCAACAATATTCAATTTTAAGCAATGTTCGTCATTCGTAATATTTCCGAGGTGTTAAGTGTTAATTGGAAAAACTTGGTTAATCGATTTGAACTCTGAATGGCTAAAATCTCAACAAAACGAAAGTTTCCCGTAAGTGGAACGCGCATCGCGAGACAGCAAGATAGAAATTTTACTATGATTTTCGTGGTTTCGCGGTGTCTCACCCTAATTATAGTTGCTCATGCGCCGATTCCGGCGCTACGGTTCCAGTTTCACATCCGGCGAGAGAAAAGAGCTGTCGAACAGATCTCCTGCGAACCGATCATCCGCTGAAGCAAACTCTTCGCGGTTCAAGGAAACGCTCGCGAGATATTCGCTGGAAAGGGAAACGAAGAGATAGAGAAAGAGTGAGAAATTGAATGAGAGAGAGAGAGAACGAGAGAGAGAGAGAGAGAAAGTGTGTAAAATAGTGTCGAATCCCTCGCACGAACGAAAATCGTCGAGAAATTGGGACCGCAATGTTCCTATCGGTTCCCGAGGACGCGAGAACGAAGCGGATAGAGAGACGAAAGAAAGAGAGAACGAGAGAGAATAATGGATGCGCAATAAAGCAGTAGTAAAATCTCTAGTCCAGCGAGTGGCAGCTTTAACTTGCCTGCCAATCCAAAAAAAGAAATGATGAGATAAGGAAGAATGATGATTTATAAGCAAGAGAGGACGCGAGAAAGGTAGAAGAGAGAGAGAGAGAGAGAGAGAGAGAGAGAGAGATGAAAGATTTTATAAATGATACAAAGTTTTAAATGAAAAGAAAGCTAATTTGCAAATTATCGCGCGCGACATGCGACGCGCTCGCGAGAGGCGCGTGCAATGGAGAAGAATCTTTTATTAGACAAACGCTATTAACGATAGGAATTTATTGTAATCGCGTTCGGCGTCGATGAGAGGTGTCGAGCGATAATTCTGGAGCCTGTTCTTCCCCCACCATGTTTAAAAAGACAAGATGGTTCGGTGCGAAGGAACCAGAGAAGAAAACGATTTTTCTACGAAGGGGATGAACGCAGCCGGGAAACATTAGGATCATTCGATGGCGATCCTAATGGCGTAAAGACGCTCTCGTTGATGTCAACCCGAGATCATTGTCGTCTCCGTGTCAGCATCACCGTGTATCGATGTGTACCGATCGAACCGGCGCTTCCGGTGCCGGGTTTTAACGAGGTTTCAGCGGGTCAGTGTCCGACGAAGACGATTGTAACGAGCCCCTAAACTCCCCGGCACCGGAAGCGCCGACGTTTTTGCTTTTGTCAGTAATCGCTGTTCCACTTCCGCAGCCCTTTCACCAAGATTCTTTGTATTCCCCAAGTACGAAGTTGATCAGGGAGCGTTGGCAGCCCGAGATTCCCTTTAAATCGATTGTCGTGCGAAGACGCCCACACCCCTCGGGTCGTCTTTGTGCGTATTGTTCTGCGAATTTTATTTTATTTTTTTTTTGGTCTTTTCGTATACCATTTTTTTGTTTCCTCCTTTTTTTTTCTTCGTGCTTCCATCGCTCGGGCGCGATACGCACAAAACACTAAAAACCGGTTGAAAACGCGCGCGCGCGCGACCTCTCGGGGGAAAGTTTCTACGAGGGGTTGCGTAAAAGCGCGTCTCTCCATATCAAACCGTGCGTGCTGTCCGTTAACGTCACAGTATAAACGATGCATAACGTGATCCCTGTCCTACACCCTCCCCACGAGATGTGAAAGAAGTCTATGTGCGATAAGAGTTCTCTCCGTGAACCTAACTGTAAAGATGCCGATACAAATTTATACATATGTAATATAATTCATGCGGCCGTGTGCTGTTCTACAATAAAAAGCCTGTAATATCTATATAAAGCGGAGTCCGAGTTTCATTCATAAATCCTGCGGAATTGTACACATTGCTAGTGCATGAACAACTTATTATTATGAGGACATTTCATTACTCGGGTTTCTGTAGCCATTCCATTGAGTAATGGGCGTTTCGTACTTTTGCTTTGAGTTAATATAACGTGGTACATATCACTTTAGAAATTAATAAATTATACCTGAATTCTGTGTTCTCTATCAATAGTACATTGGAATACATTGGAAGTAGTACATTGGAAGATTAGTAGAGTTAGTACTAAAAATTTAAAATAGTTCAGCTAAATTAGAAGATAACATTCGATAACACACAATTTTATTTTATGATAAAGCTTATATAAAACTTAACTGCACATATATTAATTAAGAATTTGAAAGCAGATCGTTTAATTTATTTAGACCATTTAAAATTTAAGTTTTTATAATATTATTATGTGGAAGTGGTGCTTTTGGTTCATGGGGGGTAGTTACCCCTGTTCCAAGGGCATTTTTGCAACGTGTATCATTGGACGAGGTGGCCGAGAGGTTAAGGCGTTGGACTGCTAATCCAATGTGCTCTGCACGCGTGGGTTCGAATCCCATCCTCGTCGACTATTTTTTACATTGCAATAAATCATGATATTGAATCCATTATCATAAATTCTTTTACGTAACGCTCACAATTATTCCATTGTTCAATACAGTTATTAATTAAAACGTTGAATACCGTGGAGATCACCCATGATCAACGGTATAATTATCGTAAAATTAAAACCGATTAAATATCAATATTTTAGTATCGCAATTAACCAAAATATAGTGTAAGGTGAAGACTTCATTATTGAGTACATAATAATTGTTATTAATAACGAGTGAAATAAAAGAGGCCCGTGCGGAACGTTCAATATTCGCACAGCACTCAACGTTTTAATTAAATATTTCATCCTAGGTTGACAGATATTGGATTGTTGAAAGTGTTGATGCGCGTGTGATTAAAATTAATGTAAGAATCATTGCAATACATGCAATATTAATGTAAAATAAAAAAATTAATGTAAATCTCTATTACATATTCGATTAACAGTAAGACATAAAATATATGCCAATGACTGTTAAATTGGAAGAATTGTTTTATTCTAAAATATAATTTATTGTATATAAATTATTTGCTATCCAGTCATTATAAAAATATTGTTTAACAAGCGTAGATAATACATTAATATATTACATTTTCCTAGAATATAACTCCGGTGTGTATATTATTTTTCGAGACTGCAAATGCTCGATAAAAGTATGCTTCTGTGTTAATTGTACATTAGCAAAGGCACCATATTCATTTCTGAGGTATTAGACGTTCGAAATTACTGGCAGTGTGTAAATTAAGATAGCCCGTGTATGATCATTTTAAATAAAATGTTACGTGTAAATTAGATTTTGGTTTCAACTTAACGAACACGCGATATTTTCTTACTCTTGTCGTTTTCACTCGGCGGGGGTGGTCCTTTGGCGGCTTGATGTCGATTGTACACGCTGAAAATAATACGCATACCGTATTTGAAATTGTTTTTCATATCTGAATGAATAATTTGCGATACTCACTATTTATATGTTTCAGATCGAATGTAGTCCATGACATGAGATATGCCCACTTGGAGTTGATCACCAATTGGTGTCACCCATGGGTTAAACTCCATTCTGAATACTGCTTTGTTACTCACTAAATCGAGATTACCTACAAACCATTCTTAAATAAGTATCAAACAAACTCAATGAAATTTTAAATGCATCAAGGCTGTACCTATTTCAGGAGGCAACACTGTCAATCGGTTTCCTTGGATATGTAGCTCCCTCAATCGTGCCAATTCCCCAATTTCTTTTGGTAATTCTATTAAATCATTCTCCCTTAATACAAGCTAGAATAAAAATTTCAATAAGTGGCATATAAAACATATTTTTATTTGTTACTCTAACTCTTGGCTTACTATTTGTAAATTCTTTAACTGTCCAATCTCGGGTGGTAGATATTGAAAGTCATTGTCAGCCAAGTAGAGTGCCCTCAATGTTTCTACAAACAAAAATAATTCAATGTTACTCTTACAAAGATACTAGTTGTAGAATAAAAGCTTTCTATACCAACCCATCATGAAAAAGTTCCCTGGCAAATTTTCCTCGCTCAGATTATTATAAGTTAAATCTAGAACCTCCAATACCGGAAAGGCACCGAATCCTCGAGGAAGCACATCCAGCCTGTTCATTCTATAAAATTGATCTACATAGTTATGCTAGTATCTTTGGATATGATCATGTAATGTTAACAGCTTACCCGACATTGAGAATTCTTAACTTTGGCATCTGCGATAGGGAGATGGGAAGTTCAGTAATATGATTATTAAAAAGATTCAAAATCTCTAGATTGACCAAATTGGCAAGGCCTGGAGGTACAGCTGCAGATTAAAAATTCATTAAATGAAAACAATCATTAACAAATTTTTATAAATATTCGCATTGCAAAGAATTACCTTGAATCTTATTGTGGCTCAAAGTCAATCTAGTTATATTGATCATATTAACTGAAAAAAAATAAACATACGTATTTCTAAAATTTAAAAAAACTATATTAATCTACAGATACTATTATCCTATTAATCCTATTTAAGGTATTGATCATTTGGATTAATATTAATGACAGTATTTGCATCGATTATCAATTTATAACTAAAAACAATGAATTGTTGACATCGTCATCTTTATTTCAAATTGTTATTGTGCTTTGAAACAAATTGGTGCGCATGCGTCGACACGCCCACCTCGTGGGCAAGCGACAAATGGCCTCCTCGGATTTCCATCCGCTCCAAAAACCAGTCAAGACAAGTTGCCTAATTTGGTGATCCAAGCGGGTAGCTTGAGGATATGGAAGACTCACGTAATCCGGACATCTCCTCGAACGACGAGATACCCTTGTCCGCGAGATCCAGCTCCGGATTTTGGATCTCGCGGGCTTCGTCGAGCACTTTCTTCGTCTTCGACATCTTTCCGGCTGGAATACACGAGACTGGTGCTTGATTCATTGCGCGCGCAATTGTACCAACACGTCAGTGAGCTTTAAATAAAGATGCGCGCACCTCCGGCGACTATGTTCACTTGCCGCACTTCTTTCATATTATCTATCGGCATGGATCTTACATTTCCATAGACCTCTCGTTCCTCGTAATTTTCTGCCGACAGTTCCTACTTACTGTAGGAAATGATTTAGGGCGCCAGTGGCCAGTTACGGAACCAGGAATCTATAGCGCGTATATTTAAATGATGTCACAAATGATAACTGTTGTAACTAATATCACCGACTAGGTATAGAATAGACCTATCATCCAATGTATTTTGGCGGCCATCATTGCTGGGGTTACGTACCCCATTTGCGAACCGGTTTTGGGGCCCCAGGCAGGGTCTCGTCGGTATTACTGGAACTAAAATAGGCTGACAGCACAAACGAGATATACGAATAGGATTCCTATATCTCGTTTGTGCTGACAGCTTTCTTAGGGTACGCGTCCATCTGAGAGTTTGTAGAACCCCTCTTTTTTTGTAATAATAACCAACTTTTAAATATTATAACTAATTTAAAACACTAAATAAAAGTAAAATAAGTAAAGAAAATTATAAATAAGTGTACAACAGTGTACATATATGCATTATGTGTGTGAAAAGTATAAATGCGAATGGCAACGACTATATATAGTTAGTAGTTAATTTTTTTCTAAACGCAGTTCTCTTTATAAGACCTTCACCCTTAAGACAGTGGAACTCAAAAATTAAGACTTTTAAAAAAATGTATAATATATATATAGAATCTTCAGCAAAAAAATCTGCAATTAAAAAAAAGTAAGTTCCGCAAGTTAAAAAGAACACATTTGTCGATAATGTTAATTGATAAAAGATAATAAAACCATATTTCAATTTTCAAAGCCACATATTAGGTACACATTTTCAGATTTTTTCGTTGCAAACTCTGGCTGTAAAACGCGAAAAACACGAAAAAATTGAAAAAATGCAGATTTCGTATAGAAATCGAAAGAGCACTACTACAGATGTAATTTAAAAATGAGATATTATCATAAGTATTATGTTCAATTTTTTTTTAATCCCTGAGTGTGGTGCGTCATAGTTGAAAAAAATAAAAACCCCTTTTTTCAGCGTTTTTCCTAAGTTATACCTCTCTCCTCTGAATTAAAAAAAAATATATTATGTAATATTAAACATTCCTACGTTCAGAGAAATATTTTCCAGACTTTAAAACTTGTGCAATACAAAAACAAAATAATTCTATGTATGGTATATTCAAATATTTCGAAGACAGTTTCAACGGCGCCGGTTGGTGCAGCGGCTATGGTCTTCGACTTTTTTTTTTTCGTTAATCACAAGTTTTTTCGCTTTCTAACCATCCGATTGTTGCTAAATCATTGTAAAAACATTTTTAACTATGTTTAAATTATTTTTAAACAATTTTTCGGAAAAATATTTTTGGAGGACTTTCGGCCTCTTAGTCATTTACGGACTGTATTACTGCTATACTTAATATTTTTTACATGGAATTGTACATCGACTTGATTATCAAGTCTTTTATTTTTTCTAGGTCCTCTGCGTGATCTGTTAATTATGGGATTGATTATTTTTGTGATAGGAAATATATACATGAAGTATTATTAGGAATACTTATCTTTAATAATTGTAGATGGGTTAGTGTGCGGTGGAATCATGTGTGCTTTCAATCTTCGTCACTATCTTCGTCAATTATCGGTAATATTTGTTTAGTGTCAAAAATCTTTGTGAAAATCTCTGCTTGCCGAACTATGTCTGTATCGTATCGAGCATAAGATAAATAATAAATAATAGCAGCAACATGTGAGCAACATCCAAGTTATCTGGATTTATTACTGAATAAGGAACCTAGTAAAAATAAGACTTTATAGTGAAGTCGATGCACAATTCCATGTAAGAAATGTTAAGTATAGCAGTAACACAGTCCGTAAATGACTAAGAGGCCGAAAGTCCTCCAAAAATATTTTTCCGAAAAATTGTTTAAAAATAATTTAAACATAGTTAAAAAATGTTTTTACAATGATTTAGCAACAATCGGATGGTTAGAAAGCGAAAAAACCTGTGATTAACGAAAAAAAAAAAAATTGACTCGGACGGGATTCGAACCTGGTACAAAAAGTCATCAGCGGTTCCGCAGTCGAAGACCATAGCCGCTGCACCAACCGGCGCCATTGAAACTGTCTTCGAAATATTTGAATATAGCATACATAGAATTATTTTGTTTTTGTATTGCACAAGTTTTAAAGTCTGGAAAATATTTCTCTGAACGTAGGAATGTTTAACATTACATAATATATTTTTTAAATTCAGGGAAGATAGGTATAACTTAGAAAAAACGCCGAAAAAAGTGGTTTTTATTTTTTTCAACTATGACGCACCACACTCAGGGATTTGAAAAAAATAGAGCATAATACTAATGATAATATCTCATTGCTAAATTAAATCTGTAGGTGTGCTCTTTCGATTTCTCTATGAAATCTGCATTTTTTCGATTTTTTTCGTGTTTTTTCGTGTTTTTCGAGTTTCACAACCAGAGTTTGCAACGGAAAAATCTGAAAATGATACCTAACATGTGGCTTGGTATCCGAAATGTGTCAGAATTTTTTCAGAATTTTGAATTGTCATTAAATGGGGAAAATGGGCCAAAAACTGATTTTTCGATTTTCCTCAATAACTACCCTTACAGATGAGATATGGGGCTGTAACTTGGCAGATCGGGGTCTTTTTGGGTAGGCTATCGAATAGCCAAAGCTCGATTAAAAACTCGTCGGGGGCGAATTTCACCACCAAACCCGGTAATAGACTTTTGACAATAATTTTTTACAAGAGTATGTATACATATATGTAGATAAATAGTATGTATCAATATATTATTTCTTTCCTTCATACTGTCTCTACTTTCTGAATCCTACATATATTTACTTTATCTAATAAATATATATTTAATACATAAAATGGTACTATTTATTTCATCCCCTGTTTCATATTAGGTATTATCTCATATTATCT
Organism: Lasioglossum lativentre; assembly: GCA_916610255.1. NCBI lineage: Eukaryota > Metazoa > Arthropoda > Insecta > Hymenoptera > Halictidae > Lasioglossum > Lasioglossum lativentre. The sequence goes on along the minus strand of OU744355.1, from coordinate 29,526,024 downwards.
TTTAATTGCAGACAACTAATAAAAATGTAATTGCTAGTTTCATAAAATAATACAGTCATTACTGTTTCAAAACTGATAAAAATAATGGTAAAAGATCAACTATATAAATCTGAACTCCTGTGTGCTTTTGCGATATAATGTCAAGTCAGATCAATAATAGACAGAATTTTATACATATTTATTACACATTTAATTATTGTATAAACAATAATTATAAAATTAATGTAAATTCTTGCATAACTTATGAAAATATTTGAAAAAGGACTAACAATTAATTGTATATTTCATATTAACGCATATAATAACAGACACGCTGCAACTTGTAACGAAACCAACTTAACGGTAACAACTTGTCCTTAAAATTTTTTGTTAACTGATCTTCTGAATATTGTTCCGTCCTTTTGAAAATTATGTATTTTATAGCAGAAGGTTTAAAGAAACCAACAACAGTTTATATGAATAAATTTTAAGAAAAAAGTAGCGTTAAATAGGTATTCAATTTTCAACAACAATAATTATTTTGTTTGCTATCAATAAATAACAGTTTATTTATATAAATCGAAAAAGCATTTATTCAGCTTTAAAATGATTATAGAAATAGAAAGCATTATATTTAAACAGAGATGAAATATTCAGGTGGAATTAATCATGTATTGACTGACTCGACTCGTTTCGTTTACTTTTCCAGAATTGTGACTGTAGCCTGGAAAATAGCAGAAATACGCGCTGTGCATTACACGGCAGTAACAGTAAATTGGCAACCATGCGACAAATATTTTCGGATGTGATTTGGCAACTGCGCATTCGATATCTGAAAGTCGGTATAATTCCTAAACTCACCACTCTAAATCGTAGAGGGCATACCAAATCCTCTGGTCACCGACGAGATACTATTAAAGACCGCCAGCCCCTGTGCTATTCAGCGAGACCAGTAACCGGGCGCGACCGGGCGCGGGGATAACGTGGAACTTACAGTGATCTGAAATACCACACCGCTAAAAGTTCCACAACCGACGAGTATCTTCCACGCTCTCTACCTAAATAGAACAATTTTTTGTAAACCACGTAAGACTGCGGCAGTGACGTAGGTAAACAGATTTAGTACCGCGGATAATTTATATTATGATAATATATTTTAATTTTATGTTTATATTCTCTCGACTTTCGTTTAAACCCAAATGTTCCTATCATAAAGTGCGATCCACCACCCTGAAACGTTCGAAAATTCCAATAAGAATGCATAGTACGGATCGTGACGTCACTAGTCACACTGTCTATTGGTATGTTAGTGGGACAGTTCTCGGAACGTGACGTCTCGAAGGGAATTTATGTTCCTAGGTATGAATCCGATGGACCGATCGCCGAGCCTCCCCCCGCATCGGTCCCATTTCTCTCCACCAATTAAAAATTCGCTAGATTAGCCTTCCCACCGCCGCGCCGCGCCGCGCCGCGCCGCGCCGCACCTGCGACTCTCGCGGACCCAAGGTTTTGGACGCAGTATCATTCGTATAATGAGGGTGAAAAGATGAACACGCGTGAGTTTTTGTGAGTGATCGTGACACTCGCGTCGTTTGTTATCGAGACGCAGAAAGCGTACAAGTGAACGACGCAATACGGTGACCGCTACGTGGTGAGTACCGTTGTCTTGTTTCATCCGCTTGATAGGTATCAAGATTATTTATTTGGATTCTCATTATTTTTAAAATTAATTCTGTATTTAAGTGAATTATGTATTTTTCAACGATTTATATATTTTCTGCAATCGTGTCATTGCCTTTCGCGATAATTTTCTCTTGGATCACGACAATCGATTTAATTTAAACGAATTTGTTATTTGTGTTCTATCGTGCAATAGAAATCTAGTTTATTTAGTTTTGATTTTACATTGTAGTACTTTGTTGAGGTTTGAATCTCGCGCTTTACGAATGCCGCGTGAAGCATGTCGCGATCGATCGATACGCGATCGATTCTCCCTGCTTGCCGTTATCGGTCGTTCCTGCGATCTTTCTCTCACGTCTAATTTCTGTCACTTGCGTGCGAACGATGGTAAAGTGTTTCTCTTTTCTACTGATTCAGATTTATTGTTTGACGGTTGATCGATTGAATTTAAATAAATTTGTTCTTCCTGTTACAGAGCCAAAGGGAAAACCATCCATCAATCCATCCATCCTTCAAAAGATATCACATCCGCTTCGAGGTGGAGAAAATGTAAGTACTAACATATTTATTTGTATAACATTCATTCAGTCACAAATTAAAATAGTAAGATGTCGTTGTGCCCCTTCTCTCTCTTTCCTCCCCTGGTATTTCATGAAATCTTTTATGGCGCAATAAAAACGATTCTCGGAGAAATACTTTAATATGTATTCAATATTTTTAAGGGAACCTTCGGGGGGGGGGGGGATAAATTATTCTCGCGATAATTTATTCTTGTGTCTCGACGATCAATTGTATTTATATTTTTAATTATTTATTTATTTTCCGTTCAAATTAATTTTAATTTTATATTCAACTTGAATTATTTATTTCCTATTAATTAGGATTTAGACTTGGACGATTGGTCGTTTGAAAAATTATTGAGTTTATTCTTTCAGTCACATAGCCTGTGTGAGAAGGATCCATCGATTCAACGATGATATCGATAGCCGAGATCGATATAGTCGAGTTTGAGACGCAACGAGTTGTACTTTCTTCAAGCAGCAGAGAACGTGAGTACCAATATATCTTCCCAATTAAACTTTGTTATTTAACATCTTTTTTCAAATTAATAAGGAAAAATTAATAGTCTTCAATTATTACTTCACTTTCAATTTATTGAAAAAAGCTATTAATGAAACTCCTTCATTATTTAATGCACGTAACAATAGCTTCTAATTTATTTTTTCATCGCAATGAAAGCATTGTTCACCAGGATTACAAATCGTCAATCCTTTCGATCTTTCCCTAAATTTTTTTGCGGTATAATATGTATAAATATATAATATAATGATGAATGGTTCAAGATTCAGCTCTCTAAGTGCAGCCGTTCTCGGTTGATGCCATTTTCCCCATTTGGCCTAAGTCCACAAAATTACTATGATCACTAATTTCGTCACAACTTTTGAACGAATCGACTTTTTGGAATGAAATTTGTGGGAGAACCTTCCCGCAGAATTTCCGCGTCGAATGGTTTAATTTCCAGCTTTGGTTGATCGCTGTCGCTGGTCTTTCAAGTTCAGCGCTCGTTTCGCCTCGTCGCCGGTTATTCGAGCTGGCAAAAATTATTCGAAGATTTTTTCAACGGCTTCGAATAAAAGATGAAAAAATTATTCAAAGTTCGAATTAATCCGCTTCGAATAAAACAAATTATCTTTATTTGTTGAATAAAATTATTTATTCGATACTCGTTGAATAAATAAGATGCCTTATAATTCGAACCTTCGAATAACGAGTAAAGTTAAAATATGTTTTATTCGAATCGTTATTTAAATAATTTTTTTCTAAATAATACCCAACTCTGATCTATTTCAATAAAAATTTTCCCATCTCTGCTTCTACAGTTATATATTATATTAATTCCTACACGTTATTCTATCTCGAACTGTTTATTATTCGGAATAAATGTTATTCAACATATTTCTGTTCCCACAGATCGATTTTTGGAACAATTATGTATAAAAACAAGTGAAGGAAATAATGCTCGTTTATGAAATATTTTTATATTAAAAATTGAGGTATCTCGTATGAAATTTGAAGATATTTCTTGGAATTTTTTGTCCTCGATATTAATTTTGATTTCAATAGTTTAGAAATCAACGCCAAAATATTGTCTGAAATATTTGAATACGTTCGTCGGAGAATGTAACATTTCATGATAACCGATATGGTTCCTTGATGATTCACCGACAAGAATCTCCTCAGTGGGCTTCTACACTCTACACCGACGAGATGCCGTCGGTGGCTTTCTATTTCTTACTCCGACGACAATCGACAATATATCCTAGAGGGCGTAAGAGAACGGCAAAATTTGTTTGACGACGCGAGGTCACATAAGGCTGGCAGTCTTTAACAGTATCTCGTCGGTGCCAACGCGTCGCGACGAGAATCTCCTCAGTGGTCTACTACATCGACGAAATGCCGTCGGTGGCCTTCTGTTTCTCACTCCAGTCAGAATCTATCCTAGAGGGCGTAAGAGAACACCGAAATATTTGCGTCTCACCAACTCCCGTAAGGCTGGTAGCACCGACGAGATACTGTTAAAGACTGCCAGCCTTATGGGACATCGCGTCGTCAAACAAATTTTGACGTTCTCTTACGTCCTCTAGGATATATTGTCGCCGGAGTAAGAAACAGAAAGCCACCGACGACATCTCGTCGGTGTAGAAGACCACTGAGGAGATTCTTCTCGGTGAAAAGGTGAATCATCACGGAACCATATCGGTTATCATGAAATGTTACATTCTCCGACGAACGTATTCAAATATTTCAGACAATCATTTTCAGATATTTCAGATATCAAAACTAATATCAAGGACAAAAAATTCCAAGAAATATTGTACGTAACACTTCAAATTTCATATGAGATACCTCAATTTTTAATATAAAAATATTTCATAAACGATGAGCATTATTTCCTTCAGTTGTTTTTATACATAATTGTTCCAAAAATCGATCTGTGGGAACAGAAGTATGTTGAAAAACAGAGTAAGACTTTACTGTAAAAAATTACATGGAAAAAATGTCAAGGGAGTGCTTGTCAACATCGGTGTTAAAAGGAATTATTGTAAATATTAACCAGTTCGAAATAATAAATTTATCAGTGTATTGTGTTCAATAAATTAATGCGTGCGAATGTTCATGGTTTAAAAATTATTCTGTGCCTCGAGTTTTATTACCTACTTTTACTAAAAAACTAGATAGCAAGGTGGTCAAGGGAGTGCTTGTCGACATCGTTGGCAAAAGGAATTGTTATAAACATTAAACAGCCAGAAATAATACATTTATCAATAATTACTATCACGGCGATCGAAATCAATCGATATTAGTTGGAGTGGGGACAGTTTCACATCACCGCGCAGCGCAGGTGCGCCTGAACTCGGCGCGCACTCTGTTAGTCAGACGGGCCAGTGATTGCGGCAGGAGCGGTGGGGCTCCGCGACCAGAAGGATCTGCGGAGGACCGGCGGAGGACCTGCGGAGAACCGGCGGAGGACCAGGGACAAACCTGCGGAGGACCAAGGACAGACCTGCGAGTGACTGACCAGAGGCTAACCAGAGGCTAACAAGTGGTTTACTAGCGATTTACCTGTGATATACCAGTGCGATATACCAGTGTGATATACCAGTGCGATTTACCAGTGCACTTTACCAATGCGCTTTACCAATGCGATTTACCAGTGCGATTTACCAGTGCGATTGAACAGTGCGATTGAACAGTGCGATTGAACAGTGGGATTTATCAGTGCGATTTAACAGTGGGATTTATCAGTGGGATTTATCAGTGTGATTTAAACAGTGCGATTTAACAGAGTGATTTAACAGTGCGATTTAACACTGTGATTTATCCGTGCGGTTTATCAGAGCGGTTTAACAGTGCGGTTTAACAGTGCGGTTTAACAGTGGGATTTATCAGTGCGATTTAAACAGTGCGATTTAACAGAGCGATTTAACAGTGCGATTTAAACAATGCGGTTTATCAGTGCGGTTTATCAGTGCGGTTTATCAGTGCGGTTTAACAGTGCGGTTTAACAGTGCGGTTTAACAGTGCGGTTTAACAGTGCGGTTTAACAGTGCGGTTTAACAGTGCGGTTTAACAGTGCGATTTACCAGTGTGATTTACCACCGGGCTGACAACCTGGCTGACAACTTGGCTGACCAGTCACTGACCAGAGGCTGACCACTAGTCATCCAGCTGACACAATTTCAACAATGGTAAGTTAAACAATTTTCTTTTTAATTGTGAGGGTTGTCCGCTTTATAGCACAGGGTGGGCCAAGGGTTCTACAATGCTTTTGTTGATTACCCTTGGCCCTCCTACAACAATTTTCTGCGTCAACTGTTAATTCAACGTACACCGTCGTTTATTATTTCTGATATAGTAAATGAAATTTCCGTCGGAACTTTCAGTCTTCTCAAAATGCATATTTCTGATTTAAAATTGGTATTCCTCCGATCGGATGTCCCTCAGGGGCTCACTCACGGATAGGGAAACCGTGAGTGAGTACGGGGTGTCGCGTCCCCGGGGCAACCCGAAGCGCTTGTAGGCCGTACTCGTGTACGGGGTTCATATTTTCATCTCGTCCCATTTTGATCATCGTTGTTTCTATTTCTAACGTCGAAGAAGAGGACACATCAAACGAAGAGGACACATCGAACGAAGAGGACACACCATCGAAGACTGCGGCGTATTTTTAAGTTAATTATATTTGCTGAGCAATTATTGTCTTAGTTTCACCCCCGAACCAGAGCCTTCTGCTCTGGTTCATGTTTCTTCTTTGCAAATCAAAGCCTTCTGCTTTGATACTTCCCTCTTGTGCGACTTAGTTTACTTGTCGGCAATAATTGCTCGATCTGCGTGCGTGCGTTAATTATTAAGATTGTATATCCTCGTTTGTAAATATGTCGAGTAATTATTGCCGTAACTTCACTTTGCTCGGCTCGTTTTTTTGACTCCGACACAGCAGAAGGCTGTGTCGGACCTTGCTTGTATGTACCAGACCAGTTGGTAGCGGTATTCGACGTTGATACATCGAGAGTGGGTGGCTGAGAGGCAGTGTTCATCGTGTTACACTATTAAGTGAAAAATCCTCTCTTCTGTAATCCCACCCGAGTTCACCTCAACGATTGTTCGTTGCCTGGTGGCAGGTGGTTGCTAGAGTAAATGGGATATCGTTTGAACACGTCTCTTGGCCATCGCTCTTGGTGAGGACACGTCGGGTATCGTTGCTGGCTGGTGTTTGGCTGCAAGCATTGTACGCGTCGCGTCACCCGCGAACAGAGCTCTCTGTTCTGGTTCGCTCTTGTTTCTCTCTTTGAAAGAATCAGAGCCTTCTGCTCTGATTCGCCTTTGGCCTCCCGTGGATCGGAGACTTCTTCTCCGATTCACACCTATTTTGCTCCGCAATAATTACTCGACATACTGCGTTAATATAAGATCGTTGTTGTTAGGAAAGGGAGCCAGAAGGAATATTGAATTCGTTCCGACTCCCTTTCCGGGTCTCTTGCGCAGCAACCTCCTCGTGGTGAGACCTGGGCAATCGGTATTATCCTCTATTTGTAAGAACTTCTAGTATCTTACAAAGAGTGGATAATATCGAGCTAATAGCTGCACATTTAGAATTTCCGATAACATTGTATAGTAGAATTTAAGACTTGCTAAATGTAAAAACTTGGGTATTTAATTGAATTGTGTGTGAATTTACTATTAGCTAGCTCGAGGTGGGTGAAGGGTACTTCAATGATTCCTTTCTTTAGTCTTGGCCCAACCTTCAACAATTTAACTCCGTCAATTGCTAATTCAACGAACACCGTCGTTTATTATTTCTCATATGTTAATTGAAATTTCCCTCAGGGGCTCACTCACGGATAGGGAAATCGTGAGTGAGTACGGGGTGTCGCGACCCCGGGGCTACCCGAAGCGCCTATAGGCCGCACTCGTGTGCGGGGTTAGTTTGGCTCTCGTGAGCTGGTTAGATTCGCACTCGTTTGCGATATATGCAGGCCGTACTCTTGTACGGGTTTTATAGTTTATAGTTGCATCTCATCGCATTTTGCCTCATCGTCGTCGTCAGTATTTCTCGTTTTAAATTGGTATTCCTCCGGTCGGAGGACCCTCAGGGGCTCACTCACGGACTGTCTCTCTGTCCGTGAGTGAGTACGGGGTGTCGCGTCCCTGGGGCCCCGATGCGCTTGTTCCCCGCAACTCGGGTTCGGGGTTAGCTTGGCTCTTGTGAGCTGGTGGGTTAGCCTTGAACTCGTAGGTGCGGGAATTTGTTTTATTTATTGTGTCTAATAATTATTTTAGTTTGTTTCAGCTTTTAGGTTTCCATCAAGGACGAGGACATCAAGGACCAGGACCAGGACATCGAGGAAGACCGCCGCGTAGTTTTTTTTTAAATATAGTTCGATTTGCCGAGCAATTATTTTCTTAGCGTCACCCCCGAACCAGAGCCTTCTGCTCTGGTTCATGTTTTGTTCTTTGCGAATCAAGGCCTTCTGCTTTGATTCTTCCCTCGTTTTCCGATTTAGATTTTTTGCCTCCATAATTGCTCGGCTCGCGTGCGTGCGTGCGTTAGTTATTAATGCGTTATTTTCAACGACGATAAATATGTCGAGTAATTATTGCCGTAACTTAACTTTCCGCTCCTCGTTTTTTTTCCTTCGACACAGCCTTCTGCTGTGTCGGACCTTGCTTGTATGTACCTGACCAGTTGGTACCGGTATTCGACGAAGATCCATTGAGAGTATGTGGTTGAGAGATAGTGTTCATTTCTGTATTCCACACTCTCTTTCGGTAATTCCACCCACGTTCACCGAAGGTGGCAGGTGGTTGCTTGAGAAGTGGGATACGGTTTGAACACGTCTCTTGGCCATTGCTCTTGGTGAGGACACGTCAGGTATCGTTACTGATTGGAGTTGGGCTGCAAGCATTGTACGCGTCGCGTCACCCCCGAACCAGAGCCTTCTGCTCTGGTTCATGATTTGTTCTTTGCGAATCAAGGCCTTCTGCTTTGATTCTTCCCTCGTTTTGCGCTTTAGATTTTTTGCCCCAATAATTGCTCGGCTCGGGTGCGTGCGTGCGTTAGTTATTAATGCGTTATTTTCAACGACGATAAATATGTCGAGTAATTATTGCCGTAACTTCACTTTCCTCGCCTCGTTTTTTTTCCTTCGACACAGCCTTCTGCTGTGTCGGACCTTGCTTGTATGTACCTGACCAGTTGGTACCGGTATTCGACGAAGATCCATTGAGAGTATGTGGTTGAGAGATAGTGTTCATTTCTGTATTCCACACTCTCTTTCGGTAATTCCACCCACGTTCACCGAAGGTGGCAGGTGGTTGCTTGAGAAGTGGGATACGGTTTGAACACGTCTCTTGGCCATTGCTCTTGGTGAGGACACGTCGGGGATCGTTACTGATTGGAGTTGGGCTGCAAGCATTGTACGCGTCGCGTCACCCCCGAAACAGAGCCTTCTGCTCTGGTTCATGTTTTGTTCTTTGCGAATCAAGGCCTTCTGCTTTGATTCTTCCCTCGTTTTGCGCTTTAGATTTTTTGCCCCAATAATTGCTCGGCTCGGGTGCGTGCGTGCGTTAGTTATTAATGCGTTATTTTCAACGACGATAAATATGTCGAGTAATTATTGCCGTAACTTCACTTTCCTCGCCTCGTTTGTTTTCCTTCGACACAGCCTTCTGCTGTGTCGGACCTTGCTTGTATGTACCTGACCAGTTGGTACCGGTATTCGACGAAGATCCATTGAGAGTATGTGGTTGAGAGATAGTGTTCATTTCTGTATTCCACACTCTCTTTCGGTAATTCCACCCACGTTCACCGAAGGTGGCAGGTGGTTGCTTGAGAAGTGGGATACGATTTGAACACGTCTCTTGGCCATTGCTCTTGGTGAGGACACGTCGGGTATCGTTACTGATTGGAGTTGGGCTGCAAGCATTGTACGCGTCGCGTCACCCCCGAACCAGAGCCTTCTGCTCTGGTTCGCACTTGATTCTCTCTTTGAAAGAATCAGGGCCTTCTGCTCTGATTCGCCTTAAGTCCCCCGTGGATCGGAGACTTCTTCTCCGATTCACACCTTTTGCTCCGCAATAATTACTCGACTTTTTGCGTTAATATAAGTTCCTCGTAGTTAGGAAAGGGAGCCAGAAGGAATATTGAATTCGTTCCGACTCCCTTTCCGGGTCTCTTGCGCAGCAACCTCCTCGTGGTGAGACCTGGGCAATCGGTATTATCCTCTATTTGTAAGAACTTCTAGTATCTTACAAATAGTGGATAATATCGAGCTAATAGCTGCACACTTAGAATTTCCGATAACATTATATAGTAGAATTTAAGACTTGCTAAATGTAAAAACTTGTGTATTTAATTCAATTGTGTGTGAATTTACTATTAGCTACCTCGGGGTGGGTCAAGGGTACTTCAATGATTCCTTTCTTTTCCCTTGGCCAAACCTTCAACAATTTTCTCCGTCAACTGCTAATTCAACGAACACCGTCGTTTATTATTTCTCATATGTTAATTGAAATTTCCCTCAGGGGCTCACTCACGGATAGGGAAACCGTGAGTGAATACGGGGTGTCGCGACCCCGGGGCTACCCGAAGCGCCTATAGGCCGCACTCGTGTGCGGGGTTAGTTTGGCTCTCGTGAGCTGGTTAGATTCGCACTCGTTTGCGACATATGCAGGCCGTATTCGTGTACGGGGTTTATAGTTTATAGTTGCATCTCATCGCATTTTGCGTCATCGTCGTCGTCTGTATTTCTCGTTTTAAATTGGTATTCCTCGGGTCGGAGGTCCCTCAGGGGCTCACTCACGGTTGGGGCCGTGAGTGAGTACGGGGTCTCGCGTCCCCGGGGCTCCCGAAGCGCTTATAGGCCGCACTCGTGTGTGGGGTTAGTATGGCTCTCGTGAGCTGGTGTTAGGTTGGCTCTCGTGAGCAGGTTAGATTTGCACTCGTGTGCGAGGTATGTACGCCGTACTCGTGTACGGGGTTTATAGTTGCATCTTATCGCATTTTGCGTCATCGTCGTCGTCTGTATTTCTCGTTTTAAATTGGTATTCCTCCGGTCAGAGCTCCCTCAGGGGCTCACTCACGGGTAGAGAGACCGTGAGTGAGTACGGGGTGTCGCGTCCCTGGGGTCCCGATGCGCTTGTTGCCCGCAACTCGTGTTCGGGGTTAGCTTGGCTTTTGTGAGCTGGTGGGTTAGCCTTGCACTCGTAGGTGCGGGAATTTGTTGTATTTATTGTGTCTAATTATTAGTTTAGTTTGTTTCAGCTTTTAGGTTTCCATCAAGGACGAGGACATCAAGGACCAGGACCAGGACATCGAGGAAGACCGCCGCGTAGTTTTTTTTTAAATATAGTTCGATTTGCCGAGCAATTATTTTCTTAGCGTCACCCCCGAACCAGAGCCTTCTGCTCTGGTTCATGTTTTATTCTTTGCGAATCAGGGCCTTCTGCTTTGATTCTTCCCTCGTGTTGCGATTTAGATTTTTTGCCACAATAATTGCTTGGCTCGCGTGCGTGCGTGCGTTAGTTATTAATGCGTTATTTATCGTCGTTGAAAATATGTCGAGTAATTATTGCCGTAAGTTCACTTTCCTCGCCTCGTCTTTTTCCTTCGACACAGCCTTCTGCTGTGTCGAACCTTGCTTGTATGTACCTGACCAGTCGGTACCGGTATTCGACGAAGATCCATTGAGAGTATGTGGTTGAGAGATAGTGTTCATTTCTGTATTCCACACTCTCTTTCGGTAATTCCACCCACGTTCACCGAAGGTGGCAGGTGGTTGCTTGAGAAGTGGGATACGGTTTGAACACGTCTCTTGGCCATTGCTCTTGGTGAGGACACGTCGGGTATCGTTACTGATTGGAGTTGGGCTGCAAGCATTGTACGCGTTGCGTCACCCCCGAACCAGAGCCTTCTGCTCTGATCCGCACTTGATTCTCTCTTTGAAAGAATCAGGGCCTTCTGCTCTGATTCGCCTTAAGTCCCCCGTGGATCGGAGACTTCTTCTCCGATTCACACCTTTTGCTCCGCAATAATTACTCGACTTTTTGCGTTAATATAAGTTCCTCGTAGTTAGGAAAGGGAGCCAGAAGGAATATTGAATTCGTTCCGACTCCCTTTCCGGGTCTCTTGCGCAGCAACCTCCTCGTGGTGAGACCTGGGCAATCGGTATTATCCTCTATTTGTAAGAACTTCTAGTATCTTACAACTTGTATCTTACTTTTCGCAAGTGCTCCTATACAAAGTACCACCGGTCTAGTTTTATTGAATATTTGCGGGACTAAATCCATTTACCTAGTTTTTTGAGCAAATGTTCTATTTAGGTAGAGAGCGCGGAATCACCGACGAGTATCTCGTCGGTGGTGGAACTTTTAGCTATGTGGTATATCAGATCACTGTAAGTTCCACGTTATCCCCGCGCCCGGTCGCGCCCGGTTACTGGTCTCGCTGAATAGCACAGGGGCTGGCGGTCTTTAATAGTAACTCGTCGGTGCTGGTAGTCTTTAATAGTATCTCGTCGGTGCCGCCAGCACCGGCGAGCGTCGGCACCGACGAGATACTCGTCGGTGCTCTGGTTTTTTGAACAGTCGGTATTTCAGAACGTGAGATACGAAGTCCCATAAGATGATAGGTCTATATATTCTATATCTCGTCGGTGATTGTAATTTAGTAGTTTTTTGAAGTTATTTTCATAATGTACGATTTGCACATTTGAATTACGAATATGAAATGTGTTGATAGGGCTTTCGCTTCTGGTATTTTATTAAATGGCTGGATTTTTCGATGCGGCTACTCGGGTTTCATTTAGCGAGGAAGCAATATTTCCTGATGCTCTTTGCGTTGAAATGTTCTCTGAATTATTGCGGTGTCCCGTACAGAGCCCTTTTTTGCAAAAAGTGTACAGAAAAAAATATCTTCTATAAAAAAGGAAGCTATATTGTTATCTAGATTATCTATTATCTAGATTATCTAGATTATCTACTATCTAGATTATCTATTATCTAGATTATCAAGATTATCTATTATCTAGATTATCTAGATTAAATGTCCCTGACGTATAAATGTCCCTGGCGTACATATGTCCCTGACGTATAAATGTCCCTGACGTATAAATGTCCCTGGCGTATCGTCGTGTGTCGTGTACCGTCGTGTATCGTGTATCGTCGTGTATCGTCGTGTATCGTCGTGTATCGTCGTGTATCGTGTATCGTCGTGTATCGTGTATCGTGTGTCGTGTATCGTGTATCGTCGTGTATCGTCGTGTATCGTCGTGTATTGTCGTGTATCGTCGTGTATCGTGTATCGTGTGTCGTGTATCGTCGTGTATCGTCGTGTATCGTCGTGTATCGTCGTGTATCGTCGTGTATCGTCGTGTATCGTGTATCGTCGTGTATCGTCGTGTATCGTCGTGTATCGTGTATCGTGTATCGTGTATCGTCGTGTATCGTCGTGTATCGTGTATCGTCGTGTATCGTGTATCGTGTATCGTGTATCGTCGTGTATCGTCGTGTATCGTCGTGTATCGTCGTGTATCGTGTATCGTGTATCGTATAACGTCGTGTATCGTGTATCGTGTATCGTGTATCGTATAACGTCGTGTATCGTGTATCGTGTATCGTCGTGTAACGTCGTGTATCGTGTATCGTGTACCGTCGTGTATCGTCGTGTATCGTGTATCGTGTATCGTGTATCGTCGTGTATCGTCGTGTATCGTCGTGTATCGTGTATCGTGTATCGTGTATCGTCGTGTATCGTGTGTCGTGTATCGTGTATCGTCGTGTATCGTCGTGTATCGTGTATCGTCGTGTAACGTCGTGTATCGTGTACCGTGTATCGTCGTGTATCGTCGTGTATCGTCGTGTATCGTCGTGTATCGTCGTGTATCGTCGTGTATCGTGTATCGTGTGTCGTGTATCGTCGTGTATCGTCGTGTATCGTCGTGTATCGTGTATCGTGTATCGTGTATCGTCGTGTATCGTGTGTCGTGTATCGTGTATCGTCGTGTATCGTCGTGTATCGTCGTGTATCGTCGTGTATCGTGTATCGTCGTGTAACGTCGTGTATCGTGTACCGTGTATCGTCGTGTATCGTCGTGTATCGTCGTGTATCGTCGTGTATCGTCGTGTATCGTGTATCGTGTATCGTGTATCGTGTATCGTGTATCGTGTATCGTCGTGTATCGTCGTGTACCGTCGTGTATCGTCGTGTATCGTGTATCGTGTATCGTAGTGTATCGTATATCGTCGTGTATCGTGTGTGTGTGTGTGTGTGTGTGTGTTTAAGATTACTTCGAACTACTATTGTTCTGTCGCAAGCACTTTTCGCAAGTGCTCCTATACAAAGTACCACCGGTCTAGTTTTATACCGGTCTAGTATATATACCTATCAAACAGCCAAATCCTCCCCCATCCTTCCCCAGTCATCCTCATTCCCCGAACCCGAGCCCGAGCCCGAACCCGAGCCCGAGCCCGAACCCGAACCCGAGCCCGAACCCGAACCCGAACCCGAACCCGAACCCGAACCCGAACCCGAGCCCGAACCCGAACCCGAACCCGAACCCGAGCCCGAACCCGAGCCCGAGCCCGAGCCCGAGCCCGAGCCCGAGCCCGAACCCGAGCCCGAACCCGAGCCCGAGCCCGAACCCGAACCCGAGCCCGAGCCCGAGCCCGAGCCCGAGCCCGAGCCCGAGCCCGAGCCCGAGCCCGAGCCCGAGCCCGAACCCGAGCCCGAGCCCGAACCCGAGCCCGAACCCGAACCCGAGCCCGAGCCCGAACCCGAACCCGAGCCCGAGCCCGAACCCGAACCCGAACCCGAACCCGAGCCCGAACCCGAACCCGAGCCCGAGCCCGAGCCCGAGCCCGAGCCCGTGCCCGAGCCCGAGCCCGAACCCGAGCCCGAACCCGAGCCCGAGCCCGAACCCGAACCCGAACCCGAACTCGAGCCCGAACCCGAGCCCGAGCCCGAGCCCGAACCCGAGCCCGAACCCGAACCCGAGCCCGAACCCGAACCCGAACCCGGTGCGACAGAACAATAGTAGTTCGAAGTAATCTTAAACCCGAATTCAGGCTCGGGCTCGGGTTCGGGTTCGGGCTCGGATTCGGGTTCGGGTTCGGGCTCGGGTTCGGGCTCGGGTTCGGGTTCGGGTTCGGGTTCGGGTTCGGGTTCGGGCTCGGGTTCGGGTTCGGGCTCGGGCTCGGGCTCGGGTTCGGGTTCGGGTTCGGGTTCGGGCTCGGGCTCGGGCTCGGGCTCGGGTTCGGGTTCGGGCTCGGGTTCGGGTTCGGGCTCGGGCTCGGGTTCGGGCTCGGGCTCGGGTTCGGGCTCGGGCTCGGGCTCGGGCTCGGGCTCGGGCTCGGGCTCGGGCTCGGGTTCGGGCTCGGGTTCGGGCTCGGGTTCGGGTTCGGGTTCGGGTTCGGGTTCGGGTTCGGGTTCGGGCTCGGGCTCGGGTTCGGGTTCGGGTTCGGGTTCGGGTTCGGGCTCGGGCTCGGGCTCGGGTTCGGGTTCGGGTTCGGGCTCGGGTTCGGGATCGGGCTCGGGCTCGGGCTCGGGTTCGGGTTCGGGTTCGGGTTCGGGTTCGGGCTCGGGCTCGGGCTCGGGCTCGGGTTCGGGTTCGGGCTCGGGTTCGGGCTCGGGCTCGGGTTCGGGTTCGGGCTCGGGCTCGGGCTCGGGTTCGGGTTCGGGTTCGGGCTCGGGTTCGGGTTCGGGCTCGGGTTCGGGCTCGGGCTCGGGTTCGGGTTCGGGCTCGGGCTCGGGCTCGGGTTCGGGTTCGGGTTCGGGCTCGGGCTCGGGTTCGGGGAATGAGGATGACTGGGGAAGGATGGGGGAGGATTTGGCTGTTTGATAGGTATATATACTAGACCGGTATAAAACTAGACCGGTGGTACTTTGTATAGGAGCACTTGCGAAAAGTGCTTGCGACAGAACAATAGTAGTTCGAAGTAATCTTAAACACACACACACACACACACACACACACACACACACACACACACACACACACACACACACACACACACACACACACACACACACACACACACACACACACACACACACACACACACACACACACACACACACACACACACACACACACACACACACACACACACACACACACACACACACACACACACACACACACACACACACACACACACACACACACACACACACACACACACACACACACACACACACACACACACACACACACACACACACACACACACACACACACACACACACACACACACACACACACACACACACACACACACACACACACACACACACACACACACACACACACACACACACACACACACACACACACACACACACACACACACACACACACACACACACACACACACACACACACACACACACACACACACACACACACACACACACACACACACACACACACACACACACACACACACACACACACACACACACACACACACACACACACACACACACACACACACACACACACACACACACACACACACACACACACACACACACACACACACACACACACACACACACACACACACACACACACACACACACACACACACACACACACACACACACACACACACACACACACACACACACACACACACACACACACACACACACACACACACACACACACACACACACACACACACACACACACACACACACACACACACACACACACACACACACACACACACACACACACACACACACACACACACACACACACACACACACACACACACACACACACACACACACACACACACACACACACACACACACACACACACACACGATACACGACGATACACGACGATACACGATACACGACACTCGATACACGACGATACACGATACACGATACACGATACACGACGATACACGACGATACACGACGATACACGACGATACACGATACACGATACACGACGATACACGATACACGACGATACACGATACACGATACACGATACACGACGTTACACGTCGGTACACGATACACGACGTTACACGTCGGTACACGATACACGATACACGATACACGACGTTACACGACGATACACGATACACGGCAATACACGATACACGACGTTACACGATACACGATACACGATACACGACGTTATACGATACACGATACACGATACACGATACACTACGATACACGATACACGATACACGATACACGATACACGACGATACACGACGATACACGACGATACACGACGATACACGATACACGATACACTACGATACACGATACACGACGTTACACGACGATACACGATACACGGCAATACACGATACACGACGTTACACGATACACGATACACGATACACGACGTTATACGATACACGATACACGATACACGATACACTACGATACACGATACACGATACACGATACACGATACACGACGATACACGACGATACACGACGATACACGACGATACACGATACACGATACACTACGATACACGATACACGGTACACGATACACCATACACGACGATACACGACGATACACGATACACGATACACGATACACGATATACGACGATACACGACGATACACGATACACGATACACGATACACGATACACGACGATACACGATACACGACGATACACGATACACGATACACGACGTTACACGACGGTACACGATACACGATACACGACGTTACACGACGATACACGATACACGGCGATACACGATACACGATACACGACGTTACACGATACACGATACACGATACACGACGTTATACGATACACGATACACGATACACGATACACGACGTTATACGATACACGACGATACACGACGATACACGACGATACACGATACACGATACACGATACACGATACACGACGATACACGACGATACACGACGTTACACGATACACGACACTCGATACACGACGATACACGATACACGATACACGATACACGATACACGACGATACACGACGATACACGATACACTACGATACACGATACACGATACACGATACACGACGATACACGATACACGACGATACACGATACACGATACACGATACACGACGTTACACGTCGGTACACGATACACGATACACGATACACGACGTTACACGATACACGATACACGATACACGATACACTACGATACACGATACACGATACACGATACACGATACACTACGATACACGATACACGATACACGATACACGATACACGACGATACACGACGATACACGACGATACACGACGATACACGACGATACACGATACACGACGATACACGACGATACACGACGATACACGATACACGATACACTACGATACACGATACACGGTACACGATACACCATACACGACGATACACGACGATACACGATACACGATACACGATACACGGCGATACACGACGATACACGACGATACACGACGATACACGACGATACACGACGATACACGACGATACACGATACACGATACACGACGATACACGACACACGATACACGATACACGACGATACACGACGATACACGATACACGATACACGACGATACACGACACACGACGATACGCCAGGGACATTTATACGTCAGGGACATTTATACGTCAGGGACATATATACGCCAGGGACATTTATACGTCAGGGACATTTAATCTAGATAATCTAGATAATAGATAATCTAGATAATCTAGATAATAGATAATCTAGATAGTAGATAATCTAGATAATCTAGATAATAGATAATCTAGATAACAATAGCTTCCTTTTTTATAGAAGATATTTTTTTCTGTACACTTTTTGCAAAAAAGGGCTCTGTACGGGACACCGCAATAATTCAGAGAACATTTCAACGCAAAGAGCATCAGGAAATATTGCTTCCTCGCTAAATGAAACCCGAGTAGCCGCATCGAAAAATCCAGCCATTTAATAAAATACCAGAAGCGAAAGCCCTATCAACACATTTCATATTCGTAATTCAAATGTGCAAATCGTACATTATGAAAATAACTTCAAAAAACTACTAAATTACAATCACCGACGAGATATAGAATATATAGACCTATCATCTTATGGGACTTCGTATCTCACGTTCTGAAATACCGACTGTTCAAAAAACCAGAGCACCGACGAGTATCTCGTCGGTGCCGACGCTCGCCGGTGCTGGCGGCACCGACGAGATACTATTAAAGACTACCAGCACCGACGAGTTACTATTAAAGACCGCCAGCCCCTGTGCTATTCAGCGAGACCAGTAACCGGGCGCGACCGGGCGCGGGGATAACGTGGAACTTACAGTGATCTGATATACCACATAGCTAAAAGTTCCACCACCGACGAGATACTCGTCGGTGATTCCGCGCTCTCTACCTAAATAGAACATTTGCTCAAAAAACTAGGTAAATGGATTTAGTCCCGCAAATATTCAATAAAACTAGACCGGTGGTACTTTGTATAGGAGCACTTGCGAAAAGTAAGATACAAGTTGTAAGATACTAGAAGTTCTTACAAATAGAGGATAATACCGATTGCCCAGGTCTCACCACGAGGAGGTTGCTGCGCAAGAGACCCGGAAAGGGAGTCGGAACGAATTCAATATTCCTTCTGGCTCCCTTTCCTAACTACGAGGAACTTATATTAACGCAAAAAGTCGAGTAATTATTGCGGAGCAAAAGGTGTGAATCGGAGAAGAAGTCTCCGATCCACGGGGGACTTAAGGCGAATCAGAGCAGAAGGCCCTGATTCTTTCAAAGAGAGAATCAAGTGCGGATCAGAGCAGAAGGCTCTGGTTCGGGGGTGACGCAACGCGTACAATGCTTGCAGCCCAACTCCAATCAGTAACGATACCCGACGTGTCCTCACCAAGAGCAATGGCCAAGAGACGTGTTCAAACCGTATCCCACTTCTCAAGCAACCACCTGCCACCTTCGGTGAACGTGGGTGGAATTACCGAAAGAGAGTGTGGAATACAGAAATGAACACTATCTCTCAACCACATACTCTCAATGGATCTTCGTCGAATACCGGTACCGACTGGTCAGGTACATACAAGCAAGGTTCGACACAGCAGAAGGCTGTGTCGAAGGAAAAAGACGAGGCGAGGAAAGTGAACTTACGGCAATAATTACTCGACATATTTTCAACGACGATAAATAACGCATTAATAACTAACGCACGCACGCACGCGAGCCAAGCAATTATTGTGGCAAAAAATCTAAATCGCAACACGAGGGAAGAATCAAAGCAGAAGGCCCTGATTCGCAAAGAATAAAACATGAACCAGAGCAGAAGGCTCTGGTTCGGGGGTGACGCTAAGAAAATAATTGCTCGGCAAATCGAACTATATTTAAAAAAAAACTACGCGGCGGTCTTCCTCGATGTCCTGGTCCTGGTCCTTGATGTCCTCGTCCTTGATGGAAACCTAAAAGCTGAAACAAACTAAACTAATAATTAGACACAATAAATACAACAAATTCCCGCACCTACGAGTGCAAGGCTAACCCACCAGCTCACAAAAGCCAAGCTAACCCCGAACACGAGTTGCGGGCAACAAGCGCATCGGGACCCCAGGGACGCGACACCCCGTACTCACTCACGGTCTCTCTACCCGTGAGTGAGCCCCTGAGGGAGCTCTGACCGGAGGAATACCAATTTAAAACGAGAAATACAGACGACGACGATGACGCAAAATGCGATAAGATGCAACTATAAACCCCGTACACGAGTACGGCGTACATACCTCGCACACGAGTGCAAATCTAACCAGCTCACGAGAGCCAACCTAACACCAGCTCACGAGAGCCATACTAACCCCACACACGAGTGCGGCCTATAAGCGCTTCGGGAGCCCCGGGGACGCGAGACCCCGTACTCACTCACGGCCCCAACCGTGAGTGAGCCCCTGAGGGACCTCCGACCCGAGGAATACCAATTTAAAACGAGAAATACAGACGACGACGATGACGCAAAATGCGATGAGATGCAACTATAAACTATAAACCCCGTACACGAATACGGCCTGCATATGTCGCAAACGAGTGCGAATCTAACCAGCTCACGAGAGCCAAACTAACCCCGCACACGAGTGCGGCCTATAGGCGCTTCGGGTAGCCCCGGGGGTCGCGACACCCCGTATTCACTCACGGTTTCCCTATCCGTGAGTGAGCCCCTGAGGGAAATTTCAATTAACATATGAGAAATAATAAACGACGGTGTTCGTTGAATTAGCAGTTGACGGAGAAAATTGTTGAAGGTTTGGCCAAGGGGAAAGAAAGGAATCATTGAAGTACCCTTGACCCACCCCGAGGTAGCTAATAGTAAATTCACACACAATTGAATTAAATACACAAGTTTTTACATTTAGCAAGTCTTAAATTCTCCTATATAATGTTATCGGAAATTCTAAGTGTGCAGCTATTAGCTCGATATTATCCACTATTTGTAAGATACTAGAAGTTCTTACAAATAGAGGATAATACCGATTGCCCAGGTCTCACCACGAGGAGGTTGCTGCGCAAGAGACCCGGAAAGGGAGTCGGAACGAATTCAATATTCCTTCTGGCTCCCTTTCCTAACTACGAGGAACTTATATTAACGCAAGAAGTCGAGTAATTATTGCGGAGCAAAAGGTGTGAATCGGAGAAGAAGTCTCCGATCCACGGGGGACTTAAGGCGAATCAGAGCGGAAGGCCCTGATTCTTTCAAAGAGAGAATCAAGTGCGAACCAGAGCAGAAGGCTCTGGTTCGGGGGTGACGCAACGCGTACAATGCTTGCAGCCCAACTCCAATCAGTAACGATACCCGACGTGTCCTCACCAAGAGCAATGGCCAAGAGACGTGTTCAAATCGTATCCCACTTCTCAAGCAACCACCTGCCACCTTCGGTGAACGTGGGTGGAATTACCGAAAGAGAGTGTGGAATACAGAAATGAACACTATCTCTCAACCACATACTCTCAATGGATCTTCGTCGAATACCGGTACCAACTGGTCAGGTACATACAAGCAAGGTCCGACACAGCAGAAGGCTGTGTCGAAGGAAAAAAAACGAGGCGAGGAAAGTGAAGTTACGGCAATAATTACTCGACATATTTATCGTCGTTGAAAATAACGCATTAATAACTAACGCACGCACGCACCCGAGCCGAGCAATTATTGGGGCAAAAAATCTAAAGCGCAAAACGAGGGAAGAATCAAAGCAGAAGGCCTTGATTCGCAAAGAACAAAACATCAACCAGAGCAGAAGGCTCTGGTTCGGGGGTGACGCGACGCGTACAATGCTTGCAGCCCAACTCCAATCAGTAACGATACCCGACGTGTCCTCACCAAGAGCAATGGCCAAGAGACGTGTTCAAACCGTATCCCACTTCTCAAGCAACCACCTGCCACCTTCGGTGAACGTGGGTGGAATTACCGAAAGAGAGTGTGGAATACAGAAATGAACACTATCTCTCAACCACATACTCTCAATGGATCTTCGTCGAATACCGGTACCAACTGGTCAGGTACATACAAGCAAGGTCCGACACAGCAGAAGGCTGTGTCGAAGGAAAAAAAACGAGGCGAGGAAAGTTAAGTTACGGCAATAATTACTCGACATATTTATCGTCGTTGAAAATAACGCATTAATAACTAACGCACGCACGCACGCGAGCCGAGCAATTATGGAGGCAAAAAATCTAAATCGGAAAACGAGGGAAGAATCAAAGCAGAAGGCCTTGATTCGCAAAGAACAAAACATGAACCAGAGCAGAAGGCTCTGGTTCGGGGGTGACGCTAAGAAAATAATTGCTCGGCAAATCGAACTATATTTAAAAAAAAACTACGCGGCGGTCTTCCTCGATGTCCTGGTCCTGGTCCTGGTCCTTGATGTCCTCGTCCTTGATGGAAACCTAAAAGCTGAAACAAACTAAAATAATTATTAGACACAATAAATAAAACAAATTCCCGCACCTACGAGTTCAAGGCTAACCCACCAGCTCACAAGAGCCAAGCTAACCCCGAACCCGAGTTGCGGGCAACAAGCGCATCGGGGCCCCAGGGACGCGACACCCCGTACTCACTCACGGACAGAGAGACAGTCCGTGAGTGAGCCCCTGAGGGTCCTCCGACCGGAGGAATACCAATTTAAAACGAGAAATACTGACGACGACGATGAGGCAAAATGCGATGAGATGCAACTATAAACTATAAAACCCGTACACGAGTACGGCCTGCATATATCGCAAACGAGTGCGAATCTAACCAGCTCACGAGAGCCAAACTAACCCCGCACACGAGTGCGGCCTATAGGCGCTTCGGGTAGCCCCGGGGTCGCGACACCCCGTACTCACTCACGGTTTCCCTATCCGTGAGTGAGCCCCTGAGGGAAATTTCAATTAACATATGAGAAATAATAAACGACGGTGTTCGTTGAATTAGCAATTGACGGAGTTAAATTGTTGAAGGTTGGGCCAAGACTAAAGAAAGGAATCATTGAAGTACCCTTCACCCACCTCGAGCTAGCTAATAGTAAATTCACACACAATTCAATTAAATACCCAAGTTTTTACATTTAGCAAGTCTTAAATTCTACTATACAATGTTACCGGAAATTCTAAATGTGCAGCTATTAGCTCGATATTATCCACTCTTTGTAAGATACTAGAAGTTCTTACAAATAGAGGATAATACCGATTGCCCAGGTCTCACCACGAGGAGGTTGCTGCGCAAGAGACCCGGAAAGGGAGTCGGAACGAATTCAATATTCCT
This sequence comes from Lasioglossum lativentre, assembly GCA_916610255.1. Lineage (NCBI taxonomy): Eukaryota > Metazoa > Arthropoda > Insecta > Hymenoptera > Halictidae > Lasioglossum > Lasioglossum lativentre. The sequence continues at coordinate 29,502,510 of OU744355.1, read as the reverse complement.
TCTGGCTCCCTTTCCTAACTACGAGGAACTTATATTAACGCAAGAAGTCGAGTAATTATTGCGGAGCAAAAGGTGTGAATCGGAGAAGAAGTCTCCGATCCACGGGGGACTTAAGGCGAATCAGAGCAGAAGGCCCTGATTCTTTCAAAGAGAGAATCAAGTGCGAACCAGAGCAGAAGGCTCTGGTTCGGGGGTGACGCAACGCGTACAATGCTTGCAGCCCAACTCCAATCAGTAACGATACCCGACGTGTCCTCACCAAGAGCGATGGCCAAGGGACGTGTTCAAACGATATCCCATTTACTCTAGCAACCACCTGCCACCAGGCAACGAACAATCGTTGAGGTGAACTCGGGTGGGATTACAGAAGAGACGATTTTTCACTTAACAGTGTAACACGATGAACACTGCCTCTCAGCCACCCACTCTCGATGTATCAACGCCGAATACCGCTACCAACTGGTCAGGTACATACAAGCAAGGTCCGACACAGCAGAAGGCTGTGTCGGAGTCAAAAAAACGAGCCGAGCAAAGTGAAGTTACGGCAATAATTACTCGACATATTTACAAACGAGGATATACAATCTTAATAATTAACGCACGCACGCAGATCGAGCAATTATTGCCGACAAGTAATCAAAGCAGAAGGCTTTGATTTGCAAAGAAGAAACATGAACCAGAGCAGAAGGCTCTGGTTCGGGGGTGAAACTAAGACAATAATTGCTCAGCAAATATAATTAACTTAAAAATACGCCGCAGTCTTCGATGGTGTGTCCTCTTCGTTCGATGTGTCATCTTCGTTTGATGTGTCCTCTTCTTCGACGTTAGAAATAGAAACAACGATGATCAAAATGGGACGAGATGAAAATATGAACCCCGTACACGAGTACGGCCTACAAGCGCTTCGGGTTGCCCCGGGGACGCGACACCCCGTACTCACTCACGGTTTCCCTATCCGTGAGTGAGCCCCTGAGGGACATCCGATCGGAGGAATACCAATTTTAAATCAGAAATATGCATTTTGAGAAGACTGAAAGTTCCGACGGAAATTTCATTTACTATATCAGAAATAATAAACGACGGTGTACGTTGAATTAACAGTTGACGCAGAACATTGTTGTAGGAGGGCCAAGGGTAATCAACAAAAGCATTGTAGAACCCTTGGCCCACCCTGTGCTATAAAGCGGACAACCCTCACAATTAAAAAGAAAATTGTTTAACTTACCATTGTTGAAATTGTGTCAGCTGGATGACTAGTGGTCAGCCTCTGGTCAGTGACTGGTCAGCCAAGTTGTCAGCCAGGTTGTCAGCCCGGTGGTAAATCACACTGGTAAATCGCACTGTTAAACCGCACTGTTAAACCGCACTGTTAAACCGCACTGTTAAACCGCACTGTTAAACCGCACTGTTAAACCGCACTGTTAAACCGCACTGTTAAACCGCACTGATAAACCGCACTGATAAACCGCACTGATAAACCGCACTGTTTAAATCGCACTGTTAAATCGCTCTGTTAAATCGCACTGTTTAAATCGCACTGATAAATCCCACTGTTAAACCGCACTGTTAAACCGCACTGTTAAACCGCACTGTTAAACCGCACTGTTAAACCGCACTGTTAAACCGCTCTGATAAACCGCACTGATAAATCACAGTGTTAAATCGCACTGTTAAATCACTCTGTTAAATCGCACTGTGTGACGCAAAGGATTCGCAGTGGTAGGTTTTGGAATTAATAAGGATATCTGGGAACACAGGATATATTTTTCGAAAAATTAGTTAACAAGTATTAGGAAAGTGGAGCTTTGTACAAAGGTAAAATTGGACGAAGGTTAGCAACGAAATTCTAGATTGACTCTAAATTCAATATTACACGATTCCTCCATCAGGCGTCCGGTTTGTTTCAACCGTACTCTCCTTCTGGGGAATCGGTGATGACTCGAATCTCCTGAAATCTCCTGAATTCTCCTGTCCGTTCGGCGGCCGGCCTCCATGGCCGTCCTCTCCGAAGCGTACAGAAGAACCAAGGGTCCTATCTTACAACGATAGCTCGGATTTGCCTGGAGACCTCTGCTCGTTCGGCGGCCGGCCTTCATGGCCGTCCTCTCCGAAACGTCCAGAGGACCCGGGTGATCCTACACTCAAACGGCCAGGAAGCTACCCTGTACTCTCCTCTCGGCGGGCGGCCGGCCTTCATGGCCGTCGACTCCCGGAAAGGCGTCCAGGTGCAACCCCTGTCCTCTCCTGGGCTGCTGGGCGTCCGATAGCATAGCTTCGTACTCTCCCAAACCTAAGGGCGGCCGTGGTCTTACCTCGTCCTCTCCCAAAGGCGCAGCGAAAAGTGCCCGCTCCGCGATACTCTAGCGGTACTTATATCGTTTCGTTGCTAACCGTATCAACAACGCGTTACTAATGAATTTCGAAGTTTCTCGACTCCAGGGTCTTCTAGAAGATTCGGCCACGGCGCGATTCTTCTGTCGTTCAGGGTGGTGCCGAGGCGCTCCGGCGCCCCTGAGATCGTCTCGTTACAACTGTTTAAATCACACTGATAAATCCCACTGTTAAATCGCACTGATAAATCCCACTGATAAATCCCACTGTTCAATCGCACTGGTAAATCGCACTGGTAAATCGCACTGGTAAATCGCACTGGTAAATCGCACTGGTAAATCGCATTGGTAAAGCGCATTGGTAAAGTGCACTGGTAAATCGCACTGGTATATCACACTGGTATATCGCACTGGTATATCACAGGTAAATCGCTAGTAAACCACTTGTTAGCCTCTGGTTAGCCTCTGGTCAGTCACTCGCAGGTCTGTCCTTGGTCCTCCGCAGGTTTGTCCCTGGTCCTCCGCCGATTCTCCGCAGGTCCTCCGCCGGTCCTCCGCAGATCCTTCTGGTCGCGGAGCCCCACCGCTCCTGCCGCAATCACTGGCCCGTCTGACTAACAGAGTGCGCGCCGAGTTCAGGCGCACCTGCGCTGCGCGGTGATGTGAAACTGTCCCCACTCCAACTAATATCGATTGATTTCGATCGCCGTGATAGTAATTATTGATAAATGTATTATTTCTGGCTGTTTAATGTTTATAACAATTCCTTTTGCCAACGATGTCGACAAGCACTCCCTTGACCACCTTGCTATCTAGTTTTTTAGTAAAAGTAGGTAATAAAACTCGAGGCACAGAATAATTTTTAAACCATGAACATTCGCACGCATTAATTTATTGAACACAATACACTGATAAATTTATTATTTCGAACTGGTTAATATTTACAATAATTCCTTTTACCACCGATGTCGACAAGCACTCCCTTGACATTTTTTCCATGTAATTTTTTACAGTAAAGTCTTACTCTGTTTTTCAACATACTTCTGTTCCCACAGATCGATTTTTGGAACAATTATGTATAAAAACAACTGAAGGAAATAATGCTCATCGTTTATGAAATATTTTTATATTATATCGCCTTATTATATATTTTATAAATAATTTTATTCAACAAATAAAGATAATTTGTTTTATTCGAAGCGGATTAATTCGAACTTTGAATAATTTTTTCATCTTTTATTCGAAGCCGTTGAAAAAATCTTCGAATAATTTTTGCCAGCTCGAATAACTGGCGACGAGGCGAAACGAGCGCTGAACTTGAAAGACCAGCGACAGCGATCAACCAAAGCTGGAAATTAAACCATTCGACGCGGAAATTCTGCGGGAAGGTTCTCCCACAAATTTCATTCCAAAAAGTCGATTCGTTCAAAAGTTGTGACGAAATTAGTGATCATAGTAATTTTGTGGACTTAGGCCAAATGGGGAAAATGGCATCAACCGAGAACGGCTGCACTTAGAGAGCTGAATCTTGAACCATTCATCATTATATTATATATTTATACATATTATACCGCAAAAAAATTTAGGGAAAGATCGAAAGGATTGACGATTTGTAATCCTGGTGAACAATGCTTTCATTGCGATGAAAAAATATATTAGAAGCTATTATTACGTGCATTAAATAATGAAGGAGTTTCATTAATAGCTTTTTTCAATAAATTGAAAGTGAAGTAATAATTGAAGACTATTAATTTTTCCTTATTAATTTGAAAAAAGATGTTAAATAACAAAGTTTAATTGGGAAGATATATTGGTACTCACGTTCTCTGCTGCTTGAAGAAAGTACAACTCGTTGCGTCTCAAACTCGACTATATCGATCTCGGCTATCGATATCATCGTTGAATCGATGGATCCTTCTCACACAGGCTATATGACTGAAAGAATAAACTCAATAATTTTTCAAACGACCAATCGTCCAAGTCTAAATCCTAATTAATAGGAAATAAATAATTCAAGTTGAATATAAAATTAAAATTAATTTGAACGGAAAATAAATAAATAATTAAAAATATAAATACAATTGATCGTCGAGACACAAGAATAAATTATCGCGAGAATAATTTATCCCCCCCCCCGAAGGTTCCCTTAAAAATATTGAATACATATTAAAGTATTTCTCCGAGAATCGTTTTTATTGCGCCATAAAAGATTTCATGAAATACCAGGGGAGGAAAGAGAGAGAAGGGGCACAACGACATCTTACTATTTTAATTTGTGACTGAATGAATGTTATACAAATAAATATGTTAGTACTTACATTTTCTCCACCTCGAAGCGGATGTGATATCTTTTGAAGGATGGATGGATTGATGGATGGTTTTCCCTTTGGCTCTGTAACAGGAAGAACAAATTTATTTAAATTCAATCGATCAACCGTCAAACAATAAATCTGAATCAGTAGAAAAGAGAAACACTTTACCATCGTTCGCACGCAAGTGACAGAAATTAGACGTGAGAGAAAGATCGCAGGAACGACCGATAACGGCAAGCAGGGAGAATCGATCGCGTATCGATCGATCGCGACATGCTTCACGCGGCATTCGTAAAGCGCGAGATTCAAACCTCAACAAAGTACTACAATGTAAAATCAAAACTAAATAAACTAGATTTCTGTTGCACGATAGAACACAAATAACAAATTCGTTTAAATTAAATCGATTGTCGTGATCCAAGAGAAAATTATCGCGAAAGGCAATGACACGATTGCAGAAAATATATAAATCGTTGAAAAATACATAATTCACTTAAATACAGAATTAATTTTAAAAATAATGAGAATCCAAATAAATAATCTTGATACCTATCAAGCGGATGAAACAAGACAACGGTACTCACCACGTAGCGGTCACCGTATTGCGTCGTTCACTTGTACGCTTTCTGCGTCTCGATAACAAACGACGCGAGTGTCACGATCACTCACAAAAACTCACGCGTGTTCATCTTTTCACCCTCATTATACGAATGATACTGCGTCCAAAACCTTGGGTCCGCGAGAGTCGCAGGTACGGCGCGGCGCGGCGGTGGGAAGGCTAATCTAGCGAATTTTTAATTGGTGGAGAGAAATGGGACCGATGCGGGGGGAGGCTCGGCGATCGGTCCATCGGATTCATACCTAGGAACATAAATTCCCTTCGAGACGTCACGTTCCGAGAACTGTCCCACTAACATACCAATAGACAGTGTGACTAGTTACGTCACGATCCGTACTATGCATTCTTATTGGAATTTTCGAACGTTTCAGGGTGGTGGATCGCACTTTATGATAGGAACATTTGGGTTTAAACGAAAGTCGAGAGAATATAAACATAAAATTAAAATATATTATCATAATATAAATTATCCGCGGTACTAAATCTGTTTACCTACGTCACTGCCGCAGTCTTACGTGGTTCACAAAAAATTGTTCTATTTAGGTAGAGAGCGTGGAAGATACTCGTCGGTTGTGGAACTTTTAGCGGTGTGGTATTTCAGATCACTGTAAGTTCCACGTTATCCCCGCGCCCGGTCGCGCCCGGTTACTGGTCTAGCTGAATAGCACAGGGGCTGGCGGTCTTTAATAGTATCTCGTCGGTGGCACAGGGGCTGGCGGTCTCGTCGGTGGCCAAATCATTAATTCAAATATCTACCGGTAGATGGCGCTGGTATTCAATTTTTTGCACTTACCATTAGAGATATCTAGTTACCGACCTGATATCAGCAGTCGGTAACGTTCGGCTAACAGTTTGAGCGTTTTGCCGCTGCATGAAATGGCGCTGTACGGACGTTTGAAGAGAGCAAATGATTCGTGCCGGATTATACATTGTCTCTTATGGGGAGAACGGCAAGAATCATTTGCGCTGTTCTTTCTAAAAGCTATAAGTTTGAATTTCTCGATTTTTCGACGTAATCTCAAACTTTCTTACGAACTGCAATCTCATATGCTCTCTGGTAAAAATTGTATCACACATTAAAGTAGTAAAAAGATTTATTTACTATAAAAAGGCGCTGACACCTGTACATACACAGTAAAAAAACAATATTGCATACTAAAACAATGTACAAGGACAAATATAAACAAAGTGGACAAAAACCGTGTATAGATTATACAGAATGAATTCGCCGTTCGAACTAGATCTCATTAAATGACAAAAAAAGTTTGTCAGAAAATATAACACGAGATCTAATTTTCATCTTCACCTTCGCCTGCATCTGTCGAGTCCATGCCAACTTCTTCGTAATCCTTTTCCAAGGCAGCTAAATCTTCTCTGGCTTCGTTGAATTCGCTTTCGTCCATACTTTCGGCAACATACCTGAGCATAATTTAAAAAAAAAAGATAACCATCTTCACTGCAATTCGAAGGATGGAGGTTAATTAAAATATAAAAATTAGGGATGAAAATTTACCAATGAACGAATGCTCTTTTTCCGAACATCAAATCGAATTTCCTGTTCAGCCGCGTCCAGGCCTCTGCGATCGCAGTTGTGTTTGCAAGCATCGCCATTGCTCTTTGCACTTTGGCTAGATCACCTCCTGGCACTACGGTTGGTGGCTGATAATTGATACCCACCTGGAAATTAAATTATTAAATTACCTATTGAGTTAATTAACTGTTCGAAACTACCTAAAAGTTAGTAAGATTTTCAAAAATATTTGAAGATTCTCAAGCAATTTATCTGAAGAAGAGCGAGTAGTCATATTAAATTCCTGTATCTATCATCAGGCAAATAAAAATCTCTCTCCCCTCGAATTACAATAAAAACAATTTACATCAAAAAGCCAAGCAGTACCTTAAACCCAGTGGGACACCAATCCACAAACTGAATAGCTCTCTTAGTTTTAATCGTGGCAATGGACGCATTAACATCTTTAGGCACCACGTCCCCTCTATACAACAAGCAACAAGCCATATATTTCCCTCTCTGAGGGTTGCATTTGACCATTTGCATGGCAGGTTCGAAGCACGAGGAAGTCAGTTCCATGACGGTCAGTTGCTCGTGATAAGCCTTCTCGATGGAAACTATGGGCGCGTACGTCGCCAGAGGGAAATGAATCCTTGGATAGGGTACAAGGTTCGTCTGGAACTCCGTTAGGTCAACGTTTAGGGCCCCGTCGAACCTCAATGACGCCGTGATGGAGGAAACGATCTGTCCAATTAATCTGTTCAAGTTCGTGTAGGTTGGTCGTTCAATATCCAAGTTCCGTCTGCAGATATCGTAAATTGCTTCGTTGTCCACCAGGAACGCGCAATCGGAGTGCTCCAATGTCGTGTGCGTGGTTAGTATAGCGTTATAAGGTTCTACAACAGCAGTGGAAATCTGTGGCGATGGGTAGATGGCGAATTCAAGTTTTGCTTTTTTCCCATAGTCCATCGATAGTCGTTCCATCAGCAAGCTTGTAAATCCAGAGCCGGTGCCACCACCGAATGCATGGAAGATCAAGAAACCTTGAAGACCGCTGCACATGTCCGCGATCTTGCGGATCCTGTCCAGGACTAGCTCGATGATCTCCTTTCCTAAGGTGTAGTGACCTCTCGCGTAATTATTTGCTGCGTCCTCTTTGCCAGAGATTAGCTGCTCGGGGTGGAAGAGTTGATGATAGGTCCCAGTACGGACTTCGTCTAAAGAGAATTTTTGGCATTTTAGTGAATTATGATTACGTGGTTTATGTCTATTGACTAGGAAGATAGGTATCTAGAGCAGGGGTCAGGGGATTAATATTGTTTAGTTAAGTTAGTTAAGTTTAATTAATATTAAAGTAGTATTCTTTACATGAACAAATTAAAAATAATTCAAATTACGCACTATATCGCAACGGCCGAGTTGAGAATAATGACCGCACATGGTGGTCACTTCCTAATAAAAAAAATTTGACATTGTTTTTTTTTTGTTGCTCTATGAGTAGAATTACCATGTAAATATCTTCGAGTTTGCTACCCGGCCCGCCGAGTCTAAAAATTTTAGGATCTGGTCCTTTCCAAAAAAAGGTTGCCGACCCCTGATCTAGAGGAAAACTAATCGGCAGAATAATTAAGGGGGATACTTCGACTAGTTGATTTAAAAATATGTTCCCGTATGAATTTTTGAACTTTCCAGGGCTTAAATTAATGGTAATACTTTATAATAAATGCGCATAGGTTTAAAAAGAAATACGAACTGAAAAATTGAGAAAAACCCGACCCACAGCTTGCAGAATTTCCTTTTGAAGGCTTACCTATGACTGTAGGTTCGAGATCCAAAAATACAGCTCGCGGAACGTATTTTCCACCACCGGTTTCGCTGAAGAATGTTTGGAAGCCTTCGTCGCTGGAGCAACTTTGTGGAGGAAGCATGCCATCGGGTTGAATGCCATGTTCTAGACAGTATAATTCCCAACAGGCATTTCCCATTTGGACGCCGCCTTGGCCGATGTGGACTGACAGTACTTCACGCTAATAAATTGAAAAAACTTTGTAATATGTGTTCAATTTTGCAGGATAATTAAAAATCTACAGTTTAATTTTCAAATGGAATAGTTTTGGTGTAGGAATGGTGGAGATTGAATCAAGAATAAGTGTATCTGTTTTCGGCATTTTTGGAAAATTCGAATTGTTAAATTATAAAAATTTGAGTGTAAGTATTTTGTATTTGTACTGTAAAAGTGTGGGAGATGATTAATTACCATTTTGGCTAGTTGTTCAAGATTTTACGGAAGGGAAGATGAAACGATGTTGATGGAGCGGACGTATGAATCCAATTGAAGGATTGCTATTTTGTTAGAGAATTTTGTTTTCGTTGCTGGGACACGGAGCCATTAGGCGAAATGCACATCGCGAATTTTTGCAAAGATGAAAAAATATATGAACTGAATAGATTGCAATGTATGTGTGTAATAAAAGAAAGAGAAAGATACCCTATTGCGCGTCTTTGTTTCTTTTTATTTTTCTCCTTTCATTAACTGTTAAAACACAATCTATCTTTATCAAAATCTCTTATAGTGATTTATACAATGTAGTTATTAATGTGTACGTTAGCTATACCCTGTCAAATTATTTTTTAAAGAGGCTGCAAGATGTAGAAATAGAATGAGGATTAAAATAAACATTTACATGGAAAGAAATTGATTTAGTTAAAATCGCTTAAAATTATTACGAAAAATAAGTAAATCACTTTTAATTATTTTCACGTATTATCGAATTACGGTTTTCGAGAGCCGATTTTTAAAATAGAGGAAAATTATATATTTGATTGTATGCTCTGTGCAATAACTTTAGAAGATATTTATTCTTTTGACAATAAATTGAATTTATTCATTATTGTTTGTTCAATAAACAGAGGCAGCTTTTAAAATCGATTAGAATGTGAGACGTGTTTGCTAGTTTTGCAAATTTTAGATACCTTGTGTAATTTATACATAAATCTTTGGAAGTTTATGGCATTATAAAACGATAATGCTTCGTTTGATTCGTTAAGGGTAGTCACCCCTGTTCCAAGGACAGTTTTGCATCGTGTACCAGCAGACGAGGTGGCCGAGAGGTTAAGGCGTTGGACTGCTAATCCAATGTGCTCTGCACGCGTGGGTTCGAATCCCATCCTCGTCGATTACTTTTTATATTTTAACAGATCATATTATTTCATTCATTATTATAAAGTCTGTTAAATAACACCTTAAACTAGCTCCTTACTATGTACATTAATTAATTATTCGAACATGTAATAATGATTTTGTACGATGTAACACAATGCAGCACAATGCATCCTCTAATTGCACATGAGACAGAAAATAAATATTTTTGCAAACTGTAGCAAAATAAATTGTTTTAATCTAGTATAAAATGAAGTTCCATCATTTCTAAAATTATGTGTCACCGAATATTCACTAACTCATAATTTTGACCGTGAAAAATGAATTTCTCGTAATTTACAGTAATATACCCCAAAATGTCATAGAAAATATGCAAAAATTGATTTCAAAAATTGAAAATAAGTTAAATTACAGTCCCCTTTCTCATGCCGAAATTGCAAAATAATGTCGAGGAAGTACAGAACGTGTCACAAATCTTGTTCTGTCTCGAATTTACATTTTTTGCCTGTCGCAATTCATCATTTTCTTGTCGCAATCAGACTCTCGTCATTTTCTACTGTATCAACGATCGAGGTTGTAGAGAACTATAACCATGTATTGATTTAACAACAGACATTGCACGCAGTCGCCACAGCCACACATATTGGCTAAGTTCTACGACGTAAAGTAAACGTCATAACCGACGTCATAACCAACCATACATCAATAAATTAAATAAATAAAAAAGCTAAATTACGAAAGAGCAGAATTCGATGTTTTGAAGTGGTCGGAATAGCAAATTGCCTTGAACTGTCAAAACGCTAGAACAAATAAAAGACAGACACCTTCTTCCTTTTCGTCGCAACTAACCCTTGTGACCTTGGCATCATCAGGAGATTAGCCTTCGAGGTATGAACTGTATAGATCACAAAAAGAAAAATTCGATTTTTGGAGTGTTTAATTGACGAACTTATTTTGGGGCACTGAAGTACAGAAGAAGCAAAAAGACATTTTTCTTCTCAGCTGTATTAACATTTGTGACTTTATCTTTGGCGGGAGAGATGCATATATTAAAAAAAATCAAAATTTTCAGAGCCCCCCGAGCAGAAAGGGGACCAAGACCCTCTCAAAAGAAAAATATCTCTCCCCTCTCGTCTGCAGCATCACCGGCGACCGCAGCGCGCAATTTATCACCAAAATCTGAATCCGAGATCATCGAGTACACGGCTTGTAACAAGTTAAAAAAACATTGATTTTCGGAGCCTCGATGGCAGGGAGTCCGCTTGACTCACCGCGCCACTCGAAAGAGAAAGACCCGTTCTGCCCCCTCCATCGGTTCCCTCGAACAACACACACGTGGGCCCTGGCTCCTACATGCGAACGTCTCGGTGCAAGTAAACCTGGCCGGTTAACCGATTCATAGATCCCCCACCTCGGCTGATTTAAGTTAGACTTGATCTTGATTTCCGAAAGTGAGTAACGGCAGTCGGGTGGTAGTCAGCGCGGCGTTAGTACCTCGTCGAGATAGAGAAAGAGAAATTTGACTGTCAAAAGGGGAAACAACGCGTGTCCAGTTCAACTGTCAACGCTGTCATGACATACATCCGCGCGTCCATTTACGGTTTCGACGATCGATAGTTAGGAATCCTCGGCCGGCAGTACGTTACGAGCGATCGCAGCGGTTTCGTGTCCGCGTGTGCTCCATGATGTCCCGATAGAGACAGCTCTCTTGCAGAGATCGATACGCGTCGCTCTCGATAGGTCTCCGCGCCGAAAAACACGTCCGCCGCGGTTAGGTCGACGCTTAGATCAATTCGCACGCACGCACGCCGAGGAAACGTGCTCCCGGCACAGCAGCTCCGAGAAAGTTGCAGACAAGCATCGCGACGATAAGCGAAAAAAAGAGAGGAACCAGGATCTCGAGACAACATTCGTCTTTGACATTAACCCCGTTATCGCACCGGAAGTACTGTGTCGCGAGTGATCTTAATAGAGTCTCTGTCCAGTGATCCATAATCTATAACGATCTTCAGGAAAAAGATCTTTAGGGTGGATTGTTTTGGAACTTGAAGACCGTATACGTGGTTCGCGTTTCACTTTCGGGGATAATTCCGCGAGGTAAGTAGACCGGAAGTTCGGGCTTTTGATTCGAAGATTATGGGAATGTTGGTATATATGGCTGCCGGTGAATGTCTTCGAACGGTTTGAAGAAATGAAGCCGGTGGTTCGTTGTGAGAAGATTGTGTTCTTGCGAAATTCACAACTGTAATGAGCACACTGTGAATTTTAAAGGCAATTTCAAACAATGATTAACACTAAACCTAACGAGCACTATGAGTAACTAACATGAATTGCTTTATGAGAATTACAAGATTGAGTTAATCTATTCTTGCTATTTTAATGTAGGTTTGATTTAAGAAATTTATTCAATTTATGAAAGAATCTTAATGAGCACACTGTGGATTTTAAAGGCGATTTCAAACAATGATTAACACCAAACCTACCGAGCACTATGAGTAACTAACATGAATTGCTTCATGAGAATGACAAGATTGAGTTCATCTATTCTTGCTATTTTAATGTAGGTTTGATTTAAGAAATTTATTCAATTTATGAAAGAATCTTAAAATAAAAAATCTGATAAGAAATATATTAAAAAAAAGAATTTGTCGATATATCATTTCCAGCATATTAGTATTGTTAATGGACTGCGGGTTTTCATGAGAAATAAAAATTATTTGCACGAATTGGAAGGAGCAAGAATTAAATAAAAATACACTTAATAATTTTAATAAATTGACAGTACGATATTCTTGAATCACATATTTTGTATGAGAATGCCAAGATTGAGTCTATCTATCCTTGCTATTTTCATTGTAATGTAGGCTTGATTTAAGAAATTTATTCAATTCTTAATAAGTACATGACAATCTTAAAATAAAAATCCGATAAGAAATATAATTAAAAAAAAAGAATTTGTCGATATATCATTTCCAGCATATTAGTATTGTTGGGGGACTGCGGGTTTCCATGAGAAATAAAAATTATTTGCACGAATTGCAAGGAACAGGAGTTGAATAAAACTTCAGTTAATAATTTTAATAAATTGACGATAGTATGATATTCATTGATTTCATATTTTTGTTATGGAAACAATTTGCAATCTGTTGAGAAATTAATATTGGAGTGTTGCAATTTAGGTTCCTAAAGAACGAAGTGTTTATTTGTATTATTTATTACGTGTGGTGATATCACGCTTCGAGAAGTGGAAGAAATATTGCACAGCGAAATTCGAGCTGCAAAATATGCTCACGTGTTTCATTCAATGGAGCGAATTCTTTCTATACCCGTTTTAATGCTCAACTTATACTTTCGTGTGATCATCTGATCCCTTTATGTACTGTTTGAAGCAATTGCAATGAAAACGTTTTCGTGACAAAAGAGGATTAACCCTGCTGCGTTGTTCGTGTCTATTTGACACGTTGCACATTTTTGTTTCAATAATTAAATGAATTCACTCTGAATGCTACGTCTCATTAACATGAAAATAGGAAGTATCCAATTTTAATAATGAATATTTGTGCTAACATATTCACTGTAGAAAATGTGGTTCTGATCTTTGAAAGAGCACTCGGTACCATTCATCTTAACTTTTAAATTGCGTCCGTGTCCTTAGTTGTAATTTCTCGAATTCGCTTGACTCATTTCGATGCACAAATTTTTCTGATTCGACTTCCGATGTCAATTAATAAAATCATTTGTAGCCCCTAATTGTTCTTTCGCGATAATGCCAGGTCTTATTAACAATGGTGGCACGATGGCAGAACATTAGGAAGCGTGTTGCATAATGGAAGAAACGAGGAAGAGGGTACTTAGCTCGCCACCTAATTTATGAAACGTAAAGGAGGATACTGCAAACATCATTGAGAGCCGTGAAACGTCCAAGGAAACCGATGTTTCAATTAATTATCCTCCGCCGGTGCTACAATGACCGGCAAGATTCGTTCGGGGCCTTATTCACGAAAATACGCCTAGGAAACGTTGCGCAACGAGATACGTGGCGCGCGAAACAACACACGTACTCGAACTCAAAGTCAAGTGCGTTGTAAGCACATGCATGCCGCATCAACGAAAATAATTTATCGTCTTGGTAAAAAATATAAACCATCAGAGAGGCCGCGGGAATAGCGGCATAGGTTAATAAAGCTCTCTTTTTGCTACGGAGTTGTTCTCCGTATTGCGATTTGCATCGCAGTAAACAATTAATACGCGATCGTAAAACTTTGGAATCACTTTAATGGTGCCACGAGTGCTGCGAGATTTTCATGTTTCCCCACTTCTTTGGAGTACAGTGAGTATTCGATCTAAGAAAAACAAATATACCCCGCGAGAGGTCAAGTAGCTGCGTCGAGGGTGCGAGTCTTGTCCGGACCTGTCCGGAGCGCGATAGTGGGAGTAGCCGATTCTACGTCATCGTCTCTCGGAGCACTAGGCCTGGTTTAATTGACTGTACGATCTAATAAATAGCACGGAATCGAGGGTTTCTCTTAGATCGAACTTTTACTGTAGTATAAATTTTGTTGTATCATTGAGTTTGAAACTGGAATCGAAACAGTAGCAACGATTGCGACCGCAACTGCAAGCCAAGGGAAACAGCGAACCGCAACCGCAATTACTATCGACGTTAAAATCTTGGCCACAAATATCGACGAATATGTCTCACCTAATATACCTAGATTAATAAATTTTTTATTAGTCAAATTTGTACTCCTTCCCTAATGTCAGGAATTGTTTATATCACTAGTGTGCTCGTATATTAGCTATGGTCAATTAAACAATTTTGCAGCTACGAACGTATAACAATTTAATTCTTGGCACTTGTCTGCTCCTTTTTGTCGTATGCGAGTAATCTGCGTATGTATTGAGCTGGTTTTTCGTTGGAGCATTATCAAGAAATACGACGCTCGTAAAACTATCGACGTAACATGAATACGGAGTTGTTTAATAGCTTATGTTAATGACATTTTGTTAGAATGTTTCATTTTTCATTATCCTCAGGGCAAGTTCCAGAAGCAATTGTTTGTCTCTCACATTCGAGTAATCAATCAAGATGTACGTATGTATTACTCTTTTTTTACGAAGGGTGTCCATAAAATATTGCAATTACGAAGACTGCACCCGACAATTGGTTGTTGCAAACCTGCTGAAACTCTGGAGATCGACTTTCTCCAATACAGAAAATATATAACCTGAAAAAGATTGAAAACAATGTGGCCAATCGCAATAAATAATTTCTTGACTGCAAAGAGGAGCTGCAACATTAAAATCTGACGAAAAACGGAGTAAAATATGCAAATTACAGAGATGACATTGTTTTGATAGAAATTTTAATGCAAATATAATTTTTCACAAAAGTTTCATTCGATCAATGGAACCAGTGGATATTAAAAATATCTCCTGAATTTTCAGAATACGTATACAGATCTGCAAAATATATTTACAAAATTTTTCAATATATGTATAGGCTCACATATAAAGATAGTAAAAATCAACTTTTAGTATTTTCTCTGCAATTTTTGCAAACCGATTGTTCTAACTTCTAAAAAAAAATCCAAGTCGTACGGTCCAATATTAAAGAAGTTATCGTCCTTTTAAGAGTGACAGAATATGAATGGTAGTCGCTGTATATTGTAGACGTTTAAGAGATAACAATCTCACGTGTAATTTGGCGTCGTTCGAAAATTCCACAGATCCCGCGTCGGCCAAAAACCCGTTCCAGCTCCAGCTGCTGTTTTACTTTCTTCCAGTGGTTCGATCCACGAAAGTGACGCAAAAATGAAGGGTTCGGGCCCGCGCCGAACGGAGCACCGTCAAAAACTAATCGTGAGACCCCTCTCGACGTCAATTTCTCCGGCGAATTTACTTTCTACATTCGCCTATTTTCGTTCGCGATCGCCTCGCGCAGATTCTGCGTCTTACTTACGCAGAAAATAAGAACGCAACCATATGGAGCGCTCACCGCGGGGCACCGCAAGATGCTTTTCTCGCGTGACCGAGTTCCTTCTGGTACACTATCGGAGCTCGTTTTCCGATTCCGATGCAATTATTATACTGCTGCTCCGAGATATGTTGGCAAACTCCATTTACAATCCTCGAAAAATATATAAACTTAGTAAACTACACCTACATCAGTTTTATATATTTTGTATGGGGAAATGATTAAATAAATTTTTAATTTACAAAACAGCTGAACACATTTTTGATTTATCATTTACTTGCACAAAATCTAGTCTCTTTTAATGCTCGGTAGGTTTAGTGTTAAAATTTCATAATTTTGTAGCTAAGAGAATTTCTCAAGGGTCAATGTAATATTATGAATAATTTAATTTATGGTCCCAGGCACGATTGTAGGAACACAGTTAATCGCACAACGATCTTTTCCTACAGTTGAAAATTAGAAAGGCGTATCTGCTGCGATTGATTAAGATTAGACGATCGAAAGATATTTTTCAGAAGGAATCTCAGTAACAAAATTTCTTAGATCATAGTGACATAATTTGAGGATGTGTGCTTCACACTTTCGCTAGCACACATCCCGTGTCTCACGGACATTTCACCTGTGGTGCAGGCTGTCAGTGGCACGGGACAGCAACGATTTCTCATTTCGTGGTTATATAAATCTAAACAAATTTGTGATTATCATTTACAAGCACGAAACATGCTACATTAGGTGGGAATATTAAAAACACGTAAATTCTATCACAGTTCCAACTATAAAATACAACATATTACTATCGTTATCTCCAATCGACAATCTTGCATTCTTTATTTGATTAATTCCGATTGTTGTGTTCAATAAACTATACTTTTCAATATATCAACCAAATAGTAGTTCCAATGTATTAGAAAGATAGAAAAACAGAGAAATCCTGTTCAAATTACCATTCCATGCTTCCCCAGCCATAAATTAAGTATCAAGTCCATTAATCACGCCCAACATCAAGCAGCAAATGTGCACTGAAGAACCACTTAATTAAACGGTGCCTTTGAAGACGTAACAGAGTGACGCAAGAGGACCAGACCTCTGGTGAACAAACGACTCCGTGTAGCTAAAAAATTAATTTCGAAGACAGAAAGAGGCCACGTAAAGGTCATGTAACCAACAACTACCCACGATTACCAATGGTAATAATCGATGCATAAGTTAGTGCACAACATGAATTAATCATTAAAAATTTTCGTTAGATCACCCGTGGGAATAATCGTTCAGCTATGATAATTTTCTTAAAAGAAATAGTGCAATAATAAATTCGGTCATTTTTTCTGGGATATTCATCGTTCGTATTTCTGCATGATAATGCAGTTAAAAATTTGAGGCCACGGTACTATTAATTTTAACGAAATTATCAAGCGTCGACGATTTCTCGAGAATGGCAGTGTTCGAACTGAATGAATAATAAATCCAAAAAACCACTTTTTGGGTTCGATATCCACTAGAGAAACTGATTCAACTACCTAATACGTTTCCCAGATAGTTGGCAGAGAATTCTTTACACCGACTCGTCTCGCCGTCTTGGCGAACGAGAATCGAGATCGATCGAATCGATGGCGGCCTTCGGAGCGGATAGAGCAATCTCCAGGAAGTTATGAGAGCAGGTTACACCATCGTCGGTCCACTGTTATATGTGTTGGAGCTCGAAATTGTCCTCCGTAACACTTTCTTCGCGATTTCGTAACAGCGAAGCCTTGAAAGCTGGCCAGAGCCGCCCCCCCCCTCCTCTGTGCATACCGTTTCTGAGAAAAATCGGTGTTTTTATCGACAAAACTACCGCCCGATGGAAAACCGCTGCTTCGCGGCCGAGCACTCGACGGGAAACGGGGACAACGACACACGAGAGCCCGTCGCAAATTGCACCGACATTATCAGGATTTGCATAAATTTATGGAGTTTATCGTTCCAGACGGTTCCGAGCGTCCGCGCGACGCTCAGCCTTGAAGCATCATGAAAATGATTGGACCCGGGCATGGAACAATCCCGAATATAACGGTCTAACGGGATCGCTGACACTTCGGTCATATAGGGTAGATTCTTTAACCCAGGGCTGGATTAACTAACGAGGAAAGTAAGGGCACCGGGAGAAGGGGGACCGTAAAAATTTTCTGAATTTTTACGTGTTCAATTTCTTGAATATGTAGATAGTGAATATAAAAATGATTAAAATTAATTTTAATTTTTATATGAAAGTGTAACTGCATCTCTTGTTATTTTTATGTATTTTTTGAAGCATTCAATTATACAAAGATTGAAGAATTTAAGAATATAACTCGTTAAAATTATTACAGAAATTTTGATTCTACTTCTCACAAATGACTGCAACAAATATTTTGCACAAGGATTCACAGTCTGTTTATTATGTAGAATATTGTGTAACTGGTTATATAACCAGGAAAGGAGCGATTCGACAGGAAAAAATACATGGAAAGCAGAAAATAAAATTTGTTCCTAGAGAGTTTCATTTCTGGGATAGTCGGGTTCGAATATTCGAGTGATACGCATGGGTTGGTGTTCGCAATTATCAGACCGTGGATTTATAACATAGATCTCATAAAAGGAGAGCAAAATTTTTTGTTTTATTAAAGTTAATTGCATAAAGTGGTCTACTTCGAAAATATTCATTTGCAATAATACACACCCCGAGAATTTAATTACGTGATACGCAGCCTGCAGATTCAGTCGAGATCGACTCGAGTGATCGGCATCGGATCTCGAGTTGCGAGGTTCAGAACATTGACCCAGAGTTACAGTTTTCCCCTGGCTGGATACACGTGGTGCAACCGGCTGGTGCATCATAGGTCGAGTGCACACCTCGTATCGATGTCCCTTCATAACGGTATATGTCTACTTGTGTTAGTCGTCCGTGTGAAACTGGATCTCGCCGATCTTGCTTAGAATGTACACTAACGGAGAATCGAGATTGGGTGAAGGTAACCAACACTCGTAAAATACAATCCCGCTTCCGTTCGGTCGTTACGACTGGATATACATATTTACTTATTACCCAAGAATTTCTAAAGTTCGCGATCACTTAGGTAATCCTGGCCATCGGGTCATTACGCGCTCATGGCATTTTGCAAACATTAAAAACTCAGAGTAACGACCACGCTAACGCACCTTCGCGTTTCTACTTCATTTTTATTACATGTTGCTTCCTACTTTATTTTCCATTTGTTTTCCCATTTTTGTCGTATGCGTTAATTAATACAATGACATCGGATCTTGATATCTACAAAAAAAAAATTGGTGAAAATATTCGAATCGTGAGGAAACAAAAAAGTTCGAGCATCAATTTTCACTTGTTTCGCAATGTAAAAGCAAAAGATCATTGTTCACCGAGGAAGTGATCGAGCATTTTTTTTTCTATCGAGAGCGAGCACGAACGAGGATTATAGAAACCAAGATTTCTCGGAAGCGGTTCGGAGTTGCACAGGGAAATATTAAACTTCCGGTTCACGAGCCGCTGGAAAAGAAAAACTAACAATTGGCGCCGCGTAACACGATTTCTTCGGTTGATCATGATCGAATGATTCAGATGAAGCGAGAAGAACCATTTATTGGTGATAACAGAGCGAGACCAGTCGTGTGCACGATCACTTTCTCGGATCTGAATCCGATTACTTTTAATGACATTAATTGTGCATACATTATCGCAGCTTTCACAATTTATTATAGCGTTCTAGTCATTTCGCGTCTCGTCGTAGCTACCGAAAGAAATGTTAATGACATACTCGGCTGGACACTATCTGGCCTGTGGATTTTTATGATCGTAATATGTAGATTACACTATGGGGGAAAGTCTGTGATAATTGATGATATTTTATTTATGAAGATTCACAGCTGTCGTAGTATTTTATACTTATGTCTTCATTGCTCAGGTTAGGCTAGGGGGGTCAATGCCACCTGTCAACAGTAGGAAATGACTTTGGATTAAAGTGAGCTTCTATTTGAGATTGTTCGTTAATCAAATTATTACCCAGTCTTACAGAAATTATTTAATAAATAAGTGATCCTGTTTATTCATATGGAGAATTCCAGCTTTTACAATTTTCTAGTACAATTTCGTAAACGATATTAGGGTAACATAATCAGAATAATTTACATTTTTAAACTATTCACGTCATAATAACTTTATACTGAAACAATGAGATTTTCTGCCATTACGTTTCTTGCAAGCTCAACAATGCGATGGAATTGTGTTAAACAAGCTATAAGGTGCTTTTGATAACGTAAATAGTGATATTTTGCTGAACAAATTGGCCTCTGCAGGTTTGCACTAATCGTTTAATTCGATTTGTTTTTCTAACATATAAAAGAGAAATACTCACAGGTCTGACGGGGGATGAAGTTAGATTTGTTTACAAAGGTGTTCCTCAAGGAGGTGTATTCAGTCCAATTCTCTATTTAATTTATGTTTAAAAAATTACTAATAATTTTCCAAAAAATATCTGCGTTTCTCAATTCAAAAATCTCTCCATTAAGAAAATGTAAATATCTTATAGAAAGATCTATTTCCATTATAAAGTGTAACCTTCTTTCATTAGGCCTGGAACTAAACCTACAAAAAACAACTTTCCTTCACTTTAATAACAAAAAGGTCATGAACATGGTGAGGGTCAGACCCAACAACATTATTGATTCTATATAAAAGTTTTGTTCGGTCACATATCGACTATGGATGCCCTGTCTATCTTCCCTCACGTAAAGACTTAAGGTATAAACTAGAAAAAATCCAATTTGCTGCCATCCGATCGGCTTTTGGCTATCGTATATCTACTACTACTAACATTCTATTGGCCGAATCAAAGCTCCCGTTAATAAGAGATGGTGCTGAATTTCTATGTAATAGCTACTTGAGTAAAGTTATTTCCAACACTTCCATCTTGATCAACAATGCAATACATCAATATTATTCTAAAACCAGGAATTTCAAGACTCATTTACCTATGTATTGATGACATCCCTAACATAAATTATTTAAATAAAAATAAATTTTTTAAAAAATACCACGTTTTTAAAACTGACTAAAAAGTATAAAATAATTTTTCCTAGCCACGTACAGGTTCCTAACCCCATACAGTCCTGAAAATTTGTGATTGTGAATTTTTAATAGCTATGATAATACTTGTAAGATTTAAAACGAAAAACGTGGGGCGCATGCAATACATAGATAATTGATGCATGAATTGTTCAACTAAGTCACAAACAATTTTATTGCATTACAAATGACACGAACTGTTGTGTGTGTTTTCTCAACGGCAGTTACTCTCTACACTCCTTACTATTATCTTGCGCCCCACGTTTTTCGTTTTAAATCTTACAAGTATTATCATAGCTATTAAAAATTCACAATCACAAATTTTCAGGACTATCTGTATGGGGTTAGGAACCTGTACGTGGCTAGGAAAAATTATTTTATACTTTTTAGTCAGTTTTAAAAACGTGGTATTTTTTAAAAAATTTATTTTTATTTAAATAATTATTTTCAGCTTTTTAGTCTTGTGTGTGTGAAATTTTTCTATCGATTAAAAGGGTAATCTTTCTCTTCGGAACTCAGAAATTTTCGATTATTGTATGTCTTACCTTGTTCATTTCGGCGAGAAAACTCTTATATCGAGATCCCAGACCACGGAAACCACTCGTTAAAAAGTTATGAGCATGTAAAGTTGAGTAATTTTATAGTAATTTTCATTGTTTCACCTCAGAAAGTGACAGATATGGTCGCCGCCATATTTGTGTATACCAATATTATTCAATAAACACCGCACGGAGCTTGAACGCACACTGACGCACACTTACGCACACTGAGCTCCTTCGGTGCGAAACGGGTCAGTGGAGTGGGGATGAGTCAGAGTGGGAACACGTAGTAGAGTGGGGACGTACAGGTAGTGCGATGGGGTATGACGGTTAGATTTATTAATAATAATTTATATAACCTAAACGCATAGGCTTTTTAAAAAAATTTTTTTTGAATATTGCATTGTCATCCAGTTCTGAGCTATGTTTAAAATTTCAAGTCTCTAGCTCATCGGGAAGTTAGTTTAAAATCAATTGCAATATTTGTACCGAACAGACAGACAGACAGACAGACGTACAGACAGACAGACGTACAGACAGACAAGAAACCGAGCTAATAAAAACGTGGTAATAAAAAGGAACTTAAGAATTAGCAACTGTTATGATATTTATTGACTGGATTATGATATTATCAGTAGCTCGATCCCAATAAATACTGAAAAAAACTCTTCAACAATACTTTCTGTACATTGTCTTATCACTTAATTATCTTGACATGAGTATGCTCGTATTATCATCAATTACAAAAATCCGATTTATGCTTGTCTTCATGCATTAAACATTACACGAATTGCATATAAAGTATGAATGCATTACTGCACATAACACAGAGAGATCTATCTTATAATAGAGTGCTCATCGAGTAAATCTTATGAAATTTAGTTGATTGTTTCTCTTACATTATAATTCTAAACGAAATTATTAGATAACATCACTGGAAGTGACTTATCTCACAATTGAAATTGCTGTTTGTTAAAGGATCCATTAAAGAGTCCTTAGCCGTGGGCGCTATTTCTAAATATTATGAAACGATCACCAGTCGATAATATGTCAACAACGACACAGCCTGCTTCTTATAGAAATAGTGCTCGGAAAAATAGTGGTGGCGTCACGCAAATATTTTTTGCGCCTTCGGCCGCGCGTGTCCGTGTTTACATGCTCTGTCCTTTTCTACTTTCGGCGCGGTCGACGCAGTGGACGCAGTCATAAATCTCCCACCCCGAAATTTTCTTCACTTCATGGAAAAACATTGAATCATGGATATGTTTTGGTAGGGGGAGTGAGGCTATTTCATCGTCACACTTTTTGGTGGTGTCATGACGCAAATTTTAGAATGACCCCAGGCCGTCTGTTTCTATTTATCAATTCGATAGAGATGGAAATTAAATATATTCAGTCATTTTTAAAGTAGATTTTAACATTGATATGTTTAATTTCCATCTCTATCGAATTGATAAATAGAAACAGATTGGTAAAGCTCTTTTACTCTCGATAAAAAGATCTGGCAATATTAATTATTCATCTTTGTCATCGATACTTGATATACATAAATCGTGTATTAATAAAGTCTATCGCGAGCTCCAATGTGTTGTCGCGACAAGATCGATCATTCGATAAAAACCGTAAGAAACTGGATAAATTTGTTCAGCGATCGGTGTTCGTCATAAACTGTCATAGTCATCGAGCATGCCATTCGATTATTATTAAAGGAAACCTTGGACAGTCGATTACAGGATGCCGTTTAAATCACGGTCGATGAGATACTGTTATAAACTCGTTGACATAGCAGCAGCTATGACAACATTGTTGTAGATTCGTGCCGCGGCCGTGCAATAATGTCCATCGGAGGCGGCGTAGGGGGGCTGTGCCGAATGACAAATAGCCGAGACCACCGGCGTGATCGATATTTAGCATAATGCCGATACACACAGAATTCGTGATGACTCCAGCTACCCCGTGAAACCAGCTCGCATCGGTTTTTAACAGTTTCGAACGTCGTCGAACTCGCGAGCGGATTCAGTGCGGCACAGAGCGGGAACTTAGGTCAAATTACTGCTAATATTAATCAGCCCACGCCAAGTATGAACTCGATGGAGATAATATTAATTGTGGCATGCACTATTTGGCAGATAATTAACCGATTTCCTGTAAATAATCACTTTAAAATTGTTTTAATAATACACGGTGTAAATATTTTTAACTATATTGTAAATTGAATTTTTAAGTTATAAAATAATGACTGATCTTGATATGCATTTATAGAAAATGGTAAATTTGATATCACTGAAACATCGTGTGTTATTTGATGTGTGATTTGTCAAAAGCACTCAACGAAGACACAGAATTGTACTTAATATTAAGATGTTTAAATATGACTAAGCAGATGCAAATCTTTGCGAAGTCTCACAGTCTATCCGTTAGTGTAACCTTAATTTGCATAATCATGCACATTTTGAACGAGCTATACCTAATTATACATAATGGAGGTGATATGTAGATCATATATGTAGAGCTTTCGCGAATTGTAATACATGTTTAACCTTAACATTGCACATGTCATGGTCACAAGATTACATCCACGTGGATTTAATCATTATTCTATAAAAAAACAAACTGTAAAATCCTGCTATATAATACTTCGGGTATCTATTCAGATTACCATTAATCTTAGGATGTATCAATGCAAATTTTTAACTTGTATATTATTGGATTTTATTTTTAATTGAACTAAGTCACTTAATCCTTTTAATTATTTGTAAAAATAAACGTACCACATACTAGAAAAATTGAGGAACTACATACCTACTAGCTTGAACACTCTAATTTTCACGTCGCAAATTAAAAATCAAACATGATAAGTAACCACTACTTCGGTCACACACAACTTTTAATCGTCTCTGTAACGCAGCGTATATTTTTACAAATAAACGTATATGACATACTAGGAAAATTGAGCAACGATTTAATAGCATCAACATTCCAAGTTGGGTGTCACTCTCGTTTTGGGTAATCAATTCCCGCCATAATGATCCAGTGTCCAGACGAATTCCTATAAGATCTACTTCCAGAGCAAAGATATCGTTCCCATTGCGAGTTCGGTCATTATACCCGATCGATCGACGAAAGTGAAAGGGTCTCGTATAGTCCAAGCAAAAAATGGAGTATTTATTGCGAGAAGAAATTACATACAACGTTCGCGAACAGGTGGACGTACGAGTCCGATGACGGCCTTGGCGAAATTTACACTTAAGGACTCTCCAAGCGTCATTGCGTAAATCGTTAGTCCCAGATTCGCGAAGCCCTTCTTCAGCGATGACTGTTAGCTAAATCGGAATGTTGAACTTTGCTCCGTATGAGAGCGGATTCTGTTTAATGGAACGCTGCGAGGATCAATTGAGAAATCGGTGATCACGCAATACCAAATTATACGCCGGGGAAAAAATCGACCCGGAAATAAAGCGCATTTTACAGACTTTTTTTTAAATTTTTTGTTCAGCTCTTGCGAGTTACGTGAGATTAAAAACTGCATGTAGAAAGTACAGACACGTTTAAATATATATTTTTTGTATTAATTAATTAATTTCAATAGTTTGACGGAAAATTTGCAAATTGAAAATAGCAGAGAACATTTGGAATGTTTGAAATTTTAGAAATTTGAAAGTCTCTGAAGATCAACGTATCAGTGAATTTGAAAGTTTCATGCTTCTTCGAGCTGAATATTGTTCAAGCTTACAGTATGAAAAAAATTCGAAAACTCGAAGGCGGGAAACATAATTCTGGTTTTCCATTCTACAGAATTTTTGCGTGGTGTAAACTTGCTTCGTATGTTTGCTGCAGGTTGTTCGTGACCAACGTTCCATAAAATGGTGGTGCAACACGCAATCATAGTCAGGGATGCTGTGAAACGATATGGGAAAGCAGCGCCAATTCTGGATAATTTGAACCTGCGTGTTCCTAAAGGGTGTATGTGAGTAACGTTCCTCAATATTGCGAACAACATTATACAGAAAGGATTTACAATGTTACCATTTACTTTATAGTTAGCGCATTGAGCATCAAGTATGTACAAAACACAATTACGTAATACCATATGATAATCATTAAAGTAGTGAATGAAATTCATTTTCGAAAAAACTACTGGAATAATGTCGATGAAATAATTACAATAATAAATCATGATATGAATAACACATACTAGATCATTGATCAGACATAGTAGACATAGATCAATGAATACGAATGAAAATCAATGACCTTCTCTCATTATTTATAATTTCATTTGCATTCGTATCTGATAATAAGTTCTTCTTCATATCAATGTCATTCCAGCAGTAATCTGTTACTAGATTAAATATTCGTTTTTCTAAACATATAGCATGCCTTTCTTCAAAATAATGTCGATTATTGTTCCACAAGTACCTACATTGTTCAATGCCAATTGTACCACGTTTTTAAGAAAGACAATAATATCTTTAATTAATAAATTCCATATCAAACACAACTTTTACATTTCACTTGTCCTGTTTCAATATAAGGTAAACTATTAAGTTCAATGATATTCATGTTTTAATTAGCCTCGTTATTTCAATGAATTGTATCCTTTGTCATCCAGAATTAAAAAAATTTAATAAGACCTGTATCTTCATTGGAATATGATAAAACCTCTAGGAGGCTAAAGAAATACTTCTTCAATGACAATTTTGTGTAAACCAGTTCACCAAAGTTGCATTTGCATAAAGCAGTCAGTTCATTCGTATTTCACTTTCGTCGGTGGTTAGCGAAAGAATTTCGAATAGGTTAGAACGGTGGGTCGGTGGAATGGTAAGAGTGACATTGACCGGGCACACTGACCCAGTCAATGATTACATTAACTGGTTACGGAGAATTTATCTTCACATGTTAATGGTTCCGCCTAGATATGGCTTGTTGGGGCCCAGCGGCTGCGGCAAGACCACTCTGCTATCCAGCGTGGTCGGCGTCCGGAAGTTGAACAGAGGTGAAATTTGGGTCCTGGGTGGCATGCCGGGGACCGAAGGGTCCGGAGTCCCGGGCCCAAGGGTCGGGTACATGCCACAGGAAATCTCCTTGACGGACGAGTTCTCTGTAATCGGCGCACTATACTACTTCGGCAGGATCAATGGCTTGGACGACTACAAGATCGGTAGGACCCTTGTTACCATTATTGTGCAAGGATAACATCCACAATACTATTTTTCGTTTATTACAAATTTTACTTAAAAATTTGCTATAAACTAAACGTCAACCTCTACCAATTGACAGATAGTATAAATCGTGAAAAATCATCAGAAAATGTCCAAACGAAGTAAGCTCACTAAGTGATCCATTCAGAATCTAAGGGTTTGTTCATTTAAAATATTTTGTAACTCGTTCTTAAGACTGGAGTATATTAATCAATAATTGGTAGTAGGACATACGTCACATCGATCATCGATCATCTGGGACAATAATGTCTTTACTTAAAAATTTGCAATAAACTAAATGTCAACCTGTACCAATTGACATAAAAATTTGTATAAATCGTGAAAAATCATCAGAAAATGTCCAAACGAAGTAAGCTCACTATCTAAGGGTTTCTAATCTAGGAATCTAAGGGTTTGAAGACAGTAAAAATTTTAAGGGGATGACATGCAGTATTATTTGCAATTGTTTTGGAGACCTAATCGAGGTCTGTGACGGTGTTACCATAATTGCTGCGTCAATTGCAGAGGAAAGGTACATGTTCCTGAGAGATCTTCTCCAGCTGCCCCCAAGGAATTGTTTGGTGAGGAACATGAGCGGCGGTCAGCAAAGGAGACTGTCATTCGCAGCAGCTCTCGTCCATAAACCGGAACTGCTAATCCTCGACGAGCCAACCGTCGGTCTGGATCCAGTTTTAAGGGACAAGCAAGTACAATTTCATTCAGTTTATCTCTCGATCGCGTAGAAAGGGCCAAAGAACAATGAAACGAGCGATTATTGTTTGCGCAGCATCTGGCAGCACTTGGTGAAGATCACAAGGGACGAGGGCGTCACCGTCATCATCACCACTCATTATATCGAGGAAGCAAAACAGGCTGACAGGGTATGGAAATTTTACGATTTATTGCAGGAAAAAGCTTCGGAAATTTTACAGTCGTTCCTTTCTCGAGTTACTAGCATGAACGTAATAGCATAAGAAACAGGAGTAGTCTGATTCCGAGAGAAAAATCATGATGGTATGTTAATGACGACTATAACTCTCAGATTGGACTAATGAGATGCGGCCAGCTGTTGGCTGAATCAACGCCGAACGAGCTGCTGGAACAATGTCAAACAGATTCCTTGGAGGAAGCGTTTCTGAGCTTGAGTCAGCTGCAAGTCCAAAATCAGACTGGCAGTGTCAGACAGACGCATATGGCTGACACCAACATCTCTGATGTCGTCAGCGGGGATTCATACGACGGGAATTATTCACGCAAAGTTGGTACATGTTTCTGAATTGTTTAACCGTTGTCCAGCAATGTACTTTTACGTAAACACCGATTTTAGGGACGATATTTTAAAATACACAAAATTCACAGTTTAATTAACAATTATAGTGTCTTATAATATTATTTGAATACTAATATTGATTTTAGATAAAAATGTCTGTGTGAAATTAAATTTTATATCATCAAAAATTAATATATTACAATTAGTATAAATTACTACAAAAAGAAATTATTTTCAGACTCGTATTCATTTTGTATTAAATCATTAGAATTATTAGAATCGTCTGTCGTTCATCGAAACACAAGAAAGTTACAGTTTGTTAGTCAGTGTAATAAACTATTGAGACTAGAGTCGCAATCAGCTATTGTCTGTTTAAAAAATGGAACTGTATAGTTAAAGGTCGCGTGTTCGATTGCACGGGGACTAGTCACGCGACTATAGTGAGTAGAGGCCGCGGTTAGGCGACCGGTTCAATGACTAGCGGCTCCTTTCTGCATTCCTTTCTCTTTCTCTCTATAGCTGGAAGACATACATATATTTCCATAGATTAACTTGCGAAAGAGAGAATTACGTAAGACTGTAAATTTTCTATTAATCTTTTCCACAAGAAAAACATAGTCATGTCTATTACTATACTGTGGAAGCCCCATTTTCTTCCTTCACGTTTTGTTGGAAACTTTTGTCTTTAATGAAAAGGAAAATCCTTGTGCGGAAAATGTTGACCTATTATGGAAAACGCGACAGAGTACGTTCTTGAAATTATGATAAGGAACGTGTTTGACAATGAGCTGCTGGTCAAACGTGCTAATATTGACGAAGATGACTAGGCAAACAGAAAAAAAAAAAGAATTTTATATAGTCGATTGTTCGATCGACGATCTTCAATTTGCATAACACTTACTTAGCCGTGCTTCGCACTTAGGCTGAGTAATGCCATGCATTATTCATGCGAAACTGATTTTAGAACATTTTCATTGCCACAGAAGCTTCCATTTTCAATAAATTTAGTTTGGACGATTAATCTAGGTGCTTACCTAGGAAAAATTAATTTTCTTTCAGAACAGGGACTGTCAAAGCAGTACGAAAAAGAGGTGCCATGCCCTGCTCACGAAGAACGCGCTTCAGTTCGTCCGTCATCCGGGGTAATTGCTTCATTAGTTGACTATTAACGCGGATTGTAAATCTGATAGATCGTGTAGATGATGTGTAATCCTTGTGCAGTGGTGTTCTCTTCTCCATAATTTTGCCGATACTGCAAATGGTGCTGTTTTTCAACTCGTTCGGCCTAGATCCGAAAGGACTCGTCATATCTATCGTAAACGAAGAAGCCGGCGATTGTGCTTTTGGATCGTACCGAGGAAATGTCACGTACGATGAAACGGAGTTCACTTGCAATTTGATGGATCTCAGCTGCAGATTCACGAATGGGTTCAACGACACTGTTCTGAAGAAGGTACGCGAGCAATGAGAAACTATTTTGTTCAGTGAATTTCGTGTGGGACTTTCCGAGGAAAATATACATTTCCAACGATATTATATAAATAGCATTGAATATTAATATTGAAGAAGACGGGTAACTGGTGCTCCGAGAGTCGACGATGTAGGCTACCCTCTCGCGCTGGTGCGAGTCGACCTGTCGAGACAGGTTCGGACAGGCTCCGATGCGCGATAGTGGGGGTAGCCTATTCTACGTCATCGACTCTCGGAGCACTAGACTTGCATTAAACGATGGTAAAAAATTATAAAGTGCACGATCAAAAAACTTATATTTTGTTCTGAATAATAATAAATATTTTAGAGAAAGGAACTAACTCTAATTTTTAAGGGAAAAGAACAAACACTTTGAAATCGAAATTAAAATTAAATAAAATTACCGTATTCAATATAATTATATTTACAGATATATTACGATGATTATAATAAAGCAGTGAGTGAGATAACGTGGCAGAAGAGTGTCGGTATAATGCACTTTAGTAGAAACTATTCTTACGCTGTACAATCGAAGTTAGACGACTTTTTATCACTCACGGAACCAGATATAATTGCCAGTCAAATAACAGTTTCGCTTTATACACCAGGTAATGTGTCAGCCAGCACAGTGATGTCATTTTTCATATGTACGTTCAGAAAACGACAGTTTGATATTCTCATTTTTAGATAGACAGATAGGTTTGTTTGTGGAGAAAACGTTGTACGACGTTTTCGTTAAGGAATACCGGAAAATCATTGAAGAGTGTCGGATTCCTCGAAAATTCGCCGATGTACCGATCCATGTACGTATATGTAAATTTCTTTAATATAATTGATATGGAAAAGTGAGTTTATATTAATAGACGTATTAATTATTTTATTCTCTAGTTTGAAGACCCAGTTTATGGATCGCTCGATCAGAAGTACATTACATTCATCACACCGCCTTTTCTACTGTCGTAAGTCCAAGGAAATTCAATTTTGCATAAATAATAGTGCTTGGTTCAAGGTTTATAAAAATTGAAACTGTAAAACTACAAGAATCTCCAATTTTCGACGTATTGTTTTATGAAAAGTACAAGACTGAATTTATTTAAATTTCTTGCAATTTTTATAACAATACGTGTTTGAATGAAGAAATTTGCTTAATAATTTCTAATGCAAGCATGTAATTTCAATAATTAATTTAGAATTTTAAGAAGAAGTTGAAAATATCTCAGAAAATGAAATTGAAAATTGAAAGAAAAATATGAAGACTAGACCAGAATTGTTGAGCACATTCTCGATAAAAGTATTATTATTCCAGATTAGTATTTATCATGGCAACATCGATCTGCTCGAGCATAATCATAACTGATCGACACTCGGGTGTGTGGGACAGAAGTTTAGTCCAAGGTAATCAGAATTCTATAAAAAGACCACTACCAATGCCAAATGCCATTTCCTGATTACTGATCACGTGTCTGTTGACGAAAAATAGGTGTTACAACAGCGGAAATCTTAATTACACACCTGCTGACTCAAGTCATAGTGATTATCATTCAAGTTGCGACATCATTGTTAATCGGCTTCTTACAATTTGGCATGGAGTGCAAGGGGTCACTGACCGCTGTCATTTGGCTAGCGATACTCGGAGGAATTTGCGGAATGACTTTCGGTGAGTATACTTTTTCTCTTTTCAAAAATAACACGAATACTATCCTTCACTATTTTCGCAGGTTTCTTCATATCAGTGATGTGCACGTCGCACGCTCTCGTTAATTATGCGGCCGTGGGCACATTTTATCCTTTGATTCTTTTGTGCGGTAAGTGATTTATGGATTTCACACTCGTGCTCATTCTTATGCCACAAGCTGCAATGTTTTATAACGTTCAGGAAGCTTGAAATATGTGTTTTAAATTTTTAATGCGAGTTTTTTGTGCTGCAAATGTAGATTAGTCGAAGAATATTCAGAGAAAAATCATTTTTATTACAGAAAACACTAAAAAATGTTCAACATAAATTCACTAGAGCTCGTTGAACGTAAAAAATGACTAGAAAAATAAAAATATAATTTTTTCTTCAAGGACTCATTTGGCCAGTGGAAGGAATGCCGAAGTTCCTGCGATGGATCAGCTTAGTATTGCCAATAACGCTACCAGGCATCTCTCTGAGGGGTGTTTTGGAGAAGGGAACCTCGGTGCACGAACCGGAAGTGTACAACGGCTTCCTGGTGCTCTCTGGCTGGATTATGGCGTTCATAATTCTCTGTCTCCTTCAGCTAAGGGCGAAGTCCGTGTAAGAAGCAGCCATTACCATAAGGAAAACAAATTGATACGGAACGTGTCGGTGGCGTTTCAGTTGGTGCAATAGTGAGAATGAAAGTTTTCACGCCTGTCACAGGGTCGATAACGCTTTAGGTTTATCGAGTACGTTAGTAGATACGCGTAGAGCAATCGGGGGGAATTTAGTGCGTTTTTCTTTCTTTTTTTTTTTATACATGCTAGGTATTATACACGTTCTTCTGTCGATAAGCGAATTTAATTTAAACAATGTCTACTGTATAAATACGAGTTGAAACGCGTGCAAACGAAATTATCGTTTCGAATTTACCATTGTAACGTGAAGAAAAGAGAAGCGTGTTGTTAATTGTTAATAAATGCACGATTATTTTTGTAAGAACATACTGGCAGTATTAAATTGATTCGAGGACTTGTCTACGATCGTGATTATTGTGATCTCTTCCTGTAGCGTCAGGAGAGATATTTTCTCTATAAATGGTAAAATAGTCGAGACTGTAGGGAGGGAGAGATCGGATAATACAAGCGATTTTACCTAATAAAATAGATCTTCGTTAAAACTTGTTTCACTGATCTGGGGCCATTTCGAAATACTCCATGTCGAAAATCTACAAAACGGAAAGGTAAGGTGAGAATTTTTACAATCGATCAAGTACACGTGCGATTAATTTATAAATAATAATTGAAAATATTTAAACGGATAGAAGACGGAGTGCAGAAATGAGAGCACACAGCAATGGCGTCGATGAAATATAATTCTTCGTTTCAGATTTATTTATCTCCTCTTATAGTGGTCTCCTTGTCCCACAGGTATACATGTTTACGACACTCACTAGATCGGATTAACATAGTATACAAACATATACAACGTGCGAACTATGTGAACAATTCTTTTTGTCATATTATATATATATATATGTTTTTTTGTTCATTTTAAATATTTTATAACTCGTTCTTAAGACTGGAGTATATTAATCAATAATCGGTAGTAGGACATACGTCACATCGACCATCGATCATCTGGGACAATAATGTCTTTGCGAACGCGGCTAAAAGTAACGCGAGCACTTCCGGGGGGGAGGGGGGGGATTGAAATCAGGAGGTAGGAACGCTGCATCCGGGCAGCCATTGTTATAACGATACAGTCGTGTAATATAATACTTGAAAAATCCAGCGTACGGACACGCGATCGAAATTAATTCATTACGAATCTTAGAATTATCTGGCACTTAGGTGAAAGACTGCAGAGAAATTAAACGGACAATGTTGCGGTAGATTCCTCTCCCTCTCTCTCTATTTGCTAGACTAGTACTTATTAGCCAGCTATGCAAATTGCTAACGTTCAATTCATTGCAACGGATGGAATTACACAACGCTATTGTCAAGCGAAAATAGGTGGAAATTAACCTTTGCACTCCAATTATTCTGTTCCGTGAGACGCGCCGGAAGTGTACTAGAATACACGTGTAATTAAGTCAATATTCAATTTAATATTTGTAAAAATCTTGTGAAATGCTCACTAGAACTGGATTATAAATATTTAATTTGCTAATTTAAAGTGGGTATATCGTTCTTCAGACGTTACCGTCTCACCGCCATTTTGGTGACTTCAATGCATGGTGTGCCGTCAACACCTAAGTGTTCATTTCCATTAATATCATAACTTTAAATCGAATAAATGTAACAAATATATCTTAAATATTAAGAAACCTATAAATCAGTAATATTCCTAACATAAAATTAATTATCAGACTGTGGATTTTCCTAAGAATCTGGTGATTTCAATGCACGATAAAGCACTAACACAATAATCTTGGCTCTTTATAAGTAAAAACGAAAACGAGTGAAAACTTTGATTTTTGATTTCCAATTGAAACAGTTAAATTTCCAAAATTCAATTTTCTCAGAGCTGGCGAGTTTCAGAAGATTTGGAATGCAAAGAGTTGACGCAACTCGTAAACTATAGCTCGAAATAAAAGTTGTTCTAACAAGTAGCCCCTTAATCAATAGTGTACCGATGTTGGTAAGTAATCGCCGGTCACAGGTAAGACGAAATCACGATAAAAAAATACTCAGATTCGGTGAATCACGCCTGAAATTCTTTACGCTTTCCGCGCGTCGAACGAAAACGATCACACTCTCGATCATACTCTCATCCTCCCTTTTCCAAATGTATACAAAATATGTATTGCTTAATCTTCTTTTTTTGATTTCTTTTTATAGTATCCTCTCTCATTCTCTCATTCTCTCTCTCTCTCTTTCGATACGTCCTCGCCAACTACGAAACGCGATTTCCGTTCGCTTATCGCTTGATCATTACCAAAATTATACACCGCGAGATTCTGCGCAACACACACACGCTGCAACTAGCATTGCAACCTGCCGGGCTATTGCAAAATTGCACAGCAGATACGGCACGCAACGGAATAAAGTGCAATTGATAACGCGGTGATGACTAAACAGTCGCAAAAAATCGAGATCTACTATCGATCACAAAAACCACTTAATCACTAATTCCTTATTGTACTGTATGGAGAAAAATGTGTTTAAATCGTTTAAAAATGCGAATAATTGAATTAATAGAAGATTGAAATAATTAATTGACTGAATGAAAATAAGGAGTTCATTAACACTAAACCTATTGTATACCCTTATAACAATTATAATATTGATTTTATTTAGACTTTGTGCGGCTCCTATTGTAATACTTTACTAAAGATATCTATACAATAATTTCTTATGAAATCATTTTTATTGTTTCAATAATTGTAAAATAAAAAATCTGGAACCAGTCATTTTGACCGGTGGTGGTAGGTTTAGTGTTAAATAGGTCTAACGTATAAATCACGTGAAAATTTTAGTAAGAGGAG
Source organism: Lasioglossum lativentre (assembly GCA_916610255.1). Lineage (NCBI taxonomy): Eukaryota > Metazoa > Arthropoda > Insecta > Hymenoptera > Halictidae > Lasioglossum > Lasioglossum lativentre. The sequence continues at coordinate 29,467,877 of OU744355.1, read as the reverse complement.
TTCCGATAGTTTCATGTAATAGTGACGAAAGTGACTCAAGGTAATCAAGTTACGTGGCTCACCCTTTAGAACGAAACAGAAACCCGCTGTTTAAAATTGATAGTAGCAATTCTGTTTCTCTCAGATCTGAATGTTCCCCATACAGTAAAAAACAGAGTAATTGGTAACAGTCACGTGCCATTCATCAGAATTCCTTTGAGTAACAAACTAGCTGCTGTTCGACAAGCTTCCGAGCACAGGAAGTGGACTAACGTTAAAATGCAAAACATGTCATTAATTATTTACGCATTCATATTTTCTTTCTTGTAAAAAATTTTGCGACAAGTCTCTTTTACAAATGTCCACCGATCCAGGTGTGTGGACTCACCCCTAGGACGGTCGACCATTACTTTTTACACACCCTGTATAGAAATATAAGTTCGGCAAATGTATACGAATTTTTGAGGAAATGAACATTTCAATTGGTCGTAATATTTGAATTCCAATTGTGGAAACTGTACTGCATAATAACATTAATATTTATTAAATTTCTTTAGATTTTAACGTTAGCAGACTCACACTGTATTTGTATCAAAAGAATAAAATGTCTCCCTGTAAATGAATCAGTGCTGGGGAGAGTGGAGGATTGTTATTGTATATTGTTAAAAATGTTACCAGGAATGGTACTCAAGATTTTATATGTGTAAATGCTCTACGATATGTTTATTGTAACGACTACCGATCAATTGATTTTATAATGTACTATTTTTAAGCACGTAAAGCTTTAAATATCTAGAATCATGGAAATGATTAAAAACATTAAAGTATCAAGTACATTTTTAATTTTTTTTTTGTAAATACTAGGATTTTCTTTTTAGATCAACATAAAACAGAACACTGTTAAAAGTTATGGTTGATGTTATAGTAGTCTACGAATGCGCGCGAGATAGTGATTTTTAATTGCACATGGGCCAGGTACATTTTCATGTTTCACAATTACAATATATTCTAATTAGAACGTTTCTAATAGAACGTGTAATGTTATATGAACAAAGTGTTGTAATATATATGGAACAACTTAAATATTAAGCAGTGATGCATTCTTTCGTGATAGAAAGGAAGACATTTTACAGAACTTTAATAGTACAACAATAACAGTAACGTGTATAATATTGTATGTGTAAATAAACGTGTAAAATGTAACAAAACTTTGTAAGAAAAACTTACAATAATACAGTTTAAATATACTTCAATTACCATGTCAATCACTGACAAACTAACAACTAACAACAATAATCAAACAATTTAAAACAATCGTTTGTCAAAGTTCCTTTGAAATTCAATCTAATAAAAGAAACCTAAATGAAGAAAAATAGTTACATACACAACATAAGAAAATTAAAATATCGAAACCTAATTAATGTTTAATTAACTCTATGTTCCTCCTTCCTATGCAACATAACAGAATTAAACAATGAAGCAGACAGTATACGCATACCATACGACACTTTAAATCTGCACGAAAACCATAACCACAGGTATTGGCATGAATGGCTGAACCAATAAAACTGTAGAAGATCCAAAGTCTCCCGATCGAAAGAAGGTGACCAATAAATCATTTTTTCAGTGTTCCGATCAATTCGGACCTAACTGCTGCTTCTGTAGATTAGAGTAGGCATTCGGCAGAGTTATGATCCAGCAGGGGTGAGAGAATTTCGTAAGAAACCGGTTTCACGAGGTTCCCCAGCACTGCGTTCGACTAATAAAAAAACAGAAATCCTAGTCGCGGCTGGTTGCACGGTTAATCAGCCGTTTCTCGCGGATACTAAAGCTTTGGATATTCTCGTAGGCGTGTACGTTCTTGTTGTTGTTGATGTAGCTGTCGATGTTGTTGCTGTTAGCCGTGCTGCTAACGCGGCTGGCGGCGTTACTATCGCGATTGTTAGTAGCAGTATTAGAACGTTTAGCAGTAAGGCAGGGGCCGCATCGGATTGGCATGGGTCGAGCAGCAACGAGACAGTCAACTATCTGTCTTACAGTAGGCATGCAGGTTTTGCTGTACCCTGGAAAACACATATCACATGCTCCATCAGAACCGAACCACACATCGACTTCTATCACGCCATCGAATTCCTTCATTCTCATTTCCGAACGTCCATCCTCCTCTTAACAAATCGCTTAACTTCAGCAAGGTCTGGGAATTCATTTAATCGATTCCCAATTAGTAGACTGCCGATTTTATGCAAAATAAAAATTCTGTGCCGTCAAAAAAGAATTTTGGCTGAACTTTCGCTTAGGGGACCGAAAATTGTCAACTTTTCTTAATGTAATATTATACAATTTGATGAAAAAATGATAAAACTTTAAATTCTAGTGCACGGAATCCAAGTCTCATTGTATGGAGTTCACTCGTTTAAAAGTTATACACGAGTAAAGTTGCTCTACTAAAGTTGATCTTGGATTCCGCGCATTAGAATTTAAAGTTTTATCGTTTTTTCGTCGAATTGTATAATATTACATTCAGAAAAGTAGAAAATTTTTGGTCCCCTGAGCGAAAGTTTAACCAAAATTTTAATAAGTTACAAATAAAGTCTTAAATTTTGGTCCTCTCAATTTTTCCTAAGACAATTGTCAGATGCAGAAATTGACTAAACGTGTCCTTTTAATCATTTGGTTAATTCCAATTTTCTACTAACATTACAGCTTTTAGTCTCAGTTATTAGTCACAATTAGTATGATTGGCGTAGGCGTGTTATTAGGCATTGCGATGCAGCTGCGATATTAGAAAAACGGTGTAATAATACTTTCACTAGAACAATTAGAAAATTAAGTTTGATATGATCTAAATTTATAATTTCCTATACAGTCCCAGACCTGCACATTTTCCTCGCTTCGTAAACGAATTCATCGATACCTTTTCAAGTGTGATAACAATGGGAAGAAACATAGTTTTCTTCGGACACAGCGAGTGCATGATAGAAGTCGCGATGGCCAAACACGTTTCACATGTCCCGCGAAATAATGTAAAATAGAGACACAAAGTAACGAGTATACAGGAGTAGAAAAAGAAGCGGAATTGGTCGAAAAAGATACAAGGGCGGCCTAGTGCCGGTTCAGTCTCACTCAGGAAGCACTTTGCGAATTAACCCTTTGCGGTCGAAGGCCGGGATACCTTCAGGTTGCCATAATTTTCGTCAGCGACTGTCTCATCTCGACAACTCTTAAATATTCAACAATCGAGCAAAAACAAAATAACACATGTAGTTACTCTATATACAATTAAAAAAGATCATCTACTTTTCCATCGAATTGAAAAATCTGTTTTAACCCATGGTACATCGTGTCTTAATTATGTACTACAATTTAACAATGATCGTCAGAAAAAATGTCCAATGGATGAGGAAGACAATTGTTTATTGATGACAATTCAATTTCGATTAATAAAAATAACTGATGTTCAGACGTGAAAAAAAATTGAACTTTTGTAAATGGTTTACGAGAGTTCCAAGATGGCGTCCAACGGGTTAAACAGAACGGCGTCCCCAAAGGGTTAAGCGTACAATGTCGTCAGCTTGAGCATTTACTCGCCACCATCGTCTATCTACGTCACTATACAATGACAAAGAAGAGCGGACAGAGTTTGTATAGGGGTGAACAAATAAGACTTGCGTACCAATACTAAGAAAACAATCGGGTTACGGCAGGGGGGGGGTGGGTTTCTGGGCGGGGCGAAATTGTTAAAGTAAAGGAGACAACCTTCTGAAAAATAAAAAAATAATCGCTTCGCTGATAAAGTCATTCCCAGTGAACACGATGCTCCTCGAACGTCTCATTCCCCGGCAGAACAATTATAGAAATTAGGCACTAGAACAGAGGTACGCCTAAGAAGCTCAGCCATAACTCGAAACACAACGATTCAATTCCACTGCACCTAAGCGTAACGCGAATCCCGACGGAGTTTATTCAGCCTCGGTGTGAAATGCGTTAAGTACACGGAAAACAGTGAAAGCATTCGCGGAGTTTTCCTTTCGCAAAATCATTACGGAAATACTCGTGTATACACGAGATAACGAACGATAGTCATCACAGTTAGATGCATTGGAGGCTCGGCCGTGAGAACAATAATCGCCGCAAGGGATTTCTCAAGCCAGATTCATGACAGAGGCGCATGACACCGTGCAACAGGAGTACAAGATACAAAGGAAAGAGAGACTTTATGAAACTGCCATACTTACGGGAAGAGGCGGCGATCGTTTCGAGCGATTCGCTCCGTTTCACTGGGACAGATGCTAGAGCGTTTGTAACAAACATACTCGTCCTCGAGAACACACACACTTACTTTTCTCTGTTGCAACTCATCTTAACAAGTGATCTAAATTTTTCGATCCACATAATCTCAGCCACCGAATTTACAAAACACGCGACAGACTATGAATGAAAGTTACGATCCGTTTTGAGCAACACTGTGTAGAGAAATATATGAAATACTAATTATCAATGGAATGAAAATGTGTCACTTGTACTTCAATGATATGTGCACACCGTGCGAACATTAAATTCCTCCAGTATTTCGTAGGGAAAACAACATTTCCTCCACGTTGTCTAGCTCGGTCACGCCCACGGAGCTCCGCAACGCCCACTAGTGCTCTGACCACGCCCATTGATTCGATTCTATGCTCCTCACGCTAAAATGTTCGCTTCGAACCGTCGAAATTCGACATTCTCGTGTACAAACGCTCGCGCAACTGTCCTCCCAAAACTGCTGAGCAAATAATAGTGGATCGAATCGACGAATTTGAATCCCCGCTCTCTCCCCGCCAGTCTTCGAAGAAAGTCTACAGCCCGAGACACTTCGACTTCCTGAAATTAAAGGCCCCGGTCCTTTGAACAGTCGAAAGTGTCGGCGGTTTAAAAACTATAGTGATATGGCGCGCTCGACGGAGTACAAAACCCGATCTGGAAAAGTATAAAAAGAATTGGCACGTTTCGAATGAAAGTTAGTTTGGCAGATCGTACGCGACGACGAAAATTAACGGACGCTTGTTATTCCCTGATCGATGTACCGCAGCCCGTCGTGTATCACTTATATAATAGAATATATTTAATTGAAACGATCTTCCGTAGTATTGACACGTTATTAGGATTGTCTCGATAATGCACCGCCCCCTGTGCGTGTCCGTGCGTTGCAAAGAACTCGAATCGATCATGTATGCTCGATATCAAGCAACCTCGAAAGTCTTCTTTACAACGCACGCGTCAAACGATTTGAATCGGTTAATTACGGTTGAACAGTGGCGGCTCTTAGATTAATTCGTTACTCGTCAACGCGGTTATTATATATTATTATAATATTCGTTCTTTTCCTGCGCTCTCTAAAAGGAGTTTTACAAAGGCCTGTGTTCCTGTATGCATATTATAATTAGAACTCTTCCTATTTACGACGATCAACGTGCGGCATAATAATTACGCTCCGAGATTCCCGTTTCTCTTCTCGTCGCGCGAAACACGGTCTCACACCGCTAAAGGTCGCGTTCTGGGATCATATGGTGTGTTTCCGGTTAAAAAGTTCGCCAGGCCTGGTTGTAGGACGTCATTATTAACACGCTGACTATCCATCCAGTGACCACAAAAGTTAGATAAATTCCAAAGTTAGATCAATCCATTTGACAAAACAAAGGCGAAGTTACCATCCCCTATTTCCAACCCTCTTGCATTCTGATACGCTAGACAGTGAAACTTTTGATCAGCAGAAAAATCAATTTTTATATATTTTTATATTTGTCTTAGCTTCTTACAATATGCAGAATACGATGTAGAATAGATTCGAAGATTGTAAAAATTCTTCTACGGAAAGACACTGTCGGATCACCAGCCGCGACCTCCCGAGGCATGATCGAATATAATCTATGAGCAGGATTAATGGTAACATCTTGGCATCTCCGTCGCTCGTCAAGAGCCAGTTCCTCTGAGCCGAACGTATCGATAAATACATACGTATTTGTTAGCTATTCTAATCATACGTGAAAAATCTTGTATCTCTTGAAGGCGATAGGTACCGGTCACCACAAGAGGCTAAATTTTGCGAGTGACCTAAACGAGAGTTCCAGCTAATTTGTGTCACATATATTTAACTCTGTTCGAACTAGCGTGAGCGGTTTCCTCTGACAGAAAACGATGATCTCCCCCAACGGATTCATTGATTCCATCAGACAATTACAGAGCGGTCTCCTTCTCACTGATTATCTTAATACCGTGCTTCGTCAGGATCATCTTCACCGTTTCGTTGTCCCTGATCTTCGGCTTCTCCGTCCAATCGACAGAATCTTGGATCTCTTCCTCTCTATCCAGGCCTTCCATCAGTGAATCCAGATTGTCGGTGGACGAGTCCACGTATCTGACGTTGTCCGCGGACCTCTGCAGGGACTTGCATCTCCTGGAGCTCTTCGGGGCACGTATGTTGTCCGCGGAGCCGATCAGCTTGCTGTTCTTAGTCCTGAGCACCTTGTCGTTGCTTTTCGACGACACTTTGGCCGGCTGAAGACTGTCCACCGACGAGTAACGTCTTTTATCCTGAGCAACGTTCGCTGAATCCTCCGACTTCTTCTTCAACAAGGAAGCCTTGCGGCCGATCCTCCTGGTGCCGCTAGTTAGGATCTCTATCTCGTCCTTCGGGAAGTACCTCTCTCTCGTCTTCTTCTTGATCGCGCCAGCTTCAGATAAAGTAAAGGAAGACAAGTGCCTCTCCTTATCGGCCCGAACCAATTTCTCCGATTGGGGACCGCTGGGTAGGCCACAGTTCTCTATCTCGAAACTGTCCTCTTCCAGAGTTGTGTCAGTCAGAGTTGTGCTGTCAGTGATTCTGGAGCTCTTGGGAAGACTTCTAGAGGAAGACTCGGGTATCCGGCTGTGTTCCCTGGGATCCCTCGGGGAGAAGATCTCCTGGTCAGGATTGTACGTGGTACAGACCTCGCCGCAGATCTCGCAGACCTCGCAGAGCTGGTCGCACTCGCAAGCTGGCAGCCTTCTGTCCAGAGCGTCGGTGGACTCCTGAAGGTTCCAGGAGCTGCAGATGTCGCATTCCGTCGAATCCTCGTCCGCGATTGAACTGCAAGTGGATCGCAGGGTGTAGAAGTTGTCCTGGCTTGGACTAGCGATCCCTTCTTCAGTTCTCAAGGACATCTCGTTCACGTAGCAGCAAACCGAGCAGAACTCGTCGGTCTGCATGTCTAGCTCGTTGGCGGTGATCAGCTGAGACGTGCTGTCCGCTTTTGAGGGATCCTCGTAGCACGGCTCCTGGACCTTCTTGATCGACTCGTAGCTCTTCGACTTTTTCGAGAACACTTCGTTGGGCTTCGATCGCCGCCTCGACGTCGTTCTCGAATCGCTACTCCCGATCACAGAGTCCAGGCTACCTTTCAAAGGCGTGTAATACTGAGTCATCGACGAATCCATCTTCGATCTATCGTCGCTAGACTCGTAGGTCTTGGAAGCGCTACTCGATTTTTGGGATCGAGAGGATTTCCCGTCCTTTCTGGGACTCTTTGTCCTGGAAGAAACCTTTGAAGAGGCGTCCGAGACCGTTTTATAGAAAGTTTCCTCGGACTGTGTGTACGAATCGGTGCTTTTCTTCTCTGCATCGTGTTCATCTATGGCTACCTTCTCTGTCTCCTCGTTGCAGACACGCATCTGACCGTTCTTGGTTTTCCTAGGACTCTTCCGGGAGTTCACCACTGACTTCAGATACTTACCATCGATCTCAGGGTTCACGTCCAGCTTGGACGTCTCGTCAGAGCCCGGCTGATCCTCCGGCGCCGGTTCTGGGACATCCGGAGAATCGTCCACGATCTCCTGGATCTTGACGGTGCTCTCGTCGCTGATCGATGACGGCACAGGCGACTGCACCAGCAAGACCTTATCTATACTCCCATCAGACTCACCCTTGTATATCGTGATCTCTCCTTTACCGTGCACCGCGTTCTCGTCCAGGATCAGACTGGCGCTCTCTTTCTCGAAGGGATTGTGGATCATGGCGCTAACTAGGACCAGGACCTGAGTATTGGGACATCTCACGGTATCGTTCGGGAAGCTCTCCCGGAGCTCGATACTTTCCTGGTGACCGATCTGCTCGTCGTTCGGAGCATCGTCCTTAACGAGATCGTGGACCTCGTCGTCCAGCGAGGCGTCCAAGCCGTACCGCGTGAGTCTGTAATCCTCTTTGTCTACGCTGAAGTCGGACAACGCGCACTCGTGACGGCCGCTGTCATCTACGGACACTGGCAGGCCCGAGGACGACACCGAAGACTTCCGGTCCGGGTCTTTGCCAACGGTGAGGCCTTCCATGTCGTCCTCGGGCTCTGTTCGAGGTTTGCAATCGTCTAAACTGTCTCTAGGCTCGGTTATCTCGGTTTTGGGGACGGGTTTCGCGGTGTCCTCGGTTTTCGACGAGGTGGCGACGCTCGGGGACGCCTGTTCTACCTGACTGGACCGTGGCTGGACTCTAACGACCTTCTTTCTGCCTCTCTTATCATCGTCAACGAAACCTACCTCGTCGAGGATCTGCGACTCGCCGGTTTCGGTGGCGATGATCTGTTTTGCGAGACCTGGGTACGCGGCCTTCGCGGTGGTTAAGTGCTTGCCGTTACCGTTCTCCGCGACTAAGGCGTTTATGAACTTTTCGCGGGCCTCGTCGAGGCCCACGTGCCGCGTCGAACCCGTCTGAACGCCGCTCGCGTTCTGCAGGTTCTTACGCAGCACCGCGTCCGGCACGTCGATGGATATTATTTCGATCGGACTCGGGGATTCCATGGTTACGTCGCTAGGCGACGGCGTGAGAAAGGTGCTTTGGTACTTGGAGTCAATGGTCAAGTAATTGTTCGCGTTCGGCGAGGTCAGTTCCAACTTACTTCAGTGTCCAAGAGTGGCAGCGTGAAAAACAAGACACTATGTTTTATTTGGCACTGGGTAAATTTTCGGTGCACTGTATACCCGATTCAGGCACAAAGGATTCGGTACCCAATTCTATTTCATCTTGGCCAGGGTTCCTGATCAAGGAAACAAACCAATCCTTGTGGGCAGCCCAGTTCAAAATTTTACAATTCGTTTAAATATTTTGATGGCTGCCTTAAGTTCAATGGTGTCCCTTCACAAGTTCTCCATATTTTTACGTTAAATTTAGGGGAATGGGAATTTTGTACCTTCATCCGTGAATCGGTATCTTATTTGTGATATTAAATTGAAAGGGTATCGTCATTTTTCAATATGTAACCCCCTGAGTAGCTCTTTCATTTTTAAGAAATTGAGAATAGAATTTTTTGTCATATATTCCGAGTTAGATTGCTTCAAATGAAGATACCCTCTCGCAATTACTACAGAAGCATAATGCAGTGTAAAGAATATAAAATAATGTGATTGCTAAAATTTATTCGTAATTACAGCAGTGAAAAATTGATTCTTGAGACTCGATATACATAACATGGAAGACTCTTAGACTAGACTATTATCTATCATTGTATAACATAGGATACTTTAACCCTTTTAAGATTCAATAAATTGTTATACGTATATTACAAAATCCACAGTTACAAAACATTCAACAATCACTTTCCAAAACATTGAAAAAAATATTGTTTTAACTACTAGACTGTAGACAAGATGAATTGTTTAATTTATATTTTTTTATTAAACGTATTTATACCGTTTGGAATGTATGTCTATTAAGAATCATATACTTTCTTAATATTTTATTCTATTTCTTAAAACATTTATTCACAAAATTGTATATTTAAATAAATCTCTCGTTGGTTTCATTTAGTATTATAGTACGAATTGTACGTTTGAATATATACTGCGCTTCGATATATCGATGTATTATTGAGTGCTAAAAGGGTTAATCTTTGATCACAAAATATACAATTTATATCACTTTGTGTAACAGCTTTACATACTCTAAACTCACCAACTACGTGGAATATGAGTGCTATAAAAATATATATACACTTCTCATTCAAAATATGTAAAAATAAAGTCTTGTGTATATCTACTGGAAGATATGCTATTAAATGGTCACTAGTTAATTGAACTACCATTTTTGTTAAATTATGTCAGACTCACATTGTGGACGCCAACGACTTTGCATCATAAATCCCATGCTTATAGACATAATCGATCACAGCATCTTGTAGGAGATATCGGACACTCTCGCCTCGTTTTAGTGCCCTTCGTATTCTACTTGAGCTAACTTCATTTGGAATCCATTCTGTTACTATGTATATATTATGCTACACAGAAAGTAAAAATATAATTTAGCAACATGCAGAATCCGTACGATAAGAATTATTTAATAATTATTTACCATGTGCCTAGAAAGGATGTCCGAGTCGTATATAAACTTGTTGGGATTAGATCCCTCCCTGGTTATAACTACAAGACCATGTTCGCCAACAATTGCATCGATCTGTGAATAAAGATAATACAGTTAGAATATAATAATATCTATCAAAACAATATTAATATTATAAACATAAAAGCTTACATCTTCTTCAGCCCAAAGATCGTAAGTACCAAAGCTTTCCAACAAATCAGCACCGCACAGCAATTTGATTTGAATAGGAGTACGATCGGGACTGTTCTTCACATTTTCCGGTATCCACTCTAAATCTTCGGTCTGTATATGATTCAAATTGTTAGGATCAAATAAAACAGAGTTCAACAAATTCTGGTGATGCTGCAAACAAATCCTAGTTTTCGTCCATCCATTCTGCCTGGTCTCCCAATTGCTCAAACGAATCCAGTCGCTGTTTTGTAAGGCCAGTCTCAGCATAGCGCATCTATGAGTGGCGCTAGCTAGTTCTTTCTTAGCGTACGCATCGTGTACAGGAGATATAACACCGCCAAGCACAATATGTGTTCCCATTCGATGTAGATGATCTCTGGCAATTTCTGAAAGCATTTCATAAACACTTAACCTAACTTTCCGTCTACATCTCGACGATAAATCTGATTAATTTCAAATCTACGATCGTAATTTTCAAAAGGTAGAATAAAACGTAGTATCTTCGAAGGATAAAGATCCATGACGTTCTTTAAATTTCGAACAGTTCGACGCAGACGATTACGTCAATCGCGATTGTTTACACGCTGTTATCTTAAGTGACATCTCGCTTAAACGATTAACAACGATGACTACGGTGATATTCGAGGTCCTGGTCACGTATTAATGAGAGGCCTCGCTGTTTACGTAAAGATTGAGTATCGATTACGATAATATATATGTACCAAACATTCTCAAGTGCATATTGGTTGGAGGGTTATAACTGCCACACGACATAAGAATAACACGCGTTGGTGCCATTTCTCCTTCTGCTACGCTGCATGTGCTGTCACAATTTCCCTTCGACTGACTACTCTTCCTTCTTGAAATGTTGTGCAGCTGGAACACCGAACATTCGCGTTGATGCGTAATAACACCAGACAAATCGTTACACGAACCACCGAAACGATCAACCACACAGGACAAGCTGCACACTGGCTGACGTTTCAGCCATACTTGAAACGGCGGCACCGCGTTAGTCAATTGAGAGACTTTTCTCAACATCATAATCATCGATGACACTAAAAATTCGTCCAACCTTATACATTGTTTCTTTTTACTGATTATCAAATACGGCACTGCTCGAGTCAACACTGTTTATTGACGATTATCGATTGTTCATTTGACGCGCGTTGAACTCTCAGTTGCAGCGTTTGAAATGGCGTTTTAATAATTCTTACTTTATCGATATTGTATAGTTTATTGCTATCAATTTTTCACCGAAATTTATTGCGAAATAATCAATAAAATTCGAAGAAATTTTTATACTATAAATACAGTTGTCTATACTATAAATACATTTAAATAGAAGTAAGAATAATTGAATATTGTGAGTAGCAGATATGGGAAACTTATAAGAGTATCAAAAATTCCTCTTAATTAATTTTAAAAATAAATGAATATTTAAAATTACACTAAATAAAATTTATTATAAGAATTTCACTAAAATTAATTTAAAATTTAAAATTATTATGAATATTCATAATAAAATCAATGGTTTATGTTATTCATAAAATATTTTGATAATTAATGTGTACATAAAAAAGACACACAGATGTGTACAAGTATGTTTAGTTAGGGTATAGTTTAAGTACACGACTCCTTAATTAAAAGGCTCTAGTTTAGAGCTCACTGTCCCTAGAGTTTTTAAGTTGAAAAACTTTCGAACGCCACAAATGAGCGATGTAACTTGCGAAAATAAAACGCAATTAAGCGACCGTTCTTGGAGTTTGTTTTCCATTTAATTTTGCGAACAATGCGGTCGCGGGAGTTTTAGAGTTCGTCGCTTGCTGAAGTCTTTTCCTTCCTAGAGCCACGTAACTGTAATTATAATTGTCCGAGTATACGGAAGAAGTTGTAGCTAACTTTGTTACGCATTCAAAATTTAATTTTCTAGAAACTTAACACTGACGTGACCTCTGAAATGTGGAATTAATGTGCAGCGCCGTTTAACAAATTGTCATTTGCACTTTTTATAATTTTTTGAAAAGAATTGCCGCCAGTCCTGAGCATAAAGATTGCACTTATGTAACTGATAAGTACATACCGAAGTATGTCGGTCATTTAGTGAATTATTATAATGGCATAGTATTTTATAATGTTTGACAAATCTCTAGTTTCATGTAAAATATTTTAACCATTCAGCGTAATTATCGCCGAAGTTTAGAAAACGATCTTTCTACGCATTTGATGCTAGTTAGAATATTTCAGCAAGCTACTTAAATGGATGGAACTAAATTTGGTGTGGTTCGAAAATTTAGTTAAGTACTTCAGAGATAAGAGGATTCAGAACAGACTGAGAAAGTCGATGGGGTTTAGTAAAATTTCGCTCGAATCCAGGGTAGTTACAACTTTTCAGTACCTTGTTAGTTCTCGTTGTTTCAATACCTCTTCAAGCATTTTTACAAACCTATATTACATTTTATTCGCTAACTTTCTCGTACAGACTTTTCCAAAAAATATTAAATTTTCTGTGTTAATGATAATTGTTTATTTCATATATAATATGGCTGGCATAATTTGCAGATGGTTAAATTAAAGAATTAACTGTAAATCATAGAATTTTATATTGCGAATCGCGGAACAAAAACTAATTTGACGTAGCTGAAATCGTGTGGTCAAGAGCTCGCGAGGGATAGTGTACGCAACCCTCGAAAATGAGTTTGAAAAATCGGGGGTAAGTGGGGAAAGTTGGCGGGTAAAAATCTAACGTAATTAAAACTTCGCGAATAGTGCCGCGTCCGCAAACTTCATCGCCTGACCGACATTTGGTAAGCCCTGTAAATTCCCGGGTCCCTGAAATACTTGAAGTTTTATCAATCTCAACGGAATGTTATAGGCCGGCCGACGAAATTCGCTGAACTAGTTCATACGGAGATAGAGAGCGAGCGAGAGAGAAGGAGAGAATGAGAAGTCGATTCTACACCGTTTGTAATTAGCAGGGTGCGCAGCAACGCGTGCTTCACCACGGTTACGCCATTTTGAATCTACTGTGTCTCCGCGAGCCTGTCCTCGAAACAAGTAGAATGACGTCACATCTTTGCTACCCTGTTTGCCACCCTGTTCTCCACCCTCGCCTCGTCGATTCGACACGCTCGCTCTCTCGCTGTTCCGTTCCCGAGAGCACTCGATTTCCAGATTTTTATTGCGCCCCGTGTCGTTGACATTCTTTTGGCTTTACACGGAGAAACCGAGCCAGAGACGCAGAACATTTTTGCTTCGCGGCACAATGGCCGAAAGTGGATGCTTTCTTGCGATTGAAGTCCCGTTTTTGTTCGAGTCATTTGTGCTTCCTGTTTCAGCTTTCATATCTCTTTCTCTCTTCCCTCTACCACTTTCACTCTCTCTCTCTCTCTCTCTCTTTATCTTCTCCTTTTCTCACCGTGCATCGCGAACGCAGTTTTTCGGCAGCAGTTGAAATGCTGCTTCAACTGCGCGCGGCAGTTGACTTCACCGAAGTAATCATAAAAGATTGTACGCTCCATGCCACCAAGAATGAGACCCGAAGTTTTCCCCAGAAGTAAAAAGGGTTTCCCGCTGATTGGGTTCGGAAGGGTTGATGAACTCGGGTTTTTAGAGAAAAATATTTTAACATATACATTTCGCAGATTTACACCCCCAGGGGGTGGACGCGAAAGTATGTGGACGCTCGTTTCATTTGTATATCTGCCCGAAACAAGTATGGCATTTTCGATCGGTTTAATTAAATTCTGTTCGGTCGGTTTTATACAGTATTAGAGAGCATATTTTAATAATGATTTATTAAATATCTTATCAATAGTGATAATAATTCTTGAATTATAAAAAAGGCTGTTATTTAAAATGATTAAGCACGAAAGGAAATAATGGATACTTTTACCTTGCAATCTCTCGACTTGCAGCCGACCCATTTCTCGAAGCGGCGGATCCATCGGCGAGCATTAATCTGCGCGGATCCATGATCAGGGTCGCGACAAATTAGCGTCTTTGTGTTTCGGGTGGGGAAAAAAGTGGGGGCCTTGTGCCGGTAATTTTTGCCACAGGTAAGAAATCAATACTCTGATACGGCCATAAATCCACAAGATGGCGACGGAACCGCGCGTATCGCGTTTCATCTTTCCGCTGCTGCGGGGATAGGAGGGCGCGTCAAATGAAATCGACATGCACGTGAAAGATAACTTATCTCTGCGACGTATAGAATCTATGCTGCGACGTTACGTAACGATCCAGGGATTCGCTTCAGCTTTCGGGAACGATCCCTCTTGCCTCGGTGGCGCGGAAATGACGTCGCCTGTAACAGGGGTGAGATGCAAAATAAAAAATAAAATTAAAATGGGAGCTCGCGGGATCGGAGCACGTGGAAGCGAACGTTGTCTGTATCGTTCGAACGGGGAAAAGCGGACAGGACGGGTTGTGCAGAAGAGAGCGAACACGGTTCAATAATACACAAATTTTATTTTATTCATTTTTTTTTCTTCCCGCAGAATCGAGGAAATCATTTGTTGAGAGAACAAAACCTCTGCAATACGAATAGCAGTTACAAGTAAATATGTACAATAATATAGAAGTGGTTGCCTTTCTTATTTACTTTGTTTATTTTATCTTATCATCATTTTTTTTTTGCCTTTTTCTTTTGCTTTTAAACATCTGGCTTTTTATTTCTGGTTGTGTTCGTCTGGTATATTCCTACTTCTCGCACTGTTAATGATAATCCATAATGAATAATCAATTAATTAATTAATTAATAATAATGATAATAATTATAAGAATCGTACTGAATCAATATTAAGAATATTTTGCTTCCATACATTCACCTGGTAATGGAGGTTCAATCGTAGGCATACCAATCGACCATCGAATCATGACAATATTGACAAATTGACAGAACGTGCCTTCTTCGCCTGCTTCGCATTCCATTTCACCTTTTCTCTTTCATCCATCCCCTTCGTCCTTCCACACTCGCCACACCCCACCCTCGCTCTCTCGCTCTCACTGTCTCTCTTTCTAGTGTCTTTCACCCACTCATCCCTTCGCCACCCTGACCTCTCACCGCTGTTTACCATCCTACCTCTAGCTCCTGCCTTTTTAATTCACCCCTTTTCACACGCATGGTTCTTGTTCAAGCGCGATTTTTAGGCGTACACAACGTGCAAAACACGCACCCGAAAAACCTCCCCCTGCTCACCCTCGACTCCTCTCCTCAAACATTAATAACACGTAAAGCCACCCCCTGGCGCGTCTTCGCCGTTCCCGAAGACCATCGACCATCGTTCAACCCTCTTAAACCCGTTCGAACAGCTCTCGTGCGCGCCTACACCGTCGAAAAAAAAAGAAATCGACGAGCACGAGATCCTGCCCACCCTTTTACTCCAAAATTTCCCCCAACGTCGGTGTCTGTTTGAACGAACCCCGGTCCAACTACCCCATAAATCCCCCCCCCCCCCCCCGGTATCATCCGTTCGCAGCGGAACGTGTTTCCGTCGGTTCGTCTCCTAAGATTAAGTCCACTAAGCATTCCCTACCGTTGATTAAATGCTCATCGCGACAAGAGAGCTCAACAGCGGCTCAAACACACTCCCCTCTTAAAATCACCTTCGTTCCCGATGTCTTCTATTCTCCCTCTCTCTCTCTCTCGCGCGCGAAAATCTGCCGCTACGAGGAACGAAAAACTTCTCCGTTGATCTCATGGGCCTCTTTCGTTCTCACCCTCCCCGAAAAACGTCTTCGCGTGTCTCTTTCTCTTTCACCTTCTACACCCTACACGACGCTTTCCCCGGCAACCGAGTCACATTCTTAATTCACCCCCTCGAGGATCGTCCCGCGGTTCGCGCGTTTCGTCTTCTTCTCCACCAACACCTCCCCCTCTGTACTCGGAGACGTGCCATACTCGTGACAGCTTTACGTGGCTCAACAACGACCGAGAAAAGGACCGCACTTTTCGTCTGAAGGAGTATCGCCACGTGGCAATTGCGCGATTGCAACGTCGGCACCGTGTAACCTTCCTCTGCAGCTTCACCTTGCCATTCTTCTTTCCACTTTCTAGCTAGCCTGGCTTCTGATCCCTTCGCTTCAGGAATCGTCCGAGGCACCGATTAGACACCCTGCTATCTTTCATTCGACACTATCCTTCGCTCATCTTTGTTCTAGCTAGCCTATCTTTCGTTACTGTATACTGTTCCGCCATTTTGTGTTGATCCTAGCAAGCTCCAAATCGGCGCCGATTCGTGCTAACCACCTATCTTCGTTTTTCCTTGCGATTACACCTCCTTCTAAAAGCTTCGCGTTGTTTCTAGCTCCAAACCGGCGCCAACTTGAACTAACCACCTGGTCCGCTTTCAAGTTAGGTTACCGAGATGCGAGAACCGTTTCCCTTCGCGAACACGAGAGAACCTCCAAATTGCATGTCGAGGAACCGATGATATTTTTTGGTGAAAAAGCGAACGAAACGCGCGAACATTATGGCTACGATCCTCGAGCCACCCTTAACTCGTTCCTCACTCGCCCTTCAACCAACTCACTCCCTCTCTCTTTCTCTCTCTCTCTCTCTCTCTCTCTCTCTCTCTCTCTCTCTCTCTCTCTCTCTCTCTGTTCGTCTTTTGTTGTTGGTTAGGTTTGTTCGTTTGTTTGTTTGCTTCATATATATATATATATTTTTTTTTGTATTCCGTGAAAAGAAAAGCCCACCATCGTAATAATTAACGTGTTAACGGCGACGTCGTTCATCGAACGGGCTCCGTCGATCTCGTTTTTGTTACGATCGATTCGTTTTTTATCGTTTATGATTTTTTTTTCATCTTATTCTTGCTTGTCGTTAAATAGTAATCATCTAAACAATGAAAGCGGCAAAACGTCTCGAGGAAAAAGGTGTCCCTGAGCGCGACGGAAGGGAACGACGACGCACACGCGCACGTAAACGCACGCAGGCACGCTGTTTCTGGTTATTTCTTTTTTTTTTCTTTGGGAGAGAGAAATAAAAGAGACCGTTCGGCTTCGTTCGTTTGTTTGTTTGCTTGCTTGTTTGTCAGCAGCCCTTCGTCGTCCTCGTCCCTTTCACGCCCACGATTATTAGCCGCACCTGCACAGGACTTCGCGGGACGCGTCCAGTCTAATTGTAAGTGTAAGAAAGAGCAACTATTTTATACATTTTGTGTGTGGTTCCCACGTGAGAAAAGAAGGGGTGTTCTCTACACATCCCTCTCGTTCTGTACACTATATGTTTGCTCGTTTTCTCATCGTTAAAAGGTTGTTACGGGGTTGGTGTTCTTTCTCTCCATGGGGGGGTTGGGGGTGGGAGCGAAGTTTCAATGCCAACCTGGACGATCGGTCTCGTCCTGCGCAGGTATTCGTAAAAAGAGGGACGCTCTTCTCAAAATGTTGCATCTTTGTGAAATCGCGTTTTTTTTTCTCAACTAAGTTCCTATGTCCTTTAAATCCTTATTACAAGTACGGTAGTAATAGTAGTAGAAGTAGTAGCAGCGGTAGTAGTAGTAGTAATAGTAGTAGTAGTAGTTTATTAATAGTAGGTTTTTTCTCATTTTTTTTTTCATCGTTTTTATGTTTAAGCATTTTTTTATCCTTTAGTTTTCTGGTTCTGATAATCTAATAGACATCTAAAAATAACACCCATTTTTTTCATTATTATTTCATTATTTGTATTTCTCCTTAGCATTTCTTTTTTTATTTTTATTTTAGTTTATTTCGATCAAGTATTACTTAAAGATTCCTTAAACGTTAGACTGAGGGCCGCGTGGTGCGCGCACCTGGGCTCGATGGTGGATCAAGCAGACGCCGGGAGGAGGAATCGATCATTTAGATAGTTCTATATCATGGTCGTCGGCCGCCATTTTCGTTTATCCCCCCCGGTTGACGGGAGAGAGTTTCACCTGTGCGAGGATCGACCGGTGTACAAAACACCGGGCCGACGCTTTTCGTTTCGGAAACTCGCCTCCCGTTTCATGCAAATCCACCCTCCCCCACCCCCAACCCCCCCTCTTTCTCTTCTTTTTCTCTCACGTTCTTTTCTTCTAACGATCCGACCGCACACGATCAACCCTTTCCAACCCCTTCCCGACCATCCCTCGAGCCCAGACTGAACGCAGCTTTGCATACCACTGTTTGAATTACATCTTACATTTATTTCTAGCGGCTGGAGTAACAAGTTTTTTTTTTATTTTTGTCATTCGTTTTGTCAGCTCAGTACTGCATCAATTCATATTGCTGCTGTTGTGATCTGTACCCAAACCGTCGTTCCCAATTAAACCCCTGTCCACGCATACATACCCCTTTCTCATCATCATCATCATCATCATCATCATCCTCCTCCCTGTGTCTCTTGTTCCCTTCACCCTCTCACTCTCTCCCTCACTCTCTATCTGTGCACACGTGTCTGGCCTTCTTATGCGTTGGTGCATCGATCTTCTTCGTTACGCCCTCCATCCCTCACCCCCAAAATCTGTCGTTAAATTTCCTCCTCAATGTTCCCCCACCCCGCCCCCCTTTCTCTCTCTCTCTCTCACTCCTATCCTCCGTCTCGGCTTCCCGTATTTTTCCCTTTCGTGTTAATTTTAATATCACATTTTCATGGGAACAGACTGGCCCGATATATTTGGAAACGGAACCCGGATATGCTGATCAGTGAATCGGTAATTTTCGAATGGTCGTGTCTTACGTCCTCTTCCTCGTTATCGCTGTATCAAAGATACTCGATCGCCGAGCCCTCGAAACAATGAATTTTATAATAGTCCAAATTGATTTTCTGTCCGCTTATTTTTTTTCTTCTTTTTTTTTCTTTGATACCGGCGAATTCTCTTTCGGTTGTTTTGCCATCGAATCGACGACGTATCGAGCTACCTCGAAAAGGAAGCCGAACATCGCGTTCGATATTTGATACAACGTTCGCATGGTACGTCCCGTCGCGCACTTTCTCTGCAAGAATTGCTACGGAACCGTTCTCTGTCTCTGTTTACCGTTTATCGTTTATCGTTTATCGTTTTTCGTTTTTATTTCGCGCGTTCTCTCGCGTCTTCTCACTTTCGCCTGTTCCTCGTTCACCACACGTGCGGGAAAAGCAGAGCGCAATACATCGGGCGAGCGTGTCCCTGTTAATATATAGAATACATACATCTTTATCTCGCTACAAGGTACTACGAACCCAGATCGAAAACGATAATAGTCCATCGTTTATGAGATATTACGGCACGTACAACGACTTGGATGGCAACGACGAAACGAAAACGAAACTCACGAGACAAAAAGGACAAAGAAAAAAAGGAATTACTTTAACATACGAAGGTGCGTTCATCAACAATCTACACGTTCAAGAGACATTCATCGTTAAATCACTTAATTGAAACTCCTTACACTGTAAAATATTAATTATGTTTGCTCTTGTTTATCCCTCCCGTAATCGACCCCTCCTAAGACAGGTCCCTCCCTTCCTCCCTCCCTCCCTCTCTCTCTCTCTCTCTCTCTCTCTCTCTCTCTCTCTCTCTCTCTCTCTCTCTCTCTCTCTCTCTCTCTCTCTCTCTCTCTCTCTCTCCCTCTCTTTCAATCTCACTTACACACGCTCACTTATACACGCACACACACTCTCTCCCTCCTTTACTTTTGTAGACGCTTGTGTAATTAATGTTACCATTTTTTTTTTATTCATTTTTTGTGTGATTTTTTTTTGTAATTTTTGGTTTGCTTTGTGGTGGTTCTTGGTGGTTCCCTCGTTTAATACGATTTCTTGCTATATCTCGCACGTACACCTTTGTCCGTCTCTGACTTTTTCCGATTCTCTATCGTCTTGCCAAAAAAGAAAACCGAAAAAAAAGAACATCCGCGCGACTCGGAGGACTCCGATCGCTTCCCGTGTCGAAAGTCAACGGCGTAGTCTCTTCTCTCGCTCTCTCGCTCACACACTCTCTCTCTCTCTTTCTCTCTTTCTCTCTCTCTCTCTCTCTCTCTCTCTCTCTCTCTCTCTGTCACACACTCTCTCTCACCCCCGTACGAATTCTCCCTTTGATCTCAACCCCCTAGCGAACGCGAACGACAGCCAACGCGTGTCCACGATGCTTGGGGAATAATTACGAACGGATGCGCACCGCGACGATTAATCAATCCGACGTGTCTTTCGTTGAATGAACCGCTTCCGCCAATGGGGGCTCTCGCCGAGGTATAGTAATTTCAGCTAGGCGCGCGCTGCCACGATCAAAAACAACAATTCCGGAACGAGGAAATAACGTAAAATCGCCCACGAAAACTATAAAACGCACCGAATTTCCTATATACAAAACAACGATCGAAATACTACAATTAATTAACATAAATTTTTCTCGAGGAGAAACGGTTCCCGAGCTTCCGGTTTCAAACTTCGAGGATCATCCCAGTCTCGAATCCCACCCGTTTTATATCTGATGTGTCGGCCGCTGTAAATCTTCTGCAACAACCAATATGATTGCGTTCAACTATAGATAAATGGTCGATTGTTGATACAACAACGACTTGCGGGAGTATCATTACGTTTAATATTAAAAAGTCGCGGCACGCCTCGTTGAAAATATTTCACTTGGCTTGGTCGCTCTTTCGGTGGGATTCGAGGTGTGTGGCCTCTCTACATTCTCGGTTATCTCATCCTCTTTTCTGTTCTCTAACTGCTCTAGGAACCGCCTCATCCTCCTCCTCCTCCTCGGTTGGCTGCCGTTCGGGATCGCGTATCTCTCGTCGCGAAACCCCATTAAAATCGAATTCACCGTCGTATACGTCGCCGATCATCAATTTCCTAGAAACGCCACACCTCTTCGCCGTAGATCAAGCGCACACGATCGTGTTTCTCAAAAGCATCATTCAGCCGGCTCGTTACACGGCGCACGTCGAGGACGCCTCCGCGAGAAACCTCCTCCCGAACTCTTCACCCTCCCCCGCCCCCCCAATCCTCGAAGGTAAACATTTTTTTGTCGTTTTCGTTTTCTTACAAACTAACGCCGTGTTTTTTGTTTTTAAACCGTGTATTTTTTTTTTGTTCAGAGATCACTCGTTACGTTTGGTAATCAGTCTATCTGGTCTGCGTAGAGCCTAGCCCTCTCGAACCACTCCCGATGATCTCCCCGATCCGAGAGCCTTCCGTTTACGCACGATTTCATTTTCATACAAACCCCGCCGTTCGAAAGAACGAAAAAAAGGTAATTTTACAAAAGAACGAAAGACAAGATAGTGCCCATAATACTTTGAAATTTAATGACCGAAACGCATCGATTTCATCACCCCGCCCCACCCCCGCCCCTCCTCGATCTAATCGAAATCTCATCGAAATCTCATCGAAATCTCGTCGAACACTGAATCGGAGAATTCTGACGTCTAGCCGACGACCTAACCGGTTAGGCACACCTCGCGGGATGCCACTCGAGCCGCAAAATGGAAACCAACGATGCCCTAACCGGTCGGTGGAACATAATCGCCGGCCACCGTGCGACTTTCCCATCGATTTTCCGGAGCTCTTTGGACCCTTGTACGACCTTCTTGAATGCATATCTCTCTCTTTCTCTCTCTCTCGCTCTCTCTCTCTCTCTCTCTCTCTCTCTCTCTCTCTCTCTCTCTCTCTCCCCAAAATATTGATAACGCTTCCCCGCGATTTATATACGCGTGTACACCGATCACTATGGTGGTCGTTCTCCAAGATGGCGGCGTCGCTCGCCTGGTTAACGGCCGGCAAAGAAATTCCGCGCGACAACAGGTGGTACAGCCTCGAAAACGCCGAACGAGGGACTTACAGAATTTGTACTCTTTGAATGTGTATTACAATGAAACGATGCTTTCTTCCTCCTCGGCTTCCATTCCCCCACCCCCTCTTCCGCTTATAATATACTAATAAGACTCGCTTTCGCGCCAGAGGCCACCCCGTTAATTAACAGTGTCTCGCGTGAAAACGTATACGCGTGTGTCGTCTTCGTGTCTCTCTCTCTCTCTCTCTCTCTCTCTCTCTCTTCCCGCGGTTTCGCACCTTACATCCCGCGACGAGAACCGTGTACCTGCGCGTGTCCTGAACAGTGTATACGTGTGTATGGTCTTACGTTAGCTGTGTACGATTTTTCCGACTTTCCCCCACCGGTCTATGCGCTCGCTTGCACGTCGAAGGGTGGAATTCATTTTTCACTGTCTTTCTGCGCGCGCGCGTGTGTGTGTATGTGTCTATGATTTGTTTTCCTTCGACTAATTAAAAAACTGTAGGGCTCGCGGAGGAATTCCTGCGAGTTCGTTCACGATCGACCCTTCATCTCGCCAGGCGAATCGACAACCCCTTCGACCCTTAAGCCCTGATTTCTCCACGTTCCGGATCAGCTGACATTATTTCCCATCCCTCGGTGTACCGTGCTCGATTATGATTCATCTCGGCTCTGAATTTTCCCCCGGAATTTCCCTATTTTTTTTTTCTTTCTTTCTTTGCTCGTGCACGTGAACCGAGCGCAATAAACGAGACTCGAGTAGAATTAACAACGCCGCTCACCCCCTCGTCGATCGGATCCCGTTCGAGACCCGCCGATCGCGCGATAGCGAAAATCACGGAGCCGAAGCAGCGAATATCGTCGACGTGGACACACGGTTATTTCACAGATCCTCCATAGATTTCCCCGTGTTCTCATTGGCCGGAAAACGAGAAAAAAACGCGCGGCGCCTGGTCGAAGGACTCGAAGGAAATCGGTGAAAGATCGTCGATCGCCGAGTGTCCCGAAGAATACGAAAAAGATCGACGACCTCGGCGATCCTTCGACGCGACGCCGGAGAATGGAGAACGATTGCGCGCGATCGTCGCGTTCCAGACGGATCGATGATCGCCGATCGAGCGACGGGTCACTCCGTTGCTCGATCGCGATCTCTCACAACCAACAAGCCAAAGATCCTCGAAAAATTTTATCGGTGACATCGGCCAGAGACGAGAGCCATCTACAGTATATCGACAAAGAGCCGCGTCTCTGATCGATACGCCACGATCGGATCCGCTCGGACAGCGACGATCGCCGATTGCTAACACGATCGGATGATCCTATTGCTAGCTCGATCCTCGCGGGGGTGTCCGTCGAGGAAGAAACGCCCGGAATTTCCTCTTAGATATTCTATTCCGCCGCTTTCTCCATAAATTTGGTCTCCCTTAAAAATATGTACAATACTCGTCAATTTACATCGTATTCCGCTCGTCTCGAAGTTTCTCGCGATTCTTCCTCGAGGATCCCCCGGCTCGTTCCTCCAGCTTCTCTTCGGGCTGCAGTTTCTCTTCGACTCCGGTTGGTCAGATTTTCGCCCCTGGTCTTAATATTGTTTTTCCTCGTTTTCATATTTTCCTCGGTGGTTTTTTTGCTTCTTCGTAGTGTTTCTCGCGAAGACCACCCGTGTGAGACCGTATACGCGCCGACGTACTCTTCGAGGTTCTCTTCGAGGCTCGGAAAAACGGGGGTGCGTGCCAATAGTTCGCACGCCGTCGATCTTCGCACGCTCCTACGGCTTCCTTCTTCTTTCTCTTCCTCTTCTTCATTGTTCCTCGTACTCGCTCGTTTCTTCCGCTACACCGCCGCACCCTCCTCGTATGCTCTCACCACTATATTCTTCAACCTCCGCGTCTTCTTCTTCTTCCTCGTCCACTTCCTCTTCGTCTCCTTCCGCGCCCCCGAGTGCTCCCCCTCTACTTTCTTCCGCCGCCACCGCGCCATCTCTTTGTCTGCAAATAGCCCAGAGATACGAACGTGAGAATTTATTTGTCGAGGATCTGTTCCTTTTTACTCCACCATGCCCAGCCCTTACCTTCATACCCCCTTACCTTCGCACCCCCTTACCTTCGCATACCGCCGGAGAAAAAGGGAGAGATTTACATTGAATCGTCTTTTTTCATTTGAGCGGGTTGGAGAACTGTTCTAGAAATACGATTTTTGGGCATCGATATTTTCTAAAGTACACTATTCTCTTACAACACGATTTCGATATAACACTAAGGGATAATTTCATCTCTCTCTTTCTCTCCTATTAGGGTAGTTTGTTCGGTTGTTGCATACAAAATTTAAGTAAATGCTTACAAAACGATGAACATGTTTTACTTGCAAAAACTGATAAATTGATGTTAGTTTGCAATTTTTCATTTTTTATAATGGAATGGTATTAAATGTCACTAAAAAGTGAACTATTTCGTATGCAACAACCTAATATCGTATAGACCATGAAAAGCAAAGTTTAGAAATATTAAGCAACTTTTACAGATTGTTACAAGGTAGGTGAGGATTAAAGGACTAAGGATTATGAAAAATGAATATATTCTAACAATATTTATTAACAAAAATCTATTTAAGTTAACTCAATTTTATTAAAAATAAAAATTGTACGAAATAAATTCGCTTGGACATAAACAATCCCCATTGCCCACGGAAGGTAAAATAAATGTATAGAACCATGGTTTCGAAGAAAGTAAAAATTCTACAGAGGAAAAAATTATTTTTTCCGCTCGAGCAAATATTGTCTAAAAGTTTGATAGTCAAAGTTTAGAGCCGCACGAGCATAATTCTCAAATGTTGTATTCAGTTCGCGTGAATGCTACCTCTTTCTTTCGCTTATTCAGACAGCTTTAAGTGTCACTCACGTTTCCGTGCTGACTAAATACGGTAAAAAACGGCGCTCGTAACACGCCTCGCACAAGACACGAAAAATGCTTCGTTAATTAAGACGAACACGTTAAACGCAGCAATTTTCCCGTGCAATAATTCTGAAAAGTTATTATCCGAACGCTTCAGGCCCGGCATTATGAGACTTTAAAAATAGTTTTTGTACGCGCGCGGCCCATCCGCATTTATAAACTCCGGAGTCGGTAAACTGTAACGTCGGTTTGCAAAATGGCGTCCATTCAGAAGGCGCTGGTTGAGGATGCTCTTTCAATTCGGGCTTTTGACGCTATTAAACCTTAGACCGCGACTTTCGTGCGCGTCTTGTTGATGTAAAGCACGAGAGAGAGAGAGAGAGAGAGAGAGAGAGAGAGAGAGAGAGAGGAAAAACGAAGCTAAAAGAATCATCGGCTTCAGCACGTTGTCCGAACCATATTCGAAATGTAATTGCTACGAAAAACGTGGTGAAAAAAAAAAACGGTGGAAGAGCCCTCTGAATGCGAACCAATATTTTTCAAAAATTGCGTTTCTTCGTTGACCCAGCGGTTTTCGGCGAGCACGATGCAAAAAAGGGGAAACAATAGAATTCAAAATAACACGGTGAATGGTATTAAAAAATTCATTCGGAACTCGGATTAAAGATTCAACCATTCGTTAAGTTTGTACGAGTGTTCTTTTTCGCTCTGTAGAATTTTTGCGTGTTTTTCACGCACTCGGTTCCGCGACCAGTAAAAATCCGAAACCGCGGAAGTGCTGAATTAAAAATGGAGCTTACCGATCATGAAAATTTCAACGAATGTTTAAAAACATCTCTCGTGAATTCTTCTATCGCGCGGCGAATGGCTAAAAAACAGTTCTACCCGCGTTTAGTTTTTGCATGAAGTTTGAACAGTCTAAGTGGAAAGTATTGGTGTTTGAAGTTTGAAAAGCGGGTAGAACGCTTTTGAATGGTTCTTCGAGATGAATAGTTCTGAAAATAACCCTCGGCCTGTAGAACGGGGGTGAAATGGTTTCGACAGCGCCGTTGAAACGCCGAGCCTGATCATAAACTGAAAACTAGCATAGTAATTTATACTAGTGCCCTTTTGTATTACTTTGCAACTGTTTAAAAGAATTTTAGCTGCGAATTGCGTGTAGAATGCTTTGAAAAGAAATTTGAAATGTTTGATGCGTTTCGGTTTTGTGTAGGGAGCTTTGGAAAGAATTCAATGTAGCTCGTGTCTGCACACTGGTGAAAATATTTTGTATAAACCTCTGAATAGATTTGACGAGTGAACATGATTTGGAAAAAATAAATTGGTAGATCGGGTTTTCGAAGATGGAGTTGGTTTGAGGTAGGGTTTCAGGTACTATATGTATAGTTAAATAATAATTAATGATAAACCCACCTAAAGATTGTCCATCATGTCAGAAAGGGTCAGCCTGGATGTGGACATTGCGACGCCACTGTCGCTGCTGCTCTGCACGCTGCTGTGATCATCGGTGTCCGACTGGTTGCTCGTATAACCGATCACGTCTACTTCATCTGTAACAGCAAAAATAGAAACCATGAAATTTAGCGCGAATATATCATTGAATATCACAAAAATGTCAACATGGCGTATATCAAAATATACGATAACTACACAAATACAACTTAATACGACGCAATATCATAGCATTCTGAAATTCCTCCAAAACTGTGACGGTTCAAAGAAAATTCCTCGCAGTCCCAACACCTTCGAACTTCTCCATAAAATAAGAGTTGACTGGTTCGAGTCAGATATCGGCAGAGAACCCCAACGACGCCACCCCAGTTTCGATCTGGCAACGGCGGCTTTATCAGCGCGTTACCGAAAGATCAGTGTCCCTTTCGATACACTAAAGCTCGCTATCACTCCCCAGTTCCTTTAGAAAATATCTCGTAAAAACATCTCTTAAAAGTGGCGTATTGTCGCGTTTGGCGCTCGGCGAAAAAAAAAGAAAAAAAAGAAAGGGGGGTAAAATCGTCTATCCAGTCGGGTCCGCGAAATGTCGTCGAGAAAGAACGGTGGAAAAAAAAGAGAGAAAAAAAGGAAAATCCACCATCCCTTTATCGCGCATCTCCTTGACCTGTAGCGATGCTCGTTCCCCGTCTCCGAGGAGAAAGGAGCTCGTCTGGGGATTTTATGAATCGTAACTCGCGAGGAACGGGAGGAGCCCACGTCAAAGTCTCGTTAAACTAGTTTCGCGGCGATCGAGCGACCTTCGACCTTTTCGCGCCGGATATGTCCCCGGCAGCTGCCCGAGGCGTATATCAAATTGTTTGCTGTTCTCGAATTCTACGGCTGCGTGTGCAGCCGTCGAAACTTTTTTTTTTATCATGGAAGAACGCCGCGGCGCTGCGCCCTCGCTCTTTACTCTTGGCACAGAACCGAAAACCGCACCGGGAATATTGAGGATCCCCGGCTCAGCCGAGAGAATATCGGCCCTTCGACAACATCCGCCGCAGTAAAACATCCGCGACTTTCGCCTCCGTGAAATACAACCCGGCCCCTGCACGCCCACGCCTATGCGCCGCCAGGTGCGACGCCGCCGAAACCGGCACCCCGCACCTTTCACCGTTCACGAGACAATTGACGGGTACATATTTTTTAATTTTATGATCATTTGAATTTATTCTTAAGACATACGCAGAGTTGGGCACAATTTTCATCTAAATAAAAATTTCGAATAACGAATAAAACGTACACAAATTTTTTGTTCATTATGCGATGGTTCGCGTTTATTAGAGTTGGCAGTAGTTGTCGAAAGATTTATTCGAAGCCTCCGAATAAAAGATACAGATAAAAGATGAAAAAATTCTTCGAAGTTCGAATGAAGCCACTTCGTACTGTTCCGAACAAATTATATATATTTTATCTCTTTTTCCATCGGCTGTGCTGCGGTTTGACAATGCTGCGGTTTATTCGTTATTCGAAATTTTTATTTAGATGAAAATTTTGCCCAACTCTGGACAGATGAAATGCAGATGACTTGGTAAAAAGTAATACCGAAAGAAAATTCTCCACTATCACCGTATGCAGCGCTTGGAATATTGTACCTCTGTCCTAAACAATTCTTATGGAATACAATAAAAAAAACAACGAAGATGGTCGGCGTGTCCAGTTATTTTCCTCACCCGTTTCACTGTGCGTCGACTCGATTTATTGTACGTTGAACCTCGGGCTGGTTCGAGCGAGTGTGTACGGTCGCGCGGAGCGGTGCGGAGCGGAGCCGAGCGGACTTTTTTTACAGGCGCTGTTACGCTCCCACTTATAAATTGCTGATTTACACGACCGCGATAATACCATTGCCGCTCCTTGTTGCGGCTTTCCTCGTCGCGCGACGCTGCTTTTTGCGAGCGGCCGCAGCCGCGGCTCAGCTCGGCTCGGCTCGGCTCGCGATTCGCGATCCGCGAACCCGGTAAAAGGCGTATTACTCGGTAACTCAGCTCCTTTTTGCTACCGCCGCGACGCCGCGCGTTTACTTCCACCTTAAGCGACCCTTCCGAATCGTAAGAAACGCTCGACAAGGGTACAGCGCGCGCCAAAACCAGCGGCGATGCATTCACCATGCTTTACTCGTTAGTTGATTGCACGTTTTCCCTACACCACCTTCCTGGAAGCCTACCAACCCGTCTGATTTAACCTTGTGCCCACGGTCTTGCTCGCCATTTATTTTTAACCCGTCATTTATTTATCTCTTGTCGATCTACATTTCTCCTTGATTCTCAAAGAGTTTGCACATCGTTTTATTATTTGGATGAATAATTTTACCATAAGAGTGTAAAAAGTGGAAGAGAGAATCCAACTACTGCGCGCATGGTTGAAGAGGAGGGGGAAAGTAGGCGGGTCTGTCACCGCCCATAGCTTTGGTGGGGGATTAGATCCCCCAATGAGCGCCGATCTTGCTCCATAAATACACATTTTCATATAATTTCAAGAAGACGTTTAAATTCTGCACTACCCTCGAATTATTTGGAGACTTTGATACACGATACACGCTTGATTAAAAGCTGAACATTGTTTTTTTTTAAATAGAGAAATCCAAGTATTAAATTATTAAGTAAAGCAGATTGATCGTAAACGAGTTTCTAATTGAATTTTGAGATCTTGAGCTGGAAGAAACAGATAAAGCAGGGCTGCATTATAAAGAAGATTTTTCGCGAAAATTACGAGAAAAGGGGAGCACAATATCAAAGGAATGAAAAGGTAGCGAAAGAAGTACATTAACAAGGGAATAAAAGAGTAGCAAGAGAAGCACATTATCAAGAGAATAAAGAAGCAGGAAGGGAACTAAGAATTTTTAGTGAAAAGACTTAATTCGATGTAATTTTGCGCGGGGAGAGTTACGTCCTCTTTAGTTGGGAGCGATTTACAATACTAATTGGCTGGAAGTCATTGACTATGGGCTGCCATAATTTGTCTCTTGCTTTTGGGATCGAGATGTTTTATACATGGGCAGGGTGACGTAGTTTCCGAAGTTACCTTTGCGGTCGAGGCGACGTCCCGGGAGTCGCAAACTGAATTGGCAACTTAAACAATTTTCAAGACGTTGAATTCTAACAGAATACATACAAACATGTTGAATATACTTATCTATTTCTGTATGAAATATTATCAATTTGTTTGTAAACACAAAGCTAATTTTGAGAGTGCATCATTTTACGGTTTATATTTTTCTGTAAATAATCGATATATTTTATCGATTACGTTTCCCACCCCACTCTCGAGAACCACTTCCGCTCCCACGCTTTTTAAGTGTTAACAGAAACTTCGCGCCGCTTCTCGGTTTTGTCATTATTAAACGATACAAGTATACACAGTATCAATTAAAACTTATGTACGCTTAAACCCAACATTATTTAACGACGAAATTAACGAACAACTTGTTTAACAATTATTTACACGACCATTTACGAAATCGGGGGTAGGAAACACTTCTCCGGTACCAGGAGCGAAACCTTTGACAACAAACTAATAAAAATTAGTCAACGAGCTCGGTGAAACTATTAATAAAATACATTTCTGGGTTATTCGACATTTTCCACCGAAATTGGACGTATAAAACGCGTGGAGCACCTCGAAAAAAGATCTCTCTTCAGAAGTTCGGTCCTAAAAAAAATTATTTAACGACGAAATTAACGAACTTGTTTAACAATTATTTACACGACCATTTACGAAATCGGGGGTAGGAAACACTTCTTCGATACCAGGAGCGAAACCTTTGGCAACGAACTAATAAAAATTAGTCAACGAGCTCGGTGAAACTATTAATAACACATTTCTGGGTTATTCGACATTTTCCACCGAAATTTGACGTATAAAACGCGTGGAGCACCTCGAAAAATGATCTCTCTTCAGAAGTTGGGTCCTAAAAAACCACTAAAACTTGGACGATCCTCCCTATTAGGCCAATAACGAACCAGCCCTAAGACGGTCTAACAACCTCCCGCCCCTCGAATTGACAAGAAAGCGTTTCCAGACGAACGCACCGGGTTCTACCAGCGCAGCGGGTAGAATCGGTCGACGAGGTCTCTTCTTTGGTAGGTAACGATGATTTACAGGAAGAGGGCAAGCGTTTCGCGACTCGGTGGCCCCGGGTTTCCTTCCGGGGGTGAGCTGGCAGGACAAATTCCCAAGATTCGACCGCTTATTTCCGTGACAAGCTCGTATATCCTAAGACCGGCGACAAATTTTCCCATTGCCCTTAGGAAACCGACAAACTACGGGCACGAAAGATGATTGGTGGTGGTTCCGTGTGTCGCGAGTGTCGCTCCCCGGGGAAAATCGGGGGTTGTTCGGGGGTGGATTCGCGGAAGGAGGACGATTCCATGGGTCGAGAGACGGGGCAAGCTTGTTTCGTCGACGAAACGCTTCTTATTGGTGGCGCGCATTCTGGCCCGCGGCTATACGTTACGCTAAGGAGGCGAAACAGCCAACGAAATATACTCTTATTTCGCTCGCAGCCGCGGCCGTAAAGCCTGCACGGTGATAAAATCTTTCTGATAATTTATACGAGCCGCGCTGGGACGACGGCCGGATGCGACAATGGATCTATACGTACGCGAGGCCGCGCATAGGCGCAGCCACCGTCAACGTTTCTCTTCGTCGTCCTCCGCGATTTTTCTTCCCTGCGAGGTTTTTTTTCGTGTACGCCTTCCGGCTCCTTTGCATACGATGGTCCGGAGCCCCTTTTCCACTCAGAAATTAACCTTGGTCCGACCCGGATCCAATCCTATTTTTTATTTCGTCTTCTTCTCGAGGCAACGAATTTTTAACCCTTAACGGGTCTTGCGAGTTTTGGCCATCTTTCGGGGAAAACACAAAATGACGATATTTGGTAGAATTTTCTGTAGGCTGGTCTTCAGTTATCTCTTTGGTTATCGAACTAAACATGGGTTAGCGAATTAAAATGTTAAACTTCATTTTTGTGTTGCAGATATTATACGTTCCACCTCCGTCGGTAGTTAATAATCGCAGCCAAGCATCGCTAAATTTTTTTGTTCGGCTTGCGAGAAATTTTTTTTGAAAACTACCATTTCAGTTCTACCTCTTTTTCCCCATTCTGCCGTCCAAATTGTCCCCGCAGTTTCCGTTCTGTTTAATTTCTCCTTTAGACTGGCTCCTCTTCTACGTTCACGTCCCTTTCTCTCCGAGTCACGAGTGTGCCCCTACCATTCTTGGCCCTTTTTCTCCCTTTCTCTGCGCCCTTTTTCGATGCACGCATACACCTCAGCTTGCAGACGGGTCTGGGCGTGGGTGTCGACGCCAGTTATACAGGGTGATCGGTAACTGGTGGTACAACCGAGAAGGGGGTGATTCCAAATTTAAAAATTCGTCAGAAATGTAAAATAAAACACAAAGCCTTACTGTAAAAAAATTTTATTCTACAATTATGACTCATTTTTCAATGTAGAATATCGTTTGTACTACCAAGCGATGATCACACTATATTTCACGAACACCGTATTTAACCGACGGTGTTCACAGTGACGTAGACCGCCTTAAGGGCCGTTCTCATCCTGATACTGATCACCGAGTTCGATATCGACTATTTTCATGGCCTAGGCGGATATCGAGGGCCGCCGTGGGCGCAACTATCGACCCCTTCCGCCACACTCCCTTGAACTTCCTGTTCTTTATGTGTAATTTCGGTGCTTAATGAATAATCCTCCACGCGAAATGGCACTTGCCGATCGAGCCTCGCGTTTCAATGCTAGGAAACGCGTTGGACATTCTTGTATACCGCGTGGACTAATTTCTTTCTTGCTTACATTGACAGCCTTCAACACCTACAGCGACTCCCATTAATATTCGGACAATCTAAAAAGACGATTACTTTTTTTTGAGAAACGAGAACAATTAGTTTACTACGTGATGTGAAAAGAAATTTTTTCAAAAATTGCAATTGGTCGGAATTGTAGAGAAAATACTAAAAAGTTGCATTTTACAACTTTTTTTATGTGGGTCTATATTTGAAAATTTAAAATATATGTTTTGTAGATCTGTGTCAATTATATTCATTGTAAAAGTTTCATCGAAATCGGTTGATGTGGGGAAAAACGACAGGCATTGAAAGATGTACGAATCCTTAGATTTATTGCAGTTAGAGAATGAAGTTTTCAGAATATGTTTAATTGATACAGATCTACGTGTTTTCTACATTTTAAATATGAGCAAACATAAAAAAAGTTGTAAAACATAACTTTTAGTATTTTCTCTGCAATTCCGACCAATTGCAATTTTTTCAAAAATTCTTTTTACGTTACGTAACAAAACCGATTGTTCTAACTTCGCAAAAAAATCCAAGTTGCATGGTCGAATATTAAAAAAGTTATCGTCGTTGTATCTATTGAAAGTTTTCGTCGATATTTATCTTCTATGAACCCTCGCATACTAGCGACTACACAATCGCAGACAAAAAGGTAGTCGAGATCCACACGCGTGTTGTCGGTCACCGCAGACCCAGTCATGCGAGAGTTCAATGTAAACACAAGTTATTACCAACCAACTTCGTACAACGAATTCAGCGGTTCAACTGGAAATATTCTTCGACTACGATCAATTCCAACGCGATAAAAATTAATTTGTCGAATCGCTATAATTTCGCCGAAATCCTATAACTCAACACAGCCTATCCAACAAGCTCCAGAAGAGACCTCTAGACGCCGCCTGCCCGGTGGAAACCACGCAACAGATGCACCGGCACAGACAATCCCAGCGAAACAACGTGGCGAAACGTAGCGAGTGCATCGGACGGGTAGAAAAATGGACTCTATCTCGCGGTAATCGAAGCGTTATAACAACCGGCCGGTCACCCTGGAACACCCTAGAGCATAGAGAGAGAGAGAGAGAGAGAGCTAGCTCCTAGCTTCCGAAATCCCGTGAAACGTACCGTCTAAATATAGAATCCTCGTATAGCCGCGAACCTGTTCATTTCCGCAGCTTCCGTGCAAAAACAAGCCGGCGTGCACTCGTTGCTAGCCGGGCTCCCGTGTTACTTTAATTAAACTCCGGGCGCTAAGTGTGTCCGGTGCAGCGAGTCGCGAACAGTTCCCTCGGAAACGAAGAAAATTATCGGAACGGCTTCCGGGGGTGGGAGGGGGGGGGGGGGAAGAACGTATTTTTTGTCAATTATAGAAACGGCGAAACTGCAACGGTATAGGAGAATTCGAGGGGTAGGGGTGGGGGGTTGGGGAGGTGAAGGAGGAGAGAGGGCGTTAAGCTAGCAGATCGCGAAATCAGCGGATCCGAGTGGGCGTAGCTGGCGCGCGAAAAAAATGTGAACAATATTCGACGGTCGCTTTCATGGATCCGGTAAAATACGAAAATTGGACAACGCTTCGTGTTATTGGACAGCCGGCCGTAGGGGCACGTGCGTGTGTGCCCGGTCACGGAACGCGGCTCGATATATCGATTCCGTAGCGGAATTCGCGCGGGCGCGGGGTTCGCGAGGGTCGCTTTCGAATCGGGGATTGTTACCGCTTATATTTATGAGCCGCAGCTGTCTGATCGCATCTACAATTTACTACCGCGCGCGTCCCGCGCACCTGCGTTTTTTAAATTATCTCGCGAGAAGCCCCGCGAACAGTATTACCGTATGACACGAATTATTCGATCGTATTGAGCCAGGCCCGCCCCCACTCCACCCCGGTTGTTTATCATATTGTCGGCCATCGTACGCGCGCACCCCACGTGAATTATCGGCCGAATCGCGGGTCCCGTTGACGCGTCAACGCTGTCGACAGCGAGCCTGCCCGCGATAACGGGGGCCACTGTCTTTGGGGAGTTGGCGGGACACGCTGATTGGCGGAGGGATCCTAGGAATCTAGAGCCCGCGAAGTGGTGCTAATTTTGTTTCAATTGAACATAATATTATGCCAATTGTTGGCATAGTCTCGGGAAATTTAATTTTTAGTGGCGATTAGGACCTCCGTTATCCTCATTTATCCGAATCTTACCTCCTAGAAGTTAACCCCCCACTTTTAGAATTACGTAATTTCAACAGTTGTGCTGAATTGTGCTTGAATATTAAAACTGTAATATCAAAAATGCGATAATAAATAGAGAAAAACGATTTTTAGAGCAGCCCCTCACTTTCAATTTTTTGCAATTTTATCTGAATATCTGAAGTCTCCACAATCCCAAGATTCTTCCAATTTAAATAGATTACTCTAAGGCAGACCTCTGAGCCTCTCTCCCTCCCCCTCACCAAACTCTTGCGGTATGTTGGAGGAGTGTATCCTCGCAGTCACGTGACGCAAAGCACGTTAGGGGCAATATGAAATAGTTCACAGTGGGGGAACCGGAACGCTGGTAGTGGGGGTCGTAAAGCGACAGCGGGGAAGTTGCCTGGACCTACTCTAAGGCGACATATACGCAACACTATGTATTGTACAAATAAATAATCTAGCATTGTAACTAAGTTCTATTATTCGATCGTTTCTTTGTTTACTTTGGATAAACAAGGTTCTACTGTACCGGTAAAAATGGCGTCGTACCCACAGAAGGAATGGGATCGAAATGATGGCTGATGTCCGAGCAAACTGCGTTTCGCTCCACTATCTTTAGCATGTACAAGCACAGTATAGTATACGCGGGTCGAATTAATCGAAAATAGACGGTCGGTTGCAGGATTGTAAATATGACGCCGAGTTTAATCTTCCCGCCGCTACGGAAATCGTTTCTCTCTCTCTCTCTCAACAAAGAGAGCGTATCCTACATGGAGTACACGGGGGGGGGGGGGGGGGGGGCACCGGAATTTATCGATGCGCGGCCTCGTTCGAAACAAAAAATGAGGCAATTTTTTCCGTGAAAATCGCAAGTATCTTATCCGCCGGTTATAAATTCGCTTCGTTTCCCGCGCGGATCGGAGACCGGCCGAATATTACGTTTTAATAATAAACGACTTTGCGAAAATTGCCCGGCTGTTTATCTGATCCGACTCGCTTCCAGAACGTGTTGTCACTCGTTTAAAATACAAGATTGCTTTATTGTCGGTTCTTTTCTGTTCTTTTTCTTTCTTTTATTTTTTTTTATCGCGGCTTGACGAATAGCCAACCGGTAGTTTCTCGATCGTTGATTCGATTAAACCTACACGATATTCCAGAAAGCTACAAGTACGACTCTCCGGCCCGATATGTCGTGACTTACAAGTGAACTGCTGGTTTCGCACACGCGATTCTTCGAGATCCAGGATAGATAGGAACTTCGGGGCAATGTAAGATTTGTATTTTATTCGTTGACGGAGCATTTAATTCGTTAAACGAGCATGGGTTCTCTAAATTGCTCGGCAAATACCCACGATCTGCTGTTACTTCTTTAAATAGAAAACGTTGTTGATCGAAATCGTCCCTGAGAACGGTGGAAAATTGTTTTTCGTCACTGTACCATGGACTTTCATGTAAATAGAGCAACGAAAATAGAGTTTCGGAAACGGTCTTGGTGTCACCTTCGAGACTATACGTAAACAAAAATATTCAATTGTGACCGCCACAGAGCTTTTCAAGGTTACAGCAATGTCAAACGTAATTTTCGTCTGAAACATTTGTTCATGTATAATTTTTGAATAATGGAATTTTCTTGAGAAAACAGACTTCCGAACGCTCAATGCGGTGTTTAGCATAAAAGAGCGGAGAAATGGAGAAAACTTGGGGAGACGAGTAAAGTCCGGCGCCATTAGACGGAATCAATTTCTCGAGGCAGTCATCGATCACCGGAAGCGCACGGTTCGTCCCGGAGACCGAGGTTAAAAGCGTGCTTCGTTTATCACGAAGAAAAATCCAGTCGCGTCCCGTCCAGTCGGCGAACGGACGTTCCTGCCGCAAGGCGGATCCCTGTGCGGCGGGTCATTGACGTCGTAAAGAAGAAAAATGTTTTTTATTGCGCTGACGCCGGCATTGACATAACGGTGTTTTCCTTCGAAGGCGTGTGTATCGTGGCGACGCGACGCGACGCGTTCCGAAGCGGAGCTAGCTCTCGGTGTGCTCGCCGCCGCCGCGCCGCTTCGCTCCGCGCCGCGAGGAGAGCACCGAGCCGCTTGAAAATATTTTTAACGAACCGCACCGGGATTATTTTCGGTCGCTGACACACTTTACCGGCACGAAGAGACAGCCATAGAACAGAGGGGACGAAGAGAGGACCCGGCCGCAGAGGAAATCAAAGGGAGAGGAGAGCACTCTCGCTTTTTTCCCATTAACTCGCAGCTAGCGATGGAACCAACCGTGCTGCAAGTCTGACTAAATGTGGAAAAGGTTAAGTGGTCATTTAGATAGAACTGGTGAGAAAGTAAGCTAGACTTAGGCTCGTCTTGCAACTGGTTTTGACCTGAGCAAGATATACATGTAGATTTAATTTTAATATATCTTCACTTGATCATAGTCTATAAAGTCTGTCCCCACTTGGTCTTAGTTAAAAATTAATACAGAGTTGCTTCAGTATTAGTCCCATTGGGTCTCACTCTAGGCTCGACCTCAACTGAGACCTACTTTAGCACTAGACCAAACTAGATCCTACTTAATCTTCGTTTAAAAGTAACACAGCTTGACCTCAGAGTCCTCATATACACTTCACCAATTTAAACTAGACCAAACTACAACCCTCAACTTGATCATAGTCTAAAGTCTGTCCCCACTTGGTCCTAGTTAAAAATTAATACAGAGTTGCTTCAGTATTAGACCTCATCTGAGACCTACTATAGCACTAGACTAGATTCGATCCTACTTAATCTTCGCTCAAAAGTAACACAGTTTGACTTTAGAGTCCTTATGTACACTTCACCAATTTGAACTAAACCAAACTGCAACCCTAAACTCAGCTTAACTCAAGTTTTGTCTTGACTCAGCCCTAGGTTAGATCTATCAATCCTTGAACCAAATCCTAGGTAATCGATCAATCATCATCTACGAGGTTCCAGTTTAAGACACTGGCGACGACCAGGCGCTTTCAAAGCATTTGTTTACAGTTCGAAGCAGTTGTGTACAGCATTGTTGAAATGTGTTTATCCGGTAGTTCGTCCGGTTGTAAACAATTTGGAAGGATCGGTTATTCACGACCACCCAGACTGCGCACTTGGTCCAGTGTCGCCAGGTCGAGAAAATCGAGGGGAATACAGGTACCCCCTCTCTGATGGCCAGAGTCGTAATATGTGACATGTTGCGCGTGCGCGACGGGGATTGAGTGGGACGCGTTGCGCGTGGTGCTGGAATGGGATAGTGGAAGGGGAAAAGTAGGGGAGTAAATGAGTCCAGATTTGGACTCAACTGGCGACACTGACTTGGTCCCATCGCTACTTTTCCTCTCTGTCTCTCCGTTCGCGCCAGTCCCTTTATCCTCGGCATCAGACTTGGCCAAACAAACGCGGGGCTATTGCGTCACAGCGTTAAGGAGTGCCTCTCCGGTTGTTTACAATTATTTTTGTCGTCGGTCGAGCGCGCGCGACGCCGTTGTTGCGAAGCGCCGCTCTAAAGATAGCGGATCCGCCATTGATCCCGGACGATGCGCCGCGACGCTTGCGAAATTTCGCCGATTTTTCACGTTTCGTTCAGGTGTGACGTAACCGGAACGGGTTAACCCCCGTGGCGTAACCATAATGGACGTGCGACGTTTAAAATGGCACAAATTATGTTCCAGTACCGTAACAGCAACGAGCAGACAGGAGACACAATTTTTCAAATAAATATTTTTATCGTAAAAGTTTCCTAGCAGGTTTGTTAATTATCTTTGCTATTTCGTAGCGGAGGTAAAGGCGTGTGGAAACGCGAATTTGCGCAACGTCTCGCGTGCGCCAACAGCGTCGATCGATTGTCATCGCATAGTTGCTCATTAGCGTCGACTAAAATATCAATTGATTAACAATGAGCGTCTGTAATAAGCGGAAGTCTCAATTTGTGAAGCATCGATCGGCAGGCGGCAATTAATTAGATGGGAGTGTTTAATCGATTACCCTCTGGGGATTTTCATACGGAAAACTCGAGCGTTTCCGACAGCGCCGTGCGGCCTGGGCGCTTTAAGTCCGATAGTTCGATCAAGTTTTGCGATACTCCGATGTTATTGCCCATAAAAATATCTATGGTAGGCGGTGGCGGCGCGGCGGACTTAAGTGACTCGATGACACGTTTAACTCGCGCCCTTTATAGTGGCCGCCATAAATATAAAAACGATCGCCGTGAAATATTCGAATATTTTTACGTACTTTTATGGTCGCGCCGGCAAGAAGAAAGTAGAGGAGTAAAAAGCTTAGCCCGTTGCATGAATATTTAACGAAGACCTCCTGTGTATCGATAAACATTGTGTCCTGTGGAGAGAAGAGGATTCCTATGCTCACGCATAACTCTGAAATGCAAAGGGATACCCCTTTGCGTCGCGTCCCACGGCAAAGCCGAAGCTATTTTCTTATCCCGGAACTGGGCTACATATTGCCTCCATTTATGAATAAATTTGAAAAACCGCGACGAAATTGTTTATTCCATTTTCTGCGTTTGCATTATACTTGTGTGGAATATTCTGATATTTTCGACAAAGTGTTCGCCGTGCGAACCATTTAGAATTTTTAATACAGGATTTCGATTTCAACCCTTCGACAACGATGTTTCTATTTTGATACTATATTTCTTTTTAAATTTCTTTTTTCCTTTATTAATATTAACCACTTGCCCTACAATATCGTGTCAGACTCGTGACGAAGATTCTGAACTGAGACTAATAAATATGTATGCTACTAATTTCCATTAAATCGAGATGAAATTCTATTTTGTTAATGTACAGTTATTGGAGAGTATGTATAGTAGGGTGGACCTTATTTTTTGGTCAACGAATTTTTTTCACGACGCCCCCAGAATTGTTCGTTTAGGTGAGAAAAAAAGTGCAAAGTTTGAGATCAAACGGATAAAAGGATCACGTGGCGCATTTAAATTGAAAATTTTGAAATTCACCTTAACTATTGACATATCGTTGGATTTATCTTTTTTTCTAAATAGGAATATGGAAAAATGATATGACCTTTTTTTCGAAAATTTGATTTCCAAAAAATGTTTTCGGCAATTTTTCGTTATATTATATTAAATTTTTCGCAAAAAGTAGCTTTCTTTACATCAGGATATTGCTGGCGGTAATCCTTCACAATTTACAATGTTCGAAATTTCAGAGTTATCGTTATTTTTATTTAAACGTCACATAATTTTTCCATATTCCTATTTAGAAAAAAAAGACAAATCCAACGATATGTCATACTCCATAGTTAAGCTCAACTTCAAAATCTTGAAAATTTTCAATTTAAATGCTCCACGTGATCCTTTTATCCGATCGATCTCAAACTTAGCACTTTTTTCTCACCTAAACGAACAATTCTGGAGGGCGTCGTGCATTGTATCTCGATAAAAATTTTTCTCCAAGTACAGCTTAAGTCCACTCATACATACAATAGATACAAAGTTCTAATTACTGAAACCTTAAAATAAATCGTAGGGCGGGGGGTTAATGAGTTGCTCGAAATACTTTAAAATTGCTTTTATCTTCCATTTCATCTTTCACCTACCAATTTTTCTAAAAAAATGCCTAAAATCGTATTTTATCGATTAGGGGATGATTGAATGCTACTGTTAAATACGAGCAACGCATTTACACGAATGTTCAAGCGAAACCGCGTATCCGAGGGGAATAATTCTCGCACAGAACCCACCGAGAAGCCCTCAAAATAATTTCCCGTCGTTCCGCAGTGTTCCACCTGCCGGGGACAAGGAGCAAAGAATTCATCAGCCCCGGACAATGCGAGGAGCCTCGGCCAGGCAATTCGCTGACGCTTAATACCCTCCAGAATCATGGAATTAATACGAGTTCGAAGGCGTCCCGTAGGCTTAACGCCATTGACTGGGATATACTCTCGGTATCCGAGTGGAAACGAGCCGAGCCGCGTGATTCAGAACGCAATCTCTTCGGCATTGGGAATGGAAGGAGCAACAGTATCCCTGTACCCGTTCCACCGAGGGCATCGAGGACCGCAATGAAATGTTTATAATGGCGCAAATACACGCGTGCGATTCGAATGAAATCCCAAACTCGTTTGTATGCAAATTCAACAACATTTCTAGCTGTCTCACTCTCTTTCTCGACCGGTTCTCCGCTCCTCTTTCTCCCCTTTCTTCCATCCCTTCCTTCATCCCTTTCCTTCCCCCCCCCCTCTCTCTCTCTCTCTCTCTCTCGCCCTTCATGGTTGCACTTCCCGGTAATTAAGCGTCGCTAAGAGGCACCGCGTTTTATCGTTCTTAACCGAAGCTTTTGCGCTTAATTGTTGTTTATCGATCCGGCCAATTCCCGCGCGACTTTTTTCACGCGAAAATGCGGCCGTCGATCGATTAATCGAACCACCCCTTCGACCAATCGGCGAATTCCGTGGGGTAGGGGAGGGGGGAAATTGGGGCGTGATTGTATTCGAATGACCGTTTCGCCTGGATAATGAAATTTACTAAATCGTTGATCGTTGCTTGATCATTTCTTGTAAGTAGACAAGATTTATTTGTCGCGTGCTTTTTATTCAAACGGCTGAAGATACAGAATTTTATTTCGATTCAAAAGATTGACATGAGTGTTTCGACTGAAGAGGGAGAAATGGAGTTGGCGAAAATAATCAGCCAGTCGGGCGAGAATTTTCCTTGATTTTCCGGGGCGTCGGTTAAATATTAAATCGCGGAGTGGATGGGATCGTTCGGTTAACGGAAGGCTAGTCAATCGCGGCGCAGAATTTCCACGCGACCGGGCGTCGAATGGCGTTTAAGACGCTCCGGGACGCTGCGGAACGACGCCCTGGATATCTTTCGTCGGAACTTCCGAGCGTTTTTATCGGTTTTCGAAAAATTCGGCAAGCGCCGCGCCGTTTCCGGGTCACCGGCGGCGTCAACGAGTTTTCCTCGGGGCGAGAACCCTCTTTCCCGATTTCGCATCGTATATTTCCCACTTTCAGAAAGAGTGGAGAAGGTTAGCGCGGTGAACCGGTCCGACGGGGGTTGAACGAGGGGGCACGCGGGGCTGCGGGGGATATCTGGTTTTACTACCGTCGGCAAATTGCGTTTCGTATCAGCTCCGAATTGCGGATTTGGGACGTAGACGCGAATAAGGAGGGACGCGAATGGGGAAGGGAGAACACACCCGACGCTAGAAAACACCGAGACCAACCCGCAAACAAACTGTTACGGAGTCTATGAACAAGGAATGTTATTAAATTTCGTCGGACGTGTCGATCTTTCTCTTCAAATTACGTTTCTTATCACGGTGGACCGAGGATTTCGGAGATACGAATTTTAAGGCTTGATTTTCTAATAGAACCTTCCTGCCCTCGTCCAACCCTTGTGTTAAAACACTTTGCACTCGGAGCTATTTTAACTGAAAAACGAAAGATTTTTCCATTCTAGAATATTTCCATTGTATACAATTTTTTTGAAGTGAAACTTCTTTGCCGAGGGTAACGTATTTTGTTATGTTACGGAAGTGACGTTACGAAAGTCGAGAGTGGCGCGAAAATTTAAACGGTTCGTTTTAAATCTTACAAGTATTATATTTTCAAATTATTTTATACTTCTTACTCCATTTTAAAAACGTGGTTTTTTAAATAATTATTTTTTTTAAATTATTATTTATGACAATTTCGCATTCATCACAAGAGATTGCTTTAATGTATTTACTTGATCGAACCGTTGCGCCGAGAACATTAATACATCTTTTATTGTTAACAATTGTACGATCGATAACTGTAATAACATCACAAGAAAATTTGAAAATGCTGCAGCGATAAGATTTTACCGCCGCTCGGTAGTAGGATCAAACGAAAAGGTTATTTCTTTTTTTTCCATATGAAACAGATATAATATCTCATGTAATATGCGAATGTCTAGTAGTTTATTAAATACGAACAAAAATAATAATGTGAACAATATTTTTAAGAATGGCATAGCAATTTTCAGTGGTGCCTCAGAGTCGCCATCCGAGTGCTAAGGGTTGATTAAATCAAATTTTTCATTGGTGTGAAAGATAAAAAGTTTGTTTGTAAAAGAATAAATTATGAATTTTTAGGAAATAAAATTGATTGAAATTTGGAAGGAAATAATTTTGAAATTCAAAGAATTAGGGTCAAGGGAATGTTAAATAACTTAGCCGAATCACGCGGGCCAGGCCCTTACGTAAGAATAGTGTGTGCTTTGCATATTCGTGGCGGATCGATTTCCGAAACAGATTCTTGCCCCGGCGGGAAAGACAAATTGCGCCAGAACTCCGAAAACTTTAACACCCCCGGACTTCCCGCAGGGAGAATTATGTGATACTTCGATTCAAAACACGTTTCTCCGTAACGCCGTAAAAAACTAGAACAAACATGTTTGTCACGTGTTACAGAGACCGCGCAAAACAGCTCGCCCTCCTCTCTCTTTCTCTCTTCGTTTCACTCGACCCAGCGTGCACTGCCCATCCCTTGACTGACTTCAAAGAGATTTAAAATTATTTCTCCCTGTGCGTTACACAAACAAGTTGCTCGTGTGTCAACGAATACGTCGTGCCTCCTCTCGGCCTGCTTTTTTTCTTCTCCCGTTTCGGGAAAACGCAATCGATCAGATCGAATGTTGCCGAAACATGATGTACAAAAGGAGTGTACCGTCACGATACTGTCTGCCATAAGTTACACAAGTAAATCAATCCCGAAAATTGATCATCGATTTATCACTAGCTATTCAACCTCTAGCGAGACAAATAAAATCCGAGAATATCAGAAAATTCCCCTACTCAAACCAGTGATACAGAGAATCGTAAAAATTCGGAGATCTCGTTCATCCCCCATTCCGCGAGAAACAACCCCCGTAAAACCCCCGATAATAATTGGAATTTAAACTTTTCCGCGACAGATCCTCGAAAGCTGTCGATCTTTACTAAAAATTAGAGTACTTCAGGTACAACTTACACGTACGGATCTCGATCACAAAAATACACCCTCTAGCCAGACAAATAAAAGAGGAGACTATGAGAAAATTTTACTACTAAAACCTCGGGGACAGGTCCGAGAATCGTAAAAATTCGAATATCTCGTTCATCCCCCATTCTGCGGAACAATCCCCATAACACCCCCGATAATAATACGAATTTAAATCTTTCTGCGACGATTCTTGAAAGCTGCCAATCTTTACGCAAAATTAGCTTCAGTTACAAGTTACACGGTAGATCGATGCGATTGAACGATTTGATCAGATCGATCACAAATACGCACCCTCTGACGGAACAAATAAAATACGAGACTATATCCGAGAATTCTGTAATTCGGGCCACAGAGGCAGATAAACATTGGGAATCGTAAGCATTCGGCGTTCAACCCCCTTTTCATCCGGCGAAACAACCCCCATAAGACTGGACGTTGTCTAAATCTGGTAATGCTGTCGCGTGACCGAAACCGAACGCAGTGTGGGTTCCCAGGCCGACGATATAGCGTTGTCAGATACCGA
Organism: Lasioglossum lativentre; assembly: GCA_916610255.1. Lineage (NCBI taxonomy): Eukaryota > Metazoa > Arthropoda > Insecta > Hymenoptera > Halictidae > Lasioglossum > Lasioglossum lativentre. The sequence continues at coordinate 29,423,734 of OU744355.1, read as the reverse complement.
TGCCAGGAAATTTGCCTATAAAACGCAGGTGTATACGCGGTTTAAATCACACAGTCTGCGCCAATAGCGTCGAGCACGTGCGCCACCCCCTCGTATCGTGTCCGCCACACATAGAACAACGTCTATGAGCCATATTGGTGACGCGTCCGACGCTAACTTACTCTGGAGATTGGCACTAGTCCAAAGATCTCCACTTTCATCTTCGACACCCGTACGCATATGCTCCTTTGCCCCCTACCCCTCATTTTCAACCCTTGTATTCGTGATCCAATTTTGCAGTGAGTTTTGGAGATTTTCTAGTGATTTTTCTAAATTATTCTCTATTTTTTATTATCGGTGAGGAGCTACTGATTCTTGGTTCCATTTTGGAATTTTTATTTTGCATAAAGATCCACAGACTCGCTATGACTTTAAATAACAGAGTGCATAAAATTAGTGAAGCAATAAGTGCAGTAAAAACAGTAGTTAGTGAGTGCAGTGAAAGAGTACGAAGTATAATAAAGTAAAAGAACATTGCGTCGACGAATGGAAAAGACGTATAAACAGACGATACATATGCAAATGCACATTTTGCAGGAACAATTTACAAGAAAATGAATTCTATAGAATTCGTTATCTCGATGAACGGTGTTAATAGATAAAGAGAGAAAACGACGCCTGCGCGAAACTTGATTACAGTTAATTCTTCGTTATGCTCCGCTCATTTACATTCATTATAGACGCATAAAACCGACGGGGTACTAATGCGAAATTATTGACAGGAAAAACAGTCGGGTACGTGCGTTTGCATATTTATAATGGAACCTATTTAATCCAACTACGCGATCTGGAACGAGAAATTGCGCGCTGCCAAATGATTGAAAACATTCATTTTATAAAAATTATTCCCAATCTTCGAAAATCATTAGACCATTTTTAAAAAATTTACATTTATCCTTTCATTAGCAAATTTAATATCGAATCTTATTTTTATTGCCTTGTTTTATTCTTTCATAAGAAAAATTGTATCACATTCTTAGCTTCATAAAAATTTTTATTTTTACTCTTTTAGCTTGTTCTAAAAAATTCTTCTCATTTTCATGAGAATGCACAATATGGTGGTATTAAAATCATTTTTCTAATATTAATTTCTTTAATTTGAAGAAAATTGTGTCGAATAATTTTCTACTTTCAGCAAGATTTTTTGCAAACCAGATTCTTTCGCATAGAAATTCGTCGGATCGGTCAAATCGTGGAGGGGGAGAGGCACATAAACGAAGCAAGCAACGAGGAGGACAAGCAAACTGATGGCTGACCTTGCCGGCCAATTCCATCGATTGACCGCTAATAATGGCCCCGTCGTCGAAGCACAGGCAGCTTCGGGCAACGATTTGTATAGAAAATTGTTGCGATCGGAGGAAGTGATTAACCGGAAACCCGGCCGCAGAATAGTTCGCCGCGGACTTGCCTGTAACGATTGAAGTTTCGCGATAAAACTCTGCTGGGGAATATATTGAATATCACTAGCCAGTTTACAAGTGAAACTTCTGACGGTGTCGTAAAGCGACGGGGTTCGACGCCGCAATTAATTAATGCTTGTTTTATTACCCCGAAAGAGATAAGCCAACGACTTGATTAAGTACCTCGCGTCGGGGATCAATCTTCGCTAATTTGTTCGGTGACATTCAAATCGAGTCGATTCCCAAACATTTTAGAAAGTCCATCAAAATAGAGAAAGTCGCACTTAGAATTTAGAACTGTAATGCAATTATTTTAGAAATTGAGCTTTGTCAGTCTGATTGCGAGAGTGTCTTTGAGTGTAGCTTGATTTTCTACATTGACCCAGCTGGGTTAATGTTAAATCGTCGATTGTTCGAAATTAATTGATCGAGGTCTAATTTAGAAATTCATTTGAATATGTATCTATCTATATTTAGATTATCTATATCTAGTTATTATCTATATTATCTGTCTATATTTAGATTATCTATATTATCTAGATTATCTATATCTATATTGTGTATCTATCTATATTATACAGGGTGTCCCAAAATTCCTACAATTCCCAGAAATGTACGGTTCCTGAGGTCATTTGGAGCGACATTTTCCTTTCCTAAAATGTCCGCCGCGGCTTTGTTTAGGAGTTATTAACGAAAAACACGGACCAATCAGAGCGCGACCTAGACGCGTGAGGTCAAAGATAGTCTGGTACGCCAGCAGAGCCGAAATACGACGAAAGCCGTGTCCCGACACTCCCGACCCATAGTGTTATGTTTATCGAAAAAAGACTGTACTCTGTATACCTGTGTCAGGACGACTGAAACGTGACGACGCGACGTCCGTAAACAACACGGACGCACCTCACGTATCTGACCGCGCATCCCAAATACGACGAAAGCCGTCCCCCGACCCATCGCGGTATATCGAAAATTACTGTACTATTTATACCAGTGTTTTTATGACCGATACGTATGTATACATCAACACGGACGGTTTCCGCGTATCTGCGATGACGTAAGTCCACGTATCAAGGACTTACAGAACGAGACGACTGCTGGCGCGCCGAACCATCTTTGCCAACACGCGTCTAGCTCGCGCTCTGATTGGTCCGTGTTTTTCGTTAATAACTTCTAAACAAAGCCGCGGCGGACATTTTGGAAAAGGAAAATGTCGCTCTAAATGACCTCAGGGAATTGAAGGAATTTTGGGACACCCTGTATATCTATACAACATATAGTATCTACCTACAATAGGCTTTCCAATAATTCTGCTGCACCAAATGAAAGCTCAGAAGTCTTCCTTTATACAATAATCTCAAACGAAATTAGATTACGTTATTGAGGGTGTTGCTTCACGATTGAAGAAGCATCTATTAAAAAAATCCTGAGGCGAATGATCGTCGGTAGATAATGTTATCGATGAGCAAGAATCAGAGCGTGGAACCACCAGCAGGATCTCCGAAAGAAACGGCTGAAAAGCATCGGCAACAAAACGAGCAGGCAAAGGGGAGTAATTCCGAGGGTAGTACATACTACGATGTTACTACGATCGTCCGCGTTCGGTCTGGCAAGGAAAAAGCAAGAGAGCAACCGAAATCTCGGAGAAACAATTGAAATTTCCATCCGTTCCTCGGCGGCACACTCGCGGCGGGGTTTCATTCCCATAAATATGTTGCCGGGGCAAACGAGTCGTCCCGTAAATTCCCGGGGAACGGGCTCCGCGCGATTTCCTGGCGATACAAGTTGCCCGAACTCTGTGCTAAAAGCCAATCTCCAGCCGGGTGCGATTAGCGTGACCGTGCTCCTCGCCTCCTCCAGCCTCCACTCCTCCGGCTCTCCTCCTCCTCGTCGTCGTCGTCGTCGTCTTCGTCATCGTCAATTGAGCAGCCGCAACCTGGGGGACGAACTTCCGAGATAGATAATACCCGAGGATGTCCAAGTTGGAAGACCGAGTCCCTCCAACCCCGAAGACCCCTCCCGGAGAGCCCCACACCCTTCTTCGCTTCACGAAACTACCAGGCACGAACACAACCGTGCCGAGGGTACGCCGCGTGTGGATGTGTTTGTAATTCTACTTTCCGCATGATTCAATTTATTTCCGTGGCGCCTCGGCCCTGCCGACTGCTCCGAGTCCGTCGAAAATGTACGTACACCCCCGCGGAAAGGGGTGTAGCTAGTCAACCCCCTGCTATACCCGGAAAAAGGGCTGGAACCGTTCCTGGCCGTAAAACAAATAAAAAGGCTAAGGGACACCCCGGCCCTGTATTTACGGGGTCACCGGGAAAGTCTTCCACTGTCATTCTTTTTCTACTTGAAAGCTCGCTCTCTTTCTCTCTTCCCTGCTACGGTTCACCTCGATTTGCGATAATGAGCTTCGAAACTCTTTTAACCGGGCAGAAGTATATTTACCGGCGCGGACTCGCCCCGAGGAATACTTCGGGGGACAACCCCGTGAAATTCTATTTCCTTCCGGCGCGACGGCGATCGGTCTTCCTTCCACCGGCTAACGAAAATCCGTGGGACCCGCGAGAGTGCGCCCCGGGTAGCCCCGAAAGTAACCGTTCGGTTAGAAAACTTGTGACCGTTTCTATCAGCAGAGTTTTCAGCTATTCGTTGGCTTCGGTGGGATACTTTTTGGCCCGACTGTATACAGTGACTCCCATTAATATTCGGACGCTCTTAAAAAAACAATAACTTTTTTGATATTATGATTTGAACTTTTTTTGTAATTATGTAGAGATGATTGACGACCACCGATTTCGATGACCTTGAAATATGTTGTCAAGGTCACTATTCCGAACAACTTTTTCCTATACATGTTACCGCCGCTCAGCCTTAGTTTACAAAAATTGCAATTGGTCGGAATTGTAGAGAAATAGTAAAAGTTGCATTTTACAGCTTTTTCATGTGGGTCTATATTGAAAATTTAAAAAATATGTTTTGTAGATCTGTGTCAGTTATATGCATTGTAAAAGTTTCATCGAAATCAGTTGATTTGGGAAAAAACGACAGGCATTGAAAGATATACAATAGGAATCCTTAGATTTATTGCAGTTGGAGGCCGAAAATCGTGAAAAATTGCAATTTCTACCTTCTTTAATTTTCGGAATATGTTTAATTGATGCAAATCTACGGAACGTGTTTTCTACATTTTCAATACGAGCACAAGTAAAAAAAGTTGTAAAATATAACTTTTAGTATTTTCTCTGTAATTCCGACCAATTGGAATTTTTTCAAAAATTCTTTTCGCGTTACGTAACAAAATCGATTGTTCTAACTTTTCAAAAAAATCCAAGTTGTATGGTCGAATATTAAAAAAGTTATCCTCTTTTTAAGAGTGTCCGAGTATTAGTGGGAACAGAGTAGGGCAAAATTTTCATCTAAATAAAAATTTTGACTAACGAATAAAAAATTTTTATTCATTATTCGATGGTTCACGTTTATTAGAGTTGGCAGTAGTTGTGGAAAGATTTATTCGAAGCCCCCGAATAAAAGATACAGATAAAAGACGAAGACATTTTTCGAAGTCCGAATAAAGCCATTTTATATAAAAAAAATTATCTTTATTCGTCGAATATAATTATTTATTCGATGCTCGTCGAATAAAGATGCTTTTTATATTCGAACCATCGAGTAACGAATCAAAATTTTTTTATGTTTTACTCGTAATCCGAAATTGTTATTTACATGACAATTTTGCCCAACTCTGAGTGGGAGCCTGTTTTTTAAAATATCCAGCTTAATATTTTAACAAATACTATTTAAGTAAAGTCAATAAACGACTCAGCTTATTATAGTCGGTTTTAAGGCTAGTTTGCAATAGGGCCCGGAAAGGGTTGGAACAATAGTGCTCGTTCGAGTGGAATCTCAGCGAACTGGCTGGTGGTTATGAGCAAAGGGCGTCCCCGGAGATCCGTGGGCGGGCTCATCAATTATTCGCGGCGGAATTACGTTTATTTCCGGATCAAAGACACGCGAAAGACGGTTTCAGCAAGAAGTTCGCGAAACGGTTATACGCGGTCTCATCGATTCTGACACGGGTGCCGCACGGTGCACGGGCACACAGGAATCGATCTTTCGCAGCTCGAAGCCCGAGCCGAGCGGAGCCGAGCTGAAACAAACGACTCGGTCTCGCTGCCACGAAGGATTAACAGAAATTTATGCAGCAACATCTGCCACCGGTGTCTCAGCGTTCTCCTGTTCCTGATTCAATCGCGGCACGCAGCTGGGCCACGCCGAGCGTTAACATCTTCGAAGTTGGCAGACGACTTAGCATTTATCACGTGAGATTAATTAATGACAGCGAGAGAGACCCGCGCGCCCCGTAAGTGTATACCTGGCGGACCATGGATTCTCTCGTAACCGACCGTCTTTCATTGCATTCCTCTCTCTCTCTCTCTCTCTCTCTTTCTCGCGAGAGTTATCTTTCTCTCTTGTTCGGGATCGTTTCGCTTTCTTACAGAAACAGCCTCGGGAGCCTGACGAGATTCGTCTCGCGAACATCTGGCGGACTGTCCTTCTCCTCTGTTTTCTTTCTTCGCTTCTCAATGCCCGCAGAAATTAAACAGAAGGCCACAGGTGCGTCGCGTTTCCACTTGTTTACCGCTGCCCGATTGTTTCGCGCGACTATTTTTTCTTAATGGAAATTACGACCGCCACTGTCCAGTGTGGGTACTGCTTTCTCGATGATAGGATGCGGATAGATCATCGAATCTAGCTTTTTTTTGGTGGAGAACCTGTTTCTATTAGAGATACCCATTTCACGTGTATTGGGAATACACGTGCACACGTGTAATTAATATATCCGTGTAGAAGTCCGGATCCTATTTAATACGCGGATACACGTGTACTGAAATACACGTGTTCACGTGTATCAAAATATACGGATAATACATGTATAACTGTGAACTTGAATATACGGGTACACACGTGTATTATCCGTGTATTTTGATACACGTGTGAAAGAAAATGTATATTTTTTTAACAAAGTTACAGCGAATTAAAGTTTTTATATTACAGGTAAACAAATTTATATATTACACAACCGAATTGTATTATTATTATTAATAAAATTAATATTGGTACCCGTGTATTATCCGTGTAGCTTGATACACGTATAGCTTGATACACGTGTACCCGTGTATTATCTGTGTGTTTCGACATGCGTGTACACGTTTACTTCAGTACCCGTGTATCCGTGTACAAAGATGTACACGGATTAAAATGCGGATATATGTTAGTACACGTGAACACGAGAATACGTGTATCCTCGATACACGTGCAATACCGTGATCTCTAGTTTCTATGGTCTGGATAGTTTTTGGTTCGCCATTTTCTTTCAGAATTGCGTTTCTTTTGACGAGATGATGTTTTATTTTAATGATTTTTGACTCTAGAAGAGCGTGATTTATTTTTTTAATTATTCTCGACTGTAATTGTGTTTCATTTTAATTATTTTTTGACGCTTCTCAATATATCTAGGCGCTATCAAATATAATTATTTCAATTTTATCAGGATTGACCGTTTCATGACGGCACCAAGTTAGAGCAGGAATATATAAAAATGGGACTTAACCTTTGTTGGAATTTATTTAAGAAACAAATTGACAAAAATAATCTACTATTATTTAGTAGGATATTCTATCGCTTTACTTTCGAGCGCCTATTCGAATGATCTATCTATGCTGTCCGCGTCATGGGACCCTCAACTCTCAATTATTTCTTAGATCGTAGAGTAAAGACGCGCCTCAGAACGTGTCTTCGGTTATATTAAATAGAATAAATTCTATTTTATATAGAGTCTGGTTTATTGTACCCATATTCAAATAAACTTGATGTTGTTAAAACTTGGAAATAAATACTCTTAAAAATGATTCTGCATTTTTCGAACAATCAGAAAATGATTAAAACCAGCTGATTGTAAGTGCTTCCCTCGAACCATAATTTTTCAAGAAGAACATCCGAGTGCAAATTGTCAGATCGTTTTTGCCGGCGTCGTGAAAAATGTCTCAATCGATCAGCGATCCGACAGTAAGTATACCGATTGCTAATTTATCCGCTGGTAGGGGAAACGTTGCGCGCAGTATGTTACACGGAAAAATAAGAGGCGAGGCGAGTAGTCGCATTAATTAGTCAGCGCGGGGAGGGGCGGTGGTGCAGGGGGCCATTATTTGGAATCGATTACGGCCGCGCACAATCGCGGCTGACAATAATTAAAATTGCAGCATAGTAATTCCAATGATTAAGGGGAACGCGGCGCGCAATTATCGCCGGGCCGCGCGCGCCCTGAAAAGGAGATAAATAACGAAGCCGTATAAATTTTCCCGCGTTTCTGTCCTCAGCGACGGCGGTAACAAATTCGATTATAATCAACGCGCGATCGCGTTGAAAGCCGCGCGTGTGCCCACCGCGCGACGATTCCTTTTTTTTTTTTTACACCGGTTGTTAATTAACGTATTTCATTAAGGAAAGCCCGAACCCGTTGATCTTTCGCGGAGGAACGTTTAATCGGCCTTTCTTCCGAGAGACGATATAATTAGGCGCCGCGGGTGTTTATGTAAATTGTAATTTAATAAAATAATTATTGTAACGAGTTCCGATGATAATCGCAAATAAATTGCGGATTTTGCAAATTGCAAATTGATAAGCTTAATGAGTTTAAGCAAGTATTTTATTTTTTAAATGTTCCCACTAAGTTTTGCACTCGATCCGTTCGTTTTTCCTCGTCGAACGCATAAAATCTGCAATTATAAATCGCCGTTAAAGCGCGAATACATTAACTGTAATAGAAACGAGTGAATTTTATTAAAATTGAAAAGAACGATGCATATGTAAAGCGTTTCGCGAACTGAATGAAATTCTAGAGCGAAAGTCATATATTTTATAAACTGCATCGACGAAGCGCCAGAAATTCGCGCGTTCAATTATAACAATTTCGGCGCCCGATTTATTATTCATTCGGCCGGCGAACAAAAAACCGGGTCTCTACATCAAAGAAAGCGCATTCAAACGAGATTAATGTCGACTGCGCTGTTGCGTTTCGCAAGTGCGCCAATTATCCTTGAAAACAAATCAATTTCTCCGGCAATTACCTCGATCACCCCCCGAATCCAATTTCCCAGAATTCCATCGCGTGTAATTATCCCCATGAATATTTTTCCTTCCATTCGCGTTGCGTTCTAGAAACAATCATTCGTACGATTATAATGTGTGTTTAGTTTTCCTAAAAAATTGTATAAAGTTGAAAATAATATATGGGCATCGTCAAATGGTTTTATTCTCTCGATTATTTTAAATTTCACTTATTTTGTCCGTAGATTCGTAGAATCCGCAGTCTAATAATAATAGTACCAACAATCCGACCGAGAAAAATAGAGCAAGCGGTTCCAAAGCGATATTTTCAGCAGCCCGTTAATATACGGATGACACAGTAGTCAGAGCGTTCATAAACCAGGGTCACAATTTATCATATTACCGTATCGATTCGGCGGCCATTACAGAGACCCGCAGCCGCAAACACACGCACGGTCACGCGGGCCAAAAAAAGAACGGAACGGAACGTGCTCGAATCAAATTTATTCGTCGTTTATCGGCGGCCACCCGGTATATTGAACTAGCACACGCCGCCATTTTTCACACGCTAACGTTTTCGCCGCGTGGCGCGATGATCTCGTCGACGATAACTTCTGCAATCAAAATCTCGATTGCGTCCCTCCCCCTTCACCCCCCCTCCCCTTCTTTTTCACCGTTTTCGGACCACCGCTATTTTCGTCGCGTTTTCCGAATTTTCCTATCGATGCATTACGAGCACGGACACCGGAAACGCGTTCGACGTTTATAAAACGTTTTACTGGGCGGCCGCCAATCATTATTCCCGGTAATTCGGGGCCGAAACCGCCATCGCTGGCGAATCTGTGTCGGTTATTCGCGAGAGAACAGGGTCGCGAAAATCATTTATAAATCATGGTTGATTAGCACCACTGGTGAGGCTGCAAACATTTTTCTTGTTCAGGATAGACGAAATTAATTCCGATAAAAATTTCTTAATTTTACCTTGTGTACAATTTATCTTTATAATTCAATTGGAGTAGCTAAACGGGCCTAGAAAAAAAATTTTCTTTCTCAAAATCTGTGTATGTCTGTACACGCAGCAGGCGAAATTAGAACCGCAAAACATGAGTGTTATTTTCAATTTTCCAAAATCGTGAAGAAAAATTTTTCTTTATCAAAATTTGTGTACGTCTGTACACGCAGCAGGTGAAATTTGTATCAGGCAAAACATTAGTGTGTTATTTTCAATTTTCTAAAATCATTAAGAAAAATTTTTCATTCTCAAAATCAGTGTATGCTGTACACGCAGCAGGCGAAATTTGAAACAAGAAAAAGATGAGCGTGTTATTTTCAATTTTCTAAAATTACTAAGAATAATTTTTCCTTCTCAAAATCTGTGTATGCTGTACACGCAGCAGGTGAAATTCGAGACAGGAAAAACATGAGTGTTATTTGTCAATTTTCTAAAATCATTAAGAAAAAATTTTTCTATTTGTCATATAATACGTCTTGCGAACGTTTGAACTTGGTAAAGAGTCCGATGAATCGAGCGTTCTGAAAATGATGATTCGCGTACACGAATTCCCACTTGGCCGCTTTCAGTGCTCAGCAGTAGTTGCAGTAATGGTTGAACTTTTTTCATAAAATTGGTAGCGCGGTGGACGACGCGGTGGCCGGCCACCCGGTATAGAATCTCGGCGGGAAATCGCCGAGAGAAAAAGGAAAAGGATAAAAATAAGCTGTACGCAACGGGAGACCGCGAGTGCACCAGATACTTAACGCGCGTACACATGTACCTCTTTCCACGGGGTACAATCAGTGACATTCGCTTGTCGCGTTCCAGTCGTGCCCAGACGTACGAACGGGAACGAGGTCAATTGACCGTGTCGGCACACAGAAAGAGTACACGTTCCCGCGTGTACACGCGACACGTACCGTGTGCATCCAATACCGTCGTTCCCAAGAAACGGACATACTACCCACCCTCTCCACTCTCCCTCTCTCTCTCTCTCTCTCTCTCTCTCTCTCATACACACATACAGCCCCAACCCCGTCGCGATAGGAGCGGCGTTGCCAACGAAATCGTGAACACGCGAAAACAATAAACCTTATTGATCGAGGACCGTCGTCCGTCCTCCGTTTGGCTCGTTCCTCGAGATAAATTCTCCTCAGGGATGTAGCGAACCATTTTCCCTCTTTTCAAAACGAAAAGCCAACTCCCTTCTCTCTCTCTCTCTCTCTCTCTGTCTCTCTTTTTCCTCAACAACCTCATCGCCGTCGACGTCGTTGGTTCTTGTCCTCACCGCCCCCTTGAATACCCACCTTTCTCTCTCTCTCTCTCTCTCTCTCTCTCTCTCTCTCTCTCTCTCTCTCGCTCTCTCTCTCTAGGCAAAATTCAACGAAGTCGCGTAACAGTTGGCTAACTTTCGGGCTACCGAGTTACACGCGCATTTATATTCCATTCTTCCGTGATCCGGCTGAAAGGAGGCGAATGGAGACGGCCACGCTCGGTCGACCGGCTCCCTCCGAGTTGAATTATTTCGACAATTATTGGTTTCGAGCGACTCGAGCACGCTCTCTCTTTACTACTGGCCCGCTGGACCCGCCTCGGCATTTACAAGGAAAATGTTAGCGTTCAGCTTCGGATGATACAGTCGTTAGACCGCGGGAAAATGCTCGCGAGATTTTTATACCTGACCTGTTTGTTATTGCCGATACTGTCGGAAATGATCGCATTTGATTGGACTTTTCAATCGAAAAAAAAGGAATTTATTTCGGCTCGGAAATAGATTTTTGGTAACCAGTAGATCGAAGGAATTTGAGAATAGTCTTAACCCCTTGCCCTACGATTTATTTTACGGCTTCAGAACATTTATATGTATTGTATATGCTCTCCAATAACTGTACATTAACAAAACCAAAATTGAATTTCATCTCGATTTAAAGGAAATTAATAACATACATATTTATTAGACTCTGTTCAGAAACTTCATCACGTGTCCCACACGTAGTCGTAGGTTCGGGGGTTAATAGTCTCAATTTCATTAAATTCATTGAATTTATAATAAGTACTTCTAGTGATTAACAATTCTTCGAAATTGTATGTTGCTGTTTGAAGAATTTGATGTGCCTTGGTTAATTTCTACGGAATGACGCTGTGACAATGGGCTTTGTTAGTAATATGTTGATAACAAAAAAACCAGGCGTTAATTACCCACCACGGGGGACAACATCGGGAACAATTACGGTTGGTTTTTATTTTATGCTCGACGTTAAACTGCGAATGTTGTCAGCGGTCATTGAAAACGTGTTTTTTGACCGTCAGTGCGGCAGATGCAGCTGAATAAAGCGAAATAAACTCGTTATGGCTGTTTTATTGTCAACGAAAGCCATCGAATCTGCTGTATTGAATAAAAAAGCGTTGAATTCAATAACTGTATTATACATACGCAGCTTTGTGCAATTTTCCTGCATCTTTCATAAGTTTCACGGGCTTGTTTTATTAAAAATGATTTTATTTCATTTATGCGGTACTGGTACGGTCGGTACTGTATTTCCAACTGAATGGATCTTCGTGAATTATTTGTTGCCTGCAATTTTCCCAGAGATATCGAAACGAAAAAAATGATACGAGGTTGATTTTTAAAGATTACTTTTACTTCCGACCTTCGAGGCACAGATACGCGACGCGGTAATGTGTAGAACGATTCGTTGCAACATTCTCGTGTTTGCGTTCTAGTCCGATGAGTTACTCGGTCATAGTGGTTAACGTACGACGCGAAGAGTTTAAAAATTTAATGACTCTATTGTGCTCGGGTTCGTTACTATCTCTCTTGTTTTAGAAAATGAGCCTCGTCACTCGACAAAGTGTAACGGACACCGAATTTTTATTTCGGTATACAGAGGACGATTCTACTTAGAAAAATAAGAAAATATTTCGTTATTACATTTTTTCATCCGGAGCTTCGTTTTGGAAAAAATCGAGTTTGAAAATGTAGGAATTGTCTGATCATGACTGGCCAATTCTACTTCCTGCATATACTATAGCACACGAAACTGGCTGATTTTTAAACTCGATTTTGTCGAAAACAAGGCGTCAAAAATTTTATACCTTTCTTTGATTATATTTTTAAATATAGAATCATCCATCCTGTATATTTTTTAAAATGTTTTTTGAATCCATAAAAATGTTTGCATTGTTTGCAAGACACAGGTGCCAAATAAAAAATTGTTTCATCTCTTAATTATCTTATTAAACTGAAACTAATACACCGATGTCCTTAAATCGTTTTAATATGACCACTGCTTTAAATTGTGTGTAGCCATTTTCATCATAAATCCATAAAATCCGCAGTCCATTAATGACACAACTATGAAAGAATAAAATATTCTTCTGCATGTGATATTATACTATAACTTCGCAGTAAAAATAAGCTGAAAATATTCTTAATTTTTATGGTCGTCTACGTTCTTTTATATCTCGGATATTCGCATGCTCTATCAGTGCATAAAAGTCCACACTCCATCGACTACAGAACTCCCGTTACGATAACAGACCGACAAAGTAGGGGCATTAATATTCAAAGCCCATTACTCAAACCTAAAATATCGCAGTTTGAAAACAATTTCACCACGTTCGAAAAACATTTGATTTCATTTAAGACAGTGCTGCCGAAACTTTTCGGCGCTTGTCGGCTGGCCATAAATTTCCATCGAACAGCCATTATCTTACGGGGTGCGGATAAAGTCGGCTACGACATCTCACACATGCATGAATCGGGCGATGGAGGGAGAGAATATGTTAATATCGCGGTGGTTACCAACGATCCGCTATTGTCCGTTACAATTCCATTGGTTAATACACTTTCTCGATAATCGACGTATTTTTAGAAGCTGTCTGGAGGCAGAAACGGCAATAAATAATTATCCGCAATTTTCATGGTCTTTCACGTAATGAGGCACAGGAGCACTAGGGGTAACTTTCTTACCAGAGTTACAAGATACTGGTAAATATGAAATTTCTTAAGCGTAATGTCTAGACCACTTTCCGTGGAACACTGGTGTTTCGCGAAATTATGAAAGCCGAATTTATAAATAATATATTTACTTCTACGCGGGATATTTTTGTTTGTTTCTTGGATCATTAATTTTGATGTTCCGCAATCAAAATTGATACTAATGTATGTTATGTAAACCATACACGGTTTAGGGCATTAATAATGTAAGAATCTTTTGCTCAATTAATTCCTCTTTATCTTTGAGAACATTTATAAATAATTAAATTGAATTGTTTCTCTGTAAAACAAAGTTAATTTTTATTATTTTAAAACTTATAAACTAAGGTTTGCTTTATTACACATCATACCTGTAAAACAGAGAAACAACATTCAATGTTTGTTATCCACTCCGTTGTTCCTTTTCTACCATTACAATCTCGTCTAATCACAGTTTAGTTTTGTACCTATCGATGTCTGACTTCTCGACCATCGTTATTACGCGGGACGATTCAAATGGTATAGGCAAGTGCCATGTACTTTCCTTACAAATAAATAAATAAATAATCAAAAGTGTTCCCCGACTTTAAAAATGTTAAGAACCACTGGTCTGGACTGCAGATTTTCATGCAAAATGTATTTATATCACGGAACCATGGTACCTAAAACTATTGACAAATTTTGTCGGACGATTTCAGTGTAAAACTTGATGGTCTGCGAAAGCAGGGTACCATTTCAGGGTTAATGTCGAGGGTCCATCCCCGGGCCGCCATTCAATTCCATTAGTTAGCACAGTTTCCCGGTAAACGTGGCCGTCGCGTCGATGAAGGGGCTGCGGATTCGGCATTAAGTCGGTTCATTTCCATCGCGATGGTCTGGGGGATGGATGGGTCCGGTCCGGTCCTATCCTATCCTATCCTATCCTATCCTATCCGGGGGGGGGGGGGGTGGCAGGATGAACGGTGTTTGGCCCCCGGGAGGAACCGCATCGAAAAGAGAGAGCAAGACCAAGAGAGCGGTGGTCGACAGCGTCGGAGTGGCGACGACGCCGCCGTAAAACGTGCAGAAGAACTGACGAGAGATCGACGACAGCGAATTAATTCGTCGACCGTATTATCGGAACCGCGCTCCGTCGTCCATTAGACCGGTTTTTCGAGCGGCGTAACGACCCGTCCCGGGGACCCGGTTCTTTTATTCGGAGCGCGATGGTTAACGAGGAGACGTCTCCCTTTTCGTGCTCCGCGATGTATGTGTACTAATGCTGTCCCTAATGATTCTTTACGAGGAGAGCCTTTCCACCCGGGACCCAACAGAGAGAAAGAGACCAGCGAAGTTACGGGGGGGGGGGGGGGGCGGGAGAACATCGGAGAAAGTTTGCAGCGAGAGAAGACGTCGACGAGAGAAGCTGGCACCGGCGGTGGTTGGTGCCGGAGAAGAGGGTTAAAAAACGACCGAAAAGGGCAGGAGAGAAAGTCTCTCTCGTCTCGCGGCTAGACAAATAGGCAAATGTCGAGGAAAGGGAGAGCAGTCCGAAAAGAAGGGAGCGAGAATGGGGGGTGGCTCTCGGCTTTTTAGCAACGCTGGGAGCTGGGCGTCGCGACGCCCGCCGTCTCCGAGCTTCCTTTTCGGCGGCTCTCTGTGTCTCCTTCGTCCTCTTCTCCTATAAACCCTCCGCCGCCTCCTCCTCCTCCTCCTTCTTCGTTCCCTATCGTTTTCTCTCTTGCCACCATTTTTCTCCAGGCTCTTCTCAGTCTCGCGCCGCGTTTCATCCCTTCCTTTTTTTTACAGCCGCGAAAAGCACATTGTTCGACGAAACGTGCCTCCCTGTCCCCCGCGTCTCTCTCTCTCTCTCTCTCTCTCTCTCTATGCCTCTCGCAGCATCACTCCACCGAAAGTGTCTTCTAGCAATGAGCACTCAGCCCCCTGCTGCATTCTGGAGCTTCCAGTTTCACCATTGTTACACGGCTTCGAAGAGAGGCAGAGAGAGAGAGAGAGAGAGAGAGAGGGGATGAAACGATGGTAGGGATAGGGTGAACAAAATCTGACGAAAGAAGAACCGTGGGGGCGGCACGGAAGAGGAACGATAAGAAGAAAAGGGTTCCACCGGGTTCGGAGATGTCGGTAAACGGTTCTCGAAGTCGAGAAAGGGACCACCGTCGCTCTCTGCTGGTTCGCTCGCTTTTGTTCACGGATCCAAGGATCCAGCGTTTCTTTTTGCTCGCGCAGTTTTCACCTTGGTCGGATCAAGGCCAGACGTTCTCTCCTGGACGAAGGTGTCCGAATCGAGCGATCGTTCACCGTGATCGTCCTCGTTTGAGGAATCTCTGGGGAGGGGGTTGGGGGGGGGGGGGGGAGACCGAGGATCAGGTCGAACGTCACGCTGACGACGAGATTTCGAGCGACGAAGCTACGTCGATCGTCCTAGCTTCGATTCAGATAAGTCCTGTCACCTTTTTTTTTCGTATGAAGAATTAGGGGTGTGCCGCGAAAGGATGATTTAGCACGATGCTTCTGTCGACGATATTGGCCCTTCGATAGTATTCGGCAGAAGAGCTTTTTATCGCTATACGGATGCTTTAGGAGAAAATCGTGAGAAAGGATTTTTCATCTTTAGAAATTGTTCTCGAATTTACTGATGTGACCATCACAAAATACCGATAAAAAAATGAATTACGTGGATGAAAATTAAAAAATTCAGCACTTGCTCCAACTCCATGAAAGTTCGAATTTTTATCCATCGGCTATTTTTGCTTCCCCCATTAGCTCTCGAAATATTAAGCGAAATAGGTCTCCCATTCCCGGCTTTACGGGGCTATTCTCACTCCATAAACACGAAGACCGGCAGCCGTAAAAACTACGTGACGACTATATGTATGTATATTCCTAATGCTTGCTCGTTCGTTTATATTTAATTTAATGAAACCGTTATACTACCGACACGAGATTTTTATTTACTTCCTGCGCCGTTGAATTACACCATAAAAACCTATGCCCGTGCATAAACACCTGGTTACAGGTTGCAAGAATATGGAAAGCGTGTCCCGGCCCTCTCGGCTGTGAGCCGTGAAACGCATTCCGTGTTTCCGTAAAGTCTGCACACGGCCACAAACATGATTCTTTATTTACTAGGATTCGGAAAGTGTTATTTATACGGTGAAAATCCAATTTGTTGGGGGAACGACTATAAATAAACGTTGGGCGAAACCGGGGATCCTTAACCGCGGGTGTGAAATGGAAAAGTATGAACTCTGTTTTATGGTACGAGGTGGCCATTTTTATTTTCGCATTACCGACGATGGTTGTTATGGCGTTGCTACGGTCTTATCATGTAGGCAGAACATTTTTCTTGCTGGTCATTAACCTCTCGCCGTGTAACGTACAGTCGGAATCGTGATAAAGATTTATAACAAAATTAGTTACGGATGAATATTGCTCCTTTCTGCCGACTCGAGAAAAATTCTATTCTTTTGTTATGAATATAAGAATCCTCACAGATGTATGACGTTCACATTTTTGCAGTTGTTTAAAATCACCCCTTAACCACCCCTGCGTAGTATTATGGAGAAGAAAAATTCTATTCTTTTGTTGCGAATAAAAGAATCCTCACAGATGTATGACGTTCACATTTTTGCAGTTGTTTAAAATCACCCCTTAACCACCCCTGTGTAGTATTATGGAGAAGAAAAATTCTATTCTTTTGTTGCGAATAGAAGAATCCTCACAGATGTATGACGTTCACATTTTTGCAGTTGTTTGAAGTCACCCCTTAACCACCCCTGCGTAATATTATGAAGAAGAAAAATTCTTCTAGTATTATTAATGGTGTTAATGATCTAAGAATTTTCCTCAGCTACGTGCCTCGCAGAAAATAAATATTCCCAGTCGAACCTAATAATGGATTCATAAATTGTCTGATCGAATCCCAGGTTCAATCTCGGCGCGATCCCGAATCTATTAGACCTCTCTATTAAGAAAACAAGTGTGCATCGCGTGCGAAGCTCCAGCAAATTTCCAGCGGGGCCTAAAAATTGCATAAACATCCCCCGGGCAGAGGGCATCAATCTCTTTCGAGCTTGATCACGAATATAGGCACAATGGCGCATTATCACACCCCATTCCGGGGGCGTAAAATGCTGCGGCGAGACACGCGAAGTAGGAAAATGTTGGTCGGAGCCGGAGGACACGGCTGACATACGCCTAATCAACAGTCCAGAATTTATTAGCCTTCCACAATGGCCCGGCAAATTGTTCGGGTCTCGGGCCTAGGAAGTCTCGCGGAGCGCAATTTACCCTTTTGCCGAAACTCGGCCGTACAATTATTATTCCACCGTGGAAACGGTGTGTAGCGACGCGGCGCGGCGCGGCGCGGCGCGGCGTCGCGTCGGTTTTCTCGCATGAAAATCCAAAGTCCAATTCCCCTTGATAAGATTCTGCTCCAATTCCGAGCTCGTTATTATGCGGCGCGGCGTCGAAGGGGGTGGCCAACCAACCACCACCCCCGATACAGGGTTAAATCTGTTTCTGAAAGCCTCGAAACGATGTTCTGTGTCCGATGTCTCCGGAATTCGCCCGACTGCTAATACAACGGGGTGAGTTCGAGGGGAGGAAACCAGGGGGAGAGAGAGAGGGTTCAAGACGAGTCACCCCCTTAATCTTCATTAAGCATCCCTTAACTGTTCGCGACTCCCCGGGCGATAATTCTTCGCGAGCTACAAACGGCCCCGGACTTCCGCCGGGGGAAAAATAGAAAATTTTTTTTTAGGGTCGACGCCTCCGGACAAACGTTGTCGTCGAACCCCGTAAACGGATTAGGGGCGGATAAGGTAAACGCTTCTTCTCGCGCCGGAAGTATAAGTCGACGGAGGTGTTTGGATTTTTGAGACGGCGATTGTCGAGAATTTATGTACTTCGTTGGGATCGTTTGAACTATTTGGCTTTTCGTGTTAAGGGGATGGTTTTAAGAATGTGAGACGAGATTTAATGTTGTAGAGTTCCGATGTAACTGAGAAATTAATCGTCCAGTTTTCCTAATCGATGAAGACATCGATCTGCCTTACCAACTTCTAGGGTTGACCCGCGGCGTGGAAGCCGCGAGGGGGTGCGTTATGACGTCAAAACTGTCAGCCGTCCCAGAAAGGGTCGAAGAACAGCAACGGGGGCGCAGTCGATTAAACCGAGTCGCACGCAACCTTTTAATCCTGCTTTAAGGATCGCATCTCCGGTCAGATTCGATCATTTCAACCCCCATGCAAATTAATTTAAACAATCCTCTATTAAAACTATCCTCTGATAAAACATATTAAAACCAACTTACGGAATGAACGAGACACGGTATCGAAAGTTTTGAGCGAATATAGGAGTTAGAATTGATAAGGGATGAGAACCGCTGTCACTTGGACAGGCTGACGGTGTCGGGAGGGTGAGAAGGCGGAGTTCTTGCAAGATTTAGTGGGAAAGTGAAAGAAAGGGGTGGCGCGAGAGACACGTATTCGCGATTTTTTTTCTTTTTACGGGAAATCTATCGAGAAAGGGGCCGTGGAGGTGGGGGTGGCCGTCGGCGTGGGTGGAATGGATCTAGCCAAGTGGTTTTATTTACGAAACAAGGGCGACCTGTGGAGGTAATCCCATCGAGGGAACGCTCGAACGGAGCTAGTCGCTCGGCTTAAGAAAATAACACGGTCTAAGAATATTACCCGGCTCCTCCTTGTCCTTTTAATGAAGAGGCCTTTAATGTGATAATGGGGTAAGCGACGGGATCAAGAAGTCCGCTAAGGAGAACTTTTTAATTTTGCGTCGCGAGGATCTTAACGATCGCTGCTTTATCTGCTCGTAATCCGGTTGATTTAGGGTTGTGGCTCCGGGCCAGATTCGGGCTTGCGTGCCCGGTAGATTTTCGAAAAAGCCGTTCATTCGCGACGTATTACGCCGTTGTAAATTATTGTTCTTTTCTCCGGCGTTTTTTGGAGGACGTTGCATCGACGGCAAGTGCTTTCTTTAACGTAATATACTCTTATTTGAGACTCTCACTTTCATCTTTTGTACACAGCGCCGGAGAAGATATACGACGGAGAATATTCTCCCCTAACAAGAAGACACTGAAAGGGGGATGAAACTCGCTACCGGCCGGTGTACGTTACCTAAAACTCATTTTTCATTTTTTGAAAACAAGGTCATTTCTTTCGACCCTTATTTTCATATCTTATACAGCGGTAAGACGTACGCCAGAAAATATTACACAATAGTAAGGGAAACGTCTCGAGACGCGCCACGGTCCAGGGGAGATGTTGCATTTTCTAAAAACAAGATCACTTATTTGCAGTCTTTGTTCCCCGGTCTTTGTATGGTAATAGGACCGTGATGAGAAATATTCCTCCCGAATACAGGGTCGTTAAAACAGGAATAAAAGACGACTGCCATTATGCTGCGACTCGAGAAACAGTCTAAAAAATTTTCCAAAGTATGGAATATGAATTTTTTAAAAAATAAGAGAATTATTAAAAATGGTCTACCGACTTTTGAACCGTTCTATACGTAAATACCTTTCATAAATGCATAATGAATTTCATTTTTATTTGACAGAAATCAACCCCTTGTACTGTAAGGTCACTCTGCAGACAAAATAATAATAATGCAAAGGGTGGAAGCTGTGAAAATAATTAAAGTGTCAAGAGTTAATACCATAAATATTTATTAGACTCTGTTTAAAATTTTCGTCACGAGTCTGCGTCGACAGGGCAAGGTATTAAGGGTTGTTCTTAATTAACCCCCGCCACGTAGCGGCTCAAAAATTCCCCAGAAATTCCGAGAGACGATCTAAAAAGGGAGATACGAAGTTGCACCGGTAAAAATTTTGCTGAAACCGTCGGAAATTGGCCCGCGGGAGCGAATGAACCCCCGAAGGGCAGTTTCGGTGTGGAAAACCCGAGCCGAGCCCGCGCAACTGCTCGTAAAATCGACTTTTCCGTTTGATGGGATAACGATGTGTATCCTCGCGATAAGTGAGAACGCCGATCTGGCTTATCGACTGCCGTCGAAGAGGGTAACAGCCGACAAGGACATATTGTTATTATGACGTCATATCGTCAGACGACCCCGGGATCAGAAGGGGGGGGGGGGTGATTAGGCAAGGGGGCTGTGTTGCGGCGAGCGAAGAACACGACAAGGGGGATGGTAGACAGAGAGTGCACGGTGTACAGTAGCCATGACACCGGCTGGGAACCATGGTTCGAAGATGAGGGGGTGCCCGACCACCCCTGCGACCCTCTCTCTTTCCTCCCCTGAGCCAAGGGTATTTTTCCATAATCAATAACATGCCTCTATTCTCGTCACACCGAGCGAGCCGACTCTACCCCCTCGCCACGCTCTTTCACCCTCTCGCCCTCTCGACATCGCCAACCTGTCCAGGTGACAGTGGCTCTCATCCCCCGATGCACCTTAATCCCATTTCACCCGTGCAGCTTACTCGCAAAATGATATTTCGCTTGACAACCCCTGAACTCACCCGGCAACATTCAATCTAATCATTATAAAGTCACCAACAGATTACGGTAACATCCCTAACATCATACAATATCCATCATACAGAAAGTGTTAACCTTTGACCGAGTCGGTTTACCATCAAGTTACATAGACGTAATGAGAGAGATAAGTAAAATTGACACGACAATATATAGTACCATAGTTGACATTACAATAAATTGAGGGAGTCATTCGTTGATTTAAGAACGGAATGAAAAGTTTCTGAAAAGTGGACTTTACGAATTCACGATAAAAATGAATAGGTCAAATAAAAAATTGTGAAGACACTACAATTCGAGGAAATATATTCAACTTCTGTTCCTCGCAATTCACATTATTTATATTCTCCGTAAAGACCCGCTGATGATCAACCCAAATGACGAATTAACTCGTCATCCCCAGTTAAGAGATTAAGGAGGAGCGTGCACTTTAGGGAGATTTTTCTCGAATTTGTTATGCGTCCGGCTTACGCTTAACGGGTCTGGACGGCGCAGTGCGGGTGTGTTTGTATTTGAGAAATGCCGACTGGTAACAGGAGTGTTTCCGTCACGAGGAAAACACGACGCACGTGCACGTTTATCGATCGCTTGGGCGGAGATGCGCGGTTTGAGAACCGCCGGTGAAAGCGGCGGTTTAAGGGTGGCACGAGTGGCGGGTGAAAGAGTTCATTAAAACCAGCACCGTGTGCACCCCCGCTTGGTCCCCGACCCCACCAATTCGCCGGTGCCACCGTCGATCCACCCTTTCGTCCCTCTTACGGGGGTGGGCGAGCAGGGCTCGTCGTGCAAAAAATACCCGAAACATTCGACGCTTCCGTCGACACCGCGAATCGTCAACGCGGAAGATCGAAAGTCCTTTCCGAGCCTTCTGGTGAGCTAACACTTCCCGGGAGCTTGGTAATGGAGGGCGGCTGCTTACGCTTGCCTCTTAATAATTAAAAAAAATTTTATTCGTAGAAATCACTAAATGAAAAATATTAAACACAATTAAATTCTTTTAGAAGTCTTTCATATTGAATCTATCCATTTTTGTCTATTTATTTATTTCATTTATTAGTCTCTAACGAGGTTGCTTGGCTAGATTGCATGGGTTAATTTGATATAAGCAATTGTAAGTATTTTTGAAGATGTTACTTCTCACAGTGAGAAACTTTGCATAAACAAAATGCCTGCCTGAAACTATGGGATTCCGAAGAGGATCGGGAACAACATTCGAACGACTACCCTTACGAATAGTAAAAACGCGCCTCTTCTTCTATCCAGTGACTTTCCCGTTTCTATTTTTACCTTTGCGTTCTCTAGGTCCGATGATTAATCAAGCCGCTATCAAATGATAATAAACGGTGTGACGTGGCCCTGTTGCGTGCTCGCCGCGTTATACTATTTATCGCAAAGATACGGGCCCGCGAAGGCCGTGGGTGGGTGACCGTAGATAACGATAATGCTTCCCGGGATTGTGGTAATTAATCCTGAGTTTATTCGAGCTGACTCAAAAGTCCGCGTGTCGCGATACGACGGGTACACCTTGCGCCAGGCCGGACCCGCCGCGCACGATACCCGACAGAAAAGAAGGTGACTAACTTTCCGAGCCCCTGCCACCGCCCACACAGAGCCGCTCCGTTTAAAACGTCAGGCGTAACCATAATTTCCGGGCCACCCTTCTCCCGCACCACCCCCGGGATCTTGGTCGAGCAACGTTTTGCCAGCAACACGGAATATCTCGAACGTGATCCGCATTGCTCGCTCGGATTATTAATTTCCTCGCTTCGCTTCCGAGCGTTTCTTTATCGACGATGCTCCTTTTATTCGCTCAACTGTTTTTAGGGGGTCGTTCTACTTCGCAGGGGTGGAAGCATTTTCTACGGCGCTTTATCGACGCGTTTATATCTCAGAAATGTGTTCTTAAAATTTGATACACTATTTTTGATCGATACACCATCTTTAATTTATCAAAATTATTAAAGACGAAATTTTTATTTCGCATAATTGACAAATAGTATCCACCCCCGTCGCACCTCCCCCCTCGCGACTCACCCGAGAACCAGCGAAAGGAACGCGCCTAATCCAACCCAGACCTAACACCCAGCACATCTTTAATTTACTAAAATGGTTAAAGACGAAATTTTTATTTCGCATAAAAATCCACAATCTAGCTATCAATTATTACTACTGGAAAATTTCTGTCTCAGAATATCTCATTAAAATCCCACACGAAATTCAGTCCAGTTCCACAAACACTAAACAAATTCATTCAAGCTACCGATAGTTGACGCAAGAGAACTGTCAAAGTTAATGAAAAAGGACCTAATTCCTGCATCCAGCAATGTTCCAAAGGTAGCGTAGCGACGTCAGAGACAGCGAAGAAGAGAAACGAGTTAGGGGATGGATATACAAATGTGGCTGGCAGAGGAGAGACGACGCGAGCCGAAACGAGCCGACCATTACGGCTAGTTATGGCAACTCCGTGACCGGTCAATAGTTGTCCGTTCACCTGCCTTGCACCGGGTACACGCGAGCGTGTATCCTCCACGGACATGGTGTTGTCCAATTTGTTGATCGCGAGATGCGCAACGCGGGGCCTCGTGTATCGTGGTCAGTAGTTTCTCCGCCGCGGGTATGATTTACCGCGGATGTCCACGGGCTCGGGCATAAACGCGCCGAGTGTTGACAAATAGTATCCACCCCCGTCGCACCTCCCCCCGCCACCCCCCGGCGACTCACCCTCTCCCAGTCGTTGTTTAAATATACGAAATGGAGGCGAGCGGGCGAGCTTTCGAGCGAGAACCAGCGAAAGGAACGCGCGAGGGATAAGCGCGAAAGAACGGGCTTTCGTGTCTCGAATTTCAATTCACGCCTGATACGTGGACGCGTCACGGTTTTTCCACGATCTGCAAGATAAACAACGGTGGTTCTGGGTGGGCAGAAGGATTATCAACGCCGGACGATGACTGAGCTTCGTGGTACCAACTATGCCAGATTCCGTCTGGTTCTTCCGATCCCGGAAAAAGGAGTCTCGATGATTACAGAAAATTTGTTTTCGAATTAATGTCACTGGGATTCTGAATAATTCTTGTATGTTCCTCGAGGATTTTTTAAAATTTAGATACTCTTTGTATTTTTTTGTGAACATTGTTCTTCAAAATGTCAGACTGCTTATGCGAATTACAAATGCAAATTTTGCATAAAGATCCGTAGTCCAACTAGAAAGCATCATACAATTTATACAGGGTGTCCCACCCGATTTTAAACATCTTGATTTTTTCGCTATTGAGGCTTGAATGGTAAAAGGTCAACTTGGTTTTTTTTTAAATGGAATAAGGTATTTGTCAATACATCAATCGATGCAGATAGATATTTGTTACAAAGAAGTACTAACCTATATATGTCGAAAAGTTAGTAGTTCAGGAGATATTTTAATTTAAATAATTCCAAAACACCATTACTGTCGTACTAAGACTTTAATGGTTTAAACAAATTTAATTTAATTCAAGATGTCAAAATCGGGTGGGACACCCTGTATATCTTAAAAATGTTAACAAGAATTGTCACCTAAGTATGCAAGCAATTTGAAGCTTCAGTACCGAGGACTTCCTAAGTCTTCGGACCATAAATTCAAGCAGTAGATAATAAATGATAGTAGATGGTCACCCGGTCACCCAGCGTAGGGACTAAATTCGCATTAGTCTCGCCAAGATGTCTCGCAGCGACAACTGATGGGGGTCCAAAGCTCGCAGAGGGTCCCTGTCGTGGACAATGAGGGTTCCACGCAAACCACGATGCTCGTAGGGGGTGGTAGAATCGCGAGTAGGGGCCCGAACCGCGCGCATAGATGATCTAAATCAACCTGGCCACTATTTCCTCGTAAATTGCAGAACCGCGGTTTGCAACAGCTCCCAGAGACCTGCCACGACCGTTCGTTCGGCTTTCCTCGCTATTTTTCATGCCGCGAACGTTCGCAGAGATACCGATCTAGCTTTTACGGGGCAGCTGTCGCGGCCGATACCTTCGCCGACGTGTACCCCTGTATTTATAATCTCCGTGAGAAATTATACGTTGCTCGTTCATGCAGAAGACGGAAGCTCGACACCGTTAAACCCGCGTCAGGAACACGTACAATAAAGCCTGTTCGGCCTTGCTCGCGTCAGAAAAGTTCGGAACGGTCCCCCCGGGGGATGCACGAGGGGGGTTCCACGGATCGTAATTTCCTTGGTGCATGGTTATTAAACGTATCCATCGTACTGCTACCCGCAGCCACGACGATATTGTTGCGAGAGATGCGTATCTGAAGTGCGCGGCCGGCGCGGCGCGGCGTTCCAACCGCTTCGTGATTGCTGGCGATACGATCCTGTTCGATAGTACGCAACATTGTGAGTCCCGGTTATCTTGGTAAAATCAGAACCGTAGGATTCTAGTACCTCGATTATTAGGAAATTGACTGGGACCTGGCCGTCTTGGTTTCCAACGGCTCGACTCTATCGCAGACCTCGGTAGAGATTTGATCGGATAAGCTAGATGTTCGTTGCGAAGATTATTTGGTTAGAGGACGTGGATAATGTTTTTGGAAAGCTCAGGTACAATTAGATATTTGGGCTTCAACGATTCATAAATGGAGTTTGACTATTAGGACTGATACTATTGCAACCCCCAATGAAGATTTGACCAGGTCAAGTAGATGTTCGTTGCAAAGATTAATTGGTTAGAGGACGTGGATAATGTTTTTGGAAAGCTTAGGTACAATTAGGTCTCTGGGGCATGAACTATTCATAAATGGAGTTCGACTTTTTTGACTGACACTATTGCAACCCCCAATGAAGATTTGACCAGGTCAGGTAGATGTTCGTTGCTAAGATTAATTGGTTAGAGGACGTGGAAAATGTTTTTAGTAATCTTAGGTACAATTAGGTTTTGGGCTTTAATCATTGACAAATGGAGTTCGACTTTTTTGACTGATACTATTGCAACCCCCAATGAAGATTTGATCAGGTCAGCTGGGTATTCGTTGCGAAGATTATTTAGTTAGAGGACGTGGAAAATGTTTTTGGAAATCTTAGGTACAATTATGTCTCTTGGCCTTGAACAATTCACAAACGGAGTTCGACTTTTTTGACTGATACTATTGCAATCCCCAATGAAGATTTGATCACATCGGCTAACTGTTCGTTTTGGAGATTATCCAGTTAAAGGATGCGAGAATTGAACGAAGAGCATTCAAGCACAACCGAGTTTTATCGAAAAAAAAAAGTTGCTACACACTGAAGAGAGATTAATGATGAATGGTGTAGGCTGGTTTCGAGTTTCTCGGACACCCAGTACTCGGTTGCATCCGCGCGTCCGATCGCCGGGTAGGATTTTTGCCACGGTTAACGGCGAAACGAAAATTGCACGTTCTCCACTCTGCTGTCTGTCGTTCGAAGCACACGGCGCATCCTTCTTCTGGCTGGCACGACTATCGTGCACGGTGTACTGCTACTTCTAAGAAGACGCCGCGCAATCCCTCATTTCACGTTCGGTACGCGCTGGCCGAGGACGCGTCCGGGGGACGGTGTAATTTGTCAGCGAACCACGCCGAATGTAATAGCAGCACGCCACGAAGACGTACGGCCGTGATTAGGGGTGAACAATTGCGATTACGGTCGTTTTGATGAATCGCGACGCGCTTCCCTGCGATACTTTTTCGATACGCTCCGCGATAACGCTCGGTTCGGGCACCGCTCGAACAAATTGTCTATTTGCAATCATCCCTTCCTACCGACGTCGCCATTCATACGTGTTGCACTAAAATTAGTCTGTATTTTTTCGGACTTAATATCTACATTGTTAATTTTGCGGATAACGAGATCTCTGACTGTTTTTAAATGTTATTATTTGTAAATTTCTCTTTGCTTTTGGAATTTCAAAAAATTGTTTTGAATTATTTTCAACGAAGCCTCTAGCAACAAGTATACCAAATAAAATTACCAGTGTACACCGAACGAAAAAGAATTATTCAAAAGTTGAAAAATCTTTACATTCTTCAGAAATCCAAGAAATCATTTTTAACCCTCCTGACAGCGGCGACTGGGTCTATTTTCACCCATGACATATAAATCGTCATTTACTCGCTCGGTTTCTAGCGATTAAATAAAATGAACAGCTGTTACATTCTAAAAATAAGATAGCAAGGGGTCGAGAGGTGCGAAAAATTATTTTTTTAAAACTGATAGACGCATCGGAACTTTTTTCGCTTGCCTGTACATCGCTCCAGATTTCATGGTCACCCTATAGCGCCGCCACCGTTCATACTCGGCTACCAAGCTGCTCGCAGCCGATCCGTTCGCCAAGATTCGAACGTGACCGTAGCCATGCTTTGGCTCGAAGAAAGAGAAAGACGTTCGTGGCGAGGTGTAGGTGTAGCAGTCGGAGGAAGAGGAGGTGGAGGAGGATGGCGGACGGTAAGGGAGGAGAGTGGCCCGGTGAAAAAGTCACTCAGCCGTTCGGTGTTTGCGTGAGTTTGAGCGAGAGCGAGCTCGCTAGCTCGCAAGCAAGCAAGCAAGCAAGCGACTGCTTTAAGCCCGGGTAATCCGGCTTAAAGCTCGAGTTAACGTGCAGGCCCGTCGCGAAAGCCACGAGGGCCCGCGCTTAAAGAGATTTCGAGTCGTTAGTCGAGTTACGAAAGGGGTACGGTCGCGGAAACGAAGGAAGAGCCACGGAAAAGGAAGCCAGTAGGTGGGAGTCGCGGGGGCCAACGGGGGTTGTTAGAGAAGAGAACCGAGAGAGAGAGAGAGAGAGAGGAGAGAGTGGTTGAAGGGTGGCGAGTAACGGATGCGGGAGAGGGTTGGTAGTCGGGGGGTAGACAGGAAGAAGAATATCGACCTCGCGAGGTACGTCCACCGTCGAAAACTCCTGTAATTAACGAACTTTTCGCCGGTTTTCCACTTCACGTCTTGCAGCTCCGCTGGCCGCCGCCGCCGCGCTGCCGCCCCCCGGTACAACCCTCAAAAGCGGGTTTTGTTTGGCAAACTGCAATTTTTCTAAACGATCAAAGTGCTCGGAGCCTCCCTCCTCTTCCACCCCCATCGCGCTCTTTCATTTTCTCCTCTCTCTCTCTCTCTCTCTCTCTCTCTCGCAGACGACCAGTCACCGCCTCACTTTCTCGGGAGTCCCCCGGTTTCCACCGGGGGCGAAGCCGGAAGTCTCCTCGTAAAAATTGCATCGCCATTGTTTGAAGAGGTCGAGAAAGAAGCGGATGAAAGGTAAGATCGTTTCCTTAGGACGAGCACCGACGACGCCGGACCCAGACCGAAAGGTGGTTGGTCGAGGAACGCGGGGGGGGGGGGGGGCGGAGGGATCGCGTCATTAGCGGCCGCGAAACTTCGAAGCAATGAACCGCCACCGCCGCGGCTTAATGAATCGGCCGTAATTGCTCGGGAGTTTGACATTTCGTCGCGAACCGCCTCGCTGTTCCGCTAATAATTCCCGCACAAAACTTCCGTCGTTCGTGATGCGACACCGACCGCGGAAATTGAATCGTTCCTTCGCCCGCCCGCCCGCCCCCGGCCGCGCGCGCGCGAGCGAGCGATCGATACCCGGCTTTGATCTTTCCGCTCGGATCCACTTGCTCTTTTTGTCGGGAAACTCTTTTATGAATATACAAGTTTCCACTGTTCAATGGGAGACCGAGGTCTTGGCTCTCTGCTGCCTTGTTTTCCAATAATGCGTCCACGGGGACTCCGGAAACTGGTCGACGCTGCTCCGCGATCGCAGATATTGGCCCCTTGCTAATCGCTGGATTGAGATTGTTTGCGCACAGTTTTGCGGATGGAAATTGTTCGGTTTGCTGGTGACATTAGGTTTGTATGCTTTATATTGTTAACTTAAATATTTTTATATTATTTATACTATAATTCATTTCCCCCAGTAATTTTAAGCATCGATACTTCTTCTTATACATTATTATTAAATTATTTTATAGTGTTTTAATGGAGGGGAGCATCGAATGAAATAATGGATAGACGAAACTTGGGATTTAAGTTTTCAAACGTTGCGTTCAGTTTTATAAATAGTACGGAGCAGAAAAAGGATCCGAGAATTGTGGATCTTCGTGCAAAATAAAAATTGTCTGAGCGACCGGAATTGTTTTTAATTAAAGCAGCGAAGTGTGGTTGGCAGTTCAAACAGCGACGCTTTGGTCGGGATAAAATTCACGAAGTTTCCATGACTTCGCAGCACGTTTTAACGCGTAATCGTTCACAAACACGAGTGTTCTTTGTGACGTAAGCCAGCGGGTAATAGCGTCGAGGGCTGTCCGCTATTGCGACTCGACGACGCGTGGCGTCGTTTAATTGGATTTGTAAAGGATTATTAAAAGGCTTATCCTTCGCAGAGACGGTCTGCTGTTGACTCGACGTGGGTTACGGCTGCTCGCTGCGTGAATTATTTAGCGAACCATCTTTTATACTCGAATTGCGCCATTTTCGACCCAAACAGCATCTGCAGTATTCTTAATAATGCATTCAACGACGCACGCGAGAGTGCATTCAGAACCATTATATCTTTCAATGGCAATATTTTTACCATATCGACGTCCATTTCCCTCGAGTATATTTAATTATCGCATTGCGGATCTTTATACGAAACGAACATTCTATTTAACATTTATTTCTTTCCACAATAATTTAATGGAGTTCAAAACATGTAATAGTATTTTTAAATACTTCAAATACCTTTTTCTGTTTTCTATTTGATCTACTTGTCATAAATGTTAAATATCAGTGTCATGTATGAAATAATGTATTTTATAATGATTGGTCTTGGTGCATTTATAACAATTTAAAGATGCTGTCGTATCATTTTCATTTAAAAATCAATTTCTATTTAATCACTGTTTTTGTTCCGATTGAGGTAATTTTTATTGATTACAAACGATTCATTTGGACAACTTAGATTGTGCTGTATTTACTTTAAATTTATTGTTAGAGTGTCCGTACAAATTCCTTCGAATTTAATGGGAAATAATTCAATTAAATCGCAGTGGGTTTCGTTCACGTCTTTTTCCCGTGTAAATGCATTTCAACCCCCGGGCGAAAGAATTACGCCGCCGGGCGTTATCAAGCATTTGTTCCGGCAAAAAGGCGGAAGATATCGTGGCCGACCACTTCAGAACGCGCGGCCAGCAAAAAGAACTGGTCGATTGGAATTGCCGGACCTGGAACCGAATCCGGTCCTTTCATTTGCCGGACGACTGCTCTAATCAATTGAGCTGTCCACGCCGCCGACAAATTCCTTCCTCCCTAAGTCTAATATTCGAAATCACTGCCCTCCTGCGTCCGAGCCACGGTAAAAAGAATCTCGGCTCTGAAAGACGTCAGCGCTGATCCATTAATCCCACAAACCGAGCAGTTTTCTACGATGGTTCTATACAATCGATAACTTTATATACGTTTTATTTATTTATAGGCGAAAATTCAAGATAAAAATATCAATGAACGTTACACACGTATAGGATGGATACCCGATAGTATCCAAGTATTTAATAGAAAAACTATTTTCAAATGGCGGAGGCATGAAATTAAATATAAAAAGTTTCCACTACCACAGGAGACAGATTTTTATAAAAATAAAGTATTCAGGTCACAAAGAAAAGTTATTAACTGTTTCAAAATAAAACACTAACAGACTATATTAGCCTACTATTATCGCAAAGCAATAAATCTTCTGACAAAGAGCAACACGGGACCGAAACAAACCCCGGCACCGTCCACGATTAAAAAGGGGCAACAACGCACCCCTATCTCTCTCAAGAAAACTCACCCCGACTCCGAGGGAGACGAACGTGAAACCGATCCATTCAGCGAAACGGGCCCAAAAAGGGAGCCAATTAAACGAAAATCGCGTGTCACTTCCGCGTAAAGGTTGCCTGCGGGGGAGCGGCTATGTCGGAGGGGGCGGGGGGGGGGTTGGCGGTGGTTGACGATGAAAAAAAGAATCAAATATTTCGTTTGCCTCGACGACCATCCCCCCGGGGCTGTTCTCCTTTGGCGAGGGTCAGAAAGGGTCTCTCCGTTCGTCGGCCATGTTGAAAGTGACTATCTTACGAGGGCGTTAGCGCATGTTTGACTTGTCAAAGAGCTTTTCCCTCTCCCCGTCCCTTCGGCTCTCCTCTCTCTTCGGGCTGCCTTTGCGTCTCTTTAGGGGTTCTTCTTCCCGCCTCTGTCTCGTACTGTCCGACATCGACCATAGTAATTCCCTTCGCTCGCTCTCGTCCTCACTTCCACCCCCTCCCCCACCCCAGCCCCGCATCACTCTTCTCAGCCGTATCTGCTATCCACTTCTACAACGACCCCCTTATTCGTCGTCCCTGCACCCCTCTCACCATTCTCGACGTGCACCCAACTATTCACCCACCCTCCCTCTCCTCGCTGTTGTTCTTCTCTCTTTTCCACGCGACACCCGTCGCGGCAACACGAAGCGCCGAATTGTCGATTCGTGCTTTGCTATTCATTCGCCCCCGCAGCACCCACACCCACCAACGAGCACCGGCAACCTTTAGACGACGACGACGGCGGCGCGCCGCGCCGCGCCGTTCGTCCATCACTTGTCGTCAAGACACGCGAATGTATCGAACCTGTCGTGTAACGTGTTCAACGTATTGTCTACGTTCCGCGAGGCCCCTTATCGCGCGCCGCGTCGCGGCGATATGAAACCGTCTCGATGGAAAATTCAAACTATCCAACCCCCGTCCCGGTACGCGCGACTCACGTTACCGTCGATTTTCATTTTTCCATACCGTTCGCCTGTCTACTCAGTCATTTTCTTTCGTCGCTTTATTATAGTCCCTGGCAACCTTCGCCCATCCGCTCGTAGAACTCCTCTGGTGGATATCGGGTAAAATTGTGGGAACGATTTTGCTATTGTATTGACATTTTCTACAAAATATTGATTGTTTTCGTTTAAAAAAAAAAAGAGTATGAAAAGTTTATTATCATCCCCATTCGTGCAAAATATTAATTATGTTTTCCTTAAAAAAAAAAAGAGCATGAAACATTTATTATCATCCCCGTTCGCAATGGATTGATATACATATGAATCGTCGTGTGCGAGTGAACGGACAATAAATGTTTGGCTACTCTGTACGGTAGTCGCATCTCGAGTAAACTCGTGTATTAGAAATTGTATAAGCAAACCGAGCCAACTAGCAATAACCTACAGATTCAATTTCCCGGATCGATCGTAGTCGCGCGAAGACGTCGAGGCGTGGGCGGAAGAGGCGGACAAAAAAAAAAGAAGAAAGAAAAAAAAGATGAAGAAGAAGAAGAAGAGGAGAAGGTAAAACGATGACCGATCGCGATGCTCGTGACAAACGCGATCGACAAATAACGACTATAACGAGGTTCTTCCGTTTCCCATTTATATTCGACTCGGGGCGCGGCGCGGCGCGGCGGCCTCTTTCTGATTTCCGACGGTTGCCCGTTCCCGTCGAAAAACAGACGGGTCTCCGGCTGGCTGACTCGCGCGTTCCTTTTTCCGTTTTCCGAGTTTCTCCTTTTCTGCGGGCCGCGCGAGCGTATAACGAGGGAACGCGAGCGATATATCTCGGGCTTCTGGAAAACGGCCGCCTGTCTCCGTTCCTCTGGGGGGGGCGGGGGGGGGGGGGGAGAGGGGGCTCGCTCTATCGAAAGGGGCAACAGGGGGGCGCGGTCTCGTTGCCGTCGATTTATCGTTTAATAAAAGGTGATGCATGGCCTCCGATGCGGCGGTTTTTATTTTCCAGCAGCGACGACCGACCGCGAGCTCCACCGATCCTCCTTTTAATCCCCCGATACCTTTTGCCGTTCGACGCTCGTTAAATGGAATTGTTTCGAGTTGTCTCATCACACCCCCATCACCTCTGCACCGGAGAACGGTCCAGTCTACGATTTTCAAAATATCAGTTTTTGTTAATCTTTAGTTGCAATGTGCTCCCTTATGAAAGTAACAAGATCGAACTTATTTGTGCTTGAATAAAGAAATTTATTGTATATTCACACTTTGCACTCGGAGTTATTTTAACGCAAAATACGAAAGATTTTAGTAGGAGGCTTTACTCCGCGTTCCGATGTGTAGGTCTGCTCGCGTAGTCCATTTTCAAACTCCTCTTCGCATAAGTGAAAATTATTTTCAATTTATTTGTAGACACTCTATGTATTACAAATGGACATGCACTTGAGTCAAAGTCTCCAAAAATCCTCATGATTCTCGGCCGCCGAGAAGTGTAACATGATACGGGTCGGGTATATCGGTGTGAGACCAGGAGACCACACTAATCCAATTACGAAACTTCTTTATTTTTTATTATTTTTTTTATGGAACTTTCACCAACATATTCTTGATATTTTTCTAATGAAATTGATACCAAAAATGATACCCGTGATTGGGACAATTATCGATAAAATACTGTATACAGCTGAGAATTTCTTTAATTATTGTTTAACACTAAACATACCGAGAATTGAAAGTGTCTGGTAAATATTGCCTTATAAAAATGGCAACACTAAACTTATTCAGATTATCCACAATTTTCAATGCAATAAATGATTGGGCGAGGAAATCTACTCCATTATTTTCCATAAATGAATTTTTACAATTTCAATAATTATGAAATATGAAACCGGTCATTTGACCGTGGTAGGTTTCGTGTTAATGTGAATTTTGGTCATAAATCGACAAACTACCCTTTGGAAAGTAATACAATGATTTCCTTTGG
Source organism: Lasioglossum lativentre (assembly GCA_916610255.1). NCBI lineage: Eukaryota > Metazoa > Arthropoda > Insecta > Hymenoptera > Halictidae > Lasioglossum > Lasioglossum lativentre. The sequence continues at coordinate 29,389,974 of OU744355.1, read as the reverse complement.
AATTATTTTTTAAACGAAAATTTTCTTGATGTAGCACATACAAATACATCCTACACAAGAATACAAAACAACATCTCACAAAATTGGTCCAAGGGAACACGCATTTTCGAAGGACCGAACCTGTGAAAATGGCGAACCGTGCGAATCGATGGGAATCGCATCCACGATTTAAGATTTAAGAATCAAAGACAGAGAGGGTGGGCGTGGGTGGAGGGTGGGGGTTCGGCCTCTGTGTGAAATTAATCCGGATCCAATTGCCGCGCGGCCCGGGTATTTGTCGAGCCGGCCAGATCGATGTAATTAATCCAGGGTAATTAACGATAAAGCAAGCTACCCGGCCGGGAGGGAATATTCCCGAGCACGCACCTGGCTGCGTGATCCCGCGTGCCGGAGGTTTTAATCACGGAGAACGAGAGCGCGGTGTGGGAGTGTACGTACGCCCGATGGGGTTGGAAAAGACGGTGAAGAGGACACACCGCCATTTTCGTAATTACGCGCGAACGACGCGCGCGCTGGATATTAATCGAAAACGCGGGGACACCGGTCGAGGGAGTGGGGTGGACGAAGGGGGTTGGTAGGAGAGAGGATCGTGGGTGGAGAAACGAACCGGGGGGGGGGGGGTTGGCGAGTTCCACCGGCTAGCGCGTCGACACGTGGACAACGCGAACCGTTCGCACGATGATCATCGACGCTAGGTCGATTCCGCGAGCCCACCAGGGGATTCCACAAGTGTCACTGACACGTTAAATAATTGCCATGATGTTGACCGACCGACCGGTCCTATTAGCGGTCCACCTAATTCCACGGGATGAAAGAGCCAGTCACTAATGAGATGGGCTGGGACACTTTTATCATCAGCGATGTTAGGCATTGTGCTGTCGACCTGCATCCGACTAGCGAAATTAGCCCCCACCATCGCACTACCACCGTTGATCCTCACTAGGCTGATAAGTATGATGATTTCGTGGACGGTCATAGGTACAACTAGTGATGGGTCTTGAGCATGTTCAAGAGGTATCGATTCCTTGCGACAAAGAATGATGGTATCACAAGCATGTATGATTCTCTGGGTATCATAAAGTATCGATCCCTAATAATAGTTACTCAGGAGTAGCGATGGGTCCGATACAAGTCTGTCTCATGATCTTCAAACAATTCGATACTTAAGTACTTGTTTGGGTGTTTCTGAGTAGTGATAGGCCTTGATACTTGGTATCATTTCGGCACGTACTAGTATCACAGGTCGACTACAGTTCCTTATCTTTTGATACATATCGAAACACCCAAACAAGTACTTAAGTATCGTATTGTTTGAAGATCATGAGAAAGACTTGTATCACACCCATCACTACGTACTGGTATCACAGATCGACTACAAGTTCCTTATCTTTTGATACATATCGAAACTCCCAAACAAGTACTTAAGTATCGTATTGTTTGAAGATCATGAGAAAGACTTGTATCACGCCCATCACTAGCTACAACCCATTCAAATGCATTATGTACTTGCATTTAGTTCTCAATTTCGAGGACAATGTTTATCTCAACTTGAAATTAAGACAAATAACTAGACTCTGGATTCAAATGGTTAGAGCAGGATTTCCCAACTTTTTCTGCAATTCGCAAACCCGGAAATTTTAACGGAACAGCTTATTTTTTAGGTTGGTTATTCCTTACTAGTAAAAATTAAAAAGAAATGTTATTAAAACACATTATCTATTTAGTAATTATTTTTAAATATAAAACTATAATATAATCATTATATTCAATATGAAGTAGAAGATCTTTAAATGTGTTGCAGTGTATAAAACCTTTCGAAATTGTCGCGGAACATAGTTTGGGAAACCCTGGGTTAGAGCAATCAATATTTAAACGAAAGCTACACCGAATTTTTATAATTCCTATACGAAGTATCAATGTTTAAAAATTAAATTTTCTCGCACGATGGCCCTAATATTCGATCACCGCGAATAACACCTCCTCGAAAACCTGCACATTCTAACTGCCCCTCTTCTCGAACGATCGCGGAGGCCCGAATTCCATTGCGAAACCTACAAGTAGCAGTAGATAGTCAATCGCAGCCGCGATTTTCTTCCCCCGGAAAATAAAGTTGATCGAGGGATTCCATTCTGAGCCGCGAATCCTTTCTCCCCGAAACGATTTGTACATCTCGCAAGCTCGCGAACTATCGCCCGAAGCGGAGCCGGGAGAGAGAGAGAGAGAGTGAAAAAGCGAGAGCAAGACGGAGAAAGAAGAAAGAGGAGAGTCGCCGGCAGTCATTTATTCGGATTGCAATAACTACACGGGGGCGGCGAGATGCACTCTCGCGGAAGCAGATGAAAAGGTTAAAAGAGAGAAGTAAAAAAAAAGGAGGGGGTGGGTGGAGAGGAGGGGAGGAGGTAGGAAGAGAAAAAGGAAGAAAAGAAATGTGTAACAAGAAGCGAGACGGAGAGGCGAGGGTGGGTATTGAAGGTACACCGTGAGCGGTGGAAAAGGGGTCGAGGAAGACGAGAACGCTCCTCACAAAGGAATATTCGCATCCTGCGGCTCGTGAGAACTCTCTCTCCTCTTCTCTCCTTCGTTCCTCCTATCTCTGTCTCTACTTTCTCGTACTTCTACGCACCTTCAATTCTTCTTGAAATCTCGACGCGCGCGCGCGCGCGCGAGCCTCCGCGCCGAAACGGATTTCTGAACAGCCGCCCCGGGAAAAAGCTTTGAACGGCGAACGTCGGCCCATTACTTAGGAACGCGGCTCCCGTTGTTTTCGTTGCAGCTCGCCGACGTAGAGCGCAATTAATGGAACACGCCGCGCGGACCCCGTGAACCTGCGCGTCGACAATTTAAGAAATTGCTTCTTCAAGCCCCTCTTCGTCACGCGTTCCCGAAACTCGATTATTCTAGACTATCGCGCGGCTTTACTCCTCGTTCCGATCTGTGGCTGTTCGCGGAATCCATTTTCAACCTCGCACAGGTGAAAATTATTTTCAATTTATGTGTAGACACTCTAATGCATTAGATATGGAGTTGCACTTGATTCAAAGTCTCCAAAAATCCTTAGCAATTTCGTATCATTAACCAATTAACCCTTTGCACGTGGAGCTATTTGAACTCAAAAACGAAAGATTTTTCCATTCTAGATGATTTCCATTCTAGATGATTACCATTCTATAGAATTTTTTTCATTTTTTGCATATGAAACTGAATAGTATCGCATGTGATATGTAAATGTCTAGTAGTTTATTAAATACGAACAAAACTAATAATATGAAGGGTTGATGATTGCTAAGGGTTAACATTATATTATCCCTCATCGTCCACGAACTCGATCTGTCCCTCGGTGTCAAATTGACACAGTGGTAAAAGATGGATTAAATAACAAGGTAAACAGTTATTTTTCGATTTTTTTAAATTAAAATTGACGAGTTAACATTTACATCTAAGGTTTTTCGCTTATGAGTTTTGAATTAAAAAACTAAAAGTCACGAAATTTCAGACAAATTTACCTGCAAATAACAGGACAGTGTAACTTATTTCGGGAAAACTGTGTCAAATTGACACGAGGGACGGATGAGGGTTAAACATTACTTACCTATTTTATGCATTTATACAGCTGAGGATTTCATAAAACATTGTTTAATGAGAATTTTTTGGTCGTAAATCAACAAACTACCCTTTGGAAAGTAAAACGATTTCCTCAAAATACAGAGCACATAGAACAAAAATAATAATGTGAACAATATTTTTAATAATGGCGTAGCAATTTTCAGTGGTACCTCAGAATCGCCATTCGAGTGCTAAGGGTTAAGATATTCTTCTAAATGGAGGTAAGTGTAATTTCGTGATAAGTTCATTGACCCCTAAGATAGTAGTTCCGCAAGGTCGTGGAAGGTCGGAGGAGGGTACTTCAGGACTCGGAAATGGAAATTCAGAAGAAAAATAGAATTCCGCTCTGGCAGCGTAGGTTTCCTTTACGATGATCCGGCAGAGGCGAACGAGTGCTAAGTCGGGGTAAGATTAAAAACAGTAAATGCCGTTCGCCATAATGGCCGATCGTAAAAGTCGCTCGTTCCGGCGCGTAGAAAGTCGACGGAACGGCGGCGGCGGTGACGGTCCGCGTTCCGCGGGAGAGACAGTCGCCGGGGAACGCGAGCGTAATTACGGGCATTCTCTAATTCCGCGATTATGCTCGTAAAAGTTCCACGCGACGACGCCTCCCCGCAAAGGCGATGGAGTTTCCCCGGGGCTCTAATGCCCCGCCGATTGCTCTTTATGCCCGTTTTCAGATTAGAAAGCGTCCTCGAGCGGAATTACGCGCTCGTCGATCTTCTTCCTCTCGCGAGCGAGCGAGCGAGCGAGCTGAACATTTGCAATTTCTATAGCGGGCAAATTTGCGAAGAGAAATGGTACGATTCCAATTTTACGCAGCGGTAAAATTCCTGTCGAAAGTTATGCATTTACATGTAAATTGGAATTTTTAGAATACTTAGAAAATTACGAGAATAATTGATCGATCTCTTGCTATGCGCATTAAGATTAAAAATTCGACAAATTCTAGCTTCAAGTAAAAATTAAATGATTTTTCCAGCATCCACTGAAGGGATCGATAATAATCTCGGGGAAGGTTCAAAAACCCGTAAAAGAAAATGGCCACATAAAAATCCGAGCAACCCTAGCCATAAAATCACCAAAATGGCGCAGCTCGCGAGAGCCAAGTGCCGATACCTAATTTTTGTCCTCGCCTCAGGAATTCCGTCGATAAATCTTTACGCGGAATCAAGACGATTCGGCGGTTCACCGGCGCAGATAATCCACATTAAAACTTGTCAAAATGGTCGAGCTCCCCCATGAAGCCCGGGGGGGGTTGCAGTAAATACTTGGAGCGGCGTGTAAACGGTCGCCGATGGGAATATTGTCGAAGGGTTGTGGAATCGCGTGGATCCCGTGATCGAGCAGATTTTAAGGGCGCTTAAACGGCGCCGAGGTTACCGGTGAAATATTTTTTTAAGAGGGGATATGGGGAGTGGGGGTTAAGTAGTGCGTGGAATCGGCGGGGTGTTCGAGTTCGAACCTGGTGGTGGTTTCGCGTCGTCACATAGTAATGGCGATTCCATTTGCCGTAGCGCTGCAAAGCCTCTTTCTCCCTCTTTCTCCCTCTTTCTCTCTTTCGATTTCCTCCCCCGCGCTGCCGCCCTGAGCTCCGTCGTTCTCCTCGCCTACTTTTATTGGACAGTTGTTTTCATTGCGAACCTCGACACGATCCATTAAACGCCGCTGCCTACGTCAACACCGGAGCCATTAGCTTTTGTTCATCGAACGGCGACCAAGCTGCCCGCGCGAGCGATCGATCGATCCCCGCCGGACGTCCCTCTACGCGGATGCATAAAGGATATTCGAGACGAATTCGACTCTAGACATTTTTCACCGGCGCGATATCGATCGACTTCCACAACTTCGAGTCGCTTACGCCGTTTCGATCGTCGGAAACGTCTTCGACAACTAACGGGTTCAATCCGTGGATCTCTATCGAAAATAAAAAATTGTACTTCTAGATTGCAAGAAATAGTAGCAGTATAAGTTGAAAATAATATTATTAAATTATTTTGATCTGTCTGCTATTTTAAAATTTCCTAGCTCGTTTTTATATCCTATGCGAATGGATGTGTTTTATTTAATAATTATAGTTCAGCGGTAAATGTTCCAGGAGTTGTGTAGAAATCATACTACACAGGCTTCCGGTAGGTAGCGTGTAAAAATTATAGGACGAAGAAAAACTATTTTCCCGATCGATTCGGAACATCTTTGTTTTGCATAAAAGTTCACAGTACACTGACGATCATACCCGGTAGTTATCTATCGTATACCATCATTGTCAACACGCGTCTAGGTCGCGCTCCGATTGGTCCGTGTTTTTCGTTAATAACTCCTAAACAAAGCCGCGGCGGACATTTTTGAAAAGGAAAATGTCGCTTCGAATGAGCTCAGGAACCGCTCATTTCAGAGAGTTTCAAGGAATTTTGGGACACCCTGTATAGATTACTTCAGACTCGTAACATGTAATTTAAAAGAGTGTAACTGACAAGCATTACTCGCCATCAGTGTATCCTAGGTCTCCTCTTTTAAAACACATTGTGTCCTAGTTTGAAAACTATTATAAGTTTCTAAATTGTAAAGAGGAGAAGTACGACACATAGTCATACAAGCTGTCATATATTGATTACTTCAGACTTGTAACATATGGTATACATATAAGAGTGCAATGAACAGGTACTACACTTAGTGTCGCGATTGCGGATTTTAAGCATTTATAGAATTTTTTATCTTCTCAAATACGACATAGGAAACTGTTTCGAAAAGTTCAACGAGACATTTATTTTTTTCTCTCAGAATGTAATAGAACAAATGATTTTGGATTAGAAAAATCAGGAACCAAACGGGCAAGGACACCGAGAAGAATTTCCGGTTCACGTATTATTGCACAAGCAATAACATTTCTAAACGCGAACGAGTGGCTCGCGATAGGGTTATCTCCGTGCGTGCTTAAAATATTCAAGTTCCAGTAATGCGATCCATTGGGCTACACGCCCCGGAGTGTGCCCAGGTCACGGTTTACTGGGTGACGCATGACGGATTTGCAGAGCGCAGTGATAATATTTTTCGGAATAAGCACAATATCCCCCTAAAATAACCGGCTTCCTAAATTATCAATTTCTCTCAAACATTCGGAAAATAGGATTTCGCTGCTCTACAATATCATTCCCCGAAAAGTATCTCGTGGTCGCCTCTTATGCGAAGCGGCGTACGCGATTCGGAACGACTTCTCAGACGACTCTGAAGAATATTCACCTGGGAAAATTCTGTTTTCAACCGCGTCTTTAAATTATTTTCGAACCGGACGTTCGCGGAAACATTTGAGAGGTTACACCGTGGAAGTGCAGCGGGAATGGGAGGAACGCGATTACGATTATCATATCGTCAAACCAAAGCACGTTGCGGTGCAGTGTATTTGTAACCTCGGAGGCGGACGATAGAATACACAGGTGGGTCGAACGACGTATTCCTCGTTGCCCGTAGGAAGAGAGTCGGACAGTTGAAGTTGGGAAACTGGCAAGGAGGAACTATTCCAGCATTTTAAAATCCCACGAGGGGCCGGCCGGCTCTATCCCGGTTTTTCCTTTTTGCCTGGCCGGTTGTGCAAGGCGATACCAGAACGGACGGACGACCGAGAGCCGCTGCTTTGCGATGAGATCCGCCTCAAAACGCTCGGAAAAGTATAACATCCGATACCATAAATTTTTATTTCGTCTCTACCCTGACGGAATATTAATGCGGAAAGTTGCGCCGCGTCGTACCGGCTTCCCGATCGGAAAAAGAGATTCTTTCGGACACGTGTTTATTCGGTCACCGTGAAATAGAATAACACATTCGATACTTTACACGGAGCATTTATTGTTAACGATGTTTGCTAAATAATATAGGGACGAGAAGATGATTTTTGTTGGATTTTTGTTGTTTCGACGAACCGTGATACAACAAGGGATCAGTATGCCCAGCACGTTCGCCGAACAAAACAGAAATCGTTCACCAACTGCATCGTCCTTCGCATTCCCGATTACAGCCGTCTGATAAAATCGATACACAAATTGTTCATAAGCAAAACTCATCAACTATACATCGAGCAATCGATGCGTCAACCGTATCGATTGCCTCCTACAAATACCCAGTAATCAGCAATCAATTGCAGCGACTCTCTCTAATCCGGGTAGGTCAGCGAACACTAATCCGAGGAAAGCCGTATCCACGCATATAATCCTCGCGGAACTGCCGCAAAGGGGTTCGATATACGAGGTGTGATCCAAAAGAAACCGCTCAGTTTCGTAGCGAAGATAAAGTTTGACAACTTTGCTAATCCACGGTAGTCTTGTCGGTAGAGAATTTGATGCATTTGTGAGAAACACAAGTGCAATTTAGAATAGTAGCACTCAAAGAATTCAAGAACGATGGCTAATTTCATCTTGTTAAAATTGTCGAAAAGCAGCTTTTAAATGACCACAGTTTTCATTTTGCATGAAGGTCTATAGTTTACTGATCAGTAGACTGCTGGATCTTTATGCAAAATAAAAATTTTCTGTAGAAGTGTCCTTCTTTTCATTATTCTAAGGAGTTGAAAATAATGTATACCTAGATTTTTAAAATTGTTCCCCTGTTTTAAATTGCAAGGATCAGGAGCCAAATAGAAGAATCCTTCTTCTTTTAATTATTCTAAGCAGTTGAAAATAATGTATTGATATACCTAAATTTTTTAAATTGTTCCTCTGTTTTAAATTGCAAGGATCAGGAGCCAAATAGAAGGATCCTTCTTATAATTATTCTAAGCAGTTGAAAATAATGTATTGATATATCTAAATTTTTTAAATTGTTCCTCTGTTTTAAATTGCAAGGATCAGGAGTCAAATAGAAAGGTACTTTTTTAAATTATTCTATGGAGTTGAAAATAATATATTGATATACCTAAATTTTTAAAATTGATCCTCTGTTTTAAATCGCAAGGATCAGGAGCCAAATAGAAAGGTCCTTTTTTTAATTATTCTATGGAGTTGAAAATAATGTATTGATATACCTAAATTTTTTTAATTGTTCCTCTGTTTTAAATTGCAAGGATGAGGAGCCAAATAGAAAGGTCCGTTTTTTAATCATTCTATGGAGTTGAAAATAATGTATTGATATATCTAAATATATTTAATTGTTCCTCCGTTTTAAATTGCACATATCCAATTTTGTCATAAATCCATAAAATCCGCAGTCTACTTATCAGTATGCCGAATTTCATCCAGCTGTTTGAATCGCATACGCGTTAAAATGTCCGCAGCTCGATGAAAATTGACAGACCGGTACACAAGGGAAGTGTCCAGCAAACCTATCACAATTTATCTGGCACTGTCGTGGGGCAACTGACAGGGTCCGGTTTCTTGTTGATCACACCTCGTATGGAAAACCGTCGTTCGAGTTTCCAGCTGTCCGGTTCCTTTTTTCCCCCATATGTTTCGAGTAATAACGCGCGCGGAACGATGACAGGCGAATAGAATAGCGTCTAGGCGGAAAAGCTACGAGGTTGCTCTCTCTCTCACTCTCTCTCTCTCGGATGCGAGGTAGGCGTCTCACGGAGGGAATCTATTCCATCTGTCGGTTGGTCTGGTGAACCGTGCCGCTGATTGCCCATGGGAGCAGCATCGCGATCCCGCAGATGAGAATACAGTGGAAAAGTTTCTCCTCTGCATTGGGATATCGTAACGCGCCGCGCCGCGCCGCACCGCGCCGCACCACGCCGCGCCGAGAATGACGTGTAATGTGTCTTTTTAAGCGGGCATGCTATGTGCTTGTCACGTCCACGATTCTCATCGACGTTCCCCGGACGTAATCCTATTCCCCTCGTGGGAGCAAATCTTCGAATATGGTTTTCCTCAAACAATTCCATCTGTGCCCTTTTTATTTACTAGCACAACCTCCATTTCTTTCATTATTCCTTCCTTTCTCGACGAGCAGTCTCTATGGTTGTTGTCGGACATGATCTTTTTTATTGTTCTCAGTTTTTGTAAAGACTTCTGCAAACACCCTCCAAAATATTTTCTATATTTCTACGTGGTTTGTGTGAAACATGAAACATTAATCTCTCGAGCAATTCGCATTGTCTCGACTATTGATCTATTAAAAATTGTAAGTGAATTATTAAGAAACTCCAAAAAAAAAATCATCCTCGAACACGTTTAAAGGGTTGAATCGCGTGACCCATAAACAAGCATAAATCAGCATCGGTCGGTAAACGCATTAAAATATGAAATCGGTGCGAGCAGGGTCCGGATCACCGGAAGGAAGATCGTTTCCGTGGAAGTGGTACGAGAGAGAGAAAAATCCGGCGGCCTCTGCCGCCATGGAAAACTCGAATATCCAAGCCACGGGTCTATCTGTCCCCCTCCGGCCTCCCGCGTCCTCCCGGTGCCATCTCCACCCCCGGGCGTCCCCCATCCACCATTTCTGTCTCCGAAGGGATAAAATACTCCGAGAGCAGCAAATCCCTCGGGCATTTGCGGTGGCCATCCCGGCCGGACCGAAAACAGGGGTTGGAGCACAGGAAGGCCGATAGAGCAGAGCCATGGAAGAGGAAACCGACGGGGGATGGTGTGGGGGGTGTGAGAGTTGCCCGTTTCCATGTTTTTAATCACTTTGCACGCAGCCAATGGCATGGAACGGGGGGAGTGGGACGACGGGCGGGGGTGGTTTCGCGAAATGTTTCCTACTGTTTTCAGCCTCGACCCCTTCCTCCCACCCCCGTGCTGCACCCTCAACCCCCTACTATATCTCTATACCGGAACTATATCTATCCGCCGGATAGTATTTCTGCGCTCTCTCTCTCTCTCTCTCTCTCTCTCTCTCTCTCTCTCTCTCTCTTGGTTCCTTATCTGCCCTACTACTATTTTCTTTTTTTTCTTCCTCACCGGATTTTTTAATAAATCCGTTTCGCTCTCTTTTTGTCCGTCTCCCGCGTTTCGCGTGTTCGCCAGCCGGTTCCGTGAAACGTTCCCCGATGGCTCGGACCCCGACCGAGAGCGCATTTGCATGCGTCATCTATTCTCGGACGTCCTCTATTATGCATCTGGGCTTTGGGCTTCTCATGGGCGACTCGTTCTTTTTCGTTCGTTGCGCTGCCTCTCGCTTTGATTTCATTCGACTCGCCTCTTCCGACAGGGACGTTCTTGATTGTTCGCTGCTGAGTCTTCTTCTTCCTTCGATGTTTCCTGGACGTTTATCTGTGACCATCCGGTCGAATGGAATTCTTATTCTCCGGTCTTTGCCTCTGGACGACTCTCGGTATGCGTGGTTAATGTTTAAAAATATAATACGCAATGTTCAAATTATCTGTACAGGTGGAGGCTTCACAGGTTCTACAGTAATGCCTCGATGTATGTCGAGGAGATGTGCACGATATTCGTGAAAAATTTGTTCTGGGTTTCTTCGAGGTTCTATTATATCGCGAATTTAACGAGTATTTAACAATACTCCAACCGAAGAAAACAATCTACTCCCAGCAGACCATCGCATCTTCATCTACCCTTCAACCTTACTTTTCAAACTCAACCAGATCAAACCAGCCTTAACAATCCAATCTCAGCAAATCAAAGCTTCAACACCTGTCTCCCGAAAGTTCCACAGTCATCCAAGTCTCAGCACAACAACTCGCTCAATCTCTCCGGCTTCACTCACAGTCCCGTCACACCGAGTCGGCTACTCTCGTGTTCCCAGCGAATCAAGTTCAATCAATCATCCCCGCGATCTCAGTCACTCGGCGCGTCTCAATCTCGCCGATCCAAAGTCTGCCAATTATCATCCGCACATCATCGTCTCACAGTCGCAGCATTTTGCAATTCCGCCCCTCGCGGATCGTCTATCTCTCGGAGTCTCTGCTTGTATCTTCCCTTCCGAGCTAATCAATCACTCGGATTCCCTCTTCACCCTCGAATTCTCAGCGGGTCCACCCACCCTCAGGACCGGTCTATCATCCCTCCAGCATCCCCAGCCGCTCTTTCGCGTATCTCGCAACGCACTATCCCGTAGCTCGCCACTTCTTCCTTTTCAATTTTCTCTCCGCCCCCGCGAGCAATAGAGCCGTCTCTCGCGGAACCGTTTTGTAAGCTACGAAACCCTGGATGCTACTGACACCGGGAGACGAACACACCGACGCGACGCCGGCGTCGTTTCGCCGTGAAAACGACGCCCCGTTGACAGTCGTGACCATTACGCGACGCCGACGACGAGAACTACGAGACGCGACGGCATTTTCCCCATCCTACCACCCCCTGTCTGCCACCGCATCCCCTTCAACGTTGTTGTTGTTGTTGTTGTTGTTGTTGTTGTTGCGACTGCAGCCACGGGTGATGCTGTTGGCGATGTTGCTGATGCCGTTGCAGCTGTGTGTTACACGCCGCCGGAATGCGGTCTACGTCAAATGCGAGAGCGACGAAACGACCCGGCGAACGCTCAATGGGATAAATGCTAGGGCGAACGGGGGCGGAGGACGACAAGGGGTCCGGCGTCAACTGTTAAACGAATGCTCCTGGTATTCCTCTTCCCGAGGAATCCCGCTCTCCCGAGATAGAAACACGCCACGGTAATCGATACTTCCTGTGTGCTCTCCGCCCCCCCCCCCCCCCGAGGCATTCTATGACTCCCTTTGTGCGTCGCGGAAAAAATCGCCGGATCGCCGGTTACGAGAATCTTCGCGCTAACGGAAACGGAGGAATTTGTTTGGATAATTTGACCGAAGCTTTCCGAGCGATTACATAGACGTTGGTGAACGCTTTCGGCGAGAACTCTTATGGCAGAGTAGCGTCGATTTTGGAAGTTTGCTGTTGTCTGAATTTTTGAGGCGAGTGATTTTTATTTTACGGTGGTGTTGTTGCAAAATTATCTTTTGAGAAAAGAACATGAGTACATGTGTATGTAAATTTCAAGCTTTAAATAAATGTGTGAATGTGAACTTTTTGAGTATAAAAAAGAATGTGTACCTGAATAGAAGGTCTTGAGATATTTACGATTAGTATTTCTGTGTGGAATATTGTTTCAACGCTTTCTATAAATAAACCGATGTTAATTTATCCAACCTAGCAGGCTGCACTTTATTAAATATGCAACGCGCAAGTGCGCTCGATGTCATTCACTCGGCCAACCGGAGTGTGTATATACATCTCAATAATTCTGTTACGTGTGCTGGGTTGCAATGTTCTCTGCCACAAAGTGTCCATTTAATTGCACTCAACGTTGAAAGCATCGCCACTAAGGTGTTCATAACCATTATGCCCCCTGCTTTTGGTTCCACCTACTTTTTGTCTCTAGCCGAGCCTTGGTGCAACACTATACTGCATGCACGTCATACTTTTATCGTTTCCTCTCAATGCATTTTAATTAGCTTCTTGTTGAACGGAAATTCATCTCTGTCCTATGTCTATTTTTACCGTGTGCCTATAGGAAACCTATTAATAACTTGAATAGATGTGGTTCGTAAAAAAGGAACAGCAACATGTAACAAAGATGGCTGTGTAATGACTGCTGGTTTTTATGCAGAACGAGAATGTATTTCTTCAATCATTTTAATAAGTCCCAGACAATGTAACTAACAATTGTAAATAATTGATCGAAACGTCGGAATTACGTTGGTAATTTGCCAAATCGCTTTGTAAAGTTATTAAAAAAATTGATCGAACCTTGCGCCGAAAGCATTAACTTTTAGTTATTAACAACAAATACAATCGATATAAAGACACTATTATAATTGTAAATAATGTTCAATATTGAAGTAAATAGGGCAGAAAATAATAGACCCTGGGGAGAAAAGACTACAAATTACTTCAGCAGTTTAAAAATTCATATTTGTACCAAAATTACTTTGTGTAATAAACAAATAACACCTTCGATAAATGCACGTTTGAAATTTTTTGAACATTCTATACCACACTTCAGAGTTGGGCAAAATTTTCATAAAGGATACAGATAAAAGATGAAAAAATTCTTCGAAGTTCGAATAAAGCCACTTCGTATAAAAAAAATTATCTTTATTCGTTGGATAAATTCTCCTCGGATATAATTATTTATTCGATGCTCGTCGAATAAAGATACTTTTTATATTCGAACCATCGAATAATGAATAAAAATTTTTTTACGTTTTATTGGTTATTCGAAATTTTTATTTAGATGAAAATTTTGCCCAACTATGAAGTGTGGTACAGAATGTTCAAAAAATTTCAATCGTGCATTTATCGAAGCAAATGGGAAGGTGTTATTTGTTTATTACACAAAGTGGGTAATTTTGGTAGAAATATCGATTTTTAAACTGCGGAAGTAATTTTTAGTCTCTTCTCCCAGGGTCTATTATTTTCTGCCCTGTTTACTTCAATATTGAACATTATTTACAATTATAATAGTGTCTCTATATCGATCGTATTTGTTGTTAATAACTAAAAGTTAATGCTTTCGGTGCAATGTTCGATTAATTTTTTTAATAAATTTACAAAGCAATTTTGCAATTCTGCCACACTTAAAGAACGCCGATGGCGAAGATTCCGTCAGCTTCTGAAACTTTAACGATCGATTGTAAGAATTCAGGCGATCAACGCGCTACGATGATAAAACAGCGGGGCCTAGGAAATTTCGGGTGAGAACGAAGTCCTTCAAATATTGAAGCGATGCTCCTCTCGTTTCCAGGCAAGAAAAGAGCGACAGAGAGAGAGAGAGAGAGAGATAGAGAGAGAGAGAAAGAAAGAGGAAGAGCATCGATTTCCCCGAACCGCGGTTAATTCATCCCCGTCGACAGGGCGCATCTCTCTTCTTGCGGCCACGTACACGAGGCGGAGAGCGTTCGGTGGCCCCCGTGTATCGATTACGGGCATATCCGATTCCCCTCGTTCTTTTTGCGCGTCCTGTCGTCGACGACGACGGCGGCGACGTCGTCGTCTGTACGGCTTTGTTACCCGGGTAAAACACTAACGTCGACGTAAATGCGCGACGGCGACGACGACGACGACGACGGCGACGCGGCGTTGAGTTTCATCGTATCGGAGGCGGCCGGAGAAGCGTCGTTACGCGCGGCTCAGCTAGCTTTCACGATCCCGAACCTATTGTCGAGCCTCGGAGAAGAAAGGATCCGCTTCTGGCACAGGATAATTAGCTCAGGTATAAATGTCACCGGCCCGGCCCCGGATGATCTTTCGGTTTCCTAGCCCGGGAACCACCTAACGCTGCGTATCCACGTGACACGCTGGTTTCACAGCTCTTCGTCGGGATTAACCTTTAACCCTACCAACACGAGGACAGTGCACGGTATTTACACTCGGCAAAATAAGTCTCCGTACACCCTTTGAAACAAAATAACTTTTTTGGATTCCCATTTCAATTTAAATCAGTCGTTTTGGGACACCCTGTATACACTCAGTAAAATAAGTCTCCGTACACCCTTTAAAAAAGAATAACTTTTTTATAATTTGTACCAAACGACCTGATGTTTCGTAAGCAATTAGAAGCATTGGTTTACTAAATGATGTGCAAGAAAAAATTTTCCAGAAATTATAATTTACAAGGTTACATGGAACAATGAAAAAGGCATTTTTTAATTTTTTTTATTTTGGCCCTTAAAGAAAATTCAATTATATGTTTCGTAGATCTATGTTAGTTATACACATACTGAAAATTTCATCGAAATCGATTGAGATACGCACGAGCTACAAGCGGTCAAAAATGTTGAAAATCGTAGTTTTTCACGACTTTTTATCAGTTTCTGCTTAAAATCCACAAAATCGTACATCTTTCGATGCGTTTTTTCCTGCGTCGACCGATTTCGATGAAATTATCAGCATTTGTATAACTAACATAGATCTACAACACGTATATTTTAAATTTTCATTCAGGGCCCATATAAAAAAGTTTTAAAAATGCCTTTTTTATTTTTCCATGTAACCTTTTAAATTATAATTTTTGGAAAATTTTTTTTTGCATATCATTTAGTAAACCAATGCTTCTAATTGCTTAAAACATCAGGTCGCTTGGTACAAATTATAAAAAAGTTAATCTTTTTTAAAAGGTGTACGGAGACTTATTTTACTGAGTGTATATGTATAGGGTATCCCAAAATTCCTTCAACTCCTTGAAATGAGCAGTTCCTGAGCTCATTCGAAGCGACATTTTCCTTTTCCAAAAATGTCCGCCGCGGCTTTGTTTACGAGTTATTAACGAAAAACACGGACCAATCAGAGCGCGACCTACACGCGTGTTGGCAAATATGGTCCGCCGCGCTGACAGAGCCGAAATAAGACGAAAGCCGTCCCGACCGGCCGCGGTATATCGAAAATTACTGTACTGTTTACACTAGTGTTTTTATGACTGATACGTCACGATGTGTGGATCAACACGGACGGTTTCCGCGTATCTGCGATGACGAAAGTCCTCGTATCAAGGACTTACTCTTCGTACGTCACAAGAAGTTTCCTGGCAGGAATTCGAATGGAATGCGACAGCAAGCCGTCCGATTGGGTCAATCCACACGAACTTTCGGTTCTAGCCGAATTATTGGTTAAACTGTGTGACGTCAAAGCATAACTATAGGTTGTGAGCGAGGACCCCTTTCGTCCTTGTGCCGTCTCTGTCAGCAGTCAGCTGCTGGCGCGCTGGACCATCTTTGACAACACGCGTTTAGGTCGCGCTCTGATTGGTCCGTGTTTTTCGTTAATAACTCCTAAACAAACCCGCGGAGGACATTTTAGAAAAGGAAAATGTTGCTTCGAATCACCTGAGGAACTGTCCGTTTCAGTTGAAGGAATTTTGGGACACCCTGTATACCGACAATTAAATACAGGGTGTCCCGTTTGAACTTGACCGCGCGATCGTGTTAGAAATTGCAGTTTCTTCCGAAAAATGTTGAAAGTGAAATTTATTCTGCGGACCGTCCCGTAACTAGTTTCCATTCTAAACACAGAAACTCGTAACAGCGAAGCCTGAAGTGGACGCGCAGTGTATCAAACTCCATTCCTTCCAGCCGAACAATTAAAGGTAGAACTACCTCGGACCTGTCCGATAGCTGTAATTTCTGGACAGTAAGACTCGGAGTCCAGCGCTTCGAAATGGACGCGTGCAAGTGTATCAAACTCTGTCTCATCCGACGAAACGTTTCGGGATTCCCCCACGGGGATACAATTAAACTTGTTTTTGGAGACGAGTGTGTGGATAACGAAGTCCTAGAGAAGAATTTCAGAAGGCTTATTGTTGCATGATCCTTTTTTACGAAATAAATGTTCACAGTACTATGTCCACAGTAAAGCGACGACGAGCAACTTTATTAACAGTAAATCTACCATTACCGTTCAAAAGACCGTTTGCAGATTTTGTATTTTACAATTATTGAATTTCTAAAGTTGCTTCCATTTGGAAACGATTATACACGATTCTACATTTAAATAGTAAT
The DNA here is from genome assembly GCA_916610255.1 of Lasioglossum lativentre. Lineage (NCBI taxonomy): Eukaryota > Metazoa > Arthropoda > Insecta > Hymenoptera > Halictidae > Lasioglossum > Lasioglossum lativentre. Next base: position 29,372,975 of record OU744355.1, on the reverse strand, counting down.
TTATTTTTAAAATTAAAGGAGGAATTTCTAATTTTAATTTTAAATTGTGAGGGGCTAAATTTGAAATTAATTTTTGAATATTTAAGCACATATAATAAAAATCGCACAAAATCCAAATAAATTCGATTGTGTTACTTTAGTGCTCGGTTAAAAAACTTTTCTGACGTAGAAAACACGGATGTTTCAGGGTTGTAAAATAATTGATCGCGATTCGAATTAGCTAGATAGTCGAAGCAGCTCGAATAGTTCGCGTTTATTTTCAGAGGTCTCGAAACGCCCCGGTTCGATGCGGGAGAAATCACTTAAACGGAGGACACGGAAGCAAATCGAATAAAATCGAAGGAGGAATCGCATTCCCCGAGTTACTATGCGATAGATAAGCACCGTATCGTCGAAGGATTTCGCGTTAGTGCCTCGCAGGGGACGATCCCCGCCGCGGAATTAACTTTTAAGGGTGGACGGTGATTTATCGCGTCCCCGTTTCGAAGGTTTTCCATTCTGCAAGGTGAATGCAATGCACTCATCGATTATCGTACACGTTGCTCTCGTTGTCACGCGGTGCTTCATTCGGTCAACAATGCTCCCTACACGTACTCTGCCTGTTATTGATCACCCATTTGTCACGTACCGTTGTTTTTCCTCCCCGTTTTTAGCTCCGGTTTTTACCGTGCCCGGCGTGGCGTCTCTTTGACACGCCGGGGAAAAATCTCCGGCTACCCTGGAACAGCCGTTCCTGTTTACAAATGTTCCAGCGTTTATGCGAATTTTTTGAACCCGCCTTTTTCACGCCGCGCCGGCCAAAGTGATTAGAACATTAACGCCGGCCACCACTTTCTCAAATTAATCTCGCGGGGCGTTCTGGGGAATTTGTTTAAATCATTTTATGGAACCCAATTGGTGGTCTAGTTGTTTATACATTTACGCTCCTTAGGGGTAGTCGAATGGCACATCCAAGGGTAATATTTTTCGCTTTATATTTTCGATGAGTGAATTATGTTTTAATTTTAATATCACACTGTAACCCCTAATTTATGCTAACTATTATTTCAGCTCACTTTTTTCACTGCAAAGGATTGGAGAAAATTGAAAAATCATATCAACTTATATTCAACCCTAATTTTCGGTTTCGACAGTTATAAATTATAAGGTGCGCGTCATTATCCGACCCAGCTCGTTCCCAATTAGTTCGGATAGCAGGTCCAGTGCGATAACGAATTAATTCACGGGGACGATTTCGGTGTCCAGCACGCATTTGGCAAGCTTCCGGGTCGCAGGGCATTGCGGGAAGCCGTTGCCGTTCATTTCTGACTAATCGGATAAATATTTGAGAAATCCAGGATTGCCCGGGCGCGGACGCCATAAGACGTAATTCCACGGTCGACGACGTGTTAAAAGGCGGTCTCTCGTCGGGTCCTGCGGCGCGGGTCGAGTTACCTTGGCCGGCGTACCCGCTCCCGCGGAGGCAGAGGAGCAGCAGTGGGCGTGCACGCGACAGAGAGAATTAATTCCGAGCCTATGGCTGTCCCGGTCTACCGCAGACCGTTTCTCCCGTGCTCCGGGGGGGCCACGGCCCGTGAATTTTTCATGCGTCCTTTCGGAGTCACGTAATGAAGGATAAAAGTTGCACGGGGCCCCAAGTATGTCGGGAGATAAGGGAATGTAATTTTAAAGCCGGCGCGGCGCGAGCAGCCCGCCGAGACGCGACCGAATCCTGGAATTTAACGGCCGTCGACGACGGCGTATTCGTCGTCCCCGATTAAGCGCAACAACTGGAACGATTCGTTCCGTTTCAATTTCGACCCAGCTCGGCCCGGCCCGACCCGGCCCGGCGCGCCGTGAATTCCATGGGAACACCGGCCGAGAGGGATGCCTGAATCTTTCATTCCTCTCTGTTTTCAAGACTTAAATTCTACCGGATCTCGAACACCGACGCGACGCGACACGACGCTACGCTCCGACACCGTCCACGGACCTTTCTCCCTGGCGACAAATTGTCACGTTGTTCTACCCTGCCTTCACCAGATTCTCCGAGCCGTTCGACAATCTACCGTCTGGGGGAAAAAGTCTACACACGTCTGTTCAACTTCAATTGCTTCGGGAAGTTTTCAATTTTACTTGTCTCGTGCACGATAATTTGTAGACTGTAGATTTTGTAATATTAGATCGAATGCAAAATGGTAAATATATTTGACGTTTTTGAAAACACAGCTGTATTATTTTCAGCTTATTATAATCGATAAGCTTCGGGAAGTTTTCAATTTTACTTGTCTCGTGCACGATAATTTGTAGACTGTAGATTTTGTGATATTAGATCGAATGCAGAACGGTAAATATATTTGACGTTTTTGAAAACGCAGCTGTATTATTTTCAGCTTATTAAAATTACTAAGAAATGAACGTCTAGGTGACTCTTTGAAATTAATGCAGACTATTTTTATTTTTTCATAGGGAATATTTAGCAAAGAATTTTTAATGAAAATATTAATCGAGATAGACGTAATCACGCGAAATTCCTCAAGATTTAATGATCACGACAAAGTTCGACGCCAAATGGTTTTAATTACAGTAAACTAATGCTCGCGATCCCATGGGCATTGCATGGACATTTATAAAAGAACACAAGATTAAAATATTTGTTTGATATTATGAAACGTACGAGAATGTGGCATCATCATGCGATAATCCAATGAGCGAAGAGCTGATGAGTCAACGTGACTTATTATTGGATTACGGGTGTTCAACGCAAATCTACGTATTTACAGTCGAGCATTGATAATGTCAGATGCAATAGAGCTTTACTCCTTGTAGATACTAGTATTTAGAGATACGAATTTCTGTTTCCTTTTTTTGTTTTAAATCACCATATGCCATAAATGTATTAACTTGTTAAACTAAAAACTAAGAATTTGTCAATCCAAAACCATAAACAAATTCATAAGTATTAAATGACTTATTCTGGTAAAAAAATCAATAGGTTTTAATTCTAATAAAAATAGAATTAATTCATCCAATTTCAAATAGCAGTAAATAAACATTTTTAAAAAGGTGGTTGTATGTCTAAGGTCGACTAAGAAGAAGAGAAGTATGCATACGTTGAGTATGCACGAAGTATTCACGAATTTAGATCGCTCGAAATAATCGCTCGAAATAATCGCTCGATTCTAACAAATTAATTAACCAGCGAAAAATGAACGCTGGTCGTCCCAGGCGAGATCGGTCGAGCTCGACAGAAGTTCGAGCTCGTTCAACGGCGATTTTAAAGAGGAAAGGTTAGCCGGGGAATGGTAGCCAGCGTCTCGGACTCCTCAGTCGATCGGATACGCGAGACCAAAGTGATTATGCATCAAAGCGAGCCTCTTGAGGTCCGGAATATCGAATCGATATACGAACCCCTCTCAATGCACCACCCCCCGTTCATCCTCATCCTCCTATCCACAACCTGTTCCCCACTCCTTTTACCAAAGTGCTCCCCCTTTCCTATGAAACGCTACGTGTCTGCCTTTGCTTTCTCTCCCCTACACCACGCTAATCTCATGATTGCACTGATTAGCCCCACCTGTCCCTCCCCCCCCCCCCCCCCCCCCCCCCCCGCCACAGTCTCTGTCCCATCTGATCCCTCAATCACCAGACTCGATCATGATCCACCTAGTGAGAATCGAGCTGGCAGGGGAACGATCCAGAGGGTTAGAGGACTGATCGCAGCCACGGAGCCAGACCTGAAATCCGTCAAACTCGATCCGACTCGAAGAATGTGCCGTCGAGTTCTTCGGGAATTCTGATCAGGGACAAATTGGATCAACGCTGCATGTCGATTTTTATTTAATAGACCCCGGCCGACGAGGCTGGCCTGCGCATGGTTTAACGAGCTCGCATCTGTTGGGGAATCTCGAATTAATTTTATTGGGTCCTAACACGTAAACTGTTGGATATTTCGTATATTTTGTTCTGGCAAGAATGTATCATCACAGTACGAAACTGCGTAGAAATAATAAGTCGAAACATAGTCGGGCGTTCAGGAATATAGGAGAGACTACAGTAAATGCTCGATTCTTGTCCGGGGTCGTGGGCACGATCCCTGTCCAGTGCCTACCCACCACTCCACGCATTGACACCATGAATCGAATGTTCAAACTTCTTAATTTTCATTATTTTTTTTATGGCACGTTCACTGGCTTGTTTCTGGGCATTTTTCTAATTAAAACAAGACCAAACACGATATAGTTTCAATTGTATTTAGTATAAAGCATTTTTAATCGGCATTACATTGTGAGAACACGCGGGCCTTTAAACTGTGCCGGCGACGGCGACACGCTTCGATCACGCGAACCGTATTTCATTCTGTCCTTCTCTATGTTCGGCTCTCTATTGAAGTCTCGCTCGCTCTAGACGCAGTCATAAATCAAAAAGCATTTCTGGGCACGATTCTTGTCCGTGAAAAACACGGCTGTTGGACAATAATCGAGCGTTTACTGTACTTTGTTGCAAAGTGTCCACCGATACTCGGCCAAAGCCTCCAGAGTATTCATTCGTTTTGAACGACTCCTAGAGGAAAGACGTCCTTTCCATCAATCTTTTAATAATGTCCAAGTTTTTATAATATTAGCTGTATTTATTAGTAAATATAGGACCATATTCCCAATATAAACACGTTCGGTTATTTCCTTTTAATTTTAATTTTTACCAAGCCTTAATACAATTTAGTACGATTTATACAAAGTGTGTCTTCTTTGTGCAGAATTATATTCAATCAATTATACAGGGTGATCTGTAACTGGTGGTGCTACCGAGAATGGTAGAATAAGTAAAAAAATTTTAGTTCCCCACTTAGAATCACCCCCTTTTCCGGCGATACCACCATTTACCCTGTATATCGACAACAATGAAATCAAATTTATTTAGAAAAGTATTTTTGTGTGCTTGAAGTATGCTTCGCGAAGAGATCGCATAATTAACGTAACAGCCTGATGCATATTTAAACCGGTTAAATCGCGGACACGTTTTTAAGCGGCGATCATGCCGCCGCATAGTTATGGAACATGCATTTTCTATTCCCTTAGAGTAATAGAGACGTTGTAATTAATGCAAATGATTCGTGCCGCTTTCACCGGTAGCTCTCCCAGCCGCCGCCGGCAAGAATCATCTGGAACTATCTGCATATATTACTGTAAATGATTCTAATCGCGTGAACCGTAAGTGTCCGGCTGCGGCAGATAAGCATAATTGAAGCAGCGTGTACGTCACACACCGCACCGGGGCGAGGTGAAAGTTCACCGGTTGAATATTATCGCGGTGCAGGTGGAGCAAAGGGTTAGTTGAATGTAGTATGCGAGCCGAAGGAATGAATAAAACCTGGTAGGAGAAACGTTCGTTTGAATGGTGCGTGGATCGGAGATCTGAATAGAGTTCTACGAACAAAAAAGAAAAGAAAAGAAAGAAAAGAGGGCAAAAGGTTCGACGGGAAAATAGCTGTGAATATTTTTCTGCTTTTTACCGGGGGGAAAATGGTGGGAAATATCGGTTGCGTAAGCGACACGCACGATTTATTGAATTCTTTGTCAGCGAATAACCCAGAGCCTTTTTAACTAGAATGGAATATAACTCGTTGGAGAAAGAGTCTATGACACGGTTTTTTATTTTTTTTTTAGGAACAAACCGTTTAGAAGAATGTGTGTACCTTCGTACAAAAGCATAATTCGTTTTTGCTCGAGAGATCGAATAAAAAATTACGAATTTATAGACAATTTGCAAAAATTTATATAATGTGAAGTTTAATCGAATTCAATAAGTAGACTGTGGATTTTAATTGTGGCAACAACGAGTAAAAGAATTTAACGTAATTTTAAGGACTGGTCACGATACTTGGAATTTATTAAAATTATTAAGTAAAGTAGCGCAAATTTTTATTTTGCACAGAGATATAGAATTTAATAATAAGGTTTTTAATTTACTATTTATTCACTGAAACCAACACCGATAATGCTATAGTTGATTTAAGTCCCGCTTGACTTTCCTGTCAAAAAGACAAAGTTCTGCAGTATAGATTCGACGAACGAGCAAACGAAGTCTAAAATTATTTATTTGCAGCACACCACGTGTACACGGTGCAAGTTAATATTCTATAGTACTATTAATTATTCCAGAGAAAGTGCGTCAGTGTCACGTCAGAGAAGTAAGTAGAAAGTCCAGTTTTTCTAAGGAAAATAAGGCCGTAGTTGTCTGGCATATTAACGACACTTCTACTTTGCTTAACAGATTTTCAAGAGTATTTCCTTCCAAGCAAAACTTCACCTTTTATTGCATAATTGAAGCGTATATTCTCTCCTTACGACCCTATTGTCCCCATTGTACTCGCGACGGCATTGTTTGTTTTACAAGAAACTATTTTAAATTGTTTGGAATGAGCTCTCGCATTAGCTGGGGAACGATCTGCATTCTTGGGAAAAGAAGAAAACTTCATTCTCGAGGCCTGGGAAAATCATTTAATATTCTGGATGATACATTAGATTTACAAATTAATCTGTGGCTCCCTTCAAGATTTCATTTTCTACTAATGAATTGCCTCTCGAACAATTTTCATATTATACAATTATTAATACTGTTCCTTTTTTTCAGGTGTTTCAAAATGCCAATTAAATTACGTTAAAGGAAATGAAACGGGTGATGATCTGAAGGATCTAGATCTGACGAACGAGTCACGCGAGGGAAATACTACCCTTACCTTTTACCTGGGGATGACAAGTTAATTCGTCATCACATATTAATTCTCTTAATTTATTATGTGACTGTATCGTATCGTTATATCTCGATCTTTTCATTTTGGAGATCGATGGTAACAAAAACCCAATGCGACAAGAGACTTGAATTTAAAACGAAGTTACATTATTAATTGTCGGGTTCATGAATTAATTTGTACTTCGAATCATTTATCAATAGAGTGTGGATTTGATGCAATTACGAATAAATGTATTTTTCATAAAGATTCACATTCGTCTCCAATCAACAGATACAAACACAAAATTGATCACAACAAATTGAGTAGTTGCAATTTTTAATCTAGGAAATTTATTGAAGGAAATTCCTAAGTGTTTAGTAAAATTGTTATTATCTATACATACATATAGATCCACGTTCGAGATAAACAATCTTCTCGAACCACTCCAAGTTCTATTTGCGTGAAAAATCAATTGGAAAATTAGTTTCAGCGAGTGAAATTGAAACAGAGATCCACGGCCGATCAAAGTTGCATCGTAGCACAGAAGGGACTCGACAAGATTGCGCATCCGGGCAGATCGTAGTCGGTCGTGCAAACAGCCAGTCTATTTATTATCCGTGGATCTTGTCGATCGGCCGATCAGTGCAAACAGTAGGCGGATCGAGGCGTTGCTGTACGCGCGATTCGCACGCGTCATTGGATCTCGAGTGGCTGAACAATGGGGAAAGTCTCTCGAAGAAACAACGCTCGGATAAGAAAAGGGACGGTCCTGTGAAGGATTTGGGGGGGGGGTGTGGATGCAGGGGTGTGTGGGGGTGGAGGGGGTGGTTAGTGTACAGGCGACGAAGGGAACACACTCGTTATCGGTGTACCCGTAACGGGTTTCCCGATCGCGTTTGTACCGGCGACTCTTGAACCGAATCCCGTGGCTGGATCGGATCCAGTGTAAACTTCGCTGAGCCGCTCTCGATCCAGATTGAATGTCAATTCGATCACGACGCAATTCTGTCGAGGAGACTACCCGACGCCTGGGGTGGTTCCGCTCGACACCTCACGGAACAAAATGGACGGCGAAAGTAGCGAGGGGCGGTTTTTGGAAATTATTTCAAGGCTTGACGAGGGACAGTGGGGCCCAGAGTTAACCCTCTGCTCTAAAATTTCTTTTAGGGTTGCAGTGGTGAAACAATACAGATGATTCAAAAAATTTGGGAAGGTCGATATATTATTCTGAATTTTTTAAGATTATTAGAGAAAAGAAGAAACTTCATTTTGTGCCTCATGGTGGTTTAAAAGAATTTTATCAAAAATTTTCAAGCGGTGTGAATTTCGAATGGTGGCGTCAAAAGTCGTGTAACTCAATATTTTAGCTAATAAAAAACAGGAATTCTGCAATTTATTTTAGGGTTGCAGTGTTGTAAAGCAGTACAGATGATTCAAAAAATTTGGGAAGGTCGATATATTATATTGAATTTTTTAAGATTGTTACAGAAAAGAAGAAACTTCATTTTGTGCCTCATGGTGGTTCAAAAGAATTTTATCAAAAATTTTCAAGCGGTGTGAATTTCGAATGGTGGCGTCAAAAGTCGTGTAACTCAATATTTTAGCTAATAAAAAACAGGAATTCTGCAATTTATTTTAGGGTTGCAATGGTGTAAAGCAGTACAGATGATTCAAAAAATTTGGGAAGGTCGATATATTATATTGAATTTTTTAAGATTGTTGGAGAAAAGAAGAAGCTTCATTTTGCGCCTCATGGTGGTTTAAAAGAATTTTATCAAAAATTTTCAAGCGGTGTGAATTTCGAATGATGGCGTCAAAAATCGTGTAACTCAATATTTTAGCTAATAAAAAACAGGAATTCTGCAATTTATTTTAGAGTTGCAGAGGTGTAGAACAGTACAGATGATTCAAAACATTTGGGAAGGTCGATATATTATATTGAATTTTTTAAGATTGTTAGAGAAAAGAAGAAACTTCATTTTGTGCCTCATGGTGGTTTTATCGAATATTTATTATAAGTCGTGTAACTCAATATTTTTGCAAATAAAAAAACAAGAAGTCTGCAAGTATGGGGTCTCCGACAAAGATGGCGGAAGACCATAGAACAAAATGGCTACTAATAAGAGCAGGTTTAGTTGAAGCTCGCGCACGTTAAACCATTAAACAATGGAAAACTTCGGGTCCCGTTAACAAGTACAGCTCTGTATAGGGCCAGAAATTTCCCAGTATACATCATCATCGTCGTAAACCCCTCGTTCCGCGCGAAACCTTCGATCAAGCGACCGACATCGGCCGCGAGGACATAATTCCCCTCGTCGAAGATATACACACACGCGCGCGCACACATACACATACACCGGAACTGACAAAGAGAGGAAGAGGGCAGAGAGAGGCAGGATTGCCAAGGGACCCGCTCACAATCTGCTTTGAATGAGATCGAATGGAGGTGCTCGCGGGTCATAATTAAGAGCCAGCTATTGACGTAATGCCGCACGTCACGTTGCCTCATTGTTGCTAGCTACTTGCAATTAGCTGCGCGAACAGCCAATTTGCTGGCGGCGTAATAATTTTCGTTTTCGGGGGGAGAACCAGGCAAATGGGATCCTGGAATTTTCGTGGCGATATTGTTCCGGTTGAAACGATCGATCGCTCGAAATGTAGAATGCTAAACGCGCCTCTTCATCCGCGAATCATACTCTTCAAACGCCACCCCCCAAATAATTGCTGAACGGATCCTGGCATAATACTTGACCCATTTTAACTTTACGCTTTAAATATGTTTCCATTACAGTGTCCCGATTCAGAGGTCTCTCATTGTTTAATTAAAACGAAACACAATATATCCATCACCGTTCTGATAAAATCAGTCTTAATCGTTTAACCCGGCGTTGATAAGGTGGGAAAATGTATCGAAAGTAGTAAGGTGGGGTCTCACAGCTCACCGAAATAATATGTATATTGTATTATAGAAATAAATACCTTTTTCATGAATATAAGATTAGAGGCTTGTAATTTTACAGAGTAAACACGCAGATCCACAAAATGAAATTTTTATTATTTAAAAATACTGAACATAATGAAACGTCTTTATTTTTCAACGAAAATCTAAAATCTCTGGGGTCTGCGAGACCACACCTAACTAACTTAACTCTCCGACAGGAACTTCCGGGTCTATTTCGACCCAGAGTATCAAAATCGTTATTGAATTGCTCAGTTTCTAGCGAATTAATTGAATGAAGGTTGCATTAGGAATAAAATATGTTTCAACAAATTGATGAATAAAGCAGTGATCTTAAACATTACTTTATTATGATGAATATCGATTTAAATTTATTTCTGCTTGGACACAGTAGTCCAATAAAGGAATCCTGGTGCAGAGAAGGAATCGGTGGAAAAATATTATTCAGGCGATCTTCAGACACAGAGGCGACCAGTTCCGTGGCGAACAGTCTGAGAATATACCAGCGAAATATTAAATTCGCTCGCGATTGAATCGAAAAGAAAAATCGAGTCTGCTCGAGGAGCCCGAGCTCCGGAGGAAAACCGACCGCTCCGAGCAGAAACAATCGATGTCAGTCGATTAAACCGTGCTCGAGGGGCGGGCACATTCGATCCGGATAGGATATCGGCTCGATTACGTAGCAATTCCCTCGAGAGATGGCGGGGGACGCGTTTACGGTTCCGGGGATGCGAGACCGGAAAGCGAAAGTAATGCGGACTCGCGGAGGAAGACGATTTGCTGTGAAAATCGGTAGAACTTGCGAATGCCGTCTTATTCGCGACCGATACTCCGTTGTCTATAAACACGTCGTTGAAACCGAGCACCCGATTCCCATTATCTCTCGAGCGCTGCAGGTTCAAACTTTAACGTTTGTTTTAAAACATTCTTCGATATTCGAGGTTCTCTCTCGGTGTGTATTTCGATATTTGTTCGTGTAACAATTTCTGTAAATGTACTCCGGTGTTTCACAGTGAAGATTTTATAAATGGATAAAGAAGTAATATCAAACTGATTGAACATTAGAATAATTGGGCGAGTCGAAATTATTTGTTTCTGAAGTTCCCTTTTAATTATTGAAATTAGAGAAATCTTCGAGATCTCTTTTCTTAGATAATAAAAATTTTCTGTAAATGATTTAGTACACCGTTGTTTCATAGTGAAGATTTTATAAATGGATAAAGAAGTAATATTAAAATTATTGAACATTAGAATAATTGAGCGAGCCGAAATTATTTGTTTCTGATGTTCCTTTCTGCAATTATTGAAATTAGAGAAATCTTGGAGAGCTCTTTTCGTAGATAATAAAAACTTTATGAAATCTGAATAAATATTGCCTTTATATAATCATAATTTTCTTTCCTGTTGGTAGTGTTAAAAGAAAGAAAATAAAACAAATAACACATGGTCCAATATTATGAATTAAATTTTACACTGTAAGGAGTGTACCAACATTCTAACCTTCCTCAACAATGTAGACCTATATTACAAAATCTAAATAACTCTACACTCCTGTCTACATACTAACGCTAACCTTTGATTATTATTGCGCCAACAAAACACTGTATCTATAATTGTATACCAAAAATGGTCGCTAATGACCTCGATGTTAATGCGACGTTTATAAATAAACAATGCAAAAAAAAAGAAAAGTGTACCAACATTTAGCTGACATCAAGAAGATCGAGAAAGCGTTCAAGATTTCCGTTTCGTTAGGTAAATAGCATCGATCCCGCGCGTCTTTTGTCGTTCGAGGGAGCGCGTTAAAGGAAGAATACCGAATATCCTCGCGGGAGGAAACAGAATACAAAAGGAACGTCGACGGAAGTTATCGCGCCGGGGCTCGCGCCATCATATTGTAGTTTTCGTCGCCGGGAACGGAGAAAGTTCGTTGTAAACGGCCGTTTAATGACCGCGCCGTTTCTGTTTTCGTAATATGCAAAAGTTGGCTCCGACGGTCCAAGTGTCGTTAGCCCGAAACGCGGGCGGCACGTGCGGCCGAAGCCTCCTCCCGTCGTGCCTACGTAATCCCTTTAGGGCAAAATTTGAGGGTTAATCGTGTTAGGGTGATGTATATCGCTAAAGCCTCTGAAAGGATTGAAGCCCGGCAAAAATGAGCGAACCAGCGCCCCACGTGGGGAAACGCGTTGCCTCGTCCGTCGATCGCGGAAGTTTCGCCCGTTGTCGCTTATGCGAACCCACCCCTGCGACTACCACCCCCTTCTTGTCTTCTTTGGCGGTCAGGGATTCGTTCCTCGTACTTCACCCCCGGAATTCTTTCAACTAAACCGTTGAAATTCGTCGATTTTATTGGAAACGCGATTTTCACCCTTTATTATTTTATTTATTCACTGTGACGAATATTATGATATTTGTTACACGTTCTTAGATAATTAGATTCCATGAAATCGATGTAGACAATTTCGCGTAAAGATCCTAATAATTGGTCACGGTTCATTTTTTAAACTTGATGATAGATGCTATAATTCATGTAAAAAAATCCAAATGACCTGCAGGTTCCAGTCTGTGAGTTTGTATAAACATTTTATGTTCAAAGAAAACTGTGCACTAATTTCGTGTTACTTAAATAATTTATTTCAAGCTTGAAGAATTAGATACACGATGTAATTAGATTTCATGCATTTGGCATCGGACTTTGCAATTGACGTAGACAATTTTTATTTCGCGTAAAGATCCTAATAAATAGGTTCATTGTTTAAAATTCGTCATAGCTACAATTCATGTAAAAAAATCCAAATGATCTGCAAGTTCCAGTCTGTGACCTTGTATAAACATTTTATGTTTAAAGGAAACATTGCACTAATTTCGTGTTATTTAAATAATTTGTTTGCAGCTCGAAGAACTAGATACACGATCCTGATGTCGCCAAAATTCCTCGAAGAATTAAAATAACAGCCTCCGACTAAATTTCGTCTCTGATCCCGACTGAATATTTTGCAAAGGACTCCGGAATAACCGCGAGCAACGTGGGAACGTTGCAATTAGGCTCGCGACCGAATAATCGCGGTGCAGTTCCACCGAACGAAGATTTCTAACGCGAACAAGCGCACCGGAGCGGCGCGGCGGCGCGGCGCGGCGTGGCGCGTCGGAGAGAACGCAACAGTGCTTTCCACTGAAAACAATTGCACGGTCAAAGGGTTAATGAACTGTGGCCACGTTGCGTGCCGGCGGCCTAGTCGAGAAGATAACGCTAATAAGGTGCGGAATAGCGGGAAGTAAATTATCACCGGGAATAATGGAAACTCCTTTCGCGGAAGCGAGTCGACCGAGCCTCTCGCTTCTCTGACCCTCCCCGCTGATGAGGAATCGTAAAACAACAAGGATTAGGCGACTGCGCGCGACTTCCTCGCGAGAACATTGTCAATTACGCCGGGGAACAACGGTAACGTTGCCACAACCTTCGAAAAAGATTTCTATCGCGCCGCGCGCCGCAGTTTTAAAGGGCTGGATCCAACAATGGCGATGTTTAACCCTTCGCACGCTACTATGATGTATATACTCGCGCGAAAGATCGTCCGATACTTCGACTGTTTTACACTTTAATTGTACATACTAATTACGTTTCATTCAGTATTTCATCTTTTAAAAATATGTCACGGACTAATCGATCTTTGTGCAATATAAAAATTTCGTGCATTAGTTACAAGATACTTGAACCAATAAAAATACATGTCTCTTCTTGTAATAATTTTCTGCATTTATAGCACTGTCACAGACATTAGAAGAATTTAAGGGGGTCAGTGGCAGGTCCAAAAAATGGAAAAAAATTTTTTTGCACAAATTGCGTAAAAGGATATTTTGATATTCGAAGTCGTTCGACTGGTATAAACGTAGAACGGAGCATCTGTTTGCCTCATTAAGGTTAAAGTATTAATAAATAACCAGTGAAATATCAATCACCTGGACATTAATTTGTGCTGGAAAAAAGTGCATTCGAATCAACGTGCACTACGGAGCATCGAGCCAAGACAATTTCTCAACACATAGCAGACTAATGGTGAGTTTATATTTTCTTTGTGTAAATCGTACTTGAATCTTTAAACGCGTTTTTCTCAAAACTGTATTTTTCATATTGGCGACCGTGACACCTCAAAAACTACAGAACGTATTTCGCTCAAATTTTTATGGTATAGTCAGCACATTTATAGTTCTCGACCGTACCGAAATATTTCTAATATCTGCTATAGTTTTTTTTATAAGCTGAAAGACGAAAAAATGACGAAACTTGGAACTCAACGTTTCAAACCGTCCCAAAAATTCAATTTTCGATATTTTTATATTATTTTGGTACCGGCGATAGCCGCAGGTCTACAAATTAAAATGCCGTTTGATTTTTTAATTTCAGATGATCGAAAGTTCCGAAATCATGGTCGCCATCAACCTACTTTTTTTTACACATGAATGTCTCCCGAACGGTGTAAAGTCGACCCAACTCGTTATTTTGGTTTGAAAAAATTCTGAGAGACTGTTAAAATGTCAATAAATGTGTGGTAAAAATTTCAAGATTGTATGTTTTAAGGTGCTTCAAAAAAAATTCCCAAAAAACCAAGAAAAAGTAGCTCTCACATGGGATGACCCCCTTAAGAATATTGTTACATTCTTCTCGACTTACTAAATTTATTGGAATAAATATATTTTTATTTACCGACTTGGAAAATTTTTATTTTGTGTCTAGCGAGAATACATTGATAAAATGTTGACTCGCGACGCAGTGTATAAAACGAATTCAGCTTCAAGTAAACTGCAAGATCGTAGACGTAATTAAAACGATTCGGACAGATGAATAAATTGAATTAAAGTTTCGAAAAATTAATTGTTTATGTGGCCGGGGCAACGAGGTGTAAACAAAAGCAGGAAACGACTATTCAGCCGGAAAGCGATCGGATTAGTCGGACAGAGACAATAGATGGAGAACCGCGGCATCTATCGCGTGCTGCGCACGTTGATGTTTTGTTTATCTGCGCCGACTCGGGCCCCGTTCAATAGACCATCGTTATAGCTGTTTCGTACCGGAAGCACGAGTTCATTGATGGAAGTATGCATTGAGTTTTATCAGTGGACCTTGCGATCACGGAATCCCGGCCAGCGAAGTGCACAGGAGTAGATTCCCCGATGAAGAAGTAAGACACGACGAAGACGAAGATGTTCTTTTAATTGTAAATTTCCGAGTTCCTCAACAGTTTCCCCCGAAAGTTGGACGGTTTCAAACGATGCTTTCATCCCTTATTTATGGGAATACTTCTATCCCCGAGTGAAGTTACGGAAGAAGAGTTATTACTGTCCGGAGAAGACCGGCGCTCTCTAAGAGTCCGCTGATTAAGAACTTCGGGGGGAACTTCACTAACACGGAATTATTAATCTGTAGACGATCGTGTGAATCAAATTTCCTGCCAGTTACAACACGGATCTCGCGAAGATTCAGCGAATCGTTCAGGCAAAAATTGTATTGCTGCCGTCGGAAAGAAAGTGACACAATCAAATTGCAATCCGGCGAGACTGGACCGGGTAATTAAAGATTAAAAACTTTCGAAACTCGAACACGGCTGGGAAAGTTAATCTACAGAGAACCGAGTCGAATATCTTGTGGAAATAAAATTTCATTTTTTTTAATCAGAATTTATGGACACCGAAGCTGAGAACGTGGACTGCACAGCGATCAATTAATAAAGAGAGAATCTAAAAGGATTGGTAAAAATGAAGTGTCTAGTGGGAATGAAATACAACTTTATTCTTTAGCCAGAATTTGTCGAAATCGAGAAGTTGAAATTTTCAAAAATACATCTCTTTTATCTCGTACAGAATCCAGGAAAATTTCTAGTTGCATATTGTGCAGAATGGTGTAATAAAATATTTTCCTCGTTTTCCTATGGTTGTATTAACAATTAAATAATTGGTAAACATAAAAACATCTCGGACAGTATAATTCAGTTTCTTGGAGGGAAGATATCAATTTGCAGAAGCAAAACAATCATTTCCAACGAAGTAGTCGTACAGATGATAAGACGTGGGAAATACTGAATGAAAAAGAGAACCGGTGACCTAAATACAGTACAAGAACGAAGAAAAGAACCTGCAGGGTGGAATCAGGAGGATGAACGTGGGCGGCGAAGTAGAAGAGAACCTCGGAAAGTTCGCCGGGAGTTATAAAATAATTTCGTGCCGGAAACTCACGTAGCTAAGTGTATCTACGGCGAGGCTCGAAGGTAATTCGAGGTTTATACCCGCGGGTGCGGCTCGTTTCGAGTGAGTTTCGTTCGTTCCTTCCCTTCGTTTCTATCCCGACGTGTCCTATTTCCGATTGTGGTCAAAGCGACCCGTTAATTGTGTCGCTAATGACTTTCGACGATATTCCCGCGGAAATCATTACTCGAGCCGACCGTCGTATCATTCTTTTCGACTTGGTTCATTCCTCTTACATTTTTTCTCGCAAAATTAATATTTATAATCATTCTAATGTCGAAATGATTGTTTTGAAACCATGTATAAAAACATTTAATCTTGTGTTAAAATTCAGAGCGCGTAGTATATCGATTTTATGCATTTATGATAAATATTAATGTATCAAATGCAAAATAGAGAAAATATTTTTAAGCATTATTTGTTTGTATCTGCTTATAATTTATAATTGATTATTTATGATTTATACGTATGATTTATAATAATTATCCAACGAAGAAATAGATGTTGCTTCTGTGATTTACAATCAATGCAGACAATTTTTATTTTGCTTGAAGATATTTTATTCGTAACTAATTTCCAGACGAATCAATATATTTAGTTGAAGATGTAGAAGAACCAGAATTAAAATAGAATTTTATTTAACCGTTTGATAATTTTTAATAACGATTACTGTTCTTCGACAATACCAACAAACGAACCACGTGTGTCGTACATTAAGCGAAACAGCTGTTTCGGTCACCCGGTACGTAATAAAATTCAAGCCCGTTAATTATTCCGGATAAGATAAGGAATTTCGAACACGCGACTAATTCGAGGCAGTTCGGAACACGTCGAGTGGCTCGGAATCTCGTCCGAGTCGTTGACCATGGCGAACCCGCCGATTCGAAAGACGCGAGCTCAGCCCGCGCTGCCGGAACCGCATCTGCGCGTTGCACATGCACCGGAAACCCAGCCAGAAGACGGTTGTTTCGCGATTACACGCTCCAATTCCGATTCCACCCCGATTCGGCCCCCGGATCCGGCGAGAGGCGGGGGAGGGGACAAGAAAACGAAACGACCCGTATCGTATAATACGAACGACGTCGTTAGTTTCCTCGTTAAATTCTCCATCGACTTCTCGATAACTTACTGACAACCGTGTTGATTATTAAAGCGGACGAAACGAGCGGTCTGCGGTCGGCAAGATATCTCTTAGCTGACTCTACAAATTGCTGCCTCCTCTCCCCGATCTATCCTGCTGAAATAATAGCGCCTCCCCGCAGCTATAGCGAACGGGACCGTACGCGCGCTTATAACGAATGGTGGACGCGATTTCACTGTTAGCTGCGTTTTATCTCTACAGTGCAAATATTCGCGCAAAATTTTTTTTCTTTTCAAAACACAGATAATTAATAATGTCTTTTTAGCGAATTAACACGTTCGCAACGGGTCACTTCTGCAGGACTATTTTGATTAAACTAGTTCAATTTTTTAACAAATTCGTGTGACTAACTCTTGAAATATTTATTGTAACATATCTGAAATAATAGCGTTTTCCTACTTTGAATACAATGTATAATTAATTGTCTGCGCGGATCTTTATGCAAGTTAAAAATTGTCCAAGTCAATTGTAAGAAGTTAAATGTAGATTCTCCTTAAATCATTTTATTATGTTTCCAATTTAAAAAATGAAGGAAGGGCCACGAATTAATTTGTACACCTAATAAATAGTGGAAGATCTTTAAATTCTCCTACAATGTTTTGTTAGTTTTAAAATTGTCCAAGTCAATTGTAAGAACTTAAATGTATATTCTCCATCAATCGTTTTATTATGTTTGCAAAATAAAAAAATGAAGGAAGGGCTACGAATTAATTTGTACACCTAATAAATAGTGGAAGATCTTTAAATTCTCCTACAATGTTTTGTTAGTTTTAAAATTGTCCAAGTCAATTGTAAGAAGTTAAATGTATATTCTCCTTCAATCGTTTTATTATGTTTGCAATTTAAAAAATGAAGGAAGGGCCACGAATTAATTTGTACACCTAATAAATAGTGGAAGATCTTTAAATTCTCCTACAATGTTTTGTTAGTTTTAAAATTGTCCAAGTCAATTGTAAGAAGTTAAATGTATATTCTCCTTCAATCGTTTTAATATGTTTGCAATTTAAAAAAATGAAGGAAGTAATGCAGCCTTAAATTCTCAAACAATGTCTTGTCAGTTTTAAAATTGTCCATATTTGCCACAAATGCATAAAATCCACAATCCAGTAATTAGTTATGGTAAAAATGAACATCCCAAGCACAGTGCCGTATTACTTCCCGGCATCCGGTCCGTCCCTTCCAGAGTGGCGATCGCGCGAGGAAGCAGAAACGCTTGGAATTCGCGCGAAATTCCTGAAGGAATTCGAAAAATCGCCGGCGTGGCACGCGTGACTTATGATAAGTGCTTCGCCCGGGATATTCCCATGGGATCATCAATTTTAACGTTCGCCCGCGTTTCGTCCACGTCGCAGCCCTTAACCCCGCGGCCGGACCCCCGACCTCCTTTTTCTTTGACCCGTGCCTCTTCTCTACGAACCTCGCAATATATCACGAACCGGCGAATGCATTTCCGGGACGTGCACCGGGATACAAGGAAACGAGTCGATCATCGGATGCTCGCGCTTTAATAACGATACTACGGGAAACGGACGCCATCTTGCTCACGAGGGCCATCGGACCCACCATCGTGTCCTTCTTGAATTATCGTGCTTCGCTACGTTTCCAAACGTCGACTTTATTCATCGCAGTTAATTATATCTTTCGATGCTGGAAATGTTGTTTTGTTATGCTACTCATTTTTTAACCCTTTGCACTCGGAGCTATTTAAACTCAAAAATTTTACCATTCTAGGATATTTCCAATCTATACTAAACGTATATACGAAACTGATATAATATCTCGTTTAATATGTACATGTGTAGTAGTTTATTAAATACGAACAAAAACGATGTGAACAATATTTTTAAAAATCGCTGGAACTAGATCAAGGATAACTGAGAAATTTTTGAGTCATTTATTAGAATTTAATTTAAGATGATTTTAGATATGGATTTGTGCAGTGAAATTTAAAATTACGACTTAATTTTTACAATTTCGTTTGAATTTTCTATGATGCATTGTAATGATAGTAAAAATTTTATTTATCAATGATGAAGGTCTGCGTTATTGGTTCCAGATGTTTAAATTTTAAGATGCATTCCTATTATGAGTTTTATCGATTTTTACTTAAAAACGAAGAGTAATAAACTGACCTTTCTGAGCCTCCAATGGGAATTGTGCTAGCGAACAAAAATTGTAATACCTCAGAAACTGAACCTTATAAATGACAAAATAATGAAAAATTCTTCAGAAGAATAAAGTAGGCTTCTCCTAAAACCTCGTTAATGATACAAACACATAAAGAACAAAGATTCCTTTGCTGTACTAATATGTAGTAACAAAACTTTTGTCAATCAACGTAAAAATACGGTATAAAACTATTATCAATTCCTCCAGGTGTTCACAGAGCGTGCCATAAAAGGTTCGAACAGTTGTGTAAAGTGCGATTCACAGGATCCCCGGATGCAACGATCGTCGGGGATCGCCTAAGTGCGTGCGACGCCGATCATCGGTGAGCGTAACCGGCGAGAAAATTGACTCTAAAGGTTGAATCTAATTTACGATAGCATATTTCAAATGTCGATTCGAGGCGACACGACCCCGCTCGGAGGTACTAGTGGATGCCCGTGAAGAGAAGGCACACGATTTTCTCTCTCTCTCTCTCTCTCTCTCTCTTCCTTCTTATGTCCGTGTCACGGGAAAGAAAAGGATCGCGGTAACTTTAAGCGCTCCTCGAAGCGTTCGGCAACTTATCGTCCCGGCTCGATCTTCATTGGTTTCGCCGTGCTCCGTTACATTCGCGGCGTTCAGATTGAAATCAGGCAAAATTCGATAGGAGGTTCGGTATCTTTCTCTCGAAGGTACCTCGTAAACTCCGCGACCCGATAGGATGCATTTTATTCCTCCCTGCGGGACGCGTTATCCGAAACTCGCTCCGCGATAGAAACCCGCGTTGAAAAGTTATCATTTTTTTTCCTTCCCCCCCTCCCCCTCCCCAATCTCGTTTCTTCTTCGACATGCAGGTCATTTTAACGTCTTATCGATTCCGGCCGCGAGAACCTACCCCCGGAGAGACACTAAATTTTCATTGCGGCAGATTAAGAGACACTGCCCCAGCTTAAGGAATTGCGTGGAAAAAGATTTTTCTTAATTCTACCCTTCCGCGCCGTGAATTATTTTAACGGTTCTGTTATTTTAGCACTAATTGCTTTATTCATGATGGTTAAGGTGACTTTGTGCATTCGTGACAAAAATGGCTGGCTATCGAAACTTATTTCTGTTCAATTTTTATGCAAACCGAAGATTGTCTGTATTAACACTAAACCTACCACGGTCAATTAACCGGTTTCATATTTCATAATTATTGAAATTGTAAAAATTAATTTATGGAAAAGAATGGAACAGATTTCCTCGCCCAATCATTTGTTGTATTGAAAATTCCGGATAATCTGAATAAGTTTAGTGTTGCCATTTCTATAAGGCAACATTTACCAGACACTTTTATATGCTCGGTATGTTCAGCGTTAATTGCAAGATGCACGAGGTGAGCCAATAATATAATTAGTCAACATCGTCAAAGAATTATTTTAGTGAAATCGTGGATATGACTGCTTAACCTCTTCTTCCAGATATCTTAGACAGAATAAGTATCCGGAACTTTTGAGATTACTGTTTACAGGATCGAAAATTTGATTAGAGCATGAACAAGTATGTAATGCACTTACTATGTCTAATTTTATAAATTTTATTCGTGTCTTTTTGAAACAATCACTTTTCAACTTAATGTACCCTCACTCGTTTTCGATTACTTTTTACAAAGTTTTTCTCGAACGATCTGTATTTAATCTGTCTATATCGTCATCAAACATTTTATACTTCAACCTTCGTTTTGTTACAACAATGATTTAACATTACCAATTTTTTTGATTAATTGAATACATGTAGAATATTCTAGATATCATTCAATTAGAGCATGTATTTCATATTTATATTTGTGTATACATATATGAATGTTAATACAAAATATAATTTATATATTATAATACATTTTTTGTAGCACATACATTTTATAATAATAAACAAATTAATGTACATCATTTATTTCTTTACTTCATGATTCTAATGAGATGGCAATATCGTGTAAAAATTAATAATCGTAGCTCTGACAATTCATCTGTAACTTTATTTTCAATTACAGTCTATGATGACTATCGGAGATTGATTAACCACTGTGGAGAATAGCTAAAAAAAACTAACTAAATATATTCCAGGTAAATATTAGATATACACAGGTACATTGCAGTCCAGCCCCTAAAAGACAGCAGCAAACCCATCCTCCCGCGTAGGTCTACGATTTCGCAAAGAAAGAAGCTTGAAATCTGGACATGTTATCGGTCTTTTTCGGTAAACAACCCTTCGGCCAAAAAATTTGCCGAACCGTAGCACGTCCGCAAGCAGAGAAAAACAGCGGTCCGCCTAATTGTATTGAGGAACGTAGAACTGTCCGATAAGTTCTGAAAGGGTAGAAGCGAGCGGAGCCGACAAAAACAAATAAACTTCAAAAATTCGTCAAGTTTTATCGCGGCATTTTTCGCCGAAGATAACTTCGCCGGGTTCAACGACACCGAGCCAAATTCTTCTCCCGGTGTAAGTGTACGGATCCGAGGAAGAAGAAGAAGAAGAAGAAGAAGAAGAAGAAGACGAAGACGGGCAAAAGAAGCGGAAGATGAGACACGCGTCCGCGAACTTCATCTCACGGAATCACGGGGACGGATCAACGGGAGGGATCCTCGAGTTGGCGATCGTCGATCGTCGCCGGGACACGTCGTCGCGTACAACTTTTTATCGGTTGGCCCCACGCGCTCCAACTTCCTGCAACCCCTTTCAACTCCCCTTTCTCCTTTTCCACCATCGTCGTCCTCGTCCTCGTCGTCGTCGTCGTCGTCGTCGTCGTCGTCGTCGTCGTCTTACGAAGCAGAACTTCATAAGCGACAGAGAACGAACCGGAAGTTTGCTAACGGGCTGAGTCAGACGGTTCCGCGACAGCGAGGAAATTCGCGGTAATACGCAACGATTCTGCTGAGGAATCGTAAAAATCTCCGCCCCGGTGAATTTCGTCAAACCGCGCGAGCGCGCGCGCGCGCGGGCTTCCAGGGACCGCGGAAGAGAACGTCGCGTCGCGGGACAATTGTCCAAATCTACCGGGTGTAAAAATACAAGTTATTTCACTCGTCCGGGGGGAATGGATCGACCGGGAAAGTTGATTTCCAGGGAGAACCTCCGGGAACTGTCTGAAGGGGTGAGAAATCATCCCCTGCAGTTCGCCGAGCACTTGCTTTGTGAGATTGCCACGATGCTGCCAAGTGGTAACCGTGAAACATTGGAACGCAAATGTGCTTGTACGGAGAAGAGATTTTTCGGATTGCGTGAGAACAGCCTTTTGGGAGAATTATTGTGTAGATGCGACCAGTGAACATTTAGGGGGCCTGGGAAAAATAGTTATGTGAAATTCGAGGCTGCTCGTTGTACATTATTATATTTATAAATTACCGAGTATATCATTTTCTGTGATGTTCCAGATTAGATACTAGAATGTTCTTATGTTTTCTATAAATTTATTATTGGAAAGATAAATAGACATTTAGTAATATAAAATTGAAGTTTAAACCTCAATTACTTTCTATTAAATTATTAGTGATTGGAGTCGAAAAAAATGCAAATTAACGTAAATAAATCCTCTGGTGACGAGATGAGATTTTGGAGATTTTTCTATGAAGTTCCAGATTGGATACTAGAATGTTCTTATGTTTTCTATAAATTTATTATTGGAAAGATAAATAGACATTTAGTAATATAAAATTGAAGTTTAGACCTCAATTACGTTAAAAAAAATTATAACAATAGGTACTTGTTTAAAATATTGTAAACCATCTAACTTGATTGGAGTCGAAAAAAAATGCTATTTAGTAAACAAATCCTCTGGTGACGACAAGAGAATAATTTTGGAGCTTTTCTCGAAAACAACGAACGTTAACGTAATGGATGTGTAATGACATCAAAATTACATAGCGTAGACGCGTTGCGGAGGTTCAATGTATAATTTAGTAGACCGAAAATTAGGAGAGAAAAGCAGAAAAGGACCGGACGTCCTAAAATAACGTTCCTCTTGTTCCAGCACGACGATAAACCCGGGTTCGATGGGACTCCCGCGGCTCTGCCCCATCCGGAGTGGTATCGATTCCGGCGTTCTTAAATGAACAGAGAGAGCTAATTATAAAGTTAAATTAAATATTGATATGCAAGGATTCAACTTCCTCCGCGAGATAGATTGTGTCCCGTGGAATTTTGCGCGGGCCTTCTCGGGACACGGTGATCGCTGATTACCGGGGACATTTGTACACAGAGAATATTGAAATGGCCCGCGCGCGCGCGCGGCAACTCCCCTCGGTAATTAGAAAAGAAAGTTACAACGGTATTAACTACCGAAGCGCCGCTACGCGACGCGACGCTGGAAATTCAGACTGCGAATATCATTCGACGCCTCGCGAACGCCTCCTAAACTTTGACGCTTAATCACACTTTTAATTGGACGACGACGCTGCGCGTGTACTTACATGTGAACTCCGCGACGATGAATTCGTAAGACTTTGCCGCCGCGATGGGAATCGGATCACTTTGCAAGTCTGAACATTCGAGGCAATTTCATGGTACAGGAATAGAGGAAAAATAAAAGACGAAGATTAAATAGCAATTTTTCACACTGAACCACTGTATCGACTTAAAGGTGCACTTTCTAATTAATTAAATAATACGTAAGAATTAAAATTGTTTAGCTCATGAAAATGACAAGGCTCTATTTATTTGGATTTTGCGGAATTTTTATCTCCATATATGCTTGGATAAAAAAATGTATCGAATCAATTTCCATGCGAGTAATTTTATAATTTCGATAATTGTGAAATGAAAAATATAAAACCGGTAGTTTGACCGGCAGTGGTAGGTTTAGTGTTGAATGTAGAAATTTTTCTTCTGAACGATATGCAGAAATATTCACAGTACAATAAAACACATCTGCATGGAAATTAAAATGTAGAAATATTAAATATAGACATTTTTCTTCTGATAGATAAGCAGAAATATTCGCAGTACAATAAAACATCTGCATGGAAATTTAACACTAAACCTACCGAGCACTAACACCGATTAAAATGTTTTAGCTCATGAAAATGACATGGCTCTATTTATTTGGATTTTGTGCAATTTTTATAACAATATGTACATGGATAAAAAAATTTACCGAATCAATTTCCTTATGTAAGTAACTTCATAATTTCAATAATTGTAAAATGAAAAATATAAAACCGATCATTTGACCGGCAGTGGTAGGTTTAGTATTAAAAAATGCTACTAGCTCGAGGAGGCATTTTCTGCTGTCAGACTTTCTCAAGTCCCAGCGTTAAAAATTAAAAAAAAAAAATTTGTTTCTCTTTCATCAATTTAGGAGCTGATAAGCATGATGGAAGACGTATGTCTAGGACGTTCGCTCGCTCGCTATAGGCGACGCAGCGTCGCGAGATTAAAACAAACGGCGTAACAGCGTCGCGCCGCAACAGTTGACTCATAATTCACGGATTACTCCAATTTTACCCGGGCCCGGGGTATTTATATAGGATGTTCGGGAGTAGGTCCTGTTTCTAACGAGCTGACTCAGCCCAACCTTGCCGTTTCATCGGCTGAGAAATCTCGGATTAGAACGCGCCACCGTCTGAAATCGCAGCGTCGCGCACCGGTGCAACGACCAAAGTGCACGCCGTGACACGGTCGAAGTTAACGCCGCGTTCACATGACCGCGCGCTACCATGCCGCCACCAACGATCGATAAATATGATCGCGAGTAGAATGCCGTGGCGCAATGGCCGCCCACCGTTCTCTCCGAGATCGCTCTTCGGTCCCCAGATGCGAGATTAGCGCCACCAAATCGTTCCTTTCCACGCGATCCTACGCTCGAGGAGAACGTTACGCTTCACACCCCGAAACCAGATCTTTTCCTGGCCCTTTTTCGCCCGCCCTGTTTGTTCCCTTCAACTTTCTTCAACCATTTCCGAATTATTTTGGCCCTTCGACACGATTTTTTCGTGGATTTCTTCGAGAATTAACATTTTTACACTATTTCTTTTTATTTTCAGGATGATAGTTAATTTGAAAATGGTGTAGAGACCAAAATGATTGCTTCACTAGCAGAGTAAATTATTTATAAAGAAAACTTTGTAGTCTCTACTACTCTCTACCTAGCTATTAAATGCTTGCATTAAAAATGATTGCGTAGTATGTAATCCTACTTGTGAATCTAAAAATGTTTACTACTTTGTACCCTCTATCAGCACCAGCTAGTAAATATTTTCATGAAAAATTATTTCATGCTATCTACTCCCACTTGTGATTCTAAAAATCTGTACTAATTTCTACCCTCTATCAGCACCAGCTAGTAAATATTTTCATGAAAAATTATTTCATGCTATCTACTCCCACTTGTGATTCTAAAAATCTGTACTAATTTCTACCCTCTATCAGCACCAGCTAGTAAATATTTTCATGAAAAATTATTTCATGCTATATACTCCCACTTGTGATTCTAAAAATCTGTACTAATTTCTACCCTCTATCAGCACCAGCTAGTAAATATTTTCATGAAACATTGTTTCACGGTATGTACGCCCACTTGTGATACTAAAAATCGTCGCAACTGAAAATCAATTTATTTATGTATATAAATATGAAGTTTAGAGTAGTTCATTTATTTTACAAAATTTTATAAAAGTGAGCATTTATATTATACAGTTATAGAAATGAAGGTTTGCGCTTACTAATCGTTTCAGTATTAATGCTTTACTGGACGTACTACTTCTGAATTGAAAGTTCCATGCATGATATTTAGATTAAAATGTGCTTGAGCGCGCATCTCTGTTTATCGTTCTAAATTGTAGGATCATCCCATACGTTTAAAGGAGTTT
Organism: Lasioglossum lativentre; assembly: GCA_916610255.1. Lineage (NCBI taxonomy): Eukaryota > Metazoa > Arthropoda > Insecta > Hymenoptera > Halictidae > Lasioglossum > Lasioglossum lativentre. Next base: position 29,346,933 of record OU744355.1, on the reverse strand, counting down.
AGCTCGACTTCCCTCCGTAAATCGTTATCATCGTCTGGAATTTATTCATACCATAAAGTATGTATCTATGAACTTTCTACCGACTCATCCTCTGTTTCCCGCCTCCTCCCTACCGGTGTTCTACATATAATCCTATTACATTTGAACGAATACGAGTCGGCTATAATTCATTTAATTCTACTCCGCGTTTAAATCCTCTGGCGTTCTACCATTAACGATAATCTGGTTTGTTACGTATTCTCCGCTGTAATACTGACAGTTTCATAACATTCGTGACATTTTTAAGTGACCATTGTATAGAGTCTGCTTCGGTGAAGTTCCTATTGTGTCCTTTCTGATAAATCCGCTTCACCGTACACAAAGGTGATGAATGTATGTAAATAAATGCAATGGCATTTAATTCAGATATTGTAATGTTAGTTATAGAGTGATAGAGCCATTCAACGAAGCGACAGCTCTAAAGACATCCCAATCCAAGACATTAATCCCAATATGTACTTCGCCATAGAAAAACAGAATAAAATAACCGTGAACAATAATAAATGGACAAATGCATTTTATTCTGTCAAGATCGGAGATCTATACTATGTTAAATCTGTTGCAGACATCAAAGCTAGAATACGACTCGAAGCTGAGAATGTCTCTAAAACTCAAGCCCAACACTAACAATAACATAATAAGAGACACCAGAGTCTGTGCTCTTAGAAGATGCAAGTAGCCAACCAACCGACCAATGTCTTGAACTTGGTCACTATCAAAGAGCCCAAGAGGGGATCTAAACACGGGATCCCTTTCAGATCTCATAGAGTAGCTAAAGGAAGTCTCCTACACCTAGACCAAATTTAGCGTTAGTAATAGAATAACAGGAAGCATCTAAGTCTCCAAGGTTGCGCAATTAGCCAGCGACGTGGTAAATGTCTTCAACTTGGGTAGCATCAAAGAGCTGAGAAGGTAGCCTAAACATGGAACTTATTATAAACATCAGAAGACAGCAGACAGACGATGTCTCCAAAACCGAGACCTGGTGCTAGAAAGAATACAGTAAAGGGCTCCCTAGTTCTCAAGTGACGCAAGCATACAACTCCCTAGTTAATTTCTCCATTTTAGCTAGCAGAACGAGTCTCCAAACATAGAAATCGGTGAACATGGGTTAGCTAACTCCCAGCTGGTAGCTACGAGTATCTCGAAAACCGAGACCTGGTGCTAGAAAGAACACAATAAAGGACTCCCTAGTTCTCAAGTGACGCAAGCATAGAACTCCCTAGTTAATGTCTCCATTTTAGCTAGCAGAACAAGTCTCCAAACATAGAAATCGGTGAATATGGGGTAGCTAACTCCCAGCTGGTAGCTACGAGTATCTCGAAAACCGAGATCTGGTGCTAGAAAGAACATAGTAAAGGACTCCCTAGTTCTCAACTGACGCAAGCATACAACTCCCTAGTTAATGTCTCAATTTTAGGTAGCAGAACGAGTCTCCAAACATAGGACTCGGTGAAGGTAGCTAACTCCCAGCTGGTAGCTACGATTATCTCGAAAACCGAGACCTGGTGCTAGAAAGAACACAGTAAAGGACTCCCTACTTCTCAAGTGATGCAAGCATCCAACTCCCGAGTTAATGTCTCAATTTTAGCTAATAGAACAAGTCTCCAAACATAGGACTCGGTGAAGGTAGCTAACTCCCAGCTGGTAGCTACGATTATCTCGAAAACCGAGAGCAAGCTGGCCAAGCGAAGGACCCCCATCCCTGAAATGGCGCAAGCAGTTAGCCACCCGGTCAGCTTCAGTTTGCCCAGCATCAAAGAGTGGGGACCCTGATCTTGGCTGGTCAGTATTATCGGCGCTGTTGTACGCAAGCAAGAAGAGGACTCACCGGACTCCGAGACGGATGGACTGCCCGTAGACCTGTCGGAGTTCATGGAGCTGGCCGTGGAGCTGGTGGAAGAGGCCGTTCCGAGCGAGCACTCGGAAACGCTGCGCCGTTTCGACAGGAGGGCCGCGGTGGCTGCGGCTGCGACTGCGGAACCGGGTCCGCAGGAGGAGCCGGTCGGAGCGCTCGTGCTCAGCCCGTGGAGCCCGTGGAGCTCGTGGAGCCCGTGCAGGCCCGTCTGGCTCGTCAGCTGCTCCAGCCGTCGCCTGAGGAACCTTTGCTCGCGAGACAGCTGTTCCTTGTGCACGGCGTGCTTGCGCTCACGCTCCTCCAGGTTCTGCAACAGAGAGCGACCGAAGCCGGCGATTATGCGCTGAACAACCTAAACGTATACGCGTATGTATATATAGTTGTGTGTGTGTGTGTGTGTGTGCACGTGTCCCTACGATACGATGCGATGCGATGCGTTACGTTGCATCGTCCTACGGCTCTCCCTGCCGGATCGATACCACCGCTCTCGGAATCCTGTACGGTCCAGGCGAACGCCTGGGGCTCTGGGATACACGGCCCAGGGAATCCGTGTCCGGCTCGACGCCGACCTGCGAGGGATTTCGGGATCGGATTCTTTGCTCTCTCACCAAAGAGGCTGTCTATTAAGCCGGAGGAGCTGGCAATTGATCGGGATAGACGGTGGCGCCGGAATTCCGGTGCAGGCGGAATCGTAAGGTGATTCTTGCGGGAAAATGTGGTACCGGAAATAATGACGATTTTTGGGATCGAGGTGTTGGGCTTTTCAGAATTTGGTGTACGCTATTAGCTCTTGGATGTACACAGACGTGCTCATTGAAGTAAAATATTGTTCAATATTAACTGCAAATCCGAGGAATATATTTACTGTACATTTAAGTAAGGCCACCTAAATATCTGTTCAGGTTAGTGTGTATGTGATGGTGTCAATGGACCAATATCTGGCAAGAACATTCTTTCCCTGAAGGTCATTTTTTTCGGAGTTATCAAGCTCGTCGGTGTGTTTTCATACATAACTGCATTTTTTTTTATTGCATCGTGTAGCCGAGCGAAAACTACATTCAGGTATGTATAATAATATGGCCTTCAAACGACCTTGATCTTTGAAAATTATAGTGAACACTGCGGGGAAAAAATAATCTTGAGAAAAAAAAAACATTTGCAAAGAATTCACCTTGTGATAAAATGAAGAAGATATTTAGGTGGACCATCTTATAATTGTATCAGAAAATTTATTCTTAAGCTCGCACAAAAATAAAGGTAGTATTCCCACTGGGACTCGTCAATTTCACACAATTTATGAGTGAAAAATGCTTATTAAAAAGCTTACTATAGGTCAAGTGTTGAAAAATTTTGAATACACGCATGGCCACAGTCGCGAACAACTTCCTCCGTTTCCCTCGAATCAAATCGATAACCCCGCCCCAAAGTGAACTAACAGGCCCAATCAGACGTTTCGAAAATCCTTCCGTCACTCCCATTCTCGAATCACCGCTTCATCGTACATTCCCGGGACCCATGCGGCTCGTCGAAAAACACTCTCAAGGCTTAATAAAACAAACTCGACGTCTCCGATGCGATAAATTAACGCAGCACACTTTAGTGGATCACTCGAGCGGACTTTCACTCGGGATCGTCGAAGGCCGATCAGCTCGCGGATTTTTGCGAAATAACTTTCGTATAAATTCGACGTCGGTCGGTCGGTCGGTCGGTCGGGCGGGCCTGGATTACCGGTCGTTTAATCTGCGACGTTTAATCCGCTCGACCGCTCTCATCCGTTCGGCTCTCGTGCGCTGAAAAACAGATACGGGGTAATCCAGTCAGCGCGCGGCAAAGCTCTCCGAATCGAGGATTTCTTAATGCGTTTATGTTAAATTATGCGAGGACAGAGAGGCTGCTTCCGCATCGGAGAGAAAGAATCCGATATTTAACAGCGGGGTAGGCGGAGCTTTTCCTTTTACCTTTGTTTTCCGCTCTGGCCGTCCTTGGATATTAATTCGATGAACTCCGAACAGTTTCGCTGGGAACACGGTTCCGCGCGGGGAAAAATTGCAGGATTACCGGGGCGAACCGTGGGCCGCCCACGCGGATTACCGATGGATCCACGGACTTCAACTTTAAATAATTTAACTCGTCTCTCTCTCTCTCTCTCTCTGCGAAACATTCGTTAGCCCCTGATGAGCCTCCGGAAATATTATTTTCCTCCCGGGCTGCTTGAGAAAGTCCAGCCTTTGTCCGCGAGCAGAACTTTTAAATCCTTCCGGCTGGACGAGTTTTAATTGCGAGTTGCCGCGATCGTGCACAGGGAAAATATCCGACGTACAATAATGACCGTTGCATAATGCATTTATGGCCCAAGCCGTTGCCGAACGGTTTTTCCTTGGCCGTCTCGAATTTATGCGTGCGACCAACATTAGAATACAAGCTCCACATGAAATTAGGCGTTCGACGTGTCGCTAAGTCACGGTGTACACGCATAACAAAACAATAAAGACTCGTTGTTAGTGGATTTAGAGAGTTGACCCGCGGCTACTCTTGGAATTGAAGTTACACAACTTCACGGACGAGCACGTTTGCAATAAGACGAATCGATGCGCGACCATAATTCTGCGAATGCCGGACACGCGTAATACTTATTTCTGCTGGCATAGTGTTGGCAGACTATCGTCGCTATAGTTTGAATCGAATCAATATTTATTTCAATTGTGAGAGCTATTCAAACCTCCGCGGATGACTTTACATATTGTCGACATTCAAGCTGTGCATTCGCTTCTTAAAAGGTTGCAAACAATACTATATTTTATTTTTATAATTTAATTATTTACGCGTTTCTAAAATCAGTATAATATCAATAGAATATTGGAGTTTTAAAATTAGTAATGTTTCAGTGGATTAGTGGCTATTTGAATAATTAAATTGTTCTATTTCTTCGCTTATATTCCTCAGCTTAAGTTTTCTAAAATCAGAGTAATGTCGATGAAATATTGAATCTTTAAAATTAGCAATTTTTTGGGCAAGTTTCGCTAAGTCTAGGATATTTATTCAGCCCGGAATAATATTGAAGCGTTAAAATGGGGAAAGGTCCGAGCGAACCATACGAAGGTTAGGGTATTTCTGCTAGGGAGCAGAGAGAACATCGAGGCTGGGCTACGAGATCCGGTCGAAGTGTGGCCAGCGTCATCGGAGACCGGGTCCGACTAGATTCAATTAAAGAAGACACGACGTACCGTGCATCCGGAGTGATCGAGAGGTTGCGCAGTAATTAAGGCGACGGATCACGCGATCGTGAATTAAGAGAAGCCGATCACGATCGTCGTTATTGATTCGTGTTCGAGTCGCAGGACATTCTTTCTCCCCGTGGCCACGAATCGAGTGAGTATCGATCTTCGATGGCGGCTACGTGTCCACCATTAAACGAGCGACAATTTAAAAGAATTATCTTACGGAGTCGAAAGAATAAACCCTGGAAACTGATATTAATTTATTAACCCTTTGCACTCGGAGCTATTTTAACTGAAAAACGAAAGAATTTTTCCATTCTAGAATATTTCCATTCTATACAATTTTTTTTCATTTTTTGCATACGAAACTGATATAATATCTCGTGTAATATGTAAATGTGTAGTAGTTTATTAAATGCGAACAAAAATAATAATGTGAACCATTTTTTTTTTAGAATGGCATAGCAATTTTCAGTGGTGCCTCAGAGTCGCCATTCGAGTGCTAACGGTTAATAGTGTCCTTATATCGATCGTATTTGTTGTTAATACAGAAATATTAGTGCTTTACTAAACATACAAAGCAATTTTGTAACTCTGTTAAATTGCAAAATTGCTTTGTAAAGTTAGTAACAAATTGATCGAACCTTGCGCTGGAAGCACTAATATTTCTGTATTAATGTATTAAAGAAATTTTTCTCTTGAAAATAATCATGAAATGTTTTTGTAAATTTCATAATTTTAGTTGTGGTGCTATAGTGCACTGTTGACGAAGGAATTGATTTCGAGATTAAGGGAGGCTAGCCGTCCATACAGCCTTTTCGCAATTCGCCAATCCACGAAAGAGGAGGCCGACCAGTTCCGGCGTAGAAGTCCAAACGCGAAATAACCGAGACTCGTCGATTGCATAGCCGCGATTAGGGGGCTTCCCATTGCGTCACCGGCGCAGCTAGAAGTGGAGAACGCTGTTTTCTTTCTTCCGGCGCGTAATCGACAAGCATTTCACTTGACGCTCGCTGCTGAATTCACTTTAACTCTCGAACGACTTTTCATTTACATAGTACCAGCTACGCTAGTAAGCAATCCACTGTTCCTCTTAAAACCCTGGTAACACGTTTTACATTTTAATTTTCCCACACTTCTCCCTCTTAAGAAATGGACGAACGTGGTAGAAAGAGAATTTTACTTCGAGCAGCGCGCGCTTTTTCTTCGCTCAGGTTTATATACGTTTATATTATACAGTCAAATTTTATATTAATAATACATTTTGTTGAAATTTAATTTTATCGATGAATTTTAGTAGAATATTTTAATAGAAATAAATATTATATGGTCAAATTTTATATCGATAATGAATTTGTTAAAATAAATGTTTCAGGAGTGGTTTCGCTCAAAATATATTTATGGAATAAATTTTATTAAAATTATTATCAATAAATATTTCTTAATAAAATTTAAATGTATAATATAGAACAGATACTATTTCAAAAGAGAGTGGTTTCGCTCAAAATATATTTATGAAATAAATTTTATTAAAATTAATATCAATAAAAATTCCTTAATAAAATTTAAATGTATAATATAGAACAGATACTATTTCAAAACTGAGTGGTTTCGCTCAAAATGTATTTATGAAATAAATTTTATTAAAATTATTATCAATAAAAATTTCTTAATAAAATTTAAATGCATAATATACATAGAACAGATACTAATTTCAAAAATGTATATCACATTATTTTACACATATTTGTAGAATATCAGTCTTGTTTCCGAGAAAATCTATCAATTGTACTAAAGGAAAAGTATTTCATTTAATTGCTAAAAAACTGTAAGTCAATTAAAACTTCTGTACAAAAATTGTACCAGATTCGATCGCAGCGTTAAATAAAACTAGTAGAGTTGATTAGGTGAGTGCAGGGCGAATGTGTGCGGTAAACCCGAACAGAGGGTGCTCTACATGCAGAAATAAATGGGAATTGTGGAATAAAAATTTTTCGCGTGGCGCTTCGTTTCCGAGATAATCGACTTCGAAAGTTTGCTGATGCGCATGTATTCGTGGCTGCGCGAAGTAGAAACGGTACGCCACGAACAGACGCGTTGGTACAACAAATTTTTAGATTTCATTCGTACATTTTATTCCGAGCTTCTAATTTATTTTTCACACGACATTCCGCAATCTAGTGAAAAGAATCGACTGAATATTTTCGAACAAATAAAACAGTTTGCTACTTTTATTGCATTAATTAATTAGTATCTTAATAAATTAAAATTTAATTTCAATTAGGTAGTTGAAACCTAGCAAAATTAATGTAAAGTAATTGTAAGTTAGATATTAAGGCATATTGTAATGTATTCATAAATTGTATAATTTGCAATGTATATGCTATATAAACCTTATATGGTTTAAAGCAATAGTAAATAATAATATTTCTTGATTAATTCAATGAATGAAGTCTTTCGTATTCTGTTTAAATACAATTTGACAAAAATACGTTCATTAAAAATAAGTGTCACCAGCTTTTTAAAACAGCAGTGAATTCCTAAATTAATGTAATCGTCTTTCGCAGTCTGTTTAAATACAATTTGCAAAATTATTGATGGAAGATGCATAATTTAAGATTCATTGTGTTTCCGGGATTGAAATGCATTAATTCAAATGTATTAATAATTCCTGCAAGCTTGTCGAAAATTTCAAACATTTCAAGTATCATGCGAATAATTCAACTTATAATGTCCGACTGCCGCGTTTTATTCGAGAAGGTTCGACACGGTCACGCCCCCGCGATGCATTTTTCAGTTGATTCTGTTACGTTTACTCTCACCTGGCGCTACGTAAGCCGGGTTCATTGTGTGACGAAGCTTCCCGGTCGAAAGTTATACAAATTTTATGAAAAAAGTTCTCTGAAAGAAGAAAGTTACTCCGGGGAATACGTAAACACGAAGACTACAATTTCAGTTCGGGGAGTATCACGTCAAGCACAGTGTCCCGTATTTCTTCAGCCCCGGAAGAAGAATGAGCTCGCGCAATACAAAATTAATTAAAGTTCATGTACTGAAAAGTTTGCTAATTGTACAGCAACAATCGGTGAACTTCCTCTTTCAATTTCCCTCACTGTCGTACATTCTTTTCCGAGAATTATCATTTATTATCATACCTTCTTACCATTAAAATTTTATATTCGCTTTACCGTCTTATTATTTTTATTTAATACCTTGTTTTTGAAGAAATCGACTCCCGACAAGCTGTAAATAAAAGGCTGCCGTGTCTGACTATGGCATACTGTTTCTACTAACTCCGAATATCAACGATTTTACAGGACTCTCCGTTAGAATTACATATCAAATCCAAAATTGATAATTATAATTAGACTGTGGACTTTTAAAATAAAGATTTTCCAAGTCTCTCTCTCTCGGTTATGGAAATTACAAAAAAAATGTGTTTTCTCTATCAATAATTTGAATAAGTTGAAAATAATGTAATAAAATTCTTGTAACCGTCTTTACAATTTTTTGTTCATTTTTGTCAAAACAAAAACGATAGAAAGAAATTTCACACTCTGATTAATTCTTGCATAAGGGAATAATTGTTTCACGTTAAAATCATAAACGATTGAAATGGTCAGGAAAAGACAGATTCGTCAGAAAAATTGTTTGTAACTTGGGAAGTATAAACACTCTTTTACGAATTTTTCTCCGAATGTTTTTCCTGTATTTAGTGAATGTAGCATTGCAGTTCTGAACTCTTTTTTATGGTCCGGTAGAGTGAAAACGAGCGAAGAAGACGAAAGAAGCAGGCATGTAAATAAGGACAGTAGGAAGAGCGATGGCGACGCGATAGGGGAAGCTGTTAAGGGGTATGGGGAAGCAGTCTGCGATTTATGACACCCTTCCAGAACACTACACAGTAGTCCCCTGTAATCACTTCTTCTATTCGGAAGAAGAGAACGTCTTGGAATAAGAGGGACGGATAAAAAGTGAGGACAGAGAGATGCTGCGATAAGAGACTGGAATGGGGCAGGAATAGGACGCTGGATAATACGGCGTGGACGATTAGAACCGAGAAGAGTTCGTAAAACAATCGTCGGACGGATCTGTGAAACAAAGGGTCCTGGGCTTCACAAAATGACAAAACCTATAAAATATAATAGAATCTACAAAATCTGTACTTGAAATTTAGAAAAATTAATTTTAAGAATTGATGAATGTTCATATGACTAATTAATGAATGATGAAACCAAAATTAATTTCCAGATATAATCTATTATGTATCCATAAACTGGAAATTTATTTTATATAATTTTTAGAGCGGAGAGAAGAGTTCGTAAAACAATCGTCGGACGGATCTGTGAAACAAAGGGTTCTGGGCTCCACAAAATGACAAAATTCATAAAATATAATATTATACAATCTACAAAATCTGTACTTGGAATTTAGAAAAATTAATTTTAAGAATTGATGAATGTTCATATGACTAATTAACGAATAATGAAACCAATTTCCAGATATAATCTATTAGGTATCCATAAACTGTAAATTTTATAGATTTATATAATTTTCAGAACCGAGAAGAGTTCGTAAAACAATCGTCGGACGGATCTGTGAAACAAAAGGTCCTGGGCTCCACAAAACGACAAAACCCATAAAATATAATACAATCTACAAAATCTGTACTTGAAATTTAGAAAAATTAATTTTAAGAATTGATGAATGTTCATACGACTAATTAACGAATAATGAAACCAATTTCCAGATATAATCTATTAGGTATCCATAAACTGTAAATTTTATGAGAAATGTATAACGAAGCACTAACAGTACAAGAGATAAATTTCTGTTAAATTTCAATGTTTGCAATACATGAATAATGATGCAATTAGAATAATGCAAATTATATTTGACACGAGTTTCGCGAACTTTGACTGCAGTGCTGCGAGTTTCTATAAATAGTGGTTGCTTAATAGGGAAGAGAAATAATAGAAATGACAAGAGTCGAAACGACATGCACATTCGAATTTCCAAGACAGAAGCAGCTGCCCCGAAGAAACCTCATGATTCACGGTGCTATTATCGCTTAAGAGGATCATGCATCCTTAAAAACGGGCCACTTTCGAGCACAGATTAGAAAGAAAATGAGATTAACGCACAAATATCAGCGAAGAGGCTAATTAAGACTAATTACACTTTTAACCTTCTTTCCACCTGCATAATTAAGGCACAAGTAATCTTCACGGGGCGATTCTAAACCTTCCGGCCTCAGACTATTCTCCGAAAATCCTGAATTTTTATTCGCACAAAAATCTGCTATCTAGTCATGGTAGTATAATAATAGTCTTTTACTGTTATTATTTTTTATTATTACATTAATCTTCACTCTGCGTATAGGGGTGTAACCACAACCCCTGCCTATAAAAACGTACATGAAAAGTTACCAAATGGAAAATTACTAAAATTCTCTTAGGAATACTATCTGTGACATATTTCACAAAAAATTGAAATTATTAAATTTATAATTTTTATTTATACTGAATTTTTTCAATTAAATTTTTTAATCTTTTCATGTCTACCGTCACGAAAATCAATAAAATTTCAGAAATACTCACGCAGTCAAAGTATTTCTTCACATTTTGCATTGAAAATATTCAGGGGGTGTGATTGTACCCCAGTACAAGGTTAGGTCTGGATTAAATTTGTTAATCTTTTCATATCTACCGTCATGAAAATCAATAAAATTTCAGAAATACTCACGCAGTCAACATTTTTTCTTTACATTTTGCATTGAAAATATGCAGGGGGTGTGATTGTACCCCAGTACAGGGTTAGCTCTGGGTTAAGTCTGGATTAAAATTGTTAATCTTTTCATATCTACCGTCATGAAAATCAATAAAATTTCAGAAATACTCACGCAGTCAACATTTTTTCTTTACATTTTGCATTGAAAATATGCACGGGGTGTGATTGTACCCCAGTACATGGTTAACTAGAATATGTATTATACGCAGAGTGAAGGTTAAATATAATTTAATTGAATCGTTGCAATTTTTAAAGTACATTTGGAAAGTCCACTTAGGATTTAATCGTAGAAACGGTTTCCACAGCTTCCAAACATTTTCCGCTCACAAAATACTCGGTTGCTATTTTCCCGAGAACCTGTCTGATGATGGACTATAAAGATCGAGTCGCGCTGGTGGGAGTTCTGTTCACCTGTGCACGGCGGGGTTAGCATTTCTCTGGTAGCTGGAGGCGCGGAGCGGAGAGGAGAGCGAAGAAAAGATGCCGAAGTAAAAGTCGGCGGGTAAACGGGCAACCGGTGGCCCGCCGACTTACGTGGAAACGGAATGATAATGCCGTGCGATGCGAGTGTGCTTCCTGCAATTATATTACTAGCGTCTATACGACGGCGGTGAGCGCATTAGGCGGTGTCTGAATAATGTAAATAAAATGCGGACGCGGCGCGGCGCGGCGCGGCGCGGCGCGGCGCGGACCCGAGCGGAGCCGAGCGGTGGCGCGCGAGCTGGCATTATACAGCCCCGCGTATTCCCCGATCGAATAATGCGAGTTTATATTCCACGTACCGTCGTATCCTGCTTGAATGCAAGGTGGACCGTACGTATATGTCCCACTGGCCAATAAAGCCTGATGCGACGTACGACCGCAACGTGGCCCGCGGAATACGAATCGTTCGCGCAGCTGCGGCATTAAATTTCAACGTTTATTATGTCACCTCGCGACGGAATCCGCTCGAAAACCGAGCGATAGGCTGCCTACGACGAGACACCGACTACGAAACCAGATCCGCCAGATTGAGACTGTATCCCCACTCCACCGTCCCCTTCTACGACGCTATTCCCCCACTATTCTCGCCACGGCCCGGTCATATGACGCGTTCCGTCTCACGTGACTGGGTCAACCTTTCGATGTGTGACACCCTCAGAGGTGGGCATTATTTGACTTTGCTTAATTATCTTTAATTAGATTTTATTTTGCTTAAAGAAAATAGTATTTTACTTGAACAATCTGAACCTCAAAATAAAATATTTCTATCTCAACAATTTGATTCGGAAAATAAAATATTTCTATATCAACAATCTGACCAAGAAAATAAAATATTTCTATTTCAACAATTTGATCCAGACAATAAAATATTTCTTCTTTAACCATCTAAAACACTTTTGGATTATTATATAATACTCTGAGAAACCGTATTCACTGTATCTTATCGTTAAGAAACGATTTACACTCATAAATGTATTGAATTCGAACCGTTATTTTCAGCAATAATATTTATAATTGAAATTGAAAATAAAGAGAGAGACAAAATACATATATTATCAATATTATTCGAAATAAAATATTATTTTCAAATACTTATATATTTATTATATATTTACTTTAAAATTGTGCACATACTATAAAATAAATAAGATTATTTAATATTTACTATTTCAAATACTATTTTCTCCAGCTCTGGCACCCTCGCCGATTTTGATGATTTTTGGATATGTCATAGAAATTAACATTTTGAATAACGTTTACCTTTGCATAAGATTCTTGGTTAGGTATAGCAGTGGCACTGTATTGACGCATACATTCTTCCCTTAAAATCGGTGAGGGCGTCACACATCGAAAGGGTTCACCCGTGACTGATCCGGTACTGGTAGAGAGAGAGGGTAATTTCCCCTCACAATTAAAAAGATCCAGAAAAATGGTTCACATTAATTATATACAGCGATGCAACAAATGCAACCCTTGCGTCGGAGGGTAAATGTGGATTTTCCGTACCAGGAAATTTCATTTGGATTTCTTTCCGAGAAAAAATTTTAAAACCAAGTTATCTCATTTCTCGACCTTAGTTAGAATTACTTTCTGCTTACGAACATTAAGCTTTTTTCCGTCCCGGACGTAACTAGCAGTAATAATGATAAAGCAAGGGCTTGGAACGCGCGTTACAATGTCAACGTTCGCAGAAAAACCAGTCCGAGTACACGGTGTAAATATTTGTTCGGTCGAGGCAGATACTATTTATAATTGCGAAACAAAATATAAATATTCCCCCGCGGCGCGCCGCGCCGCGCGGTGAACAGGTAAACAGGGGTAAACAAGAAAGAAAGACCGAACAACAATATGTTGAACGTAAACCGGCCATCCCAGCGTAATGAATACGTAAAGCCGCAATAACATCGATCAGAAATAATGCCCTTTATCGGTGGCATCGTTTAAATATTATAGTAAGAAAAATGTCTTGTCGTCGATGCGCGGAGCTCAGCAACGTCGCGACGATAAACATGATTCACAGGACATAACTTCTCTCCGCGTAACGTCCGCCAGCGTACAGCACATATTTATGCTAATCCAGTTTATGCAAACAAAATAGTTTCCTCATCTTATTTCTCATTTTTTCTTTTCTATTTTTCTTTTCTATTTTTTTTTTTTTTTTCGAATCCTCACCGTATCGCGAGACATCCTGTACGCCACCATACATAACATAAATATTTATGAACTGTAGTGCAATTACTTGCCACGGTCTCCCGTTTATCAAATACTTACCACCTTCGGTACGGAATTACGTACGGAAAATAATTAAATCCACCTCACGTGCACGCACGCCGAGAGCGCAATAAATATGCGATAATTGCGGGCCATTAGGCGTAAATCGCGGGCCCTGTGCGCGCGCGCGCGCGCGCGAACGGAGAGAGAGAGAAAAAAAAGAATCACTGAACCTACAAGAATCCAAGCATGTTTTCCGCCGGATCAACGGTTACGGCGAAGGTTCTTTGATACGTGCTACCGGATAAACAGAACTCTGTTGCGCGCGCGTCCAACGCAACCCCACGCAGAAACGGAATATTCATTACTCGTTGCATCGCTGCCGGCTGGTCGCGCGAGTGCATGCGAACCAGCCGCATTCGTGGGCGTTCGTTTCTGGGTTATGCAGCCTGGTGCAATATGCATGTGCGTGTCGTCCTCGCCGTGGCCGACGCGATACCGAGAGCCGATCGGGCACAAACCAAGGGGCGAGGGTTGCGCATGACGCACACGTGTGCATCGCCGCCTATCGGCGACCCTTCTGACGGCTGACACGAGGAAATCCGATGTTAGGACAACCCGGGAACTAATTTTTTTTTTTCGCGTCCTTCCAGTCTCGAGTGTTTACCACAAATGTTAGTGAACCTTATCAATTTTTTTTTTTTTTGTTAAATACGATTTGGGGCTCGAAGGGTTTTAACGTACTGAAAATAATTGTTCTTCTTCGGTCCTTATTGTTTATCGAGTACAACTCAGTATTCTTTTTTTTATTAATGCAATTTGAATCTCAAGGAAGAGATTATTTTGCAATACTGTGCAGACGTTTTAATACATTATATTACTCTACGTAATAAGATAAAGATTATAAACATTCGTGTGCCTGCTAAACTAGCAGTATAAAGATGTATTCTTTTTTTTCTTTTTTAATAATGCAATTTGAATCTCAAGGAAGAGATTATTTTGCAGTACTGTACAGAAGTTTTAATACATTAGATTACTCTACATAATACGATAAAGATTATAAACATTCGTGTGCCTGCTAAACTAGCAGTATAAAGATGTATTCTTTTTTTTTCTCTTGTTTTCTATTTTTAAATCTTTAGCTCACAGTCATTCAGAAATGAGTAGGTCACTTAACATCACATGAGAGCGGAAGAAAAAGATATAGTTTTTCGAATTGTTTAATAAATTTTGATCTCTGTTCTTCAAATGTGGGACATTGCCATAGTACATGGTCAATATCCTGCAACTCAGTATTTTCATCCTCTTGGACGATATGTCAATCGGAATGCAAAATAATATTTTCTTAAGATTAGTGCCATTCTTAAAAATATTGTTCACATTATTATTTTTGTCCTATGTGCTCTGTATTTTGAGGAAATCGTTTTACTTTCCAAAGGGTAGTTTGTTGATTTACGACCAAAAAATTCTCATTAAACAATGTTTTAAGAAATCCTCAGCTGTATATCACAAATGCATAAAATAGTTAAGTAATGTATAATATAATGTTAACCCTTAGCTCTCATCAACCCTTCATATTATTAGTTTTGTTCATACTTAATAAACTCCTAGACATTTACATATTACATGAGATATTATATCAGTTTCATATGCTAAAAATGAAAAAAAAATTTATAAAATGGAAATATTGTAGAATGGAAAAATCTTTCTTTTTTTAGTTAGAATAGCTCCGAGTGCAAACGGTTAAAGTTAGATAGTTGGGATTGAACCTAATTGCAATAGCGTGAAAATTACGAAAGTTACATGGTCAGAAAGTAAAATTTAATTTTTTTCAAATAAATTAGGTTTGCAATGATTAACCCTTAGCACTCGAGGGGGATTCTTAGGCACCACTAAACATTGCTGTACCATTATTTAAAATATTGTTTGTATTATTAAATATGTTGGTATCTAATCAATTAGTAAACATTTAAGTATTGTATCAATTTCGTATCCACAAAATGAAAAAAAGTCATACAGAATGGAATTATTCTAGGTCGGAAAAAATGTATAAACTAGTTAAAATAGCTCCGAGTGGAAAGGGTTAAAGACATATTGTAGATAAAAGATACAACTCGAGGTTCAACCTCTAGATAACAAATCAATTTTAGTCGACATGGATCAAGGAGTTATTTAAATTTTACATTATACAGGAGGCTTCTTTTATTTACAGCAGCTACAGACTTTCAGTAGGGAAAGTGTAAGGCACAATAAAATTACGAGCTCGGTAACAGTCACTCCCACTCGTTCGTCTTCGTCGCGTCAGAATGTGCTTTCCCATAACAGCTATGCTCGCCGCTCCGCTGAAATTGCATCGTCCGTCGGTAAATAAATAAAAACTGTTAAAGACCATCATCGTCGGGGGGGGGGGGGGCGGAGCAATCGCTCGAACGATCCAAACGATCGTCACGGAGCCTCGATAAACGCGTCGCGGATAATAATGGAAAGAGTGCGACGAGGCGGGCGACATTTTCCCGGCAATTAAACACAATTGTCGCTAAGCGACACTGCCCGTTCCCGAACATTAAATATCCCCCGAAACGAATCTCCCTCCTTCGCCGAGGGTGGATGCCAGTCGAAAAAATTTATGCTCGTTCGTCGAAAGAGAAGACCCTCCCCTCCCTAGATCCGGCAACCTGATTTCACTGCGGCAAATTACTTCTTTAAATCGAGCAGACGACGCACGCTTCCTCCGCAATCCATTTCGCTCTTCTTTCCCGGAAATGTTCCCAAGAAGGAGAGATCCAGTGTCCTACCTTCACCACCCTCTCCCGCGTCCGTCCCTCCAGCAACCCCTCTAAACCCCGACGACCCCCCGTCATCGGCCGTGTTCCCTTTCACGGATTGTTGCTCCACGTCCACGTTGCTCATTTAATTCCGCCCGACGCGGACCGTTTCAATCAATCCATCGACCGAGGGTCGAGGGATCGCTCGAGAGGAAATGGTACGAACCAATCGATCGAACTCTCCCGATTCATCCTGGCCACTGGTTCCTCTTCCTCACCCTCGTCCTTTTGTCTCGCACGCCCTTCTTCTCCACCAGCCATTTCGGTCTTCTGTTTTCCTTCGGGTCCTCGGATTCTCCTGATACCCGAACGTTTCTTTCGATTTCAATACTTGACACTAGTGATGGGCGTGATACAAGTCTTTCTCGTGATCTTCAAACAATTCGATACTTAAGTACTTGTTTGGGTGTTTCGATATGTATCAAAAGATAAGGAACTTGTAGTCGATCTGTGATACCAGTACGTAGTGATGGGTGTGATACAAGTCTTTCTCATGATCTTCAAACAATTCGATACTTAAGTACTTGTTTGGGTGTTTCGATATGTATCAAAAGATAAGGAACTTGTAGTCGATCTGTGATACCAGTACGTGCCGAAATGATACCAACTAATATTGGTATATCACGTCTTGGATGAAATTGGTATCGTTACATTCGCAATTCACGTCTTCACCGTTTTGAACGTACCAACATGATATTTTCGTTCTACATATCTTCCTTTCTCACGCTTGATATTAGTAAACATAACATTTCATTATGTACTTCTCATTCAGTCGACTCGACCCCACAGGATTGTAATAGTATCGATAACAAACCCATCCAAGATGTACTTATAAAGGATCGAGGCTTCTGAACAACTATCATTAGGGATCGATACTTTTTGATGCCCAGAGAATCATACATGCTTGTGATACCATCATTCTTTGTCACAAGGAATCGGTACCGCTTGAACATGCTCAAGGCCCATCACTACTTGACACATTATCTGAGATTTATTTTTTTTTGGTACTGATGCATATGAAATTTTCTTTGGGTTTCAGATTATTATACAAAAATAGATTTTTGAGCTTCCTTTTGGTGTATAATTATTAGAAAATCTATTAATAGGCTTATTGAATATTTAATAAATCTTAACGTCTCTGTTTCTTTTTTTTACCAAATCAATTTCCAGTATTCCATTGAATTTTTATTTAGTTTACCAGTAAACGTACTAAATTGTATTCGTGTATTTTCTCCCAGTGTATCGACTAAAATAATCCTCCGCAGGATTATGGGAATACAGTATCGTTGTAGGTTCGCAGTTGTTGGTGCTCAACAATAAATTGTAGCGGTATTGCTTTAGTTCAAAGTCACCCCCTACCACCAGAATACTTTCTTCTAATTTAATACGCCGCTCCGATACGGGCGAATAGATAATTACGAACAACTGTGAACAGTGGAACTTCCGTTCTACGAATCCGCTCTAAATACACTCGAAAATTCTCTGTGCACTCTGCTCTAGCCACTCGCGCTAGACCCGCTAAACTCTCTTAAAAACTGAAACTCCGGCCCCCCGGTGCTGACCGCTCTTAAAAGCTTTTCGTCTATGTATAAACATTTATTCAAAACCGACGTTCAACAACTCCGGCGGATTTGCCAGTCGACTAAAAGCTGGCGATAAAAATAATTTTCAATAGAAAGAAATAATAGAACGACGAATACTTTATGAATTTACAATTTATCGACGTAAGCAAGATTTTATTTTGACATTCTAGTTTTTCGGTGTTACCAGGTCGAGTGATTTTGTTTTTGTCATCCATCCAGTAAATCAGCCCACAAAGCATCCCATTTGCATAAACATCCGCAGTGTCATGACCCACGGTTCCCAACCCCGTTAAAATCCATTACAGTTTACTGCGCTCTTCAGGAACGGCATTTAAAAAAATACTTAAGATCGTACGGTGTCGATCGCACGGATCCGCAGCATCGTTCCCAATGCGGAAGTCCGCCATTGGCCGTGGTCCTTAACGCGATCGCAGTCCGGGCTTTCCTTCTTCCGCGGCCGCGATGCACCGATGCACCAGTGCACCGCGCTTGATAGCTCTACATATAACGCGTCGATGCATTAACGCGACTCCGTGTCGCATAAAAGTGGCGTTCGGATTCGGAGCGGCGAGATGAACCGGTGCAACGAAAAATCATGGAACGGTGGAAAAATAGAGGATGCGAGTGGAGAAAGAAGAACTCGAGGAAAAAATTGAATTTTCAAAATAAATTTTAGGGTTAATTTTTCATATCGGTAATTAATAGGCGTACATGTTATATGGTTAAATTTTATATGAACAATGAAATTCAAAATCAATTTTAGGGGGGTAGTTAATTTTTCATAATAAATTTTATATAAATAATAATATAATTCCTAATAACTAGAAATAACGAGTCTAACTAAAATTTAAATTGCGAAACATTCGCAATGGAAACGGGCAACCACCGTGTCTGATCAGCACTGCCCAATTCTACTGTGAGCCCGTTCCGTGATTAAATTCCGCGTCCGTACCCCAAATTCTGATGGAAACGTTAAGATACCGTTCTATACCCGTACTAGCCCAACAGTCCAATTCTACTGTGAATATGGTTCACTATTAAATTCTACATGAGTACTTCAGGGTGCGATGTAACCCCAATAATCAAGTCTCTTGGAAGCTGATTTTTATTTAGCAGTCGTTCGGACACAAGAAAAATTCACATACTTTCACTTTCGAGATATTGCCATTTAAAGTTTTCATCACTAATTCTTTGTATAGTACATCGGTTAAATTGCATTATTTTTTAAGCCTCTCGAATTTGTTCTCATGATTTTTTCTCTGGTAAATACGTAAATCCTATACTCTAAAGCAGTGGTTCTTAACCTTTTTGAAGTCGGAGAACACTTTCGATTATATGAAAAATTTGCGGAACACTTAATGATCCAAAAAACAAACGAAAACATCCCGTGGAGAAATAAATATATTTTAGAAAATATATTATTAAAAGAATTCGGCTTTCTTAAATACGCGGAACACTAGTTTAAGAACCAGTGCTCTAAAGCTTAATTAATGCATAAATTATATATATATTATTTGTG
This sequence comes from Lasioglossum lativentre, assembly GCA_916610255.1. NCBI lineage: Eukaryota > Metazoa > Arthropoda > Insecta > Hymenoptera > Halictidae > Lasioglossum > Lasioglossum lativentre. Next base: position 29,327,407 of record OU744355.1, on the reverse strand, counting down.
TATTTATATATATTATATGAATTATATATATATTTTTTAGAAAATTCCGTTCACATAAAACAATCGAAGAACAAGCGAATAGCGGCGCGTGGGCGCGAAAATAAATACTCGACTGATGAAAATAGGGGTGGTCGGGGGTGGGAATCGGAACGCCGTGGACCATTGCGCTAAATAAAGGACCGGAAGCGATACGGGAAGGAAGATAAGGGGAAACGAATCGCGGAAAGATAAATAGTGTGAGATGAAAGAGGGTTGGGGGTGGAACGGCGAAGATACGGTGGAAACGATAGGGGGAGGCTTAATCTTTTCTCACGAGGAAAATAATAAAGGAGCTCCGGGGGGTGGGCTGAGTAACAGCCTAGACGTGACGGAGACACACGGGGACCGGGAAGGCCGGGGGTGGGGAAATGTTTTAACGAATCATTGTGCGTCTCCTCTCGGCGTACAGAGTGCAACAGGTTTAGACTTCGTATAAACTACTTTGAGATTTTTCACGGTCGCCGTTGTGGACACGGAGAAATGGAGCGTTAATGTTGCAACGACGAAACAGACTTCACTTTTACCACTCGGTGCACTGGAACTTCGCCGGCGCTGGTCCACATACATAATTCCGCAGCACGTTCCTGCGTACACACGCGGTTCTCGTTTCTAAAAGCGTGTTTATAGACTAGGTATGAGACTGTGCTTGCCATGTTTTTAGTTTGTTCGGTCACGTAGACGCACCGAGGGCGAGGAATGTTGAAAGTTTCGGAAAATTGGGGAAATCGAGGGTCCTGTGGTCGCGAGTGAAACTTTTCGTTTCAATTTTTCACTTTCACTGTTTTTTAACAGATTTAACATTCATTTTTTACGAATGCATATTTATATAAAAGTCAATGTACGGTGTTGAGAAAAGTACATCGATAGATCTGATATACATTTTTAAGGGATGAATATTTTTATCAAATTTAATGTACGTTCTTAAGAAAACTACATCGATAAATTTAATATACGTTTCTAAGGGATGAATATTTTTATCAATGTACATTCTTAAGAAAAGTGTACGTATACTGTTTGTTTAATATATATTGCTCTTTCACTAATAATTTCTTAATAGATTTGATATACATTTTCAGGGGATGAATATTTTTATCAATTTTAACGTACGTTCTTAAGGAAAGTGTACGTATACTGTTTGTTTAATATATATTGCTCTTTCACTATTAATTTCTCAATAGATTTGACGTACATTTTCAGGTGATGAATATTTTCAAAAGATTTCGCGTATCAACAGGAAATTATAAACATATGCTTTCCGTTTAATGCCTCACTCAATGTCCAGCTCAACAGGGTGCGCTACACAAAAAGCACACACGAAATAGCAATCAGCTAAATAGAGCGAGGCGACTAAAATCGAAAAAGTCCAACGGCAAAAAACTATAATATGTCAATAAAAAAAAAAACAGCACAATTGAAGGGTAATTACGTCTGGAACAAAAGCAATCGTTTCGCGGGGGTTAAAATGACGCGTTTGACAAAGCAGGTACCGAGAAAACACATGAATTCGCAATCGACGGGACAGAGTAGCGCATCAGAGTCGAGGGAGTAGAATCGCGCGAGAGGCTCTCGTGGCTCGTCAGAAAGGCAGGCTAAGGTGTCGCGGCAAACAGAGAATAGCGGCAGACAATGGATGCGTAGTTAGTAAATTACAGGCTGGCTGGCACAATAGCGTGCAGAGACTGGCTGCGTGCGTGGGTGCGTGTGGTTGCGCGCGGTAGCGTGCACGCGTGAGCGTGTGTCGTGTGGCTCTCCTCTGTCTATGCTGGCCGCGTGTTTGTCTACGTTCTAGGCTGCACGGTTTACAGAGCGGCGTGCACCGGCGCGTATCCACCGTTCGTCCATGCATGCAGGGTCCGCGTGGGAGACTCTCTCGGTATATATCAATCCGATCTGCAGGTACCTGTACATTACGTGCCTGCATTAGATACCAGCCGCAAGATTGCCTTGTGTCCCCCATTCTCATTTCGCCGCTCATTCTCATCGCGCCCTTCCGAGGTCCCCATGTGTGTGTGTGCGTGCGCGTGTGTGTTTATGGAGGAGAGAGAGAGAGCATGATCGTTTCGGAGCATCGAGGAAAACTAGATTACGCCGCGGCAATTTTCCGACGGCCACCGATGTTCAAGGGATTCTCGCAGACTTCCCTCGTGCTAGCAGACTTCGGCAATGTTTCGCCAAACACGATCCTTCGAGAACGCAATCTCTCCCGGAGAAACTCTCGTTGGCTGTTTCGTTCGCTAAAGAAAGAGCAGGGTCGGGCTGGGATGACTATTACGGTGGATCTTTGTCTTTCACCGGAGAGTTTTGTTTGGGATAGTCTTTAGAATCGTGCTATTGGGCGGAGAAACGAGCTAAGCGAAGTTTCGAGTCGATCGGGGAACGGGATGTCGGGTTACATCGAATTAGAGAAATGTTATTTCTTCTCGTTTCTCGAGATTATGTCGATAGATGAACTTAATATAACTTCGTTAACCCCTTGCGCTACAATAACGTGTCGGACTGATGATGACGATTCTGAACGGAGTCTTATAAATATGTATGGTATTAATTTCTGTTGGAATACAACGATACCATAGCGTCTTAGGTATAAGGCGTAAGGGGTGGTTTCGCCCAAGGACGGAAGGGCCCAGTCGAGGGTATAAAGTCAGGACCGGTCGTCAGTCCGGTAGAAGCAGCTAACCTGAGCAGATCGCGACCTTGCACAGTTTTCATTATTTACACATAGTTAAATACAGGATACGCGGAAACACGTAATAAAGTATATTTAAAGACATTTGCAACAATTTCGTTTCACTCGAGATGAAATTCTATTTTGGATTTGTTAATGTACAATTATTGGAGAGAATGTGTACGATAGATATAAATTTTCTTTATTTTTTAGAAAATAGCGAACTACAAAAAAGTTTTAATCACTGAAACCGTAAAATAAATCCTATGACCCCTACTTTCAGAAGTCGGATAGTTCTTTTTCGACTTCCTATAGGATCTGTATCCACAAAAAAAGAAACTGTGGACGCCGATATAACCATCGCCGCTGTGAACAGTCGGAAAGTCGAAAAACGTCCCAGAAAACCGCAGCTCGAGCCCGCGTAACTCGAAAAATGATCGATGAATCTGGAAAAGTACATTCACTGCGAAAAAAAGAAGAGAATCCGTCCCTCCCCCCTCCCTGTCCCGACAACGAACCAACCAACCAGCCATCCGCCCATCCCATCGCATCGCTGACATATCACGAGCCCGCGCGCTGACATTAAAATCCGCCCTATCGAGACTCCTCGAAAGTTCGAGTCGGGGCGACGACGAGTTCGACTAATTAGAGTCGTCTAAAAGCGGCCGCTCATTAACGGGGCGCATGGCGATTTATCGTCAGCCAGCGGCTGGCCAATGAAAAAAGGGGGCGAAGGCGGGAGAGGGAGCGGAACGGAACGGAACGAAAAGTCAAAGCAAGCCGGGAGCGACAGAGAAGAAGAGATTCGCGGGGACACAGGGGTGGGTGGGTGAGAAAGAAGGAACGAATGACTCGCGGCGAACAAAGAACGGAAAGAGACGGAAGATATGAAGAGAGAGAGAGAGAGAGAGAGAGAGAGAGGGTCGGAGGTGGCGATGTCGAGGGCCGCGATGGAGAGGAAGAACTGGAGGAGGAAATGAAGCGTGTCGGGGCTGGAAAGAAGTCGGCCGAAGGAAAAATTAAAGTCGGAGGATCGGAGAAGGGAAGGAAGAAGAAAGTCGGTCCGCCGCGCCGTGAAGAAAGAACGAGGAGCCCCGGCGAACACCGAGAAAGTCGACTTCTACTTTCAGCCGGCGTGGGGGGGGGGCTGTGGATTGCGACCATGAAGGGGTTGCGAAAAGAGAGACCGGGGGTGCATCGAGGCTAAAATGAGAGAGAGGATCATTCGTATTTCGCGCTGGTGGAGACGGCGGCGTGTACCAGGCGGTCGTCCCCGGTAATACTTTATTTGTCCGCCCCTGGACTTTCTTTCTTTCTGTTTTCCAGCCACCGCCGCCGCCGTCGCTTCTTCCTTCCCTCCGCGGGGCGGCGGTGTTTCCACCGGCTGTGCTCGACCGCGATTCTTTTCACACTCGGCCATCTTTTCCGCCATCTTTCTTGCTAATTACCCGACCCGTTTTCCGCGGTCAGAAATCTCTTCTCCGCCCTCAAACCCTCAAACCTTCTCCTCCTCCTCCTTCTTCTTTCTTCTTGTTCTTGTAGTACCGTGTGTACGTGCGTCTCGCCACGGCGGCCGACGTCGTTGCTTCTTCTTCTTCTTCCTCTTCTTCTTCTACTTCTTCTTCTTCTTCTTTCTTGCCGCCTTGTTCCTGCGAACCGCGACTTCACGGGAAACCCATGAAATATTCAGACGACCCTACCACAACGAAGAAACCCCCGGCCACCGTCGCGTCGTTCCAACGCTTCCGCAGACTTTTACGGACGGACCCCGACGACGTTGTATCTCTGATCCGCCTGCGTCCTGTACAAGGAGCTCTCCCACCGCCAACTTGCGCGCACGTAACCGCGGAAAAAGGAGCAAAGTTGCTTAGCGACCGTTTCGTTTGGATCGACGGACGTCTCTCTGCACGTGGAAAGACGGACGAATCGACCTCTCGATCAGGGAAACCGGGATCGACCGTGAAATCGCCCTGGCAAGCGAGGATTTTGGGAACGCTGGTCCGTGAATTTGAAACGAATCTGAGTCGCACGGGACGGTGTCGGAGATGCATGACGGGTCGAGGGTGTCTTAGGATAAGTGTGAAGAGATGGTACGATGTTCCGTGAAAGATAGTCCCTTTTCTGACGAAGACGGAAAATGTGGGCTACCTTTACTTTTTAGTAAAATTTTTAGCAAAATTATCGAAGCAGTATAAGCACTGGAATTTTTGGGAATTAAAATATTGATGGCACGATTACGATTTCACTGGCCCCAACTTTGAAGGTTAAATTTGTGTTCTTGGGCTCATTTAAAGAGAAAAAACTTTATATGTTATAGGTTTAGCCAGTAAAGTAGATTTCCTGTTTTTTATAAACCTGCAAATATCCCGGAAACTATGCGAGATGTCCTTTTTTGTAGGAAATTGAATTTCCTATAAAAAACATTAAAATGATGTTAAAATAACCCAGACCCATATTAACTGCTAATTGAGTTTTAATACATAGACATTTCTTGAGTCTCGTATAAGCAGTTGTGAATGGAGCCTTTACGTTCCCCCAACCACCATTTCGGGGGGGAGGCAGTTGTTCTGCAACTTCACCGAAATATAAATATACTCGGAAACTGCGTAGCTGATAAGAAAATGTCATACCACATAAATTGTTGGAAATTTAATTTTCTACAAAAAAAGGTCTCTTGATATTTTGCCATATTTCGCATAGTTGCCCAGATATTTGCAGATTTATAAAAAACAGGAAATCTACTTTACCGGGTAAACCAGGCCCATTCGATACCTGTGACATATACATTTTTTTCTTAAAATAACCCCAAGAACACAATATTTAACCTCTAAACAAGGGGCCACAGAAATCGTAATCTCCCCATATTGATTATAACGAAGTATTTGTGATATGATGGATTGCAAAATTTATGAGCAGACCACGGTCATCTTTATACAGTATTACTATAGTACCGCAAAAATGCTTCGATCGCAAATGCGTTTAATTGTCAATATTCGGTTGACGTTAAGTGGTTGGAGGTAATCGTACTATAATTCAGGCTCGGATAAGTTAGCGGAATCAATTAAATAGGATCAGAGAAAGGTTTTGCAGGCTCTCCGACTGAGGAATTTGTCAGGAATGAATGATAAACTTCCACACGACGTCACAAGACCCGATATTAAGGCGATCACAAGGACAAATGAGCACCTACCTTGATAAAACGCTTGGCCTTTGTCAGGAGACCCAGCGTAGTGTGTCTTGAGGTTTCAGGACCTAACGGGACCAGAACCTTCAGCTTTTCCAGGCAATTTCTGAGGTGCGCTCTCCTGCAACAGGAACAAACACGGGAAAATTAATGCGTTGTTTATCATACATAAAAGACACATTTTCTTAAACGAACACGAAACATTACGTTCTAGTGTTTCGATACAAAAGTAGTAGCCCCTCATTCATCTCCTTTAGAATAAGTGCAGGCGTATGCAATAAATATAAATTTTCTTTTTCTTTTAGGAAATTGTTAACTTACCAGCACCAGTCGAGTGATTGATTTTATATATTCGATTTCACGATTGTTGAAATTATAAAGATATTTTCATGGGAAACGATCGAAAAAATTTCTTTATTTAAATAAATATTCTAATCAACGACGAAGTTAGAATCATCGCAGCTTAGACAGGAATTACAAGGATCTATCGATCTGACACATCGAATAAAATGTAAAAAATAAAAGACAACGATGGAAGGCTATAGCCGAGTTTGGTAGTTAAATTCGCCCCCGAGAGTTTTTAACTAATTTATCGCTCTTGCGAACTTTTCTAGCTGGACCTTTATTTATGAATAGATCTGGAAATAGTTTTGAATGCATTTCTTAAATATAAGTCAATCTTTTTACCAAACCTAATATAAATAATAAATAATCTGATTGGAATCTCTTTTAAACCTGTTTTAAAATCTGACTCGAATACTAAAACTAAGCTACAAAAAAAAAAAGAATTGTTAGTCAAATCTGTACAATAAATTGTCGTATCATACTTTAATTAGATATTGAATCTCGAACGCTATTAAACATACATTTCCATTAAAAAATTTTATATCTGACGTGGTATGAAAAATAAATGGTTTACAGAACTTCATGAACGTGATTAGAATATATTTACATATATTTTTTGAATAATTTCTATAATAGCACGTTCGTCGATATTTTTTATCAAATAAATGTTACACGAGGATCTTTAACAATTTTATCCGGTAATTCTAGTACAGTATACATGGTCACGTATCACTGTACAAGTAAAGGATTAGAAATCGGTGAACGTCAGACTGTGTTTATGGGTGAGCACGTACGTGTATGCACGTTTGAATAAATGTTTATTTTCTTTTTGCAAATAACATTGTCCTTCGATGAATATCCTCGTGAGAATTTGAAGCATGAATGTATCAAAGTGGTACATGTATTTTTCTTTGATAAAGAAATTGTTTATTTGTACAGTGATACGTGACCATTTATATTGAACTAGAATTACCGGATGATGTGTCCTCCGACCGGAAAATCCTAAATTATACATAATATAATAGTTAACTATATATAATATAATAGTTAAAAAATATTTTTACAATGGTTTAACAACAATCATATGGCTAGGAAGCGAGAAAACATCAGATAAACAAAAAAAAAAGATTGACCCGGGCGGGATTCGAACCTGGTCCAAAAAGTTGAATTTCACCACCAAACCCGGCTATAGCCTTTCAGTCGCAAGCTCCAAAAAAATGTGCAACAAAGCAAATGGCTTTCGATAAAGACGAAGAGAGAATACTTGGAGAAAAAGCACGTTCAACTTCGTTGCTCTCGCGACAAAGGCGCGGAACTTTATGATTTGTGTAAAAAAAATCGATCTCTCGAACATATTACGGTGGAATCCCCGTTAATGTCTCGAGCCGGGGGCCCATTCTCGCGATAACTGGCTATCAGGGGAGGAGCGTCGTGTATAGGTTGACCAATTCGAAACTTTAACGCGCTCGTAATTCGTCGCTCGGTGCGCGCGGTGGGGGTTATAGAGGGGGTGGTGGGGAGTGGTTCGAATTACCCGAAAGCTTTCCTGGCATCCGTTTTTCGTGTCACGTAGGGTGCACGATGAATGGAGCGGAATCTCGCCCGGTAAGCTTCGCTGGAAGCCCGTAAACGGAGGACAAAATTGAGGCCGAGAACGGAAGAAATGGAAGAAAACGTGCTGCCGGAAGAGTAGGAGAGAGAAATATATATATATGTATATATATATAGAGAGAGAGAGAGAGTGAGAGAGTCCGGGGGAATCCCCATGGCACCCCGTAAGGAATTCGAGGACCGACCGCACTTCGAGCGCGCAAACGAAGCTGCCCCGCGAAAGCGGCCGGAAAAAGCGATAAGATCCCGATTATCGCGGCGATCACGGGCCATTAGCCGAACGAATCGCGCGCGATAAACATACACTCGGAATACGAAAGCGGGAAACGCGCGGGAATTATTTCCCTCCCGGAATATCCTGCGGCGACCGTTGGAAACGAAGAAACGACCGGTCGGGAGGGGTTGTGGAATCCGCACCCCCTCCGGTTCCGAGCGGACCCGATCGTTGCTTGCCCCGGGAATTCAACGACTATGCTAACGATATTCGATATCAATATTTTCTACCTAAGTATCGGAGGATTGCGACCGATCCGCATGATTCCGAGGTGTAGGACAGGCCATCGTGAATTTATAGCATTCGAACTGTTCGAGATCCTTTTGCTGTTCTCTAAAACGAGACGGTGCAGCCGGAAAGGATACTTTTATATTATTCGATCTTCTCGTTCAATTTTATATTGTTCACTTTTATTTTTTTTTTTTTACTTATCTTTCTACAATAGAATCTCCTCGGGCTTGCGCCACCCACTCCGAGACACCCCGTACAGAGAAAGAGGGGTCGGTAAAGAGGGAATAAAAGAGAAAATGGAAACGAAATAAAAATTCCCGCGAATCTTGCGGGTCGAACGGTCGACCGGACGCCGAGGTAAACGGCTCGCGAAATGAGCATTTCTTTTTCTTTTTTTTAGCTCTCCCCTTTTGGCTTTCGGAACCCCTTAAACGCAGCCCCTGGGTCCCTAAATGCCGGCGCATAACACCGGCGCATAACACCGACGGCAGCCAGCCGCGAATGCATCTATCCAGGGGCGGAAACCGTCCACTCTGCGGCCCGCGAGACATAATACCGTTTGATGACGTCATTAAGCCGGAGCCGGCTTATTGTTTCTCGTAAAACGTACGTGCAAACTCGCCCCGGTATACACGGGCCCTGTGTGCACCCGCTGGGACGTCTACGTCGACGTTGACGTCGACGTCTTGGTGGGCTCTTTCGACGCAACCCCAAACCACCCCCTGGTGGTCTACAACCCTCCTGTGTCCCCTACCCTAACCGTCTTCAAGCCGGTTGGTCGACGACACCATCGTCATCGTCGTCGTCGTCGTCGTCGTCGTCGTCGCGGTCGTCGTCGTCTGCGACAAGCTCGCCCGTCGTCTCCATTTTCCACGGCGGAACAATAAACCGAGCATAAACTTATAATTAAATGCCTGCAATGGCGCGTGTTTGGCACACGTGACGCACGTCCGCCACGGACTTATTACCCACGCTGAAAATAAATCGCGTCGTGCGGACCGTGCACTTGGGCTGGTCGGGTCTCGTGCTTGGTGAAGGAACCGACTTGCACCTTGATTTATCGACTCTTCATGGTTTTTCTTCGGCTCGCTCTTGCGGGGAGCTTTATTTTGGATTGATTTTTCTGGTGGTGTTTGAGTTCCAGATGGGGGTTGTTTGGCTGGGTGCGTGTCTACAGAGGAAATTAAGTACATTGCAATTTTATTTATGGTCATTTTTGTTTAAAAACAATTTTACAGTAAATGTTCGATAAACGCGAAAGCCTCGCTGGGATTTCTTCCCATCTATCGTATAGGGGAGCTATTCTTTTGAACTTCAAAGGCCGAGCCGAACGTAGAGAAGGACAGCGCGTGTATAGCGAGACCACGCGCTGGCCTGTGAACTGTGCCGGCGACGGCAACTGTTCGCGTCTCTTTCTTTTCTATACGCGCTATCCTTCGTTGCGTCCGAAACGTCCATCGTCATTTAAACCACTACAGTTTAAATTCCATCGACGGAAAACTATCGAATTGGAGCGTTTGCATCCGTCAGGAAAAGACACAATTTTTGTAGTTTATTAACTGTTTTAAGTAACTACTTAAGATTTATTTAAGATTTACTTCATTTTATTTCTTACCAAAAAATTATAATGGATTTTGGTGTTTGGTATTATTTTGCATTAGAAAAATGCCAGGAATATGTTGCTGAAAGTTCCATAAAAAAAATAATGAAAAATAAAGAAGATTCAATATTGGTGTTACATTGTGATGACGCACGGGCGTTTGAGCTGTGCCCACGACTGCGACTCTCTGTGTCGCGTTAGTAGTGGTTCACACCGATATACAGAGCCGAGATCAGATTACTAAGATCTATCGAATTACGAAGATACCATCGAACATTTACTGTAATAAATGTTCGTATATATATATATTTTTTTAAATGATTTTTGCACATATCGTCAACTCAACTTGTACCACACGTTCCGAGACACCCTGTATTGGTACGCTCCTGTCCGTTCTCTCTCCTTTTTTTTCCGGCAGAGCTTTCGTTTGGAAGATTTACGCGCGCATCCTTTCGGGCTTTTATTTCTCTGATTTTTCGCGGTAATTGGTGGGGTTTGTTTGAATAGAAGCGGGGCCGAGGGCGTACGTGATTTAGGTTTGGATTTTGTGAAGGGTGGCTTGCGGATTTTTACCGGTGAATTTCGCGAGCGAGCCCGATTCGCCGACCCCCGACCGTGTAAAACAATTTCCGCCGGTCCTTTTTCGGTTAATTTAGTGATTTGTGTAATTTTTATTAGCGTTCTTTAGCTCGGCGAATGTGTTTCGCAGGAATTCAGGCGGAATCGCGGTGATTTTATTATGCGATGTTGTATGGACCGTCCTCCGGCCTTTTTTTATTAAATATTTTTGCGGTTTTACCCCTTTTGAGCTTTCGTTTTAATTTTTCCAGAGTTGTGCTGGGAACCATGCTACCTTTCGGAGCCGAATAAATGGAGCCAACAGCTATCTCCCAGTGCATCTTGTTGATTCGCTTACCATTTGTGAAAAATTCACTGCAACTTCAAATTCGAATAATTTTATTTTTTCATGAAATATTTAGCAATACATACTTGCTTCAGCTTTTAATCTTGTCAAGAGTCGTCGAGGACTATTCTTTTACCGGAGCTGAATAAATGGAGCCAACAACTATTTCTGAACATGCCTCGTTATTTCTCCTCCGACTAACTTTTCAACAATTGACTGCAGCTTCATATTCGCAATTTTCTCGAGCGTCTGCTAATTTGATACCTCTGCATCGTAATTTAATTAACGAACTTCGTAATAACCCGCTCGGGTGGTTCTTACGTAGTGCAGAATGGAAAAATTGTGTCTAGTTCACGCTCATCCGATGGTGATCGGGATAATGTCGTTGACGCGTCTAATTAATTTAAAAAAAAAAAAAAAAAAAAAAATGGGATCGGACGCACGAAGTGTCGGAACTTGGAAATTCCATCCGTGGACGGGTTATTGATCCCGGGCGAAAAAGGTGCAGCTGAAGTTTTGATCAACGTTCATCTCCGAAAATTGGATGCCCGCGTCGCTGGTTCGAAAATTGAATATTTTATGTCTGGATCAATAACCCGATGACGTGTGCGAAATTTGCAATAGCTCGGCAAACAATATTCCCGTCGAAATAAAGAGTCGGATACGAGAGCCCGACCCGGCCCTTTCTATAATGAAAAATCAAACTAGATACTATTGCTTTCGAATCGAAACCGGCGAAAATTAAATCTAAAATTCGTTATATTGATTGGATCACGTAGAGCGTCCCGCGATCCATTCGTTAATCCGCCGAACGAGAATATCGCCGTAAAAGAAATGACGGCAATTTAGTTTCAATTGATTCCGACCGTAAAGCTCGCATGGCGTGCACGTAAACCGGGCGCGAATCATTTACCGGGCATATTCAAGGCGTTCGGAGTAATTAATCTTCCGTTACTGTTCCCAGAACAAATTTCACTCGTTCGGGATCACCCGTTTAATTATTCGGCCGCTTAAATTCTCACGGGTGTTTGGAGAAATAAAATTCAATATACATATACATAATATGTATATTGTGTGTTGTAATAACTAGCGGATCTTAAAAATAAAAATTGTCAGCATCGATAGTCAAAATGACAGATTCTAATATTTTTAATCCGATAATTAACAGCAGAAGTTTCTTCTTCAATTGTTCAACAAAACGAAGTTCTCGCGTCTGCGTCCAGCTTCGAAAAAATTTTTTCCTCCATAGTTCACGAACCGAATATTAAAATATTCAGTCTGAGTAAGATAGAGGAGATAAGTTCGCGAGGTGGTCACAATAAATTTTATTATACGGCGCGGGGGGTTTGGAAAAATTAATATTAATATTGAGGCAAGAAAATTACGAGCAGTATTTCACCATAATCGCGGGCGGCGGTCTCCACAATCGATCATAATTTTTTCCGAAGAAAAGCGTCGGTTTCCTCATTGGTCCATCCCCCGAGGGGCTCATTGTCGGAGCGCCGACTCGGCATAATTACAATAATTGCAATTAATTTGAATGTACTTAGGTCTACGGGTGGAGAGGGGTAGGTGGAGGAGAGGAGGGGTGGGGAGGGGAGGGCGCGTGATATCGGCCACGGGTGGCCACTAAATCACGTTGCAGCAACGGAAATTAATTACAGCCTTCGCGTATCGCGTAAACCTGTTTGAAACGCAGTCGAACGGTGCCTGAGCGGATGCTCGATTATCTGAGATTCCGTTTCGTCAGTGGAAAGTGAGGCCCGATATAAAGTTCAACCCCTCTCGACGCCCGGCGCCCCTGCTGCTGCCGGCACTGTCGACGGAAAGAAAAGTTGCCCAACCGTGAAATGTTACGCAAATATGACGTAGATAGAGTTCGAGTAACCATAGCTGTCTAACTTTGACACGCGCCGCACCGGTTCGACAGCGAGCCGCGCTTTCGATAAACAAATTATTTCCCGGCTGTACGTCTCCGTCTCTAATGCCTCCCTTCCCCAAAAACCAAAAATTTCTCCTTTTTTAATCACGTTGACGCTACTTTATGGCCAGATTTAAAAATTAATTTTTGCTATAAAAATAATTTGATATTATAAAAATAATTAATATTTGAAATTACACTTAATTAAATTTACTATAAGAATTTTTATTAAAATTAATCCCTCGTAGAAATAATTGAATTCCCTTAGGCTGGAAGAAAAGAGTGAAAGGTTTGTGACAGTTTCGATTTTATTAATAAGTTACTTTCATTTTGTTTAATTTTTTCTTTTTTGGAGATTGTAATTAGCCAAGAACACTACTTCGACCAACAAATAGAAGGTGATATGACACGAGAAAGAGTTTCTGGCCGACAATGGTTTTATCTCCATTTACAATATTTGTTTTACTGTATAAAAATGGTGGTCTCTGTTTTGGTAAACGTTTGTCGCGCGTGTGAGAGAATTTCCAGGAAAGCAGGAAAAATAAACGTCAACGGGGAAGTATTTCGGCCAACAAATGAAGAGTGAAAATATACAGAGTAAGGACAATCCCGCTAAAAACTTTCATATTTGTACAACAAATAACAAATGAAGCTAGCTTTCGCCGGCTTTGCCTCGGTGTCCACTACTTTTCTTGTTTGGTAAAAAAATATTGTTGTTTGTCCTTTAATGTGCGACCGAATGGAGAGACACAAGTGAAATCATATTTAGAAAGACAATGAACTGAAATAAACGATATGTACTCGTTTGCACAGAAATAAAAATTCTTCCGAATAAAACGGTCTGATCTTTTGTGTTGTTATTTATGTCATTTACTTCTTCTTACACCGAACTGAAATTACATTTTTCTGCTACGAGCGTCTCGAAATATGCACTTTATTCACTGCTTTTTGCATTGAAATTAAATTGTATTTTTCTGTCATGAATATTTCACTGATAAATGTACGCGTACAATGAATACAAATTTTCTTTGTGCTTCAAGAATTTATTAACAACAAAGGAACTATGGGAGCTGTGAAAGAAACCGAAGAAGAAAGGCAAGAAGTTGTTACAAATTGAAACAGCTTTTCCAGCATTGAAAAAGTTAATCATTTACCCCCTCATTTATCAACCCCTACATTTAGGGGTGAAAGAACACTTGCAAATATGTGAAAAAAAAATCAATGTGCCTACAAGAATGTATCAGAGACTAAAGACCACTTTTATTTCCTTCTCCGAACCGTCATCAATTTTTGAGGCGACAGGAGTAACAAATAACTTTGTTGGAATTTATATTTAAGAAACAAATTGACAAAAATTAATCTTCTATTATTTGGTACAATATTCTATTGCTTTTCTCTTTCGTCCACGTCATGGGATTCTCAATTGTTTCTCAGATCGTCGTCCGTTTTATTCCAGAACGATCCTCATTCGCGTCCTATTTCTAAAAGTGTAAACACGTGCCTCTCCGCGTGTATTCAAAGATAAAGTTAAATAAATTCTATTTTCATTTTCAATAGCGTTTAGAGTTTTCTTGCCTAATAATCCAATAAACGCAAACAATGTCCTACAGAAATAAACTACAAGTGCATCCAAGATCAAGAGAACGAGACAGCAAAGGTTTCCAGGGTTGAGCCGAAAGCTGTCCGCGTATAGGCGGCTCGTAGCGCCTGGTAGCAGGCTGGAAACGCGAAACGGCGCCCATTAAAATCGCGTACGCGGCGTGCATCGCAAATTAGTTCGATTCGGGCTGGCGAAACGCGGAGAAATCGCGACGGTGCACGTAGTAGACACGGATGCCGACGCGCGCGAGGGTAAGCCGCTTAAAGGAACACCCGGCCTGAAAACTAAAGTAATCCTCGTCTAACTGGGTCCGGGTTGTTGCCGCCGAGGACGCGTAATCGGTTTGTTTGAATTATTAAAGGAGAATCCGGGGAATCGCCGTCCATCAATTGAATTTCCCGTTCCATTTTTACCGGGGTGCTTTCGACAAAAAATCCCACTGGAATATCTCCTATTCGATTGTCTCCTCCCCGTAAGCCGATTGCTTGCCTGGAATTAGGCCGGCGTACGAACTCACAGTGGAATGTCCTTTCGAAAGGTAGACACATATTTTTACAGTAAACGCTTGATTGTTGTCCGGAGCGTGGGCACGATTCCTGTCCAGTGCCTACCCACTCCACTGCCTGTCAACGCCGAGTCGCTCCGCAGAGCGGCGACGATTGATGTCGGCTCGGGTATATCGGTGTGAACACCACAACATTGACTCGAGGAATCGATTTTACAAATCTCTTAATTTTCATTATTTGTTTATGGGACTTTCACTACCTTATTTCTGGCATTTTTCTGATTAAAATGACACCAAACACGATATAGTTTCAATTGTATTTAGTGGTTTAATCGACGATGAAAGTTTCGGTCGCAAGGAAGGACAGCGCATCGGAAAGAAAGAGACGCGGACAGTCACGCGAACCGTATTTCATTCTGTCCTTCTCTATGTTCGGCTCTCTATTGAAGTCTCGCTCGCCGCGGTCGGCGCGATATCTAGACGCAGTCATAAATCAAAAGCACTTCTGGGCACGATTCTTGTCCATGAAAAACACTGCTGTTGGACACGAATCAAGCGTTTACTGTATAATAATTCGCAGATGATCAAAGAAGAAGTATACGAAGCGCAGATTGCGAGCACGATTTTCTCGTTTCACGAAAATTGTGGAATCGCTGAGAATTATGGTTGAGAAGAAAGAGACTATTCTCGAGAGAGGACGACGACTGCTTGTTAAATTGGCGGGCGTGTGAGATCTTGAATTTGTTGAAACAAGCTGAACAGAGGCGCGCGAAAGGGGGAAAGAAATGTTTGAAGTAGTTGCGAGACCTCAAGAGAGATCACTGCAATTTGCTTTTCCGTCGCGAAGGATCAGAAACCTAGGGAAATAGTACAAAGACAGTCTCCGCCGGAGAAGGCGAATCTCGCTGATCCGAACACAGCCCGCCGATATTTGTGAAGCAGAGAAATAAATATTTGAAGTGCAAATTACGCATTTCCAACGTTCCCGGATAGACCGGAAGGATTATCCTCAAAGGTTAGGTTAAAATTGAGGGTATCGGCGAGTTCGGAGTAGAATGCGCCGGCAGAGATCAGACATTTACTTCTGAGACATCCCGGTAATCGGATTCGACTGCGTCGGTGGTCCGAAGACGTCTGGTTCGAGAGAAAAAGAAATATTTGAAATGGAAGTTACAAGATCTCAAGAGAGGCTACCGCAATTTGCTTTTGTGTCAAGCATAGATCGCTCAGAATCCCAGATTCCCAACTCCCCGAGAAGACCGCAGAGACCGTCCTCAAGAACCTGCCCGTCCCGACCCGACCCTTCAGAAAGGACTTCAGCGGAACAGCCAGTTAAGCCGGGGCTAACACTCCGCAAGCCCAGCGAAAGTAAAATCCACGTTAAGTAAAAACCGACTTCCGTGATCCTGAGCACGGCCCCCCAGCTCGGGTGTCTGGGTAGCAGGTCGTCGATGAGGATCGTGTTAAATCTTCCGCAGCACATTAGATCTAGACGTGTCGAGACGCCTCCGAAAATCTTTGCACCCTAGCTATCTAAACCAAACTGTACATTGTCGAGACGTTTCCGAAAATCTTTGCACCCTAGGACTAGCTATCCGAACGAAACTTTACAGTAGGGTGGACTTAAGCTATACTTGGAGAAAAATTTTTATCGAGATACAATGCACGACGACCCTAGAATTGTTTCTTTAGGTGAGAAACAAATTTGTGCAACGTTTGAGATCGATCGGATAAAAGGATCACGTGGCGCATTGAAATTGAAAATTTTCAAGATTTTTAAATTGACCTTAACTATGGAGTATGACATATCGTTGGATTTGTCTTTTTTTCTAAATAGGAATATGGAAAAATTATATGAACTTCTTTAAATAAAAATAACGATAACCCTGAAATTTCGAAAATTGTAAATTGTAACGGATTACCGCCAACAATATCCCGATGTAAAGAAAGCTACTTTTTGCGAAAAATTTGTAAATATTAAATATAAGTTCTTTAGAATATAAGAAATATATCGAATAAAAATAGACTTCATTACAAAACTATAATACAACTGCTAATATTTACTTATACAGGATAATACATATGTCCTACCATTAATTAAAATTTGCTACATTTTAAGTTCAATATCTCTGTTATTTGTGGTTATACGAGAAAATGGCAGAGGAGAAAATTGCACTGCTCAATATGATAAATGTAATGGCAAAATGACATTTTTTGTAAATAAAATTTTCAATTTAAATTCGCCACGTGATCCTTTTATCCGATCGATCTCAAACTTTGCACAAATTTTTTTCTCACCTAAAGGAACAATTCTGGGGGGCGTCATGAAAAAAATTCGTTGGCCAAAAAATAAGGTCCGCCCCACTGTACAGTGTCGAGACGCTTCCAAAAATCTTAGCACCCTAGGAATAGCTGTCTAAACCAAACTTTACAGTGTCGAGACAATTCCGAAAATCTTTGCACCCTAGGACTAGCTACCTAAACCAAACTGTGCAGTGTTGTGTCGGTAAAATTGATAAATGCCCCTTAAATTCCTCATGCAAATTTTAAAAAAACCTCGTGCACGTTCCAACCTTCCAAAAATTACACAGGCCCTAGTTAACATGAAGGTGTGCGAAAGAGACCCGAAGTCTATCTCTCGCCTCTAACTAAAACACGATTAGAGACCGAGGTTCAAGTGGTACCGCCGGGAGACCTTAGGCGAAAATCCTCTCGGCTCCGGAGGACAATGAGCTCCGAAATTCGGCTGACACTTGTACACGTCCGATCGGACACATCCTACAAGAGTGAACCGCGTCCCGTCGAGTCCCAGTGGCAGCGCATCAATCATTCACCGGAGCGATCGGATGATTATTCATTAATCGCTGATTACATATCGGAAAGGGAGGGGGAGGGGGGTGGTTCTCGTCGGTGTACGGTAACAAAACGTGTACCCTGGAGACGGAATAGTTGACGGGGGCCAAAGCCATCGGGCGGAGCATTGTCGAATATTCGAACAGACACTATCAGACAGCTTGCTAGGGTCTCTCTTTGGCCCCGGTGCCGCCACCCACGGCGTGTCCTCGATCCCCGTGGCGAATTAATAATCAACGTTCAAACGTTACCGACACGCCACGCCATGCCACGCCACGCCAAGCTACGCCACGCCACGCCACGCCACGCCACGCCACGCTACGACCACGCCGCAGCCCGCGTCTCCGTTGTTGGTTCAAGCCTGGGAACCGGCGCGGAAGCTTCTTCGCGAACCACGCCGGGTGACTTCGACACGGGAATTCCGCGCGAAGTATTTATTCATCAGGCTCTGGTACGTCGAACAGCCGGGACAGGAATTTCATAATGCTGGTGTCACACGCTGGTATCGATTGAAGGGCTCGCCACCTGCCGCACCACCCCCCACGGTATATGTATGTATGTATATCCACCCCCGTGCCGACGACAACTAGTCCTACGGACTCATCGGCCTCCGGCAAAAATGTTGCAGCGGGCGAACGCGCCGAGGATGTCAAAGAATGATGAGATTGATAGAACCGGAACGACCGGAATTTCTGACGTGGCGGACGGCCCGCGTGCCGACGCGACGGCCCGACGACACTGCTCGCTGCGCGTCATCTGACCTGCAAACAACACCGTGTACCATCATCTTCGATTATTATCATTCTCTTTCGTTGGTTGGTCTTGCTACTGAACGAATTAGTTGGTCAACTTGTTATGGGTCACAGGAGATCCGTGAATACAGCGAACTGGAGGAACATTTTTGAAGGTCATCTGAAGGTCGACTAACTGTACGCCGTCTATTGATATGTTTATTTTTACATAACTTAATATTGTTCCGAGAACTGTATATGGGTAATTCCATGAAATCGATCACTTTTTGCGGTCACCATCTTCGATTTTGTTCTAATTGAAATATGTTGTAGCCCATATGAAATTAGGGGGGGGGGTTTAAGTCATCATTTTGCCGATTTCTTTGTAGAAATGGCAGACCTTCAAAGTTTGCGATTTTTGTCCAGTTTGGCGAAAATAGGCCGCACTTACGAATTTTTATCTCGGGAACTGTTTGTCCGATTGCGCTATACTTTTTTTTTGTTTTATTCGGGAAGGATTGGGCTATTATAAAATAATTTTTTCATCCTCGATAATTAACTTTATAATGTCAAAAAATTTAAACAAATTCTTTTTTGTTTTTTTTTTCAATTTTGGCCAGTAATGTAAATTTTGACAAAAATATGGTTATATTCCTTGAAGTTTTCTATTCAAAATAAGACCTTTTAAAATATGGCTTTTTTCCTGTAATCGTCACAATATGCTGGGAAAGGATGCAGTGTACCAGGATGTTTCAGGTATAGGCGAGTCGAGCGCACCACTATTATGGTCAGTTTTCTATTCCGCTGGTCTCAAAACAATACCAGCAGATTGGCCTTCGTTTTTGCAGCAATAACAAATATATGTGTGTGTGTGTGAAGAAATCGTTTTCGGGGATGAGAGATACAGGACAGTGCGTTGTGAGTCGTGAGAGCGAAAAGAGTCGTGCGAGAGGTCGAGGAACGTGTTTAGAGAGAGAGAGAGCGAGTGTATATAATTTTGTTTTCTTTGTTTTCTACACTATTAAATGTTCTTGTTATTACTATTGTCTTCGAAAGAAACATCCTTATTCACTAAAAATCCCTACATATATACATACAAATAAAATATATGAAGGTGACTATAATGCTTCGATTGCTATAGAACTGCATAAATAGGTCTGCGATAGGTCCGACTTAGTGAAGGTCCAATGAAAAATGGAACGCCTCTACAAAACCATTTTATTTCCAAAATGGTCGCCCATTGAATCATCAATGCACATATTAATCAATAACGCCTCTCAATACAGAAGAAAGCCACACCTTCGCTCGGCGGAAAATGAAATAGCAAAAAGTAGTGACCGGTGCCAAGTACAAGGACGAAACAAGAAAAACCTTCATTACACTTATCGCAAACATTGCGGCCAACGTAATCCTCCGACAATGCTTTGAATATGATAAACTCCGAGAGCTGCATAAAACGGTGAAAGGCCAAAGTGAAGTGCCATTATTCTCCGAAAGCATTTGTTTTCGAATTTCTATGGTCGCCCACGATTTTCCCATCGAATTGTCAAAGGTGCAGCAGATTTTTCATATCGAGTTTCCCGGTGAATACGCTCCGGGAAAAGGGAATCGAGTCGATTTTGAGCGTAGCCGCATCGAACAAGCCACGAATGCCGGTCGCAAGTGCGTGGCTGCAGCCAATCCCGGCGGGTGCATTGGCCGGCCATGAGTTAGATCGCTTTAACAGCCGCCTGTAAACAGCCTCGTAACTTCACTGCACTCCCCTCCCCTCCCTCCCACCCTCCTCTCTCTCTCTCTCTCTCTCTTCCCCCTTCTCCGCCGCTCCCCTCTTCTCATTTCTCCTACAACCTACTCCCACCACGGAGGACGTGGCTTCTGCTGCACATACGTCTACCCGTCCCTGTTGCATACTCGTTTCTCTATCTGCTGCCCGGTTCCCGTCGCTGCAACGATGCATCGGTGCAATCGTGAATGCACGTGCACCGTGTCGCTGCTACGAACGAGATCCCGAAACGTTCTGACCGTACACGTATCTACCGAGCTTCTTGATCAATAGTGAGTTATTAGGAGATGTGCATGTTTCACACTTTATCGGAGAAACTCGAAATTTTATGCGGTCACCGATACATCCAAATTATGCAGTAATTAGTGGCAGCAATGATGCCAAGTGAAAAATCGAGATTTTTAATGTTTTCTCGTGCTGTCTAAAAATTAAATATTTCCCATATACGTTAACTTCGTACTACTAATTAGCTTTCACGAAATAAATTGTAACTCCAATTTTAAGATTTTTATTGAAACAAATATTCTCTTAATAAGTCTTAAGTGCTGTGGCTTCCTCTTGCAGCGAACCTCTCAATTGTAAAATATTATTCTGCGCAGTGTTTTTGTAGTTTTTGTATCCGTTTAAACTGAGAGCACCAGAAATCGATTAAAAATTGTAACATGTGAATCTGACTGATGATTAGGGATTTTTATGCATTTATGGCGAAAATGAGTAGGTGCAATTTAGAACAGTGAAACAATTATAAGACTTTAAGAGTATCGATATATTATTTTCACTATATTAAAATTATTTAGTGAAAAATATAAATTTATATTTAGCTAAATTTTTCAGTTTGCATAAAGATCCGGAGTCTACCGACGATTAACACAGTTTCATTCTGCATTTACATCTCTCGTCAAGTTCATCAACAAAAACGTGAATCGCAAAAGCATTCTAGTGCCCACTCAATTACTTCCTGTTGACCGTACACGAACAATTTTTAATTAATGAGCACCTCGCTTTGAGGTCCAGTGGAAGCTTAATTATAAATTTCGTGTCTGTATTCGTCCGGCACTGCGCAACAATCGTGACACGTTCGTATTCATTACAAAGCACGAGATAGCACAGATAAAATAAATCGGAATGAAACGGAACGACCGGGAACGTACGCAAATCGTGAAACCAATTTACAATGCCGAAGGAAACCGAAGGGAAAATCGAAGGAAAAGTGAAAATAAAAAAAAAGAAAGCGGTGGTATTACAGTGGAGCAGATATTTCCGTCGATCGTCGATTCTGATCCGTAGCTACTCGGCCCGATTCCAACGGTCGGAATAATTAAGAGTATTCCACTCGGCAACTTCGAAATTCACCGATACCGTCGCTGAACGCGCTGCCCCGAAGTTTGTCTTTAATCCACGGGACGTGCTTTTCCCAAGAAACTTTTCGCTTTTTGCCGGCAAAGCGAGGATTTCGCGAAGGGAGGCGTCAGGGTGAAAGACTCGCCCCTGGAAATATTACCCGGGAAAATTTCGGTGCACGTGTTGCTGCACCCGAGTGGATTATGGCCGCTGCACAACTTTCTGCCTCGCGTATCGCCGGATATTTTGGGAACCGAAGAAAACTCGGCTGTCGCGGAAAGCTCCTTGATCAACGGTAATACTGGTCGACTCGTTGCGAAAAATGCAGGCAGACCATCGCCGTAGGATATCTTCCGTCGATTAATTAAACCGTGAATTTTGTGAATTTAAGTATTTATGGGAGAGTGTAAATAAATTGAAACGCAGTTACTCTGTTAACTTGACTTTATTTGGACGATTAGGAAGAAACGTCTTTCATCGAGAAGGATCTCCAGCCCATACACCTATTGGATTTATGGTAGAGTTTAAATAACGAGTAACTGCGTTTCAGTTTATTTAAACTCTCCCACAAATCCAATATTAAGATTATTAATCCTTCGGGGACGAGTGTTGACAAATTGAAGACATCTAATTTGTTGTAGACGCATGATTTAATTATTTACATAACAGGATTATTGTCTATTTTCCTACAGTTTAAAATTTGTATGATAATTTTAGAAATAAAAGTTAAGTACAGTAAACGCTTGATTCTTGTCCAACGGCCGTGTTTTTCATGGACAAGAATCGTGCCCCAGAAGTGCTTTTTGATTTATGACTGTGTCTAGATATCGCGCCGAGCTAGACTTCAATAGACAGCCGAACATAGAGAAGGACAGAATGAAATACGGTTCGCGTGACAGTCCGCGTCTCTTTCTTTCCGATGCGCTGTCCTTCCTTGCGACCGAAAATTTCACCGTCGATAAAACCACTTAATACAGTTCAAATTATATCGTGTTTGGTGTCATTTTAATCAGAAGAATGCCAGAAATAAGGTAGTGAAAGTCCCATAAACAAATAATGAAAATTAAGAGATTTGTAAAATCGATTCCTCGAGTCAATGTCGTGGTGTTCACACCGATATACCCGAGCCGACATCAATCGTCGCAACCCTGCGGAGCAACTCGGCGTTGACAGGCAGTGGAGTGGGTAGGCACTGGACAAGAATCGTGCCCTCGCTCCGGACAAGAATCAAGCGTTTACTGTATTTCGTATTTTGTAAATATTTAAAATTTTATTTTTAAATAAAATTTAATTATAGTTTGAAAGTTAAATATAGTTTGAAAGTTAATTATAAAAATGTATTTACAAATAAAGATTATGTATACAATCCTCCGAGGAATATTGTGTTTTAAAAAGATCCTCGTCGAAGAAGCATTTCCATCTCGAGAGACAGCTCTAATATGCAGTATTTAAAAAATCTGCGGCGCAGAGCCCACGCATACCTCAATTAATACCTAATTAAGAGTCAGCCGGTGTTTTCGCGCCTCGGCGTAGGGATTTTTAAATATTCCGCGCGCGGCAAAGAACAAGGGTGCAATCAGGGGCGGGAAAAATGGATTACGAAGCATCGGAACGTTGAATGGACGAGTTCAATAGCTGAGGAACTTGAAAAGGCAACGATCCCGCGCGTGAGTTAAGGAAAAAGCTTCGTGGTAGGACACACGCAAGCTGCGTGGTACGCGAGAAGTGAGAGAAAGCGAGCCGATCTGCGTCGAACGACCGGGAAAAAGAAAAACGGGTGGATGGCACCCGTCAAGGGGTTAACATTCCGTGAAAAATCACCGGAAGCCCTCATGAATTATTAAAGCATTTCCACGGCGATCCCGGCAAGCCATAATCGCGCGGAATAATTTTCCCTCCCCCGCGTACCGATAACGCGCGCCGACCTCGCGAAAAGAAGTTCGCGGTGCGGTTCGCGTGATGCTTTATCTCGCGGCCGGGACGTGCTAAAGCGGAATTATAAATCGCGAAAAAATGCCACGAAAATATCAAGTCGGCCGCTATTTATTGCCCGGAACACGCGCGCGCGCGCGCGCAAGAAACTCCTCTCGTACCTACACGGCCGATTAAGCTTCGGCACGCACTTGCGTGACGACAACCCTCCGCAAAGCTCGCTAACCATCAGATCGCGACCGAGCTTGCGACAACTTGCTTCGCGGCTGCACTAACCGATTTTTTAACCGAACGGAATTGCTAGAATACCTCGGGAACACGACGAAGTGTCTTCCATAGTTTGTGATTGTTCCCCAGCAATTTTTAGTTTTATTTTTAAGGGTGCAGACTACCTCGACTATTTGAAATGTGCTGTTTTCGGGAATTTTTTCAAGGGCAATTAACGAGTGATAAATTCTGGTATTTTACAGTAAAGTTGATAGAACTCTTAAGTTTATGCTCCATTTTTTCCGGAACGAAATATTGAAAAATGACCGAGTTATTAATTATTTTTGAGACGGCCTTTTATTGGTACATCGACAGATGGACGTCTTTGCTGACAAAAATTGAAAGGGCAGAACAATTTTTTTTTAACTTTTTTTTTCGGCGGAGAGTTCAGATAAATTGCAGATAGAACATCGTATGACATGATATAGCAACGTTTCATTGCATTCTGCACGCTAAAATGCGCAATATACTGTGTATTTTCTGTGACATTCGTTTCCAGATGGCTGTGTAATTTCTACTCTCGTGCATTACAGGGGTGGTTCATCCCTTATCGCGATACACAATGTATGACACGTAAACTTGCACTATCGATTCGGAGCATCACATTTTATTGTATCTTATTAACTCGTACGATCCTTAAAAGTAGTTGCACAAAACACGTAGCCAATCGTGTTGTTATCAATTTTTATTATCGATTTTTAAACTAATTTTATACAACCGAGCTCGTATGCAAGGAAAAAGTTATTTCGTATATATTTCCAAAATTTTCAGCAGTCAATTGTTTAATATATACAGTGACTTTTTAAATTATATTTCTCAGTGTACACGTGGAAGAAAAAATTTATTTCGTTCATATTTCCGAATTTTCCAACAATCGGCTTTCTATCTACCCTCGTGGCACCAATGAATCTTTCAAAACTTTATTTATGTCGCAGTATTGCCTAACAAAAGGCAATCAATTTTTACATGTAACAGTTCCCCACCGCCATTAATTGTCAAGAAATTCACTGAAGCAGATTTTTCATTTCGCCCTTCGAATTTAGGGGATGTTTCCCCAGCCCGTAAATATAAAACCTGTAAAACGTCGAACATTCGCCGAATTCGCGCTAATGTTTCGTTGCAATTCGGATACGTGTCTGCGATGTCCCCGGCGCGCGGCGAGTTTGCTGACAACTGCTACTACAGCTTTGAAATTATGCTCACGTGTGTTTGGATACATCCTATGGCGGTAACTCTCGTGTAACAAGGTATTTCTCAGTGTATTTCAAAATTAACTTGACTAGCATTACGTGCTCATAGGACATTTCTCGTGACTGGATCGCGACCGTTCATGCGGATACACATTTCCACGGACCAATTTGCACCGACTAGAACCAAACACAACATCATCCCACTTGGAGCGCTACTATTACAAGCGGAAATAAATTACACTCTACATTGTGCACTAGCGGGCTGGAAATTTTATGTGTTTCTGCTACATTTATCAACGGTTGGAGGGAAATTTACCTAGGAGGCGGCGGACACGTACGGGAATTCGCAGAAACTCCAACAGAACCATGGTAATCTTACAAGCTTACATTGTTGTAGCAATTGTTACATCAACATTTTGTCAACAGAGCTGGTCCGGGGTTGTCTCACTGGCGCACAAGATTGTTATGGCGTGTTTGTTGGAATTTATAATAATTTAGTATAATATAATTTTTAGATTAATTTATTGTTGGAATTTATGGAAGAAACAAATTGACAAAAATAATCTACTATTATTTAGTAGGTTACACTATTGCTTTACATTCGAGAACTTTTCGAATGATACATTGTATCTATGCTGTCCACGTCATGGGACCCTCAACTCTCGCTTGTTTCGTAGATCTCACTCGCGTCCCATTTATCGAAGAGTAAAGACGTGCCTCTCTATGTGTTTTTCATACAGATAAAGTTGAATAAATTCCATTTATATTTTACATAGATTCTTTAGTTTATTTTAATACCCATATTCCAATAATAATTACTCGGCATTTTAACGCTTTGCACTCGGAGCTATTTTAACTAACAAACGAAAGATTTGTCTATTCTAGAATATTTCCATTCTATAAAAGTTTTTCATTTTTTGCATATGAAACTGATATAATATCTCATGTAAATATGTAAATCTGTCTAGTAGATTATTAAATACGAACAAAAATAATAATGTGAAGAATATTTTTAAGAACGGCATAGCAATTTTCAGTGGGGCCTCAGAGTCGCCATCCGAGTGCTAAGGGTTAAGGGAGAGAAGTTTCACCAAAAGTGTTTGCAAAAATATACCTAATTGTGACTCATCTTTGGTTTTAAAAAATTCTTCATATACATATACGTTCACGTTTCTGCGGGACCGTTTCATTGTATTTCTCGGTACATTTTTCTTTGAAATCAAAGATAGAGCCGCGGCCCTTTGCGTCCGCATGCCGACACGAGCGACTCGGTTTCAACTGTTTCGATGAACTACCGAATTCGTTCAGCTGGAAGCATAGCTTTCGTAGAGAGAACATCTTATAAATTCCGTTAAAAAGATATCTGCATTTTTTATTTCATCGTTACCTTTGCTTCCCAAAACCAACACTTCAGGATTACACCAGAACTATCATTTTTCGTATCGCCTCTGATTTTTGGATAATAAGGTTTTTTGTTAAATCAATGTCGGTCGTCAGTTGCTAACGCAAAATTTGAATGTTTTGTTTTATTATTCTCTTGATAATGATCTAAATGAAGATCGAAACGTTGAGGAATTATATTGTGTTAATTTGCAAATAGTGTTTTAGTATTAATTGATCGAACCAATGCGCCGAAAACATTCAAATTTTGAATAAGGTTTTTTTGTTCGGGATATTTAACACTACAACTACCGAGCCAGTCAAAATGACTGGTTTCTGGTTTTTCAACGGAAGAGATTAGATGTATTTTCTTGAGAAATTTTTTAGTATGCTTCTGTATTCAAGTAAAAAAATCCTACGAAATTTAAATAATCTCAATTCTGTTATTATTATAAAAGAATATACATCACTCTCGTTTAGGTTTCGGTAGTTCTAGATTGTAGACGATAGGGTTCGGTAGTGCGTAGAAATTGGAAATAGATACGGGGTGCAAGGGGTTGATCTTACCCTATTTTCCGCGTTCGTGGAGGCACCACTGCACGGGATAAAGAAAGACCGGAAGTTGCGTGTAGAATTTCCGCCTATAATTCTGGTATTCCGAACAATGTCGTCGCGTCGGAGACTGATCTCGTGAGGATACGTCGCGTCGGCTCGTTATCAACCGCGTCAGCTAAAGCGATTTAAGTCGGCCGGCTGCTCCCATACACCGCGGGACTACCCGGGATTTCTGTTCCCGGTGGGCTGCTCCCGAAGATGTTTTCCTCGAGTTTCGCTCCGCCATCTGCTTAGGGGAAACTTCCACCTTGAGAGCGAGAGAGAGCAAGAGAGAGAGCGTGAGTGAGTCAGCAGGCGTGTCTCCTGGCGCAGGATTCGTTGGTACAGCGGCCTGTTACACGCGTGTCGATGCAACGGCTGCAACTGCAACTGCAACACAGCGGCTCGGCTCGGCGCGGTGCGCTGTTCTCAGTCCTTTCGGTTGTTGCATACATACGGGATCCCCGGGTATCGAGCCGTCGAAACGCGCCGCGCGGAAGGTAATGCGTTCAGACGTTGAATACGTGTTCTCGGGCACAGAATCCCTCCTCTCCCTTGCTTGTAGTCTTCTCGGTACTTGGAGTGTAAAGTCACGAGCAGATCGAGGATTTGATGCGATTAGAGCCGTGAGCGAGTCGCTGAAAGACACAGGCATTCAGGCACGAATGGGTCGAGGATTTAATGCGTCCGCACCGTGAATAAATTAGCGTCGCAGAGATCGGACCACGAACACTGACGACGTCCCCCGAAAACTTTCAATGCTACACTTGCAACCGGCAGGCTTAACCCATATCCGACCCTCGGAAATGGATGCGTTTACACGGGAACTTCCGGATCAACCGAGAAGACTCTCTCATGCCGGAGATTCATGCCGAATCATTGAAATTGTAAATTTTTCTGGCATACTTTTGGACGGACTTCTTTACACACATTTACTACTTTACGAATTTTTAGCTACTTAAATATCATGTAATGTACATGATTTTTTAAAGAAGCATAATTTTATACGTGAAAATATTTATCATAAACATAAAATTCTTTTCTTTCGACATGATCCAGGAAAGATGATTAGTAGGTTGCAGATAAAAATTGTCTCACTTTATTGTAAGAAACCGAGATTAAATGGAAATCTGGAAATGGAAGTCATATTTAAAGTCTGGTGATTATTTTATGTGGGCGATGAAAATATTAGTCACTTGCATAAGTTGACAATTTTTAAATAAAAGTGTCCAGTCACCCTATTAATTTTGTACGAAGTCATGATATTTGAGAATTACAAATGCACATTAGAAAATTAGTTTTTTCTGCGTACCTGTGCTTCTAGGAATTTGATCATTGTCTGTAACTACCTTTTAATTTGTACTTAGATCTACGTAGAACGTGCAATGCTCACCGTTAGTAATAACAAAAAAAAACAATTATTTTTTTCGTCGGAAAGGTTCGCAGGGGGCAATATCCCGTATCGAAACGGAGGTGCGAAGTAATTAGTCGGTGAAAATTGTATCGGTTCGTGACTGCTGGTCGTTTTTGGACGCGATATGGTTCGTGGGACCCACTAGGTGAAGATTTGATTGATGACGGTATGCTCGGTGGGAGGAGTTGAGCGACGATTGAAAGTGTCGGTGGTGATTGAAACGCGGTGCTCCAGTGAAAAGTGGAGTTTGTAATAATGACCGAAACTCTGTTCCCTGGTAATTTAGTATGCGTTACGATCGCACTTAAACGAACAGCTGGGATTTACAGTCGACGTAGTCAAACTGTCCAAGT
Organism: Lasioglossum lativentre; assembly: GCA_916610255.1. Lineage (NCBI taxonomy): Eukaryota > Metazoa > Arthropoda > Insecta > Hymenoptera > Halictidae > Lasioglossum > Lasioglossum lativentre. The sequence goes on along the minus strand of OU744355.1, from coordinate 29,298,690 downwards.
TTCAAACTTTTTAAACTGCCGTCATAAATATTTGGCAGGTGTGTGACAATCATTCCAGAGCACTAAAGAATTGGGAAAACTAATACAATTTCGGAAATGAGATGCAGAAAATACAGAATATACATTAAGGCCAGTGCCGGATTAAGCCAGCGCGGGGCCCGTAGCAAATGTTATGACCTCTTTTTATCTTTTTTTTTGTTATAGCAAAAAATATCTGTGCCCCCTGGCATCATTTTTTCAGATCTGCTTTATTAATCTATTCTATACAGTAATTATTAATTCAAGGTATGATTTCTCACCGCGGAAGAATGCTTTTTATCGAGAAATAAACATCGAAACAAAATATTAAATAGACGCGTCAAGTTTCTTAGAAGAAGAAAGGCAATTTTATTGGAGAAAAAACATCATTTCTGAAATGCTCGACTTGGAGATTCGTTTTCTCTAAAACTTTTTATTCGATTTCATTAATATTTTATTTTTGAGATTTATGGACATTTAGAAACAAGAATCCGTTCAGTAGAAGTCGATATCTAAAAGTTGATTTTTGGCCAAATGTTACAAAATTTTACAAGCTAAACATTTTTTGCTCACGGCGTGGGGCCTCCAGAAGCGCGGGGCCCGTAGCATTTGCTACTTCTGCTACGGGGCTTAATCCGGCCCTGATTCAGGCAAAGTAGTTCTAGTGTTAAATGAGACAAAGGATTATTTAGGGTGTGAGAAGCAATGAATTTAATTTTAGTAGAATTACCGCATTATTAAAAATGATTGATGAAGGATTAAAAATTGACAAAAATAATCTAATATTATTTAGTAAGATATTCTATTTGTTTAAGGGTGCAGACAGCCTCGACTATTTGAAATGTGCTGTTTTCGGGAATTTTTTCAAGGACAATTAGGGAGTGAAAAATTCTGGTATTTTACAGTGACGTTGACGCAACTCTTAAGTTTACGCGCCTCAATTGTTTCTTAGATCGTATTTGTCAGTAAAGACATGCCTCACAACGTGTCTTCAGATATATTAACCCTTAACACTCGGATGGCGACTCTGAGGCACCACTGAAAATTGCTTGTTCGTATTTAATAAACTACTAGACATTTATATATTACACGAGACATTATATCAGTTTGATATGCAAAAAATGAAAAAAAAATTTTATAGAATCGAAATATTCTAGAATGGAAAAATCTTTCATTTTTTAGTTGAAATAGCTCCGAGTGCAAAGGATCAAATAGAATAAATTCTATTTTATATTGTATAGTATAGAGTCTGGTTTATTGTGCCCATATTCCAATAAACACAGGATAGAATTTGTCCGTGTCCAACGATTAAAGATCGAACAGCCAGGCCGAACGTAGCAGTGAAACGTGTCTTAAACCTAGTTTCTTCGAATAAGTACAATTCCTCGCAATTCCGCGGCAGAATGGTGGCTGGAACGAACGAACCTAATTTTACCGTCCGATACTTTTGCCCCATCAAAGTCACGGGACGGCCGGTTCCGTCGGACACCCAGTATATCCGCGCAGTTACGTCCGCAATAAAATCGAACGACGATCGTTACAAATATAATTACGTTGGCACAATCATCGTGTAAACGGGCTCTCGAGTCTTCTTGCCAGGTAACGACGGGACAGAACGATGGGTAGAGAGAGAGAGAGAGAGAGAGAGCGAGAGAAAGGGAGAAGGAGAGATCGACCGAACGGGGACGTAATTTCCTCGGGGGATATGCGATCGTTTTTACGTGTTTTCTCGCGGTGACGACCACGACGACGTATCCGGCGAAAATATTTCCGCGGCGGTGCTCTTCGGTCTTCCACGTTCCCGGTTCTTGCGCTTGCTCGACGACGGCGACTTCTATCGCTCTATTTGCACACTCGAACCTTCATAATTCCGACCGGGGATAAAATGAATCGCAGGGCCGAAGACAAATAACGAGTGGTCGCCTTGAGCCGGCGTGCAACTCCGGTTCGTTCACCCCTGTGCTCCTCTCCTTCTCTCTCTCTCTCTCTCTCTCTCTCTCTCTCTCTCTCTCGTTCTTTCTCCGCTCCGAGTGACATTATCCACTCTTACCGTAACGCTTCAGCTTTTATGTACTAATTATCGGCTTCTACGTTTTCTCGTAGTCGGCACCATAAGTTGCTCGCCGGCATTCCAGGCCGCGCCACTTCCGTGGGAACGGCTTTGTTCATTAACTTTGACATTTTCCACCGGCGAGACTATAAGTCTTCTTTCGACAACGCGGACGGATTTTATACGGCGCGCCGTTTCGAGAGCGGCGCGGCGCGGCGACGGGATGCCGCTCGCGGCTTCTTATCGAGGATCGACTACTCGCCGGGAGAGAACGTGTCCCGCGAGCATTTAGCGAGAGAGCCTGATCGCCGGTCGCGTTCCTTTTTCTATTTTTCTCGCGATAGACTGTCCGATGCGCCACGGATTTATGGTGGTTTCGCGCGAAATCCCATTGTCGGCGCTCTTGACGATCCCGCGGCGAGTTTGTTTCCTCGTCAATTATGGCGCTTCGCGGATTTTATCCTGCTTCGTTTGAAATTGTAATTGGGGACACTTCGGACTATCGGGTCAAATGATGACACTGTTTAAGGGGGGAGCCCTGTGTAAATGGCCTGTTTTTCAAGAATTTTTTTTTTATAATGTAATGCGTGGATTAATTTGAAATTTCAGGTATCATTTATTCATTTTATAATAGAAGAAAAAATATTTTTTTAAAAGTTTAATTGTTAATAATAACCGTGGAATAACGGCTTGAAGATGGCATCCTGTATTTGCGCCGTGCAACGTACAGTGCACAAAAATGATATGAACAAAGATCGTCCAAATGGAATCGTTAGTTTATGCAGAAATGCTCAGCATGACGTTTTTCTTTTTTTAAAATTTGCCAAATTGCAAAAATGGCGACGTTATGAAAATAAAACGTGTTTTCTGATATAAATAATTGATAATAACTTTATTTTAAATAAAAAATAACAAAATCGGAGCTCGTCACGCTGAGGCCAATTGTTTATAGAATATATATCAAGTTTCATACAGATCGGGTAATTAGTTTACGAGCTACGTTGCACGGCGTGCGAAATTTTGCGTTTCGAGAAAAACGCGTTTAAATTTTGTGTAAGAGAAAAATTGTGAAAAAATCGTAATTCATTCCGGGGCCATAGAACAAATCTTCCTCTTTATCAAAATATTGCATTTCAGCCGTTTTTTCTTCTTTTCGAGAAGCACGAGCCTCTTTAGTGCAATCAAGACTGCGTCGCTCCTGCTCAATACAACTCTTCACTTTATTTTGAAAATAACGTACAAGAACATCTCTGATAGCTTTCTAACTTTTTTTATCGTATTCATAAGGAAATTTTCTATCGATTTAAGCAAAAAAAAAATGCTAAAAAATTTCATTTTACACAGGGCTCCCCCTTTAAGAAATTAAAAAACTGTAAATTAACCCTTTGCACTCGGAGCTATTTTAACTCAAAAACGAAAGATTTTTCCATTCTAGAATATTTCCATTCTATACAATGTTTTTCATGTTTTGCATATGAAACTGATATAATATCTCATGTAATATGTAAAAATAATAATGTGAACAATATTTATAGGAATGGCATAGCAATTTTCAGTGGTGCCTCAAAGTCGCCATCCGAGTGCTAAGTGTTAATCGGGAACGAAAATTAACCCTGCTACGTTCTTCAGGTACTTTCTGCACCCTTCAGGTCTTTATTATCGTGTGTAATATTTTTTACATTTTTTTCTAATATTAATGATCAATTATGGGTAAAATTTAGAATGAGAAGTAGTAGCAGAATATTATAATAAATCCATTTCTCATATAAAAACGTTTTATCAAAAGTGATCTTCTTTTACAATTAAAAAATATTTTAACACTTAAAAGGATTCTACATCGCCGAAGTACTTGGAATGAATCCTTTCATATTTGGAACGTTTCCATTTTTTACGCAAGTTTTGTAAATAATTGTCTAAGCACTCTGGGTTCGTAAGCAACGATAAAAATGTATAAAACGCGAAAGTCTGTTTTACGAATAAAGAATATTATTTGAAAGAAACACGGTTGAATGTCCTCTGTTACAATCGTTGTAAAAGAGCATGCCAGACATAGTATAAAATGCGAAGTCCGTTAATTTTATCTAGATTTGATTGTTCCGATCCACTTATTCGTTCCATGCCACGGATGCATAAAGTTAGCAGTCCATTATTAACTTTCTACTTTATTTTTAATCTAATTGCACCTTTAATAGAATCCACGAATTCCCCCGCACAGAGGTTCATGCAAATTTCAATGTTCCCAGATTATCTTATAAAAATGGGGATGAAATGAAACTTTATTTCCCGGCCTGTGCGAGAAATTACAACGTGAAAAATCTTGTTAAATCTTCATTAAGCTGTACAGCGCATCTTTCATTCCGCATTTACATTGTATACCACGGAAACGTACAGCGATAATCTCCAGTAAAATCTGTTGCGAAGCCTTATTTTTTTTCCAAAAATTATTTGTTTACAAATCTATTAAAAAACAGCTGTAATCTTTTCTGATCTTAACCCTCAATTTTCAAATTGTTCCATACTACTCGATATCTTCGGAAACAGTGGCCACTTTCGTTTCAGAAAGCCCCAAGTGAGAGACGAGGGTCGCGAGAGCAAATTCGTCCAGCGAATAGATATCAATTACATTTTTATCTCGGCTGATCCCAGCCGGGTCTTGGCCGGCGAATTCTTAGCGACAAATTCGCAAAATAAATTCAACACGATTTTTATCGCCACCGTTTCAATCCCATTAAGAGGACACGGCATTAAACGGGAATCCGGAGGGGGTTGAAAGTTTCCGCGAAGGGGTCGGTGTGGAAGTTCATCGCAGTCTGTAGCCGCCGTCTTGACCGAGTGAACGCCGTTTAATTAAGATAAAACCAAATTCGCGAGTCCGTGGTGTACAGAGGGAGTGTTAGAGAGTGAGAGGGAGAGAGGGAGAGAGAGAGAGAGAGAAAGCGAGCGAGAGAAAGAGAGAGAGAGAGAGAGAGAGAGAGAGAGAGAGAGAGAGAGAGACAGGGTCTATTCGTGACCGGAACCGTGGCTCCGTGCGAAAGGGGCGCATCTCCAACCCCCGTCGGGCTCGCTTTACGAATGGGCAAGTTTAAGCGAAGCGTAAGTTCGTACAAGTTGCAGCCCCGACTCGAGTATCCGTCGTAATAAATTGCTAAGCCGTTCCCGAGCCACTCTCCGAACGTCCAATTAATCAGGGATGTTAATTTCGCCCGGGCGCGGGACTCCGGAGCCGGGATTTTAAGCGAGCGCCGATTAATTGTCGCCCTTTGATCGCAAATAATTATCGCCATAATACCGTTTTCCCGGGGTTATTAATCGACTCTTACCCCACGGGGGCCCGCCGCGATTCTTTCCTCTCGGGGCGACGGGGTCTGTGCTACCATTCGATCCTCCGCTATCGAGTCGGCTCTAATCAAATAACAACCCCTCCGAGAGATCAGGTGCGATATTGTTGTCCGATACACGGCAATCGAAGCAAACGGGTCCTCGACGGTATCCAACTTGTTTAAGATAATTGCTATGAATACCGGCGATCGTTCTGTTGACTTGGATGTTTATTTGTGTTTGCATTGTTGGGCATCTTGAATGCTCGGATGCTATCGCCACAAATGGCCGGTTTCATCTGTGATTTTTCAAGTGTGTAGCGTCCTTGTAAAAAATATTACAAGAACTTTTTAGGGGTTGCTGAGGACGTTCGTGAAGACGTCAGACAATATCATACTGGTTTAATACACAAGACGTACAGATGCCATGTTGACCAAGAATTTGAAGACCAAGTGCGGTAGCATATTCATAGAACATGTCAAGAAATCTTTTTAGGGGTAGCTACCGTTTGGCGACACTTGCGAAGTATCAACGGGATCATTGGTTTAACAACAAAGATATGCAGATGAAACATTCTTAAGGGGGTAGGACCCCCTCTAGAATACCCTAGAATACCCTAGAAATCTGGGCGAAACATGTGTGCGATATGAGCATATTTTTCCCTGGACAAGGGCTCATTCGATAGAGGAAGGTTCGATGAAGGGAGCTCAGCCCCTTTGTTATATGAAATTATGCATATATTTTGTAATATAAGTGTTAGTAGTAAGCCAAAATTGATGATGTTCAGCCATGTAATCCAAGCCATTTTTATGCCATTGAATGAGCTTTCTGGATGCTGTCGTGGGCTGAGCCCCCTTCATTTAAGCTTCCTCTTTCGAATGAATTTCTACGGTATTCTAGGGTATTCTAGAGGGGGTCCTACCCCTTTAAATTTGTCACGTTGACCAAGAATTTGAAGACCAAGTGCCGTAGCAGCTTCATAGAACATGTCCAGAGATCTTTTTAGGGGTAGCTAGCGCTTGGCGACACTTGCGAAGTATCAACGGGATCATTGGTTTAACAACAAAGATATGCAGATGAAACATTCTTAAGGGGGTAGGACCCCCTCTAGAATACCCTAGAATACCCTAGAAATCTGGGCGAAACATGTGTGCGATATGAGCATATTTTTCCCTGGACAAGGGCTCATTCGAGAGAGGAAGGTTCGATGAAGGGAGCTCAGCCCCTTTGTTATATGAAATTATGCATATATTTTGTAATATAAGTATTGGAAGTGGGTGTTAATTGAAAGGCACACTGGTATTTTATTTGAAAATAAACGTCTTTATTTCACTGCGCGGGAGGAAGCTCTTTATCAAACGAAGTCTCAGCTTCGACTGACTCTAAGAAGAAAAACCGTTGGAACCCCAAGAGGTGAACAAGGTCCCCTCATATCTCCAGACTGTTTAGGTTAGGTCCCCCTACATTCCGGCTCTTGATACAAAGTATACTTGGAATGGGTTACCTCGAAATCTCTGTTTTAGTAACGATTCTGAGAACGTTCCATCGATACTTCGTAATCTCTATTTAGGAATACGATTCTGAGAATGTTGATTCAGTTTTGATAATCGAACAATGAGTGTTAGAAGTAAACCAAAATTGATGATGTTCAGCCATGTAATCCAAGCCATTTTTATGCCATTGGATCACAGTTTTCTGAATGCTATCATGAGCTGAGCCCCCTTCATTGAACCTTCCTCTTTCGAATGAGTCAATGTCCAGCGAAAAATATGCTCACATAAGGACGAAAACCCGTACCGTGCAAACCCATGTTTCGCCCAGATTTCTAGGGTATTCTAGAGGGGGTCCTACCCCCTTAACCCTTAGCGGTCGGAGCTATTTTAAATAAAAAACGAAAGATTTTTCCATTCCAGAATATTTTCTTTCTATACAATTTTTTTTTCATTTTTTGCATATGAAACTGATTTAATATCTCATTTAATATGTAATTGTCTAGTAATTTATTAAATACGAACAAAAATAATAATGTGAACAATATGTTTAAAAATGGCATAGCAATTTTCAGTGGCGCCTCAGAGTCGCCATCCGACCGCTAAGGGTTAATACTAGAACTACCGAACCAGTCAAAATGACTGGTTTCCGGTTTTTTCTTTTACGATTCGTGAAGTTATAGATGTATTTTCTTGAGAAATTTTTTAGTATGCTTCTGTATTCATGTACATGTTACCATAAAAATCTTACGAAGTCTAAATAAATTCAATTCTGTTATTATTATAAAAGAATATACATCACTCTCGTTTAGGGCTCGGTAGTTCTAGTGTTAATATGTCACGTTAACCAAGAATTTTAAGACCAAGTACAGCAGTAGTTGATGATCGACAACGTTTCTTGAGAAAGTATCAGCGCTAGTTTCTCAGTTTAATACAACACATGTAGATGAAATAATCTTAGTGGTTAATAAAAAATGATCGAACACCAAGCGCAGGAGCGTCTCCATTAGAGGTGTTCCAAAAGATTGGCGAGCCTAGCGAGGACATAATGCAGCATCAACTTCTCCGGTTTAATAAACAAGACAGCGTGATCGCCCGGACGATCCGCGGCCGAGTTTTCCGTGGTTCCTCGTAAACGAAGTTAGTCCCGGCCCGTTATTTTGGATTACGCGGGGATACGGGCGTGGGTTCGGGGTCGAGTCCTAATGAAGGCACGTGCTGCCTTCACCGGTGGCTGTCGGCTGGCCCAGCCAGTCTCTCTCCTTTGTCGGCCGCGACACGCCGGGGCTTTGGACCAGCTAGACACAGTTTAATTAAGCGAAACCAGAGCGTTACGTCGCCTCTGTGTATGTACACGTGTCGGTGAACACCCACGCGACCCCGTGTACACGGCTACCCAGCCGGCTGCACGGCTTGACCGTGCCGCCGGTGCGCTCAGCCGTGCAGGATCAGGAGTTTAAATACAGCCCCTAAATGCTAAACGTGCGGGAATGTCTGGACGAAGGTATCGCAGACTAGACTCCCGCCCCTGATTCCGCGATTGCGTAGCGATTTTTGCGAGGACCCGATCGCTCGATCCAAAATTATCGATCGCTTCAAACCTCTAGACGATGAGGACTTGCAGATGCATTTAGCATTTGCATCTAGTCTAACTGTAGCAGAATCTTGTATATCTTGTATATGTACACAACTACAGATAATTCAAATTCAGCCTCGAGTCATCGTGTTCAAGTATTTACTAGTGTAAATTACCTGTGCACACTTTCCTCGAGTACACACTTCACTTGGAAGTCAAGAGAAGCGAAACGAAAATTTCAGGCACTCGAAAAACCTGTCTTCCTCGTCGACTTATCGCTTTATCTGGATAGCAAATATGTATTGGTGACTTACAGAATTTCTGTCGATATGTGTGTCGATAACCGGCCCAACGAAACACTCACCTGTAACAAAAAAAGAGACAGAAATTAGTTTACAATTTTGCAAACTTGTTCAACGAAGTTGTTGAAAATTTCTCATTTCAGAAATAATTCAGGAAATATTGTTTTGACTATTATTCGGTGCAATTTATTCCGATACTTCTCCACAATTTTTTAAATGTGACGTAAGTTTAGATTCTTCACCGATTGTCCATAATTTTCAAATAAGAATTGATTGGTACATCGATGCGCTGTATGGAATGTTGAAATTTTTCAAAATTCTCTACTCAACATGAATTGTTGTCACTCGACGCATCTCAACCTAAGATCGTTGATAGCATCGCAAGCTGTTGTTTCGCATTTCGAGCTGAAATTATTGAAACCGTCGCGAACCGTTATTCTCCATTTCGAACCAGATGCAGGTTTTCATTGCGCTTGGGGCGGGAGTGCCGATCCTGTTTCGGCTATAAAATTTTATAACGATGCGTGCACATGTCACTCGGCTTCTCGCACCTGCGTCAAGCACACACCAGAAGCTGTCCGCCTCGTTCGGATTCTCCTCGCGAGCATTCTCCCGCGATCAAAACGACTCGCTTCTATTTTTGCGTGTTATCGGCACGCTGATAAGATGCGCGCAGCTGCTTTCGCTCGGATAATAGGCGACCGGGGAGACAAACACGCTCCGTATCGCGAATCGCACGCGAAACGCATCGCGCGCGTGCAGCGGCGCTGTAAATTGGCGAAACTCGCTCTGCTGACTTTCAGAGTGACTTTCTATCGACAAAATTGCTATTTCTACGTAAACGTCGATTTTTATCGTAATATTTCAATAAAATCCCAAAACATTTCCGGTCGGTTATTTTCAAATTCTTTTCAATCGCTAACGAAGAATAATTAAATTTTGTGCATTGAAAAATAAGCGAGTAGAATTTTCAGGAAAAAATTTAACAATATCCATGCATCGGTTTCAGCTTACGAAAAGCATCAGACGAACAATGGAATTTCCATCTGGCTCCCGTTTTGGCACAACTTTTACTTCGCACGACGATCCGCAGTCCAGAAATTGCAGTTATCTGCATTTTCAATGAGTCACGACTGAATCGTTAAAATTAGAACACAGTTATATTTGTAACAGAACTAGTTGATATTGGCAACGAATTAGCAGGCCAATACTCGAGTGATCGTCTACCGACAAGGACGATTATAATTTTGAGGTCGATATAATTTATACAGTTTAAACACGTGCGAATTGAACAGAGTAAAAAAAAATACATTTCAAAAGAATTATATCTGATTGCAATATTTGCCACAGACATTAAAAGGATTATTTGTCCACGCGTCTGATTGCAGTGCTGTAATATCAAAATTAAACACATGTGTGCAGATATCCTTGGGAGGCACGATTATAAAATAAGGCGTGCACAGCTGGGAAAAAAATCGTAATCTAAGCGACTAAAATTGTAGTTAATTTATTTATTCAGTTTCGAATTGATTCATATCTCTTGGTCTTCTCTCCTTATTTTTATTTCTGGATTCACAGAGTTTGGTACGGTAATGTTCCCATTCGGTAAACGTCTAAAATTCTAATTTTGCTAAGATTCGGATAGGAATCGATATACCGCAAGGAAACGTGTTAAAGCTCGCGACACCTAAACGCAATTAAATCAGACCGATCGAGCACCTAAATCACCGCGAGTCCTCCAATTAGGCTGAATGTATTTATCAAAGGGTGCGGGACACGAGACGCGCATTAATCTTCTAATCCAGACAACGGCGCGATACAAATATCAGTACAAAGAGGACGCGGGTGCTTCTCACTTAATCGTAATTAAGCCCTGCGTCGTCGACTCGATCGATGTGGCACGCGGTGCAGATGGCCTGGACAAAGCTAATGCAATTAATTCGATCGAGTCCTTTCGGGGCCGTATAGTTTGCTTAGGAAACCATTTTGGATTTCCGAACTCGCAGACACCTGCAAAAAATCGACCAATTTGAAACGTTCTTCATCGACCGAAACACGTATCGAGTGCGTTTACAATGGGAAAATTTTACTTGTTATGAACATTGGAACACAGTGCAATCTAAGTACGATTTCAATCAAAGTACAATCTAAGTACTTTTCTTGATGCAAATGTATCAAGAAAAATGGTAATATTGATGTTCATTAACACTGAACTGAAATGTTTTCAATTTTACATTTATTGAAATCAGAGTTGGGCAAAATTTTCATCTAAATAAAAATTTCGAATAAAAAAGATTATCTTTATTCATCGTATAAATTCTCGTCGAATGCTCGTCGATGCTCGTCGAATAAAGATACTTTTTATATTCGAACCATCGAATAATGAATAAAATTTTTTTTATGTTTCATTCGTTGTCCGAAATTTTTATTTATATGAACATTTTGCCCAACTCCGATTGAAATCATAAAAATGCTTTCGTAGAGAATGATATTGAATTGTTCGACCATAAAGATTGCTAAAATTCTGAATAAATGCACACTTGATATTTTTTATAAAGTTACGTAAAAATCGATATAACGATAAAAGAATAGAAAAAAACCGGGTTAGCAAATTATTTTAACATCTTCGCGTGTAGTACCAAATAAAGTTAGTTTATTCGATTGCACTAAAAATTGATTTTCAGTTGTGGTGACTCGTACGCGACTGACATGGCGGTGTGAGTGTTAACGGGACTACGCAATGGAAAATTGTGAAACGAATGCTTTCTTCGTGACAGTAAACAGTTGGAGTCCGGAGAGCGGGTAAATAAAGCAAGATTACGTGTTACAGATTGTCTAAAAATAGTATTGCGTTAAGATCGTTGATTAGCGGAGTCACCAACGCGTACAAAGGATATGCAACCGCCGCGCCGCGCTCTCCTCGCTTATCCAATATGCATCGTGGCGCTAATCTGCCCGCGATTGCACTCGCGCGGATCGCACAGAAACTATCGCGATAACCCGGCACCGTCGTCGCGGCGACGTGCATTTCGATTCTAACCTTTGGACCGACGACGGTTTAACAAAGAAGCGAGCACTCGGCGAACGAGCAAGCGTATGAGAACAGCTTTGGTTCACTTTCACCTACGCGGGTTCGATGCACTCGAGAGCGCAATTGCAACGGCACGGTGTACACGTCGATGCAGGTCGACAGCGACGCGGAAAATAATCGTCGGCTGCTCTCTCGTTTTATTAACCAACAAAATCCCCTTAACAATACTGACTTGACTCGGTAAACGTATAATTTTGTTGTACTTGAAAAATTCGACACACATTTGCAGGGTCTGTTATTTTATAAACTACACTTTATATACTTTATTACTTATATGAAGATGCTAGTCTAAATAACGCCACAGTGTTTCCGCGTATTCTGTATTTAACTATGTGTATACAGGGTGTCCGAAAATTCCTTCAACTCCCAGAAATGTGCGGTTCCTGAGGTCATTTCGAGCGACATTTTCCTTTTCTAAAATGTCCGCCGCGGCTTTGTTTAGGAGTTATTAACGAAAAACACGGACCAATCAGAGCGCGACCTAGACGCGTGATGGCAAAGATAGTCCGGCGCGCCAGCAGAGCCGAAATACGACGAAAACCGTGTCCCGACCCATCGTGTTTATGTATATCGAAAAAAGACTGTACTCTGTATACCTGTGTCAGGACGACTGAAACGTCACGACGCGACGTCCGTAAACAACACGGACGCGCCTCGCGTATCTGACCGCGCATCCCAAATACGACGAAAGCCGTCCCCCGACCCATCGCGGTATATCGAAAATTACTGTGCTATTTATACATACCAGTGTTTTTATGACTGATACGTCACGATGTATACATCAACACGGACGGTTTCCGCGTATCTGCGATGACGAAAGTCCTCGTGTCAAGGACTTACAGACCCAGACGACTGTTGGCGCGCCGGACCATCTTTGCCAACACGCGTCTAGGTCGCGCTCCGATTGGTCCGTGTTTTTCGTTAATAACTCGTAAACAAAGCCGCGGTGAACATTATGGAAAAGGAAAATGTCGCTTTAAATGACCCCAGGAACCGCCCATTTTAGGGAGTTGAAGGAATTTTTGTGACACCCTGTATAATGAACTATGCAAGATAGCGATCTGCTCAGGCTAGCTGCTTTTACCGGACTGAGGACGGTCCTGACTTTATGCCCTCGCCTGGGCCCTTCCGTCCCTGAGTAAAACCACCCCTTACGCCTTATACCTAAGATACTATGGTATCAATCGATCAACGCGACCGTTCTGTAGAGATCAAATTATGAAGGTGTGAATCTTTATGCAAAATAAAAATTGTTCGAGTCAATTGTAAGAAGGAGAGGTTAACCCCTTGCACTATAATACCGAGTCGGACTCGTGACGAAGATAGTCTACTAAATATTCAAGCCACTAATTTCCTTTAAACTTTAAATTGAAACAAAATTATATTTTCTTGTTGTTAAAACCATTGGAGACTGCATACGTATAAATTACATACAAACTTCTTTTTTTCTAAGAAATTAGAAACGACAAATAAGTTCTAATCACTGCAACCGTAAAATGAATCGTAGTGCAAGGGGTTAAATGAAAGTTTAATAATTTTGTCAAGTTAAATACAATATTCTTCCAGTATCTTTGTAGTCTTAAACTTGACCCATCTATTTTCGTCATAAATGCATAATAATTGGTTTCATATTGATTTCTAATTGGCCAAGGAGTTTTGGAGTCCAGCGCTCAAATTCCGGAACAGCGCACCGAACTACGGGAAGATCGATGCGGGATCGCTGGTAAAGATCGAAAGCGATCGTCGGTCGCATCGTGGGCGCGTGCAAATGCGTGGAAAGAGCAAATGCGAGAGAGGCTCGCCCGGCAATATCACGTGCCGCGCGCACGCTCGGCTGACTCTTCTAACGCCTTACAGGCTTATGCAATTGAGTCTCGTTCGAGCTTTTAAGTCTCGTCCTCGTAAGCCGATCGGCAATCACGAGGAGAACTGTGTTGCTTCGCCACGCCATTATCCGGCTGTGTACGTGGCTGCGAAATAATATCATTTATTCCGAACCGAAGCTATTCGATCGATTTTCTTTTTCATCCCCGTAGCGTTCGAGCGGAGTCTGTGTGAATCGGGATCTTCCTTTTTTCTGCTTTTTTTTTTTTTAGAGGTAACCTGAGGACCCTCCAACAACCCCTTGCATCTAGAGCACGGCACTGCGTTAGCATTATTTCGCTTTTGATGTTATTCCGGAATATGTTCCGATGTAGAGCCTCCTTAACCCTTGGCGCGAAGACTTGGGTCACGTGTTTCTTTTTTGGCGCTACTCGATAACTGTTGTTGAAACAGAATGTTGGACACTAGAGGAGGTTCCTTTTTTTTTTTATTACAGCCAACTCAATTTTAAACGATTTTTGAAATAATAAAAATTTACCAGCCTCGACAAATTGTTGGTCTTTGAACAGTGGTGATATCCTTAAAACAAATAGTACAACAAAAACGCTTTAGACTTCTCTTTTGACTAACCATCATTCATTTTTGTTTGAAATAATTTTTCACAACATGACAGGTGGAAAACTGAAGACTTGTTTTCTCTCGAAAATGCTACCAATTCGAACGTCTCTAAAATCATCGAAAAATTTTTTCCCTCAATGAATCTTCCGTGGATTTGAAGATTGAAGTTTCCCCTTTACAGTGACACCAAGAAACTTGATGTACGATTTTTTCAGTCGTTTTATTAAGGTTTAAATAGAAGGTGTGTATTTTCCTATAATTCCGATTCCAGTATTCGCTTATCCCAGAAAGTGCAAGGGTGTAAAAATTTAAACAGAACGAAACGGCTCACGTGCAGGTAATGGGACATTAGTCGCTCGTTTTTGGACGTCGAAAACCTACAATTGTTCAAGACGGATCACTGATTTTTTCCTTTTTTCGCAGCGAATCGAGTTTTAAGTTTTCGAAATTGTTAACTGCGGCTTCGGTTAATGTTCGCTAATGAATAATGGATAGAGCTAATGACAGGCAATTCGAGTATCTCTCGGATCAGCGCACGCGAATATGTTATTTCTACTTCTTCGGGTTTTTTCTGCGACAACGAGCAACGCCGATATTTCGCGGAAAGCTTGCGCCTGAAACTTCAGCGATTGCCAACGCAGTGCTAGTATTAATTTTTCGCTCGATACGAGTCAGCCCGCGCAATAAAGAAGCACGTTCCATGACTCATACAATTTTATGATGAAACAATACACGGTTTTCCGATAAAGATTATCTTGCAGATACGCACCGAGAATTTTGAACGCTGAAAAGTGGTCGAATTGGAAAATGTTTCACTCGAACACCTAAACTGAACGTACAACAATATACGACGTAATTTCACTCTCTTTAAGCCTTAGCTGGTATGCTGGGGTCTCTCATGACCCCAACAAAATTTTGCCAATTTTTGATAATTCTATGGCTCCAGAATCGCAGATTAGCAAAAAACTGCGGTTTAAGTTAAAATGAATTACGATTTTTTCACAATTTTTCTCTTACACAAACTTTAAACCCAATTTTCTTGAAACGCAAAATTTCGCACGCCGTGCAACGTAGCTCGTAATTACCCGATCTTTATGAAACTTGATATATATATTCTATAAACAATTGGCCTCAGCATGACGAGCTTCGATTTTTTAATTTTTTATTTAAAATTATTATCAATTATGTATATCAGATAACACGTTTTTATTTCATAACGTCGCCATTTTTGCACTATGGCAAATTTAAAAAAAGAAAAACGTCATGCTGAGCGTTTTTGCATAAACTAACGATTCCATTTGGATTTTTTTTTCACATCATTTTTGTGCACTGTACGTTGCACGGCGCAAATACAGGATGCCATCTTCAAGCCGTTATTCGACGATTATTATTAACAATTAATCTTTTAAAAAAATATTTTTTGTTCTACTATAACATGAACAAATGATACCTGAAATTTCAAATCAATCCACGAGTTACATTAAAAAAAAAAAAATTCTTGAAAAACAGGCCATTTACACAGGGCTCCCCCCTTAAGGGTTGAATCGAATCCATCCAAATGCCGTTAATTTCTGCTACGAATCTAAATAAAAATTTTCCTATTATCGAAACAATTGTAAACCAACTCCAGCAGACTTCCAACGTCGACCACCCTATAAAATACTTGGGCAACCCCTCGCACGTAGCAAAACGGATACCGCAGACTTATTTCCATGCCCCCCGACGACAAACAAGGTGAGAAACAAAAGTTGCGGAGCTCCGGGCAACCCTTAACGTTCACGGCTCGCCGCGAGTGAATGTTGGTGGCCCGGTAAAATTCGGTGCGGGGGCTGGAAATTTACATTTATCGGATCCGAAAGGAAATATTATTCCATAGAATAAGGTCGGGTCCGGCGACGACGGTAGCGAGCCTCTTCAAACAGCAGCGTCTCGTTCCGCGAAGCTTGTCGCTTGAAAAACACCGTGCGCGGCCGCGTCGAACAAAAAGACAATCGATATCGATCAATCGCCGCGGTCCCGGGGTCCCCCGGGTTATTCGATTGAAACCGCTCGACTTGGTTCTCAGTTTTGCCCCGAGGAACGAGAGAGCCGAGGATTGTTTTTGCCCATTATAATGTTGACGCGTTGAACGACACTTCGCGGTTTCGAGCTCGCCATCGCGGCCAATTATACGGAAAGGACGGGGGGTGGGGGGTGGGGAGTACGCCGCAAGCGACCCCCTCTGTCTCGCTCGTTCTCTTTGTCATTCTCTTTCTATTCCTCTTTGTGTACGCTCGTCATCTGGTAACGTTTCATGGCTGACCGACGGTGACCGCGCCTCCACCGACGATTTCTTTGTCAGAAATCCAACGATGTTCTCGAAAAACGTTCACGCAGTTCGACAGACCTCTATTCGAGGCGTTTATTCGATTACTGGTCCGAGTAGCCTCGCCTCGGAATCGATACATTGTGGCTGTCAACTGGACCGTCAACCCCTTATGATTTTTTGTCGCCAGTATACCACCATTGTCAATGATTTTACCCTTCCACGCTTCTCGGAAACGGTTGCATATAATCTGCGATGATTCACTCGGTTCTGCCTGTACACGTTAACTCTGACTATGGTTCGCGTCAGGGGATCGAGAAATGAAAATTTTGTTGTTGGTTGCTTCTTTTCTGAAACTAAATATTTTTCTACTTATTCTTGTGCCTTTTATTCTACTTTTGAAGTGAAACCTTTTTTTGGCAGGGTGTAAGCCTATTCGCGTCACGGAAATCGCGACACGAAAATGTGTAACGGAAGTGGTGGGGATCTCGAAAGTAGAGTGGCGCGAAAATTTAAACGGTTCGTTTTAAATCTTACAAGCATTTTATTTTCAAATTATTTTATACTTTTTAGTCCATTTTAAAAACGTGGTTTTTAAAATAATTATTATTTATGACAATTTCGCATTCATCGCAAGAAAATTTGAAAATGCTGCAGCGATAGGATTTTACCGCCGCTCGGCAGTAGGTTCAAACGAAAAGGTTAGAAATACACGGTTATGTTATGACAGCACGTGCAACTACGTTTACATTAATTAAAGTCAATATAATTAATTATATTACAGAGAGAAGAACACTGGATCATGCACATTGCTGTGCATGCTAACATTACAACATACTATTATTCTACTTGTATCTTGTAAAAGAAGTCACCATCGTGGATCTTTATGCAAAATAAATATTGTATGCATCTGTTGCAAGAAATAGGAGCCATTCAACATTTTCTTTCTTCGATGTCGAGATTCTTACCATAAATGCATGAAATTATCGGTGTAGTCATAGACAGCGGATCTTTATGCAACATAAAAATTTTCTACCTGAATTGCAGCAAACTGGAGTGCAATAGAAATTTCTTAATTTACACATAACAATATTTTTAAATTCTTCGAATGTTTTTACTGTTCCAAATTACACCTATTCATTTTTTTTTTTTCATAAATGCATAACATCTGCTGTCTAGTCATTATCATTAACAAATTAGTTCGTTTGTCTACGCCATTAAAAATAAATAACTTGAAGAATCGTTCTAAATGAAGCACCCTGTAGAAACCAGTACAAAGGCACGACCAAGGCTCGCAGAAATGTTTAAAACAATAGAGCGGCCGGGTAAAGAGCCGAATCAGAGTTGCTGGAAGATGAATAATCGAAGTTAAGTGGTTTAAATAGAGCGGAGTCGCCGGATCGTCCCGCGGAACCGAGAATTCAGTTACGGGTCGTGATTATGAGTTTCATTGGCGATGTTTTGCGCGCAACGCTGTAAAACCGAGGGAAGAAAGTTCGTTTGTTCGTCGGGGCGGAAGTTTGGCAAACAAAATTGAACGATAAGAAGTTTTAAATCCTCCTCCGTACGCGGTTAAATAATAACATTAACGGTGGTAGGGGGTGCATTTCTTCGTTGTTAAGTTACGGTTGCGTTATCGCAATATCTTGTTAAGCAATTTCGCTTTACCTTCGAACGACCGAAGTTGTCACGACTGTTTGATATTTCTTTGCCAGCGCTGATTAGCAATTATTAGAGGGCTTTGCGCGTTTACGAGCTTGCAAAATGTAACGAAAGAAACGGTGTAAATGGCGGTCTGCGAACTTTTTATCATTTCGTTTATCCGAGCTTTTCAAGAACGATCTAGCAAAATCCCCAGTCTGATTATGTACGAACCAGTTGTACATTTTTATTCGACCGATTAAATAATAAAATGGTAGAATAAAACGAACGTTCTCGTTTTGCTTGCCATTCGTGCAAGCTTTTGTGGAACCATATTCGCAGAGAGACCCTCGGTCTAATAATTCTGTATAAGCCAGTGCTTCGATTTTTATTGAATAAAATAATGAAACGATAGAATGAAGCGAAGTTTCCTGTTATTCGATCGCACACGTTATCGCATTACATATTATATTCGTTTAATTCAATCTCCGAGAGCGTCAATTTGCATGGAACATTCCGGCATTGAATAAATTAAGGGAAATTGAGTTTCCCATAAATATATGCAGTTTATTCGGAGACCAGCGTAGAATGAATTCCGGTATGAAGTCATATTTTCGTAGATATTTCTCAATTTTAATTTAATTTATGTTATAGAAAATTTAACACTAGCATTGCCTTTTAAAAATGATGACACTGAATTTATTTAGATCTTGCACGATTTTTATTAAGACGTTTCACCAAAGAAGTTTATTCGGAGATCAGTGTAGAATGAATTCCGGTATGAACTCATATTTTCGTAGATATTTCTCATTTTAATTTAATTTATGTTATAGAAAATTCAACACTAGCATTGCCTTTTAAAAATGATAACACTGAATTTATTTAGATCTCCCACGTTTTTTATCAAGACGTTTGACCAAAGAAATTTATTCCACGAATTTTTATAATTTAAATAAATGTAGAATAAAAAGATAGTCGTTCGACCGTGATAGGTATCATTGATGTTTTAGCGCGCGTTTAACATTTTAAAGATCAACAATTTGTCCCGGCTCGATTAACATCGTTCGTCCCGGGCAGATGAATAAATCAGTTCTCGCGAGTAATTAATTGAAAAGTCTGGCGACAAAGCCAGCGCCGTAGCAAGACGAAGAAGAAGCTGTCGAACGGCTTGTTGATCGAGATGACAGCATCGAATTAACCGAACGTTTCGTGTCGTCGGTTTACTGCATTAACAGGCCACGCATCGATAATTTATGATCGACACCATCTAGATCCGATGCAAATTACGATTACATCGTAATTCGACATCGACGAGTCGCATTATCGATTCATGACAACGGAATTGTTCTCTAATGATCCTCCCGTTCGACTTCCTCCTCGCGATACTCGAGGGGGGGGGGGGGGTATTGGTTCTTTATTTCCGTTTCATGGACCGCGTCGATTGAAATTCTTCGAAATTGTCCAATGAATTTTTATTGTCCTGCTCCTGGCATTTGCATGAATTGGAAATTGTATTTTCTTTATTCCGAGATTTTTCAATCGGAGTCAGAATATTTAAATCTCGATTTCCATACGTTTTTATGTAATAAATCAATTGCAGAACTAATTGAACTTCTACTCGATTCCGGTTTTTGTAATCTACAACATTTCCCTTGCAGATTTCATACATTTATTGCAGACACGGGGGCTGCACGCGGAGTACGTAATCACTGGATTGCGGATTTTATGCATTCGTGGTTAAAAGTGAGTAGATGATACACGAAACAGTAAATACGTTAGCATTTTATTTGCCAACATGTGCGCTGCCAAATTGCAACTCGCAGGGCCCAGTAACGCAATTCAACTCGCAAAATAAAAACTGGGTAGATAAAATTGCATTTTTAATGTGGTAATAAAAAAAAAATTCACGATTTTGATCGAATATTTTCTACCGAGGGTAGTAATCAGTGTCGATGTAATTTTTTGTAAACACGTACGTTTGAATTGGCCGTAAAAATTCGTAAGAATTGCTGTCACGTTTCGCGCAATTCGTCCAAAAAGAGTTGTTCGATATTTTATCCAGCGGGTAGCAACCCGCCATTTATCCAAGATCAGTGTCAAACAAAAATGTTGGAAAAGGAATCGGCAGTGCAACTATGATCTATATACGTACGTCATTCTCTCTTTCTCTCTCTCTCTCTCTCGCTCTCTCCCGTTCACTCCCACACCCCCTGTTATAATATACGATGCAGATCGCGAGGCACGTCCATCTCGACTGGCAGGATGATCGAGATCGCTGGTCGACTCGAAAATCAATTATTCGTCGGTGCACCGAAAATGCACATCAATCTTGTCATGACCGCTCGTTTGCTTCTCTTCAGCGGCGCACATAGTTGCACAATCGGCCCTCTGTATTGGTGTACCTTTTCAAGTGGATCAGTTAACGGTGCCTGATGAGAACCGTGATGGATGACCGGGTACCCTTTTTTAAGAATATTCAACGTGATCGCGTAGAAAAAAAATTTACTATGCATAGAAACCGCGTCTACCGAAAACCCTTACAGAACCTTCCACGACAATGTGACACTCTTTCGACTCATGTTTCCCGTGTCGGATCATATTTCTGCTACCGGTTGTAGACAACTTTCTTCTTTCCTTACAAAAAACGAACATTCCACGCGTACAGTACCCTAACATGTAGCGTAGGATTTTTTTCGATATCTCGAATATCTGTCGAGTTGTAAAACATTAAAGTCAAGTCCAGACTGTTGCCGTTTCCGCAAATTATTGAATTTCTTAATATATTCTGCGCTACATTTCAGATAACATCTTCTAGTTTCAGAATAAAAATGATTTTTCAGACGGTTCAATTTTGTCAGCAATGGCGACCAGCGCGCGACGTACCGATAAAAGTAAAATAACAACGTATAACTCCGCCATTTTTAAATATTTCGTTCCGGAAAAAATTGCGGAGCAAAGCTAAAAGTGGTGTTAACGTCACCGTGAAAACTCGGAATTTTTCACGGATTAATTGTCCTCGAGAAAAATGTCGACTACGCGCCCTAAAGGTCTGCCCACTCGAAAGAGGGGTAAGAAAATCGCGGATTCGTTAAGCGACACGGTCCTTTGGCGACGCTGGCGAGAGACTGCCAAATCGATGGCACTTTGGAAATCACAGAGACGGCATCCGGGACTAAGGATCCTCTTCGTCGTCTGGTATAGCGAGGAACATTATTCAACGGGCCCTTTCAACGGGTTTCCAGGGATCCGCGCGGCGCAGCGCGGCGCGGCGAGTCGAAGGATAAGTCGTCGGCGGCTGGTTAATTCATAAAGGGGGAAAATTCTTTGGCGCACCGTTATTCATTCGTCAAAGTTCTCCCCGGGCCAGTGACACTTTGCCGGCCTTTATTCGGAGCCGGCGCGTCTAGACGAAATTGAATTTAAATATGAATGCGGCCACGCGAGCACAGCATGCGCGCGGATCCACGTAACGCGCGTTTCACCCCGGATTGGTTGGATATTGAGTACGGTTTATCAGGTATTCTCTGCGCCCCCATCTCCCACGGTGTAACCACCCACACCCTCCGATAGGAGCCTGCCCTCGCCCCCCCAACGCTTTGCAGGAATTTTCATGGGAGAAATTACGGGTTTCTGCAAATTGCCACGGGGCCCCGCGCTTAATATTTCACGAGGAATGAAGATCGCCGGTATCCGGTATCAGTCTCTTCTGCGGGGGCTTTGTTTAATCTGTTTTCCGTGTCAGCTGTTCCACCGGCAAGGTACGACCGAAACCGTGCGCACAGATTATTCTTTTAAGCCTTCCCTTTCATTGAAATTTAACGCTGCATCCCTCCGCGAACCGGTGTCTATTTTATACATTAGATTTATTTATGTTTCGAAGAGATTTTGAACAATGTAGGAGATAAATAATTTTTAGGTCTTTATGGATAGGAATTCTAAAAACTCATTTCCGTTTACTGCACAATGTGAAAAGAAATTTTTTCGAAAATTACAATTGGTCGGAATTATTGTAGGAAAAATACTAAAAGTGTCTGGTGGGTCTATCTTGAAAATTTAAAAAATACGTTTCGTAGATCTGTGTCAATTATGTGAAAGTGCATATTAGATTTATGTTGAAATCCTTTCACCCTCGCTGGGTGAACGATTCTGACGACTTTTGTATCGATTTCTGTTGCTCATTATGCAAATAGCTACTGATTCGAAACAGACGGACTAGGTGAGCAGTGCTTGCACAGTTAATGATTAATATGTAAATGTGTTCTTAAGAAACTTTTTCGAAGCCAAGATAATGCAATAATTTCTTCCGGAGCTGTTGTTAAAAAATATTACAAAGCTTCTTAAGGGACGTAGAACATCCCAGACTTCATCAACAGTCTCCGAAAGGTAGAATGTTCGCGTACGGCATTAAAACTTCCCTCTCGGATTCTTTTTAGTATCGTCTTCGTGTATCTTTTGCAGCTTGCAACCGAGTCCAATTACACTTCGCGCACATCCAGACACGTGTTTTAATACCTCCCCGCGTGTTTCCGTGGTACGTCTACGTCCTTTCGTAATTTTCCCCGGTAATGCTGGCAGTTATGCAACTTTGTTCTCATGGTTTTGCCCCGGGACCGACGCCGGGCATCTCAACTTCTCAGCGAGTACACAGGACGTTGCAAAAAAGGTCCTGGAAGGTCGTCGCCGCGAGGAGTCAAAAAAATCCCTAATCAAGGAAGTAGCGTCGTCAGTTAGCGCGACAATTTTATCGCCAAGCCGGCAAAGCCAGTCGATTCGCTATAGTTTATGCATACTTTAGCAGAGCTAATGTTCCTGGCACGTGCGCTCGTATGCTCGATGGCTATAAACGTTGCTAACCACCGGCGAAGAAAGTTCTCGTAATTACAATGGTATAGCTTTAATTTCATTGGAAAACCTTATCATTTCCACGAGGTTAATTTGATTAAACGCTGCTGTTGCTTTGACTGATTGTGGGATAGTAACAATTGAGCGCAATTTAGGTATACAGTCTAGTTATTGACGATATACCCGACGAGGGGACAATTCTATGTAAAGAGTAAGGTGCAAGAAAATTTAAAATTTCAAAGAAACAGGAATTTGACTTTTTCGCGTAGAATCGAGATTTTCTCCAGTTTTGGCAGTAGTTAAAAGCCTGGATATCAGACTATCGCCCGAAAATTTCCAGCCCCGGGTCCGTCCCGATTCCATTTTTCACGCGATAGATAAGACCCAATCCAATTCGCACGACCGCTCCCGCAACCCCATGAGTTATAGAAGCTTTATAATTTACGGTATTACGACATTACGGAATTCTTATGGGCGAATATATGCGGCAGGCTATATCTACTTCGCTGTTCCCGGGCCAGAGAGCTGGCAGAAAGGTTCGTTCCGACATAGAAATCAAGGTCTGCATTAAGGCAGTAACTTACGGTAATACTTCTTTCCGGCAGCGATATTTCTCTGGCAACGTGGCTAGCCATTCAACTTTATTAAACGGACCGAGCCTGCCCAATGTTTCTCTCTCCCCCCTCTCTCTCTCTCTCTTTTCAGTTTTGTGCGGTCGTGGTTTGTTCGACTGTCCATTTTCTGCGGACTTCGACAAGGGTGGATCTCGGTACTTAACCCTTTCACGGACCGTCGAAGCCAGTGAAAATGATGTGGACCTTGTATTTCAAGTCGTCTATCGAAAACTACCAATATTTATACAGGCCCCCATTTTTCAAGACTACAGTAAATGTTCGATAGACGCGAAAAGTTCTATACGATAGATGCGAAAAAAATATCCTGTAATCTGATCTCAGCTCGGTATTTTCTCGAGACCAGCGGCATACTAGACAACGGACCATAACAGCGGTGCGCTCGACTCGCCTCTACCTGAAACGGAGGTACACGGCGTACTTTACCACAGCTCATTGTGACGCCAATTTTCATGGCTCCATCTTTTTCAAGGTCTCATTTTAAAGGAGAAACTTCGGGGAATATAACCATATTTTTTTCAAAATTTAAATCACTCTGGCCCCTCATCGAAAAAAACGTAAAACAAGAATTTGTTTAAATTTTTCGACATTATAAAGTTGATTTCCGAGGTTGAAAAAATTATTTCGTAATAGCCCAATGCGTTCCGAATAAAACAAAAAAAATGTAGCACAATCGGACAAACAGTTCCTGAGATAATAATTCGTAAGTGAGGCCTATTTTCGCCAAAATGAGCAAAATGAGCAAACTTTGAAGGCCTGCCATTTATAAAAAAAATTCGAAATCGGCAAAATGATGACTTAAACCCCTCATAATTTCACATGGACTATAACATATTTCAATTAGAACAGAATCGAAGATGGTGACCGCAAAAACTGACCGATTCGGCATGGAATGACCCGATGGACGTTTCGGGCGCATGGAAGGATAACGCGTATAGAAAAGAAAGAGACGCGGACAGTTGCCGAAAAATAATAATATTTCGTATAAAATATTTTTTTGCAAAATGGTAAACAACATGTATTGTGAATCTTCATCTAGTAGGCGGCAATAAGCAACATTTATCATGGTATCGTTAAAAAATGGTAAGTTCAGGTAAAAAATGTTTTATACGAAATATTATTATTTTTCGATGTAGAATAAGAATATGCAATAAAAAAATATGGGTTTCCATTTGAAAAAATGAAGTTGCCCTTCATCTGACCCCTAAAGGGCCATTATGGAAAAATGTGCATAGCGCCATTAAATGTGCCCCTTCATATGAAGCATATTTTATATAAAACGTTTTTCCATATTCCTGCTGGTTTCCGTAATAATTGACTGTCTCAAGATAAATGGACCACCCTGTATATTTCTTCCACCGTCTTCATATATGTAATAATTATTTTCACATACGTGTATAATTATTTTCACATAACCTCTCAACAGTGACGTTACATTTTCTATCGTACAAACCATTGATACAGGTGGTGGTCTGTATACAAAATTTTATTTTCACAGACTATTGTACGGGGACAGGAATAGAAGAAGTTATTTTAAGTGATCAAAAAGTACATTGTGGGAGAAAAGAAATAGATGCAGTGAATAAAACATGACGCAAGACCCCTATGTGATTTTATGCTGTCTACCATGCTATCGACCGATACGAGAAAACTGTATAAAGATTCTCTGTATAAATTCTCATTTTTGTAGACTACTATGTATAAATATCAAAGATCCTCAGGAATACAGATTGATTCGACAAGAAACGTTGACTTCCCAAAGTGTCACCACTAGCAGCTCCGGCGCGGCAGTGCGACTCCGGTTATTTTCGCAGCGCGAATTGTACATAAAGAGGAACGGTCCAGCGACGAGTTTCTGCGAGGAACACAGAAAACAAGGGAGCATTGTCTCGGCGAACTCGCGGAATCACGGATTTCCTGCGTAAGGAACAACGAGGGAACCCTCTCCGTCGGATTAATTCCAGCGGTGCAACGCCGGCCTTTTTATTTTTTTCTTCCTTTTTTTTTCTCATTCGAACGAATCCGCCGCGTTCTGAAATCCAATAAAGCACGGGGGAAACAGCCGGACACGCCGGACGGTCCGGTCCGGTTCGGCAGAAAGCATCGGTTCCGATCCGTCGACGTGTGTACGCCTCGCAAAAAGCGTTAATTACGCGAAGGCACCGCTAACGAGAAAAAGCTCGCGAAAGTTCCCCTTTTTTTTCCCTCTTCCGTCCTCGCCTTCCTCCCCCGTCGCTCGACTCCATTTCCTCATTTTTTTCCCTCGCGTTTGCTGTCTTTTTTTTTTTGCCGACTCGCTTTCCCCCTTTCGAAAACAATGATACAGTGGAACCTCGTTTATCCGAAATACGTCGGAATTTATTTTCCGTAATTTTCCTTATAGCAGAAGAACGTCAACGTCAAGCGTGTATGTTGACTGCCAAAACTCGCTGTTGAATATTCAGAAACTCAGAATTTACATTCGATTAATACGAATTGAGGAATTTTCATATTCGGTAAATGCGGTTTAACGTCTCGTTTGCGACTCGAGGTTGCCGGTGAGGGGTTATTCATACGAAAATATTGAAAACTTTCGGTGTTCTTTCTTTAAAGAATAAAAGATTTTGCTATGATCTTGTCAACTAATAAAATCGGGATTTCAAGGTGTACAATATTGTAAAAATAAAAATACAATGTTCGAACACCTTCTAAATCCACCGACCACACAAAAATGATGAAAATAAAGAAAACGCGAGTAATTTTCAAAGTTACAAACTAATTTTGGAACCTACAGGGTTTTAGCGATAGGTTCGAAATTAGCGCCGACATCTTTCACGGTTCGGGAAGTCTTATACTTTATTACGATCGTAAAGTTTGATGGGGGCGGAAGCGTTCGCGTATGATTAATTAAAATAAAAAATATCGAAAGCATCGATTATCCCGAGACAGGCATGACGATGCGCAACGAGGGCAACGTCGCAGACAGATGTTGCCTGGTACCGTCTTCCGTTTCCGGGACTCGATGGAAGACGTCCTGCTGCACGGTGCCCTCGATATTTCCGCTTCTCTCTCTCTCTCTCTCTCTCTCTCTCTCTCTCTCTCTCTCTCTCTCTCTCTCTCTCTCTCTTTCCCGCTGGACGTTTAGAAGGAAAATAATAGGATCGTTTCGGGGATGAACGGCGTATCGGGATGTTAAGCTATTACTTAGCAACGCCGGCAAGAAACGGCGGATGAGTCGTCGTTTCTGCCGGCGGTTTTCTGCTTATCGCGTTCCGAACGCTCGCGGAATTAGTGGATTGCTTCGTTTCTTCTACGGGATGGAACGGCACTGCCATTTTTCTAATGAGATTGTTTTTTCGACCCCCTGGACGGAGTGGAACGCGATAAAGGGATAAGTATCGTGTTGTCTGGAGAGCTCCTGTCAATTTCCAGTCGCGGGAACACTTTCTTGTCGGTCATTTCGTTCCGAAGTGTCTGAGGTTTCTTGTTAACTGTGTCTCTATGTGGGCAGGCTTTTTTGAAAATTTTTTCTACGTGTTATTACTAGGCTACGGATTTTATGCACCTCTGCAGACCTGTATTTTAAACCCTTAGCACTCAGAGTCGCCGTTAAAAATATGCTGTACCATTATTCACAATATTGTTGACATTATTAAATATATGTAAGCTTCGTGTATGTGTCTGGTGAGCCATATATGCTCGAGAGAGGGCGGGACTTGAAAGGTTAGAGACAGTAAGCAGATAGATGTAGACAGAGCGACAACTAAACTCACAAATAAACTTCATTGATAATACGTGAGTAAAACTAATAAATAAAAATCGTTAATTGATAAAAGCTACAAGTACAAGTTTCTATTAAAAGAATCTAGTGTTAAGATAATATAGGGAAGCACAAACATTTAATTGTTGATTCTCTATACTTTTAGGTTAGTATAACACGTGGGAAGTATGCAATAATTATTTATTATGTGGTGAATAATAAAGCTCTATATTTTTAGACGAATCAGCCTTGTGTTTTTGCTTAAAAAGGAACCCTTAACCATATTATATTGTATGAGGTATTATATCAATTTCATATGTATGTACAATGGAATTATTCTAGGTCGGAAGAAATGTTTAATTTTCCAGTTAAAATAGCTCCGACTGCAAAGGGTTGAATGATGTTCTAAGATGTTAGAAGAATTCAGTCATATTTTCACACTGTATCCTGCTAATTAAAATCAAAAAATTAGAAGCTACATTTTTATTGAATTTCCATGTTCTTATGATAGACTTGGACAATTTTTATGAAAAATAAACACTGAATGGACTGCAATATACGGGGGCTAAGTAGACATTTATTGATTTTCTTAATGACAAAAAATAAAATTTTTCCCGCTCAATAATTCCAACAGTATAAAAATAATGCATCGATATCTGCCAATGCTTAAATTACTTTTCACTGACATTTCGATGTTCCCTATAGTTCCGAAGTTCTATAAAAATACGAAATTCGTCGATCCAGACCATTTTAACGACAACGATCGTCGACGCGTCGTGTTTTGTCAGCGGTGACCTCGGAATATCATCGTCCAGCGCACACAGCCAGAAAAAATAGCAAATCTTTCGCAGAATGAAGTTCCAAGGAGATTCGCGTCGCGTAACAGCGACGCCGAGTCGCGCCAAGGTCGCCGGATTTGATGACTTCAAATTTTTATTGGTCAGATTGCGACTGGATCGTGAACTGCTCGAAATAGTTGTTCTCTCTTCTTCCAAAATGCAAGGAAATACAAACGTTGGAAACGTCCCTGATATTGCTTTTTCGAATAGATTTTGAGAAGCTCCGATTTCACGAATCTGTGCGAATATTTTACAATTTTTCTAGGTTGGAAGCGAGCGGTTTTCGATATTGAACGTGAAAATAAAAGATCCTTTTATCTTGAAGATCTGTGATATTTTTAGAGTAGGTACCAATACTGCCAGCAAATTTTCTTAATAGAAACACAGAGATTTATATTAGACAAATATGACGAATATTGCACGAAAGAATCTTTCAAGAACTTCTGCAGAAAATAATATAACGAAAATTAATAGCCACCCTCATTCTTGCACAGTTGAAACCAAAAATAGCGAAACGTACGTTCGGTAGCCGCGGAGATAAAAATTTATTTTTAAAATCGATTTTCTTAGAACCCCAGAGGAAATCATAAAGTTTAACGATCTGCACCTTCGGAAGAATGTTGAATCGCGGAACACCTAAGCCGATTTTATTTTACAATCAAACTCGTAAAACACAACAGTATCGGGAGCTGACTTTCTCAAAAACAAATAGCAGTACCTGTGACGTGTGAAATATTGATCTGCTAAATGATATTGCGCAATATCCAAAGTTTCAGTAGCCAGACCCGGCCAGCACGAAATCCGTTTCAGGTTTTTATTAGCCATTCGAGGGAAAGACGAAGGAGCTTAATGGGGGACGAACGTTTAGCGATACGCGGCGAGATGTTGACACCGGTCCGCGATTTCGGAGCGTATTGTGTGCACGCAGATTCTCGTTTTATAGTTGCAGTTGCAGTTGCGAGAGCGCCGCGCCGGGTCTGTGGATTGCGCGCTGGTAATGGGAAAAGTAGGAGTTTCCAGTTGGAATTCAAATTGCTGGAATTATGAGAGATATTGTTGGTTACATAGGTCCGGGGAGTTGCAGTAACTGGAATTACTGGCGCTGAAAATTTTAACTGTAATGGAGAGTGTAAGGTCCCGGTTAAATTTTATTCATACCCGCGTGCATGCGGGCGGCGAAGATGATGCTGCGAGACCGTAACGGCAGCCGTGAGTGATAATAAGGGAATTCTGGTTACAATTTCATCGTTCGCCGTTATTACACGCCCTTTCCCACCGTTACACACTGACTCTCGGCGAATCCCCGAGAGATTACTCGTCTTTTTATCCCGTAAAGTCGACGTTATCAGGGAGAAGGAACGACTGGATTTTATCTTCGCGGTTTTGTCTTGGAAATAAAAGTCTTCTTCATTATTTTCTGCCATGTCTCGCGAGGAAGCCAGAAAAGATAGCGGATATATGAATTTTTAACGGAATGCATCTTCGATCTCCAAATGTCCATCTCCAGTTTTAAACTTTCAATTTGTTTTCGTTTTTTCTTTCTTTGAAATAGAAGCTTTCTACTTTCTGCCGTGTCTCCCGAGGAAGCTTGCAAAGGTAACGGGGATATGAATTTTTGACGAAAAGCATCGTCGATATCCCAACGGCCATCTGCAATTTTAAATTAAACCATTTTTTTTTTTGTCAAGATCGAAACCTTTATTATTTTTCTGATGCTTCGCGAGGGAGCTTGCAAAAATAACGAACGTATGCATTTTTTACGGAGAGCATCTTCGATCTTCAATTCCGAACTATCAATGTAGAAATAGTAGCCTTCTTTATTATTTTCAGCCAAGTCTCGCGAGGAAGCCTGCAAAAATACCGTAGATAGAAATTTTTATCGCAGCCCGTCTTCGATATCCCAAGCTCCAACTTCAATTTTAGAAAAAATTGCACCACTGAAACGACCCTAACAAACCGAAACAATTTTTTCATAAAATTGTGTCTGTAGTCACGACGAGACCGAAAAAACATATCCCGTGAAAAATTTGATATTGGAATCCATTCGTTAGTCGCGCAGTTGCAAAAACACAATTCCCAACTATCCGTTTCTCCACGGTTTTCCCGGTAACAAAAAAGTTGTTATTTTTCGGAAAGTGCAACGGGGTCGCGCGAGCATGGTACTTTTTTTTCACGAACTGCGCACACTTAAATTGATGAGAGAGCTTTTGACTTCTCGCGCGAAAATTAAAACATTGCCGACTGACACTCCGATGTTTTTCCGTCGGTGTAAAATAGAGAAAGAACCGCGGCCATGAACTCGCGGAAAAAGGGCATGTGTTACTTTTACGGGCGGCAACAAAAATTGTTACTACCGGCCACGTGGTAAAAGTGTGACAAGTTCATTCGCAAAATTCGTTTAAAAGTTGAATTAACTCACAATTTATTTGCGATAATTTGTTTAAAAGATAGATATTTGAATGAAATTCCAAACGAAAATATAGAATAAAAGAATAAAATTGAATTTTCTTGATCGGTTCACCCAGTTTTAATCATATTCTGATATATTCAGGATACGCTAAGTCAGGATCAGTGTGTACGTCCATTAGGCGTGAGTTACACGAATTGCGTTGCTCGCGTTGTGCTAAGCTTAGTGTGACTAGTTTACGCTGTTCATGTCTGGGTTAGTCGGTTTATGTTGGTTAGGTGAGGTCAGGTCTGGGTACAGCAGCTTACACTGTACATACAAATCCCTTGAGTTTACGCTGACGATGTTGAGTTATGCTTGGGTCAATCAATTCATGTTAGGTCTGGTCTTGTTGGTTAGCTGTAGCAAGAATCCGAGTTGGGTCTGCATTGAGCAAGAGATCAAAGAATGTACCATGTACACGATCTAAGTATCATTTCGGTCCCGAAGTTTTCCCATAGCTCGGAACACAGTCCCAGAAAATTTAACAAATAAAATCATTAATATCAGACATAGTCTACATAAATTAGCTAAACTAAAAATACTAAATCTCCGATCAGGAGCCGCAACATTTACCAACGTGCGGCCTCCTCCGTCCTCCCTTTCCGACTCCGCTAGAAAATAAAATTCTGAAATCTAATCATCGAAGTAATTTCAAAATTCGATTCGAGGGTGGGGGGTGGAATAGGAAGCCTGGCCCGCGATCGAATTCCAGTTTCGCTGCTCGCGCGACCTTCAATTTCCTCCGGTCCGGTCCGGGAACCTCGAATCGAGGAATCAAGAGTCGGGGATCGTTCGCGGTTCTGGTCGACGATTTACCGGACACCCTGTACACGATTATTGGGCTCTAGCTAACGGTCGAACGTGCTCTAGCGAGTAACTGTATCGGAGGAGAGGCCGGCTACGTGCTCGGCAAGAGGTTACGTGCGCTTAGGTAGAGCCACGTACACGTACGTGCGGAACCGTCGCGCAGTGCAAGAAGCCCGCAAGACACAGACCAGGAATTACACGCTGCCCGGATACCGCCACCGTCTTTTCCGGGACCTCGTACCAGCCAGCCCAGAAATTACTCTCCAAGTGCTCGCGGTTACGACGAATTAACCCGCCCCCGCAGACTCCCCATCTACCCGGTCCCTCTCGCTGTTCTCTCTCTCTCTCTCTCTCTCTCTCTCTCTCTCTCTCTCTCTCTCTCTCTCTCTCTCTCTCTCTCTCTCTCTCTCTCTCTCTCTCTCTCTCTCTCTCTCTCTCTCTCTCCCCCTCCCCCTCTCCCTCTCTCTCTCCATCTCTCCCTCTCATTCTCTCTCTCTCTATCCCGTTTCCATGTTTTACAACGTTTTTCGGGATGTTTAGAGCCGCCTCGTTCGACCAGCCACGTTTCGCTCGTGAAACCAGCTCGATTCGGACCACCGGGAAACGAGAACTTTTTTGCGCCCTCGCGAACTCGACGCGATGCGACGCGACGCGATCGGGGGCTGTGAAATTAATTCGCCGCGGGATTAGTCTCCGGGGCATACGGGTCGGTCGATCGACCGATCCGCTGCACAGCGCGACAAGGAACCGATACACAGCCCACGAACCGCGTAAATATTGGTCGGGAATTATTTTAGGTAGTTAACGGCCGCCCAACTTGGCCGCGGGAAAGACTAATTTTCTTCGCGAATTTTTTGAACCCCTCAGCTGTGGGAAATGCGTTGTTTGGGGAGAGTTTCAACCCTTCGCAGTTTTCGGTACGATATGACGTATATTACAGAAAATAAAACTAATTTTTAGGTAAATGATATGCATAACAATTCACAATATGGAATATTAAATGTACACATTTTTCTTCTAGATATGCAGAAATATTCGCAGTACGATAAAACATCTGCATAGGAAATTTAACACTAAACCTACCGAGCACTAAAAGCGATTAAAATGTTTTAGCTTATAAAAATGACAGTAGGAAATTTTTCTTCTGAATGATATGCAGAAATATTCACAGTACAATAAAACATCTGCATGGAAACTAAAATGTAGAAATATTAAATGTACAAATTTTTCTTACGAAAGATATGCATAATAATAATTAAATTTAAATGTAGTAAATTTTCTTTTTTTACAGAATGATGTACTTTGTTACACAAAGCATACGCATAAAAATTCGCAGTGAAATAAAACATCAATTACGGTAAATAAAATCGTGTAAATGTTTCTCGATTGTAGAAAAATGTTTAAGACAGAAAGCATGGAAATTCGTGGTCCGGTGGTATCGAACACCGCGGTTCGAATACTTGGGTTATTCGCGGTATAATCCGGTGCAATTGCGTGACGGCTTGGACTACGCGGCCCGTGCAAAATACCTCGGGATCGGAGGAAATCGCGGGCATCATCGGTAGGAAACGTGCCTCGTTTCGGGCTCTGAAAAGGGGGTGGCTTTGAAATAGCAAAGCACCGCGGGATCCGACGCGGTAGAGAAGGTTAAAAATCCCCGGTCGGTTCGGGTGCAGTCGCGGCGAGGCGCGGCGAGGCGAGGCGCGGCGCGGCGCGGCGCGGCGCGGCGCACACACAAAACCTTCAAAAAGACAGTCCCGTCTAAAAAGTACAAACGCGACAGCGATTTCCGTCGCACGGGGTTGTTTGGGGAGCGTGTCTGGCCGGCTGCCAGTGGCAGGCGTCGTGCTTGTTTATTTTAATTTGTGCTGCGAACGCCGGTCATAGCGCGCCAAGCCCGTGCCGTGCCGGCCGGCCTCGCAATTGGCGTAAGCGGTTCTTCCGTGGAGAAACAGGAAACGAAAAGGGAACCGACGAATGATATATCGGACGTAAGAACGCCAACGGAACCGTGGAACCAATGGGCCGCGCGTTTAGCCATTCCGAGGAGACGAGCCGCCATGAATTTGTTAGCCGCCGGCGAACTTTCCCAATTACCACGTTTTAATTCCTCTTACAATTTACACGGACCTTCCGAAAATTCCCGAAACTATTTTTGTAGTCCATTCGCAGGCCATTGACTGAAAGAAAATTAGTATTTGCTAGCGAACGTTATCGTTGAAAGAATTACTTTCTTTCTCGATGTAATCGTGTCAATAACGAAACACTGTATGATATCCAACGATGTTGCATTTTGTATACAAAATTATTATCAATAAAAATTTGATAGTACCACTGAATCATATTAAATTTTCCTATGAATTAAATTCTATTAAAATTATTATCAACAAAAATTCAATGCTAACCCTCAATGATATTAAATTTTCTTACGAGTTAAATTCTACTAAAATTATTATCAATATAAATTCAATACTACCCCTCAATAATATTAAATTTTCCTATAAATTAAATGCTACTAAAATTATTATCCATCAAAATTCAATACTATCCCTCAATAATATTAAATTTTCCTATGAATTAAATTCTACTCAAATTATTATCAATAAAAATTCAATACTACCCCTCATTAATATTAAATTTTCCTATAAATTAAATGCTACTAAAATTATTATCAAAACAAATGCAATACTACCCCTCAATAATATTAAATTTTCCTATAAATTAAATTCTACTAAAATTATTATCAAAACAAATTCAATACTACCCCTCAATAATATTAAATTTTCCTATGAATTAAATTCTATTAAAATTATTATCAATAAAAATTGATGTCTATGCCCCAAATGCCATTCCCCAGTAAATAGCAGGTTCGAGTGGCCCGCATGAAGAATCCTCCGCTAATCCAGCCCTCGAGATCGATAAAAATGTATGTGGTCTCTTGCCAAGGTAGCCAAAAGGCTCTGTCCCCAACTGACTGCTACGTCCTATCTCGAATACCTCTGTGCACCTGTAAAATGGCTGTCTCGCTAAAACCGGGGCCCAGTTCCAGCGCCAATTAATCAACAACTGACACCGGTGTCCGTCTTCGTGATTCTCTAAAAACCTGCGAGAGTCCCGTCGCGTCGCTCGGCATCGTGATCCCTTCCATCCCAGGCGGTCTTTAAAAATAAAAAAAGAGTGTCTTCACGTCGGAGCATCAAGTACCGTCCCTCGTGATTGCCGTGCCGGGCAGAAAACCGGAGAAGGTAGCGAAGGTTGAGCGGTCAAGTTGTCGAGATCGTTACGGCGACCTTCGCGCAGCGTCCGAGTGCCGAGGGAACAGGGCAGGGGGTTCGGCCAGCACTTAGCAGTTTCCTGGAGGTCTCTGTTGGACTTCTCGACCTCGGTCGGGTTAATTTTTGTGTAAATTCCGTGGCACCGGTGAACATCCAACGACCACCACGACGACGACGAAGACGACGACGAAGACGTCTACCTTCGTCCAGCGACGAAGGACTCCGTAGCGCAAGCAGTTTGCACGGTTTTTGCCGGACGCTTAAGCGTTAATAGAGCCTCTCTCCGCTGAATAAAAGAATAGTCGGCAATTCCGTGTGCCGGCTGTTCGGCACCGGCTCGTTCCCGCATGCCTCGGCTAAGTGGAGCGACTTTTCTTGCGCAGAAAATTTCCATGACCTACTTCATTATTCGCAGCGGCGCATTACGCTGCGCTTTATGCTCGGGCAAGAAGCCGCCGCCGCCGCCGCCGTGTTTGATGCCGGACAAAGAGAAAGAAGGAGGAGAAGAGCCGCGTGGCAACCGTGAAGAGCACCTCTCTCCTCTTCGCGGATTATTCCACCCTTTCAATTACAAACGTTCCAAACGGTCCCATCGCGCGGCGACCAACGATATTCCAATTGGCCCCCTTGGTGGATTCTCTTCGGAATCCTTTCGCGCGGTTACTTTGAACGCTGCCATTTCCTGTTTCGTCTGAACCGGACCCACCGATCCCCCGGTCACCACCGGCCACAGATCCGAACTCGAAACCATTACCTTTGTCACCGAGCCACTTCGTTATTAGTTCCCCGCAGTTGACGGACCCTTGTTCCGACTTTGTTCCGTGTAAATAAATGATATATGAATTATACAAAGCCGTTCCCATAAAATAGGAGGGATTGAGTCAAAAATTTTCATGTCATTAAATGGATTAAAAACAGACCTGAGATAGACTGGAAAGGGCACAAATCTATATCTGACCTCATTTGGTAAATAAATAATAGCCAAGTTCAAGTTTCTAGAAGACAATATTATCTTGCCGATTAAGAATGGATTTTTATAAATCCATACTCCATAAATCGTAATTTACTATTACATAGAATAATATTCTTTATATTGCATTAGGATAAGAAGGTTGTAACTTTCTTGGTGTATAAACATTTTTCCATCATTGTTATACCTGTGTTTGTCAGGAAGAACATGTCACAATTTCATAAAATTTAAATTCATGCATTAATTGAGCTTTAGAGTATTTACGTATTTACCAGAAAAAAGTGAAGAAAACAAAAATTCGAAAAGCTCAAAAAAATAATGCAATTTAACCGATGTCCTATACTGACGTATACAAAGAATTCGTGATGAAAACTTTAAACGGCAATTGTATCTCGAAAGTGAAAGATATCGGGCAGAAAACAGTATGTTCCGTCGCGACGGAAGTGGACAGTCGACGACAGCAGCGGGATAAACAAACAACCGGCGTCTCTCGAAGCAATAATTAACTAAATAAAACGCGGCGCGGTTCCACCGCTTTACAAGAGGTCCGAGAGCGTTTAAGCTCGGACAGCCGGCTGAAAGGTGTACCGAAATTTCCTAATTGTACGTCGAGAGTTCGTGATTGGAGTTCCCTTCGCGAACACGCGTCCCACAATTCGAATGCCCTCCACCGTGCTGGAACGAACGACACCTGCACATTCCACTTGGCAAACGATGCAATAACCCTAATTACTCTTTCCTTTCGCACGCTACGTGTAGCCTGACCGCGATGAATTCGTCAAGGGGTGAGTTTCTTGCGCGGACGATTAAGAGGCCGCCGAGGAATCTATCGACTGCGTTTACACATGTTGTCCCTTCGCCTTGTCTGTCTATTTCCCTTCAACCTGCTGGCTTTTTGCGCTATCAGCCAGGAAAATAATTAGCTATATAGTCGGGTAGCAATGCGGTCTTTCGCCTTTGAAGAGGAACGCGGCAAATGCGAGGAAATGGTTGCGGATCGCTTTTTAATATTGTTGCAATTTTTGGGATAGCTTTACTGAAAAATAAAAGTAATACAGTTTTCATGATTTTTTAACTATGTACTTGCGATAATCTGACAAAAAATATTTTAAACAAAAGCTGATCAGTTTTCGATTGGCTATACGTTCCGATAAAAACAAATGTTCGAAAATTTCTGTTTTATTATTGTCAAGGCCACCTTCATTTTTTTCAATGGCACTTCAAGGTCATCCGAAGGTCATGGTATACTAGATCGTTGAATTCGTCTTAACACGGGCTGTAATACTGTTAAGTCAAAAATACAAAGTGCCATTTAAAAAAATGAAGGTGACCTTGACAATATACTATGAAAAAAATGTTTTACGAACTTCTTTTTTTTATTGCAATATACAGCCAATCGAAAACTGATCAACTTTTGTTGAAAATATCAAAGTACAAATTCCTATAAAGCATTTTTGCCTCCTTTTCACTGAAGCCATCGTTAAAAATTGTTTCCATGAAGGAATAACTTTTTAATTTTTATCCCCCATGGAGTTCTACTTCTGATCTAACCATCCATGCAAATTTGGTTTTTATTTACTTCATAAATCTATCATTATCACTGGAATAATCTCTCTCCTATTTCGAAAGAAGCAATTGATTAGCCAGCGACTATGCTACGAAAAGATCGTCCACCGAATTGACGTTCTGTTTCGCATAATGCACGGTCGGAAAGCATCGAAATCCGAGGACCGTGGCGCGATCTTTCCAATTTCCGGCCGGAATCGATCAATTAACCGATGGAAGGTTTCGTCGGGATCGAAAGCGCGCGATTTCTGTAACGTGACAAATGGACAGGAGATCACGGTAGTACGTCATCTGGAAATATGGGAAAATCGATGGAATCGGTTCGAGGGTAGGGGGATCGAAGAGTGGGCCTTGGGGGTTCCAGATTGCAAAAAGAAATATTCGCTGCTTTCTTCCTTCCGCCCTTTTTCTCCCGGTTAGATACCGTATATACAGGGTGTCCTTTCATCGGGCGACACGCGATGCCAGTTCGCCGAACGTTTCGTGGCTATAAAATTAATCTTGCGTGCAAAACGGAGATGGAACGGAGGAAAAGGAGCAGAAACAGATGGAGAAAGTGGTGGGGATGAATCGCGCGGGGGCGCGGAGGGTGTTGCAGGCTCGAAAGAGAGGAACGAAAACCACGCCTCGAACGATTCTTCTTGCAACCCCCCTTCCCGTTTCTCCACACTAGCTTCGAGCGTTTCTTTTCTCCGCTCTACACCCACGTCCTTTCTTTTCTCCTTTCTTCTGTCACACCCCCTCGTCGTCCCACTAACCACCCCTGGAATCCTCTCGCACCCCTCGCCGATTCGGTTCCTCGTGGACGTCCTTTTTCCACGAAGCCGCGAATTTGATGCTTGGCGCCTGCTGCCCCCGAGATACCGTAATTTATGACCTATGTGCCCCCGATCTCTTTCTCCACCTGTCCCCCTTTCCACCCCCCCCCCCTCTCTCTCTCTCTGGGTCCGACTTTTACATCTGTTTCGGCGAGATCCAACCCCGCCATTTAAATCCCCATCGCCCAGTTAAACATCTCGCGAATTAACGACCCGATAATGTGATTTATCTCGTCGAGCTTTTCTTTGAACTTTTTGCGGGTGCTTCGCCGCCGTCTGTCTGGTTCGGTAATTATATCCGCTCGTCAGAGACGAGGCAAGGCTGTTTTAATCCTTCGAGTACTCGAGGATGGATCGACGAGGGCTCGGATAAGAATAGACGTTGCTGGGGACGAGGCACGATTCGATCTCACTAATTTTACTAGTGCGTGGGCGGTGATTGTTGCCTTGGATTTTCCGGGATCCTCGCCTATTATCGTCGCGGGCTGTTGCGTTTCCGAAGTAATTATGAAGCGTGTTGGTGGTTGTTGAGCGAATACATTGTGCATGGCCGAAAAGTCCGTCGCTGTCAAACACCAGCCTCCGGAGCAGTGACAATAGAAAACGTTATTCGACCAGCGTTGAAACGGACAGTTGTTATTTTGTCCACCGTTTTACGCGAATATAAAACAACGTTATTGTTTCAGCCAACCGGGGGGAATATTCGGTTCTCTTGTTTTCTTGCAAAAGTAGCAGCGAGACGGAGAGATGGGGCATATACTGTGTCGAGCCACAGGCAAGAAGTCCCGAAGGAAAATGGCGGCGGCTCGTTGAAGCGCATTTTATTTCCGCTGGTTATCCAGTCGTGAACGAGCGGCTTTGAAACGATAGTCCTCTCGTTGATTCCGACTTGTTCTTGCTGGACGGATGATTTTCTTGGCCGGTTCGCGGCCCAGAACCGGAAAGAGGGGCAAAAGTGCACGACGGTCATGAGTCACGATTACCGAGAGCTGCAGCACGCCGCGGTGGTTAGACCGTCACGAGTTTTACCGGAGGTTAGGGATACAATGGCGACTCGTTGGACGCGGCCTTCTTTTTCTTTTGCTCCATCGTTCGTTTCCCTTTTTTTCTCTCCTCTCCTCGCTCCCTCTCCTCTTTCTCTTCGGGAGACTACAGCCACCCCGGCCGCGGACGCTCCATCTGGAAGTCGAGCTTTTCTTTCGCTTCGGCGAAACTTTGCATTTCATGGTAGAAATTGCATTTAGTTTTGTCAATAATCCGGCACTCGGACACGTTCTAAAACTTCTTTAGTTGACCAAATGATTATTGTAGATTTCCATGGTTCCGAATGGTCACAGATTAATCTACAGGGTGATCCACCTAAATGTAGCCTCTTAAATATCTCCTTTAATTGTGATGACATAACAATTGTTTTTAATGCAATACAAATGGTATCACAAGGTGAATGCTTTGCAGATTTTATTTTTTTCTCGAGATCATTTTTTCCGAAGTTTTCAAGGTCATGTATATGTTTTTTGTTGCATATTCTAGTTGACATCGAAACGCATTCAGAGATATTAATAACATGACCTTGAAGTGAAGTCCGACATCCAAAATTGAAATTAGATACGATATTAATTTCCATCGATATCACTGACATCAGGTAGCGACAAGTGAGAACCAGCGGATATGTAAGTCTGAAGTCTTAAGTCTGAAAGCTTAATCGCTAATATTAAATTTGTAAGCCATCTGTCACATACTTTTTTAAGTTATCCCTAAGTGTTCAAAATGATGTCCATGTCAATGATGTCAATGATAAGGTCGATTATATCAATGGAAATGTATTTCATATCAAATTTCAATTTTGAAAGACAGAGTTCACTTCAAGGTCATGTTATTAATATCTCTGAAGGTGTTTTAACGTCAACTAGAATGTGCATGGAAAAAAATATACATTTGTAAGAAAAAAAATATCGATGACCTTCATAACTCCGGAAAAAATGGCCTTGAGAAAAAAATAAAATTTACCATGCATTCACCTGGTGATACGATTTGCATTGCATTAAAAACATTTGTTATGTCATCACAAATAAAGGAGATATTTAGGAGGCTACATTTAGGTGGACCACCCTGTATATTCGAGGCATTTCTATATTCGTTGAAATTACAAAATACAATTGAATATCGTAGAAAATTTTGGTAATTGACGTTTCTATTAACTCCCATATGTGCCTGACAAGTAATTGCACAAATTCTAAAATAATGCTTCACCTATTTTTCCAACTCTGCTTGGAAATCCCAAAATCTGATCGGTTTCCTATTTTCCTCGCTTTTCCTTTCTTTTGCCTCTACAGCTAGCCGCCCGACTGCAGACACTCTATCTGGAAGTCGGCTGGCGGGATTTTCTTTCGCAATCGTAACGCGGAACTTTGCATTTCAAATTTTTCGCCACTTCGCTGCCCGAGAGATTTAACTCGCGGGGTACCAACTTGTTGAGATGCTGGGAACTACTTTATTGTTCCACGCTCGGAAGGATTTCCAAGCGGGGTACTCTAATCTAGGCTTGGTATGGAATTCGTTGTAATGTCACGCTCGCCAACCTGTGATCCGTTACTCGGTGGAAATCGCGAGGAAGTTGCGTCACCAAAAATTGCGAGAAGGCTTCGGAGCGTACGGGGAGTTTTGTGAGTCGAGGGTCGATCGGTGCGCCCTTTGTGCTCCCTTTGTGGGGATGGCTGACGGGCAGAATGACATTTTTTTGTGTTTTCGTGTAATATTGTAACAAACGTGAAAATTCTTTCTTTGTTTTCAGTATACTGCAGTGTAGCCTAATATGTTTAAATAGAGTGACTATAGTTTAATTACCACTGTTTCGATGACAGGGAAATCTAGAGCCGCAAACTCACCTGGAACAAAAAAGGAAACAGATATTAATATCAAAGAATCTTTTTTAAATACATTTCAGATACTATACATATTGATATATGTATGATACAGAAATTAATACTGTTCCGAGAACTGTATAATACAGTGACTCCCATTAATATTAGAACGCTCTTAAAAAAACTATAACTTTTTTCATATTACACCATACGATTTGAACTTTTTTGAGAACTTAGAACAATTAATTTGCTACATGATGTGAAAAGAAATTTTTTCAAAAATTGCAATTGGTCGGAATTGTAGAGAAAATATTAAAAGTTGCATTTTACAACATTTTTATGCGGTTCTATATTGTAACTCATTGCAACGTTGACCGATTTTAATGAAATTTTCAGAATATGTTTAATTGATACAGATCTACGAAACGTGTTTTCTACATTTTCAATATGAGCCCACATAAAAAAGTTGTAAAACATAACTTTTAGTATTTTCTCTGCAATTCCGACCAATTGCAATTTTTTCAAAAATTCTTTTCTCGTTGCGTAACAAAACAGATTGTTCTAACTTCTCAAAAAAATCCAATTTGTATGGTCGAATATTAAAAATGTTATCGTCTTTTTAAGTGTCCGAATATTTATTGGGAGTCACTATACGTTCCAGATCCCGTATCTGCGAGCGCGTTACATTGTATTTCGCGGTACCTTTTTGTTTGGAATCAAAGCTAGAGCCGCGGCCCTTTGAGTCCGCATGCCGACATGAGCGACTCGGTTTCAATTGTTTCGATGAACTACCGAGCTCAGTCAGTTGAAGTCCAGCTTTAGAAGAGAGAACATCTTTAAAAAATACCGTTTAAAAGATATCTGCCTTTTTATTTCAAAGTTACCTTGCTTCCCAAAAACCAACATATTATTAATGAAATTATCTCAAGACCAAAAATTCCATTACCCTCGTCAAAATGCGAACACCACGATCCTACATTATGTTAAGGGCAATATTTTCATATTGGCGACTATGATATCTCAAAAACTACTGTACGGATTTCGCTCAAATTTTTACGGTATAGTCAGCACATCTATAGTTCTCGGCCGTACCAAAATATTTCTGATATCAGCTATAGTTTTTTTTTTAAGCTGAAAAAGACGAAAAACATGACGAAACTTGAAACTTAACGTTTAAAACCGTGCCAAAAATTCAATTTTCGATATTTTTATATTATTTTGCCACCGGCGATAGCCGCAGGTCTACAAATTAAAATACCGTTTGATTTTTTGATATCAGATGATCGAAACCTTCGAAATCATGATCGCCACCAACCTACTTTTTTTACACATGAGTGTCTTCCGAACGGTGTAAAGTCGATCCAACTCGTTATTTTTGTTTGAAAAAATTCTGAGAGACTGATAAAATGTCAGTAAATGTGTGGTAAAAATTTCAAAATTATATGTTTCAAGGGTCCATCAAAAAAAATTCCTAAAGAAAGCAAGAAATAGTAGCTCTCACATGGGATGACCCACTTAATTATCAGCCAAAAATCTTTGATAATCCACCTAGATCGAAAAAATCTCTGACAGATCCATTCCACCCACAAGATCCTCAACCAGGTTCTCGACATCCCGTTCCCTAAAGACATTTTCCGAATGAATCGCATTCTCCAATGGAGGCAGCGATTCGCGTGGTTAACGACGCACTCTATCCCCCGTCGTCGAACCTCGAACAAAGATGACGAGTGTGTACGCGAAACACGATATTACGCGTCGTTAGACGGCGCGCCGCGCCGCGCCGGTGCCGGTAGGTAGAGCGACTGGATCCCTTGTTCGGGGTCTGGATCCCTCGTTCGTTCTGGATCCCTCTTTCGCAACACGAAAATCCGCGCGCGCGCGATTCCCTGATCGCTGTTGGAACCAGTCGTCGGATCTCTCGAGGACGTGTCACGGGGAATAAAAGCGAACGAGAGTATCCGAGGTAGGGCCTTTTAGGGGGGCTTGGACGGGGCGAGGGGGTGGGGGCAACGGGACAGGGGGCGGAAAGTGGCGGGATGGAGGAGCGAGCAAGTCGAGACCCAGGGTCGACTTTAATTGGACTCAAAAAATCGACAGACGACTGACGACTAACGTGAAGAGGTTCGCCGAGGTCGCGCGAGCAATTTCGGTGGAAAAGATAAGGACAGAGAGCCAGCAGGAAATAATAAGAGGCAGACACACAGGCTGGCGAGAGAGCCGTTCGTTCATTCGTTCGTTCGTTCGTTCGTTCGTTCGTTCTCGAATTGAAAGACCAATTTGTAGCCGCGACGGTGGGCTCGCCGCTCGAAGACACTATTAGCGTCAGTTATGACGAGCGGAAGAGGCGCACGGTTAAAAGCTGAAAAGCAGGAAATACCGTCGTCGTCGTCGTTGTCGTTGTCGTCGTGTACTGGGAATGTCTCTTTCTTCCTCTTCAACTCGCACAATAAGATTTCTGCGGCCTCCCATTTGTGTTGCGTCCAATGGGGGGTTACATGCAGAAGAACGCGAGCAACGACGTTCTTTCGCCGGTATCTATCTTTCTTTTTCCCTCCGGTCTTTCTGTAAGTTCGTCGGTCTAGATTTTCTGTGTTCAGCATGTTTTTCCTCTCCGTCTATCGT
Source organism: Lasioglossum lativentre (assembly GCA_916610255.1). NCBI lineage: Eukaryota > Metazoa > Arthropoda > Insecta > Hymenoptera > Halictidae > Lasioglossum > Lasioglossum lativentre. The sequence goes on along the minus strand of OU744355.1, from coordinate 29,255,037 downwards.
TCAATTGATTTCGATCGTCGTCGAGAGCGGCCTCGCGTGTTCCGCTGTCGTTTTAATAATGGAAATTGAAGGAAAGGGGTAAACGATGATTGGAAACATCGTTTGGCGAATCGGCGGCTGGAGTTCTTCCAACGATTTACTGATTTATTTCCGACGGGTAAGGGAATCGTTGATGGACGTTTTAATGCTCGCCACGGAGAATGCGAGCCTCCTGCCCGCTCGATGACTTGCTCGATCAGAAATTGCTACGGTTTCGCGTTTTTAATATAAATGACGGCTTAAATTGTATACACAGTTTCCTGATAATCGCCGCAGGCTTCCTCCCGTGGAGCGCGGGTTTCTCGATAACCGTTCGCGTCAACGAGCTATTCACTCGAATTGATCGTTTATTTACGGTTTGGAAATTTTTTCAACATACGTGAAGCGCATTGGGTTATTTCTTGTGTAAAGATGAATGGAAAGCGTGGAATAAAACTTTCTAGTCGGAGGCCTAATTTGCGAGGAAATCGGGTTTCAAAGTTCGTTACACTTGTATTTATGGGAAGTAGAAACGGTCAGCCGTGCACAGACATGCAGGACGGTTTTATTCGGTATTACATTGGGATTTTATGTAGTTGTGATGAAACTGAGTCGGTGAGAGTTGAAACAGGTTAGAGTTAAAAAGGTTTGAAAGAATGCAATTTTATTAATTTGTTAAAAAATTATTGAAGGAGGGAAGAGATTTATATTCTAGGGGTTAATGGGGGTAAAGGTAAATTATGGGGGGTAACATATGTTGGGGGTAACATATAAAGTTAAATTTTATAGTAGTAATACTTGGTTGATTTTTCCATATTATTAGTGAATTCTAATAAAATATAGTTTGTACGATGATTAAATTTAATGAGAAATATTTTATTTAAAAATTTAATTTTTAGGGTAAATTTTAAATTTGAAGGAACAATACTAAGAAATAACAATATTTAATGAATTGATAATAACTTAATTGATCCAATAAAAACAATGAAAAAGTAGTGAAAATGTCGGACTATTTTAAGAAAACTGCCCATGAATTATTAAAATTATTAAGAGAAGGAATAAAATGTCTATGCAGTTTCCGTTGCGACCGACTTGGAAAATTCTTGTTTTGCATCAGTCTAATTATAATTCGAAACAGCGAGATAAAGAGAAAAAGCATCAGACTGTGAATTCCAGTAGCGTTCTATTTTTGCTTGAAAATAAAGAAGCAATTTGTACGAATGGAAAAAAGGATGAATAAGATATTTCTTCGAGATTTCCACCAACACCGTTTCCGCAACGAACCATAGAACGCTATTCTCGTATGAAGTTTACGGGATCGTAAGTCCCGCAAACGCTCTACCATCGCGACGATGCCCTAAGACGTTTAGAGCATATCAAATTAGCGTTAAGCCTTGTTGAAAAGGCAGGACCCGGTTTAAGTAAGCGCGTTTAAACGAAAACGATTCAGCTTAATAACGAACTTAACGGTTCGCGTTGTGCAGAATCTTGATCGTGTTTCGTCTAATTGTAATTTATGTTTGTTATATCTAATAGGATCAAAAGTTACTTGCGTAGTACGTTTACACGTTGCATGAATATGTTCTTTTTTTGTCCGACCGTTCCGTTAAAATGCTGAATAAATGGTCATTACTGAAATGTTCTTCTTATCCAATCTTCTTATACAATTCTCTCTTTTTAATTATTTTTTATTATTTATCGATAAAGTTTTGTCCATCGTCGATATGATTCTCTTGCAAAGCTTTTATATAAGTACAAAAATAAATATTCTTAAGATACGAAATACGTAGTTTATCGATAAACTCCGGATCTTTATGCAAAACAGTTTGTGCATGAATTGCAAGACACAAGAGCTAAATATAAAATATTTTTCACTGATAATTTTAATATAGTGGAAATAATATATTAATACTCTCGAGGTCTTCTAATTTGTTCACTGTTCTAAATTGCACGTACTCGTTTTTGCCATAAATTCGTAAAATCCTAATTATGACACGACGTCAAAGATGTCAGAGGGTGTCTGAGATTCAAAGGATAATCCGAAATCCCATTTTAGAGTTTCAATCACGGACGTTAGGCGACACAGGCCACGGGCGAAGTCTAATTTTTTAAGCGTGCAACATCTGCGCGATACAAATCGCGTTGACGTCTGAAGACATCTCGGAACCCGGTACCGGAAGTGGCGCTCCTCCAGAGTTGGCTGAAATAGAAATGGGTATTTTTCTCGGGCCGGGCTCGACGTATTGCCCGCGTATCTTGGCCGAGGATCAACGAATACATGCATCCTTAATGCACGCTGCAGGATCTCGCCGCGGACCGTGATTCGACCAAGACCAACCACGGTGATGAATCGTATCTGGTGTTGAGCGACGGAAGAGCGATGAGAAAAATGGCGGGAACCCGCGACCAACGGAAACGCGAGCCCAGACTGGAAAGATAAATACCGAGCCGTTACCGATCCCGTTTCGGGCACACGAAAACCAATGTCCATTTTCTTGAACATTGTCCTCTTGAACGTACTGGGAAAATTTCGAGAAAATTTGAGCATGTTGGATTTTCCTCCCTTGGGTGTCCATTTTGAAAATTGGTTACATGAAAGTATTAGGTTGGCCGATTCGATTTTTCCCTTAACGCTTTGAAGGACCAAGCAGCCACAAAAATTGTATAAAATCAAAGTAATTTATTTAGCGAAATAAAAATTGAAAAGTTAGGATGCAAAAAATACTCTTTCTATCCAGAATTAAATGGCGTCACAATTGGTTATTGTGTTAAGCGAATAATAAAATTGCTGAATATTTCAACAAATGCTCGGATGTAAAAATATCTTATGCGAAGTACATTGATTGGCTGAAAGATGCACGATGGTAAATTATGTATAATTAAGCGAAAGTATTCAAACTGCGACACAACGCCTTGCTCTAAAATTCCCGCCGGCAGACGTAACTTTGTGAAACTCGTGGTTGGTTAAGTGTTAATGTTGACACTATCCAGGCAGGCCTTGAGAAATGCACGAAGTACGAAACCATAATCTGAATCGATAAAATCCTACAGAACATTTTCTCTTGACATGAATCGTGTCTCAGCAGAACCGTAAACTGAACCGTATTGTTATCAGAAATAGAAAATGTTCAAGATAAAATTGTTCGATACACGGAAAAGAAACGGTGCCAAGGTTTTGACAATGTCGTGCGAGATGATCGATAAAAATACACGTTTCCCGCAATTTTATTAATGCAAACATTTTCTGCACGGAGTAATCCTTTGTGCAGCAGTCACACTACAAGATATAAGAAAATATAGCGAAGTACAATTGATTCGAACGTCCGCAGCCGGGGAAAGGAAGATATATTGTAGCAAGGGGAAACGGATCGCCTATTGTCAGACGCTTCTTCAATATCACAGAAAGCAGTGCTTCTATTCCCTTTCACCCGGCAGTGCCATCTTAAAAATGATCTTAAGCAAAAATTGTTTCCCGAGTGCGGCCGCGTTCTCTTAGAAATCGTTTCCCTCGGAAATAAACGCTGTACATTTACACATTGAGTTCACAAAAAAAAATAATTACTAATTGATACAAAAGTCTCAACCGTTTTTCATTTCTTATCATATATAATGTACTGTATGCGTGGCAGAAATGATTTTAAATTAAATATTTACTTGTTCGATCAGATGATTTAAAGCAGGGCTCGGAATAATTGACTTGCGACGGTCGATTCTCTAAGGCCGCGCGTCTCGCTCCCCGTGGCGGCCCTAGTACTAATGTCAATGCGTTTTTTTTTGGTAGTGGTATCCCCTAGTAGGCCTATTGCACTATGTCGCACGATAATTTCGGACAACAGCTGTAGAAAATAAATTTGGAAAATAAATTCCCGAATAGCGGTGAGCTAGCTCGAGACCTAGGGCCGCCACGGGGAGCGAGACGGGTTACCGGGCGCGCCCTCTCGGTAGCCTTCGAGAATCGGCCGTCGCGAGTCAATAATTCCGAGCCTTGACTTAAAAGCTTACAAATTGTCGTAGTATTATCGTAGAAGATATTGTGCAACTATTTCTTAGGACCACAGGGCCATTAGAAAATTTAAATTTCCATCTTGAATTTTTCCGTCCTAAATTTTCCAAGTCGATTTGCATAAAGATTCGTGGTCCGGCGATAGGGGGCCGTCAAGATAGATCTCCCGGAGATCAAAAGCGAGGGAATTGGCACAAGACTGATCCTAAGCCCGGGTTAGTCCGACGGGATGTCGGAGAGCCTACGGTCCAACGACAACATCAAACACGGGCTTTTTCCTAGGCGGACTATCGTTGTCTGGCGAGAAGGAGGCTCGCACATGGCCTGGCAAGAATCCGCAAAGTTACGTCGTCGTCGCCGGTGGCAAAAAATGGTTCTGGCCAAGCGACGGTAACGGTGACGGTGACGGCGCGGCGGCCGCGAAATCCGTTTCCTCTTCTGCAGGTCCGTTTCCTCGGGGCGAGAGCGCGAAACTCGGCCCCTGTTTAAGCATGCAAATGCCGGCCCAGCCATAAATTGCCCGGGATATACCGGCGTGCTCTTTGTCCGATTAACAGTCCGGATTCGCCGTTGACAAAAAACACCAGCTACACGGCCGTGTCGTCTCCGTTCCCGGCCATAAAACTCGTGTATCAGGTGATGTACACAACTATTATGCGATCTGGCCGGCCGGGGCCGCTTTATCCTCCGGCCCCGGTTAAGCCGCGGCAAAACAACGCCCGGGACGAGGATGAATTCGCGGACGACTCGCGAAATCCCGGAGTCCATTCCGGATTTTGCGGACCAACACTCCGAACCCCTTCCCAGTTACTGGGGCGTCATCGCCTTCGATCCTCTCGCTAACTAATCGAATCAATCTTCTCGTTTACATGCTACTTCGACGTGATTTGGCTGACAATCATTTCTCCAGCCTTATTTCTCAAATTTCTTTTATACGGTAATATTCCTTCGGTTTATTTTGTATTTATAGGAAAAACAACTTTTCCTACTTTTCCGGTAATATTGTACGAGCATGATCTACTGTTCGTACGCCACAAGAAGTCTCCTGGCAGGAATTCGACAACAAACCGTCCGATTGGGTCATTCCACAGGAACTTTCGGTTCTAGCCGAATTATTGGCTAAAATATGCGACGTCAAAGATAACCATTGGCTGCGAGCGAGGACCCCCTTTGCCCCTCAGCCGTCTCGAGGGACTTCTTGTGGCGTACGGACAGTACCAGTGAAAATACGAAAGAAAATGTTATATGTATAAAGTTTGTTTATAAACGCTTTATTACAATATTATAGGCAAATATTGAATGTAGCCTGAATAGGTGCGGAACAGCAGATTTAATGCTGAATAATACGGAAGGTCGATTGTGTTTACTTTGCCTGTACTTACGAGATATTTCGTGTTTTCTGAGTATACGTTGTAGCCACAGTAATAGTGTCAATGCAGAAGGTGGTAATTTTGAAATGATGATTTAACAATTTTTTACGATCCTCGTACGTTAAGAAATATCTGGTAAGTACATGCAAAGTAAACACAATCAACCTTCCGTATTATTTATCTTTAAATCTGCTGTTCCGCACCTATTCAGTCTACATTCAATATTTGCCTATAATATACATATTGTAATAAAGCGTTTATGAACAACTTCATATAACATTTTTTTCGTATTTTCACTTGTAGATCATGCTCCGACAATCTTGCCGGAAAAGTAGGAACCACCCTGTATATACTTTAATCTGTTAACCAGCACCTTTATTATTTGCGGATCGAATACACGTTTGTCTACTGTAATGGTTCAAGAGCGACTGATTTCTTGAGGTCACAGTTACATGTTATTGCTTGTTAGAAATTGTATACAATACATTTGTCGTCATATAGTATCGCCTATTTTCAAGAGATGGCGTCGTTGTATTAATGTATATGTATTTTGCAATTATTTTTCAGACATATTCTTGTGCTACCGCTTGAGTAAATAACCTGAAAGAATTCAACGGGGTTTACGACGTTTCTCCTGGCCGAAGTGTTCCGTTCAGACAATGTTCTTCAGACCATGCAGCTCGTAGCCTTGGGGCCCACCGAACCATCGGTTCGCGGAAGTTCGTCGAAGCAGAATCCCACGATCCCCGACAAAGACAAAAGTCGTGAAGTTAGCCTGGTCCCGAGTATCTCATCAGCCGGAGGATAAAATTTCACTGTTGCGAGGATATTTCGTGGTATCGCGACCCAGAAATCTCCGACGGATTTCAAACGCGGGCCCGGAATCTCTTAATTCGCGAACGTGTGTGCGTATACGCTGACCGCCGCTATTTTGACCCTTCGCTGACAGCGAGCCGAGTCCTTACGTGCTCTGCATTCGACATCGCAATTTTGTGAAAACGTTGTGAAAACAACTTCACTTCAACTCTGATCGCTCGATCGAAAAGTTGTTAAGGGTTAATGGAGGTCACCAATAATTGTTGGAGTACAACGATACCATAGAGTCTTAGGTATAAGGGTATATCTTAGGTATAAAGGCGTAAGGGGTGGTTTTACCAGCGATCTCCGCATCGATCTTCCCGTAGATCGATGTGCTATTCCGGAGCGCTGAACTCCAAAACTCCTTGGTCAATTAGAAATCAAATATGAAACCAATTATATGCATTTATGACGAAAATAGATGGATCAAGTTTAAGACTACAAAGACACTGGAAGAATATTGTATTTGACTTGTTAAAATTATTAAACTTTCATTTAACCTCTCCTTCTTACAATTAAATCGAACAATTTTTATTTTGCATAAAGATTCACAGCTTCATAATTTGATCTCTACAGGACGGTCGCGTCGATCTTTTTGAATTGTTCGACCCTGTTGGAATACAACGATACCATAGTATCTTGGGTATAAGGTGTAAGGGACGGAAGGGCCCAGGCGAGGGCATAATGTCAGGACCGTCCTCAGTCCGGTAAAAGCAGCTAGTCTGAGCAGATCGCTATCTTGCATAGTTCATTATACAGGGTGTCCCAAAATTCCTTCAACACCCTGAAATGGCCGGTTCCTGAGGTCATTTAAAGCGACATTTTCCTTTTCCATAATGTTCACCGCGGTTTTGTTTACGAGTTATTAACGAAAAACACGGACCAATCGGAGCGCGACCTAGACGCGTGTTGGCAAAGATGGTCCGGCGCGCCAGCAGTCGTCTGGGACTGTAAGTCCTTGATACGAGGACTTTCGTCATCGCAGATACGCGGAAACCGTCCGTGTTGATGTATACATCGTGACGTATCAGTCATAAAAACACTGGTATAAATAGTACAGTAATTTTCGATATACCGCGATGGGTCGGGGGACGGCTTTCGTCGTATTTGGGATGCGCGGTCAGATACGCGAGGCGCGTCCGTGTTGTTTACGGACGTCGCGTCGTGACGTTTCAGTCGTCCTGACACAGGTATACAGAGTACAGTCTTTTTTCGATATACATAAACACGATGGGTCGGGACACGGCTTTCGTCGTATTTCGGCTCTGCTGGCGCGCCGGACTATCTTTGCCATCACGCGTCTAGGTCGCGCTCTGATTGGTCCGTGTTTTTCGTTAATAACTCCTAAACAAAGCCGCGGCGGACATTTTAGAAAATGAAAATGTCGCTCGAAATGACCTCAGGAACTGCCCATTTCTGGGAGTTCAAGGAATTTTCAGACACCCTGTATACACATAGCTAAATACAGGATACGCGGAAACACTGTGGCGTTATTTAGACTAGCATCTTCATATTAGTAATAAAGTATATAAAGTGTAGTTTATAAAATAACGTACCCACGTAGAAAGACATTTCCAACAATAATTCCAACAATAGACGTTTCGTCTAATCGAATACTTTCCAGCGCTAGATTCATTTTAAATCCACGTGACTAAGGGTTGCATTTTCGCTCCGGCAGGGTGCAAGCGGACCTAATAACCGAGACAATGACGTTCAGATGAAGGAATCCCGTTAACGCGAGCGATCGACGTATCTTAGGGAGAGGAGATTCGCGGCGAGGGACACCATGAGGTTCCATGGTGTTCGAGGGGTGCGGACAGGGGTCAGCGAAACCTCCGTCGGCTTTCTCGCGTGCTGAATAAGTCATGAAGGCCCTCGCTCGCGATAAACAGGCGATTTTATCGCGGGCAAAACTGTGCGACGACTGTGCGTCGAACGAGCGGAGCTGAGCGGAGCCGAGCGGAGCCGAGTCGCGCCGAGCCGAGAGGGTTCAACAAACTTCGCGCGGCGCGCGTTTCAGCATGCCATTCACGACGATGACACAAGAGTTTCGACCCCACTACCACACACACGACACACCAGCCGGAGAGTGTTGCACTTTCGCGGCTCGTAAATGGGCCACACGTTGTCGCGCGAGCGTTTCCACCGATACCCGCTTCTGCCCGCTCTCTTTCTCGCCATCTCCTCTCTCCGATCGCAGCCGCGTTGCGCCGCGCCGCGCCGCGCCGCGCGCTCGTCGATTATAATATTTCCGCACCTTTGTCTCCTTTTTTCCGTCTTTGTTTTTCAGTTAGCTTGTTTTATCGCGTTTTTGTTTGTCGCTCGGCAGAGGGAGGGAGGCAGAGTACCGGGGAAGCGCATGAAATTTACATGAAATGACGCCGATGCGATCGACAATGAGCTGTTACGCTCGCGGACGCATTGTCCGCGCTCGGTCGCAGAACGAACAGGATGCGCGCAACACGCTCCGCTTGCAACGATGAAATTCGGACGAGAACGTGTCTCGCTGGGTCCTCGACGCTGTTCCCCAGGTAACAAGCACCTGGTCGAGCGATTCCGATTGGAATGCGTTTTTATTCGGAATTTATGGTTCTATTCGAACGGCTGCTGCTGCAAGTTTAGTGGATTTTCATTGAATTTATTACGGCAAAGATACAGAATGATACCGTTGGACTGCGGACATTCGTGTAAAATAAAAATCATCGCTATGACGTGGGACATTTATATCGCCTCTAAAGAATTTAAAAGAACTGAGAATAATCCAAGTGTTTTTTAACTTCTTTAAATGTCTACCGTTTTATATTTCGTCTACTCGTTTCTGTCTATTAAATTCACAGGTTAATGACTAGACAGGCTATTCCGGATCTGCTGTTGCATCTTTCTAGATAAAAGTCGAAATATGGAATAGGTACAATTTGTGCAAACACGACTTCGTTTGGACACAGCGTATAGTAAGCCGCAGGCGTGATCATTTCTCTCTGAAAAACCATTATCCGAGACCCAAAGACCTCTTCCTCCCAGAATCGATAGCAGACCAGTCTCCACGCTTTCGGAACTGCGTTATCCTTTCCCAGCAACGCTAATTTATCCCGCAGCAATCGGTTGATCCTCCGCCGATCGCCGCCTATAGCTCGGTCCGAGCCGTGTCCCGGGCGAAAAAATAAAGAGAGAACTCGCTGATCCTTTCTTGTTTTCTTCGAGCAATAAACTAACCGTAAAAGCGGGTTAAGTGATTGCAGCCGCGCCGAGGAAACTGCTTTTCGTTCCCTCCGAACGGTCTCCCCTCTCCACCCCCGTTGCTTCGTCGTGGGTTTTTTCTCTCGTTCCACCGTTGGTCTGCCTCGTTTCCCCGTAGCATATCGCGATGGGTTGATTTATCGATTCCCCGTAAAACGAAAGGTGTTGGTGTCGTTGCTGCAACGGCGGCGGCAGCGACGGAGGCGGCGGCGGCGGCGGCGGCGATGCTTTGCCGTTCGCGCGAATGGCAGCACTGGTCCGAAGGCCGTGGCCAGTGCTGCCATTCGGGTGGGATCTATTTAAGGTGGTTCGCGGACCGTGACGGAAGGTAATTGATGGACAGAATTTCGAGAAGCCGCCTCCCGCGACCCAGAAATCTTTTTACTCTCGTCGCGGTGCGGAGCAGAGCCACGCCTGAAAACCAGAGAAAACGAGCCGACCCGTTCTGAGATCGAGCGATGCCACGCGATCCTCTCTCGCTTTGTCCAATCGACACGGATCCGACGATCGCAAGCTGTTCCCTGAATCGACTTTCTAGAAAATGGGGCTCGGGAAAAATTTACTGCGCAGGAAATTTGATGGGAAACGCTTGGACTGGGTGTCGAGCCCATATCTCTGTCATAGGGGTAGTTGGAGATTAAATTGTCAATTTTGGGTCTACTTTTCATAGCTGATTGCATTAAAAAATTTTCTATTCAGATACAATATTTTTTTCTATATTTTTACTAGGTGAAAATCGGATGCCTTGATCGGAGGGATAGTTACAGATTAAATTGTCAAGTTTGGGATAATTTTTCGTCGTTGGTTGCATTAGAAAATTTCTGAAAAAATATCTGACATATTCTAGCTATTCAGATACCCACTCAATAACTTTTACACATTTTTACTAGGTGAAAATCGTATACCTTGATCAGAGGGGTAGTTTAAGATTAAGTTGTCAACTTAGGGTCTACTTTTCATTGTTGGATTGGAGAATTTCTCAAAATTATCTGGCATATTCTAGCTATCCGTATACAATAATTTTGTACATATTCATACCAGGTGAAAATCGTATACCTTGATTAGAGGGGTTGTTATAGATTAAATTGTGAATTTAGAGTCTACTTTTCATAGTTGCATTGGAGAATTTCTCAAAATTATCTGGCATATTCTAACTATCCGGATACAATAATTTTTTACATATTTTTACTAGGTGAAAATCGGATGCCTTGATCGGAGGGGTAGTTATAGATTAAATTGTGAATTTAGGTTCTGCTTTTCATAGGTGCGTTAAAAAATTTTTGAAAATTATCTGGCAAATTATAGTTATTCAGATACACTAATTTTTTACACAATTGTCCAAGTTGAAAATCGTATACGTTGCTCAGAGGGGTAGTTTAGAGAGGGGAATTTTCGAATTCGATAGCGTGAGACATCTGTAAGTTGTATCTTCAGAAGCAGAAGAAATTGTTGAAAGATATGCCATGATCGAAAAGACTAATTTAACTTATGGGCTTTAGTTCCTCATGATTTATTGCGGCTTTCGCGCGACGTTTCTGACAGCGATAATCGTGTACAAATGATTGCTCATCGTTATCCAATCGGCGATGACTAACATTATTTTTTAACGATCTCGCGTAGCCGGCTAATATCGCATGACATATAAAATACTTGTTTGAAAATCATGGTCAGGTGTTCCCCGTTCGTTCGTTCGACATTGTTTTATTATCTCAAAATGACCGATCGCGAAGATTGAATTTAACGAGCGAAATGTCTGACGTTGAATAAAAAAAATTGCAATTCTCACATTCTTGCCACATCAAACATGTACAACGTGCTTCGAACATAATTAAATTTCACTGAAAGTATAAATAGATCGTTGTATGCTCCGTCGACAAGAGGCACAATGAAATTACCGTGAATTATACTCGCCCAAAAAACATTTCCTTTCGAGTAGCTCTTGCGTAACCAGTTCCCATATAAAAACTTCTCTGCCATATAAAAAAGCATCCGTGTATTAAATTCTGTCAAAAAAAAAAAAAACACCGCATAATTTGACTAAAAGAGAAAAGATAATGCGGCGAGTGAGATAGAAGGCAAATTGAAATTTCCTGTGCAAAAAGAACAATAAATAAAATACAGCTTGAGGATCACTGCCCGTGGCTGCGTATCAGATCAGTTTTTTTTATCATGAAACTCTTAAAGTATCAAAAAAAAAAAAATTTTTAAAAGAACATGATGCATGGTCCAAATAGTAGCGTATTAAATTCGATCGCGGGATAAAATCCAAAAAAACGATATCTAATTTCGAGGAAATTTAATAACGCGCGGCGAGCAGAAATAAAAGACAATTTAAATTTTGCCGCCTCCGGTAAAAATGAATAGAACGCGGCGTGTGACGTTCATCGGCCACCGCCCCCGTATTAGATTAATTTTTCACCGATGGAAACCGCTAATTGCCCGGCGAGCAACGTACGCGGAATACGTTCCGAGATTTTCATTATTCCATTAAGGAAATTTGCATGGGCGGCGAACTACGCGGGACGTATTAAATTATCGCCGCGTTTTATTAAGGCTGTCCGGGACGTCTTTCGGGTCAACTCCGCCGGGAGGATTAATTTACAATTAATGCCCGGTGCCCCTAATCTCTGACGCTTAAAAGCGCATTACACGGAGCTTCCAGCACGCCGAATTCCGACCCGGTGTCACCCTCCGCAACCCCCTCGCAAATCCGCTATCTGTCGAATTTATTTCGACGGATCTGCTTATCGCTCCGGAAACGCCGCGCCACGCCACACCGGCCGGGACCGAAGGAATCGATTCCTTGCCCTGATCGATTGCCGGCGACGACGGAAACCGCAAATCCATAGCTCGAACTGGGTGAAGGTCGCAGACTTCGGAAGTTTCGCATAACGAAGTGAAATCGATTTTTTCAAATTACCGCTTTCAGATGGTGTTGCCTTGGATATTGAAAATTTCGTGTAAAAATTCATAAACCTATGTCCACGCTGAAGCAACATGACACAACTTTAGATTAACCACTGAATCATCGAAATGGGGGATTTCAGATTCTCTGTCCCATTAATTATTGAGATTGTAATGACGTTTTGTGAAAAAAATGTTGGAAATGTCTTTATGTGGGTATGTTATTTAAGTAACTAAACTTTATACTGTATATACTTTATTAGTATTATAAAGATGTTTATCCAAATAACGCCACAGTGTTTTCCGCGTGTACTGTATTTAGTCTATATGTTAATAGTGAACACTGTACAAGGTTGCGATCTGTTCATGCTAACTGCTTCTACCGGACTGACGACGGTCCCGACTTTATGCCCTCGCCTGGGCCCTTCCGTCCCTGAGTCAAACCGTCCCTTACGCCTTATACCTAAGATACACCCTTATACCTAAGACTATGACTCTATGGTATCGTTGTATTCCAACAAAAAAAAAAATCGTGCAGAAAATACATTGTTGTTCGAGCAAGTTTCCGAGTATGCCAAGAAAAAGGGTTAGAGGTAACGATTTAATTTCTGCTTGGAAGTGTTAAGGGAGCAAAGTCCCATCGGCAGGGGCGCAGTCACGAACGTGCAACTGAGATAACGATCAGAAATTTCATTAACAACAATCTCGGAATCTAGGCGAGACCGTTCGGCTGGCTCTCGGGTCTTCCGAATCATTTGGTATGCATGCTTCCCGCTGCCGGTTGATGTAGCCCGTGTTTTCCTTATCGTTCGAGTGGCTCTCTCCTCGAGGTTTATATTGTAGCTCCATTTCAATGCGGCGTTTTAGAGAGCCCGGTGTATTCGCCGGAACGCGAATAAAAGTGTCCTTTGAGGAGGATATTGGAGCAAGGTTTAGTGAAGCTCGCGTAACAATATTTTGTCTTGGCGCAGCGCGTCCTCAAAGGAGAGGCAACTTCTATTGAAAATCAAAGAGCCTTTAAACTCGTCGAGCCGGCGCGGCGCGGCGCGGGAACCCGAAAGGAAGACGAAGAAAAACACGCACTCGGGATACCGCTTATTTCTTCTTCCTTTTTCTCCTTCCCCTACCCTTCTCTATCTCTCTTTCTTCGCCATTTCCAGGATTAGGTACCACTTCTGCTACCATCAGACTGCTTCAGCTTCTTCTTCTTCATCTTCTTCTTCTCCTCTCGCTCGACCGAACCTTTAATTCCTTCAATCCTGACTATAGATCCGATTAGACGTCTTTCTCGCTTCTTGTTCCCGGTCTCACCGATCGTTTGGCAACAGTGTGCGTCTTTGGCTCGATTCCCGAAAACTGAATCGGCGAGGGCGAGTTCAGATTGAATAATCCGCGCGATACGCTCCGGTCGGAATTGCATGAAATACTATGGTGGCGCTACGACTTTTCGGGAAAAGAGATTGCGCGCCCCCTGGTAAATGCGGAAATTCTGTCGGTCGACTTCGAATGGCGTTCCCGAGTCCCCAGATATGGAATTATTGGCTCGGCGAGACTGAGCACGTCGCCGGAGACGCTGATGCTGGCTCGCTCTCGTCCGTCAACCGCGCTTCCGGCTCGGGAATAAGCGGGCAGATTTTAAGAGCAATAAAACCGGGCAGATATCGCGCGCGACCGGATAAAGAGCCCTCGCAAAATTTATCGAGAAATAATTCGAGATTAATATTTCACTTTTACAGTCCGGCTTTATTGCCCGCGATTCGTTTCTGACCCCAAAGTGGTATTACTCGTGGACTAACGCGGGTTTTTATGCTAAATAAAATTTGTCCGAGTCGGTTGTTAAAATTTAATGGAAGTTTGAATAATTTTATACGTCGAGAATAACGTGACAACATTAGTCAATTGTTCTAATGTCTTTACAGCGTTTGCGAACACTCTTAAAAAGACGATAACTTTTTTAATATTCGACCATACAACTTGGATTTTTGTAGAAGTTAGAACAATCGGTTTTGTTACGTAACGTGAAAAGAATTTTTGAAAAAATTGCAATTGGTCGAAATTGCAGAGAAAATACTAAACGTTATGTTTTACAACTTTTTTATGTGGGCTCATACTGAAAATGTAGAAAACACGTTTCGTAGATCTGTATCAATTAAACATATTTTGAAAATTTCATTAAAATCTGTCAACGTTGCAAGGAGCTACAAACGTTAAAAAGATGGTAAAAATTGCAATTTTTCACGATTTTCATAACTGCAATAAATCTTAGGATTCGTACATCTTTCAATGCCTGTCGTTTTTGCCCACATTAACCGATTTCGATGAAACTTTTACAATGCATATAATTAACACAGATCTACATATTTTTTAAATTTTCAATATAGACCCACATAAAAAAGTTTTAAAACGCAACTTTTAGTATTTTCTCAACAATTCCGAACAATTGCAATTTTTTCAAAAATTTCTTTTCGCATCATGTAGCAAATTAATAGCTCTAACTTCTCAAAAAAAGTTCAAATCGTAATATCAAAAAAGTTATCGTTTTTTTAAGAGCGTCCGAATATTAATGGGAGTCACTTCAATTTGACATAGCCATCCCAGCCAGGAGATGAGCTCGATAAAAATAAATTTCAAAATTAAATGTTACATCTCGCGTTGTCTCTCCTCTTCGTAAAATATTATGAACGTGTAAAGTTTCAAGTCCTCTCGGTTTTCGTTGAAGCAAGTAGCACAGCTGATTATGCGGAAGATATGTATTTCGTGGAGACGTTTAGTTCGCCGGATCGAACGCCTCAGCGCCATGGGGCAGAATGTTTATGGTAGCCGGGTGGAACCGAAATGAAATCCTCCGGTTTTGTTTTCCTCTAAAACATGAAATTACAAAGCTGTCTTGGGCGCGCGATCGCTGTCGCGCATAACAAACAATAATTTACCCCTTTGTTTCGGGGGTTGGGGGGAAGAGGGGGATGATTTCACGGCACAGTGTTCCCCACGGTGTTCCTCCAGCAATATGTAAAATTCACAAACGCCTTCTCTCTCTTTCTCTCTCTCTCTCTCCCGGAGCGGTTCCCTGGAATCCCGGCTATATTTCTTCCGCATATTTTCGATTCGCCGGCTGCGCTTCGCGCGGCAATCTCCTTGCATCCGTGAATTTCATTATGTATATTCCGTATCGGGGCTCTTCCGTTTCTTCATCTTGTTCGGGGATCGAAAACAGGATAGCGCCGCTGCAACACGCTCGGATGGAACTGTGTTGCGCGCGAGCGTGATACAGCGAAAAAATAATAAGAAGAATAATAATACACGTTGCCCATGGCGCACGCAAAATAGAAGACGACAATGCACGCGAATGCCCGCCGCCGCCGCGCCCCTGGATGATAAAAAGAAGCGTTGGGAATAAAAATGGAGAACGTGGAATGGGAACGGAGGAAACTCGGATTGTAATTTAAACGTCGCCCGATCCTCGAGCAACCATTACATCGGTGTCAAATCGAGTTGCATTTTGTAGTTTCCATTTCGCGAATAAATCCGTCCGCCCTCGAGGAATCGGGGTTGTTTAATTGAAAAATAAAGCGCCAGGTACGAAAGCATTATCGCGCATCGTTTGCGCTGACACCTCGATATCGATTACGTTTATAGTCTGATCGAACATTTGTTTCCGAGGATATTGATTTTTTTTAGACATTTGTGGTGCTTTTTAGAAAAACGCTCGAAATCCGTAAGATTTTCATGTGATGTGATACAGAGTACTTGATGATCGCCAAATTAATATTATATTGTTGTCTGATAATACATAGCATAATATTTAAACGCTCCATTCCTTTTACTAAATTGTTTCGATATTTTATGGAGGATGTACATTGAAACATTTTCACAATACAGGTAAAATATAATATTCTTCGCATTGTTCTGTCGAATAAAGTGAAATTGGAGATTTTATTATACCCATTCGCAACGAGGGATTAAAACATTGTAACTGAGAAATCGATGAATCAAAATCCCTGCAGACATAAAAATGTGCTAAATTCGTTGGATTTGATGAATTAACCCTTTGCACTCGCAGCTATTTTAACTGAAAAACGAAAGATTTTTCCATTCCAAAATATTTCCATTCTATACAATTTTTTGCATATGAAACTGATATAATATCTCGTATGTAAATGTCTAGTAGTTTATTAAATACGAACAAAAATAATATGTTTCAGCGGTGCCTCGGAGTCGCCATCCGAGTGCTAAGGGTTAAATTCGTCTATAATTCTGTCACACAAAAACAAGAGAATTCCAATAAAACCACAAATTTATTCAATTTCTGACTACCGCAAATGTGTTTTTTTTTATGAATTCACAATGAGAAGAAAAAAGCATGGATCGAAACATTGTAAAATGTTACTTAAAAAGTAACTGTAACGCAGGTGATGAAACGGAGCAGGCATTTAAGATAAGAGGCAGTATCAGAGCTATTTGTTCGGTATAAAAGCATGAATAAAGGAGGATGTTCGTGACACGATAAAAGTGTGCGGCGAACGGGCGACGAGTCTCTCGGAATTAATTAGTGTGAAACCTCGGCCGGCTAATTTATGAAAACGGGCGCAATAAACATTATCAATCTGCTGTAATCAAGCTGCACCGTAAATAAACCGTTTGCGGGTTTTTTACAGTCGGCGAGAGCGCGTCGCGTCGCGTCGCGTCGTAACAGCGCCGTGGAACCAGTTCGCCGGTAAGAAAAACAATCTTCGCCGAAGCGGTAACCGTAGAACGCACGCACCGAGTTGCACGTTGCACCGGTGGAAAATAATGGCGCATCGTCCCGGTGCAGGGAGGGCCGGTGACAACATCGTGGAAACCCATCTGATGCAACGCAGAGCCTAGCCGCCGCGCCGCTACACACCCGGACCGCCTCTAGACCATCCGAGACATCCTAGAGCTACACCGCAACGCAACCATTTCGCGTGTTGTGTGATGCAAGTCGGATTGCAAGAGTGCACGCGCGCGAACCGGAGTGAACGAACCAACGAGGTGCAGCGCGGTGCAAGCGCGGCGCAGACATCATGTTGCAGGCGAGCACTGTACACTGCCGCTCAAAAGTATGTGCGCAGTTGGCATTTTTCCAGAATCGATCACACATCATTGCATGTGCAATGTCCGATTTTGTAATGCAAATGGCACCGGCCGTTTTGATCAAGAAATACTGCAATAGCGTGCAGCTTTACTCTATGTAGCGTTTCGAGGTACGAGCTTATCACCGAGGTCCTATTTACAATTTTTAATTATATATCTCATTCTACTTTTACACGAAGTTTATTCCAACATTTTATATAAGTGCAAAAATAAATATTCCTAAGATACGAAATATGTAGTTCATCAAATAGACTCCGGATCTGTATGCAAACTAAACAAGTTTGCGAATTAATTGCAAGACACAGGAGCTAAATATAAATGTCGCTAATAATTTTAATATAGTGAAAATAACATACGAATACTCTTGAAGTCTTCTAATTTTTTCACTGTTCTAAATTGCACATTTATGTCAGAAATGCATAAAATCCGGAGTCTATTTATCAATATTGTTGGACTACGGATTTCTATGCAATATAGCGGCTGCACTGACATTTATAAAAATCAAAGAGATCTGACTGCTACGGAAGGAGAAGCATCTTTAGACCATCGTTAATTTTATAATGTACATTATATACAATAGTTTCGGGTAACGCTAGAGGGAAGAGTGAACGTGGCCCGAGATGATTGCTCAACCTAATATTTTGAGGTGATCGCGATCAAGAAAGTGTCCACATACTTTTGAGCGGCAGTGTATGCGTTTCTCCGGGAACGAGCGAGAGAGGGTGCCAGGAGGAAAGGTGAGCGTAGTCACGGTTCGTGGGAAAACCTTGAAAGTGTTGCCCCCGGGCGAAGAAAAATGCCGACGCGTTCGAACGGATTGATGAAACTTAATGAACTGCCAACAGCCGCTTTCCGGGTGGTTTTTCCTCGGACCGCTAATGTGCCCTCGTGAACAGTTGGGAACAGGTGACGCGAAGACGCCACGGAGATTGCTGCGCAGTCATTTCCGAGTCGGTGATTTCCTTGCAAGTCTGTGTGTTGCGAAACGATGCGTCCCATTCTACTCTGCGCAGTTGATTTTACTTGTCAAGTCTACTTAGATTATTTAATATTTTGTAATTGTACGATAAGGAACGTTCGTCTTTGCAAAAGTTCCACGAATTCTAAGATGAACTTTCATTATTAAATATTTCGTAATTGTATAATAACTCATTAGTTGCATTACAGGTTGTTGAAATTTGTTGTACAATGTTGGACACCACGTGCTAATTTCTTGCTTCTTTGTCACCGCCGAGCATCGTGAAGGATGTTCTGGAGGTATTTAAAAATGCAACAAAATTTTTGAAAATTTGACAAGATACAATTCTTACTAAATTAATGCGATTACCAAAGTTTGGGTTCGATTCACTGCACCGTTTAAGAATTATGGCAACTTAAAGTTTGCACATTTTAACACGTCTTCTTACGGAGAATTCATAAAATTCCACTTCAAACCCTATTTAAATGTTGAAAAAACGCAACTAGAAACTCCAGTCTTTTTTTATATATAGTAAAAATTATGTAATTAATTATTTTCAAAATTTATTAGGATTCACTAAACAGTTACAGAGCAAAGAATTATAAACTGTTACAAAACGTCAAATTTATCGTGTTGTCATCTGAATAGTAACCATGAATATTGCTTTCTGAAGTATTTTTAATTTATTTAAATATTTATTTTTAACTTTTTATTGCGTAATTATATACAATATTGAATATCACAAATTTATTATCTTCAAGCTCAAATCAGAGGGTACAATTATTCGCAAAAGTCACTTACAATTTTTTGTAATATGAAGACAATTTGATTAAAAAATAAATATAACATGACATTCACTAATTAAACGAAAGCTTTTTAAATTAATCTATTTTTGAATGCAAAATATGTAAGTACTTTTGTCTCTTATTGTACCTCTAGAACATCTTTAAACGGGACCTTTTATTTGTTGCGAGATATACAAGCATCTTTATTTTTATGCTCGATTTTTGTCAAGACGTCTCTTATGTTTTTCCTCGTTTGCTACCTCTTAACAGATCTTTATGAATTTTGCAATATCAACTACAGCATTGTTGCAGAATTCTACCTTAAATCGCGTGCTTTGTCCAATGAAAATACCATTTTGTATCGCGAGTTTAAAGTGGAATGTTATACCATACGATTGCCTCTACACTGTTGCTTTATTATTATTTAATTGCTTGCATTGCTGTCTACGATGCTGTGGTATTCTGTTCCCCAATATTGCAAGACCAGTAGGAACCGTATATCAACTATTTCCTGGAATGTTACCGTTCGCAAATTAAATTACTCCATTCATAATTAGCGAGACAGGCTCTCGTAGATCCCAGAAAATTGTTAAATAAATAACAATGCCAGTACTTTTATTTCACTTACTACAAATTTCTCTTTTTATAAATTATTTCACACGACCCAGAACAAGAGAAAAATGTATTTTCATCGATAAAAATTCCTTATAGCTGAAATATAATTGACTTCGTCCGTAAAATATTTGAAATAAATTTATAAAACAGTGTTTCAATGTGTGAACTTAAAAAATAGCTAGGCTACATGGAAAATCACAATACCAATTATAGTTGAAAATTGGGTTGAGTAAAACCTATGAACCATGCCGGGGAGCAGTAAATTTAGGTTTGCACTTCAGGAGCGGCATCGATTTTATGCGACGCACATTCGTCAGGATTGTCGTCGTGTTCACCAATTTGAAATAAATCCGCGCAGAAAATCGAAAAATGTCCGGGACCGGCCTCTCGCTTTGATTCAATTTACAAGTCATAACTCGGAAAAAGGCCCTTGGCATTTACAGCCGGTGAATTTATATCTCGTGGATCGTTCCTCTTTTCTTTTCCACGGATTCTCTAAACCGGCCATCAAAGCTAGAGGAACACAAGTCGACACGCGCGCAACCGATTTTTATGATTACATCGAGCAAGAGGCATAAAAGTTCCTGAAAACTCTCTCGACTCTGTATACTTTTCTAAGCTTCGGCTGCCTTTCATCTTCCGATCTGATCGGAGCACAGAACGCAAGGCTTGCTTCTATGTAGTCCCATTACGCAATCGGTTGTATCTCTTCGAACGAAGAATCACGTTACTTGTGAAAGAACGTTTTTCACGAACGAGTCAAAGGAGTCTCTGCATCCTTATTACAAAATTGTTTCGAAAGTTAGCATCTTAATTTTACGTTCGAGCACACTAAAATTATGAAACGAGTAAAAATGATCCGTAGATTTGTTGTTTTGTTGCTAAAATTAGGAAGCTGCTTTTGTAGACAATTTCAGTTGAGCCGCTAACGCTTAAACTATCGAAAGAGTCCAAATGACTTCTATTAAAAAATTTATTCATAACCTCTAAAATGATATTAAAATATATTCTACCGTCAAAAATAACTATCACATTATGCGTATTTACCTCTTCCTATGAATAATGAATGGCTCGCCTGGAGGATAAAAGATTTATACATAAAATTAGATTATTCAGAGTTAAAGTTACAATTAATTGTGAGGACCACGAATATAAATTCGTACACCTTACAATTTCGTACAATTACCGAACACTCATCAATTTGTACAATGTAAACTTTCAAGCACCGTTTATTAAAATGTACAAAGCACGAGGTCATCGAGACCATGAAACAGTGAAAAGGGTTTTAGCGAGCCGAAGGAATTCTGCAAACCGTAACCAAAGTGCAGAACACTTCGCTTATTCGGCCGGAATAAAGGGTTAAACAAACTGGCTACGCGGACAATTTCAACTATGCAGTCTCGCGGAGGGAGCGAGCGAGCGCGAGCGGTCGCGCGCGCAGAAATTAAAAAGAAAACTTAATTGCTGAAAAAAACGATTGCGCGAACTGGAAGAATGCCAGAGGGTAATCCGCAATAAAAAGCGAAGCGTGTGGTGCGCGAGCGGGCACCGGTTCTCTTGCTCGGATTGAACAAACGACCGAATAAACTTCACGTGCAGTCAATTTCATAAAATATGTGCACGGGAACCCGCAGGACTCCTTTATTGCGAGACAGAGGGACAAGCTCAAAGCTGTGTAGCCACGGGAATCGGGGATACGGTACAGTTCGTACGGTTTCTACAGTTCGTACGTACGTGTGCGGCGTTATTTACGCAACAAAGGCGAGGAGCGTGTTATCTTTCGATCCCGGTGTGTACATTCGCCGCGATACCGTCGGCTCTATCGATGTTTTTCCCGGGGACAGCGGTTCCGCTGAAAAACGCATGCGTTTTCCCAGCTTTAAACGGCCACTCGCCCCCGACGTCGCGTCGCGTAGCGTCGGTCCGTTTTCCGCGATATCCGAACAAAGGCTGGAAAAGAGGGTCAGTGGCGTCGACTTCGTGAAATGGAAATGGGAAATCGTAACGAAACTAGCGGTCGTGGTAAGGAACAGAGAACGCGCAGGACTGAAAAGTTACGGAAAATCGCGTTCAAGGGTCTTCTGGTCTAAAGCGTTTATTACCACGACGCCACTATGCTCCATTCTCTGGCAAAAACTCCGCATTCAAACTACAGTATTCTCGCGATAAATGTCCCAAATGCATGGACGATAATTGTCCCTGAACTATCCCCACTCCTGCGGGGTATACCCCGTGAGGGGACCTAAAACTCGAGAGGCTTCGGCCGCCGAGAAGTGTAACATGATACCGGTCGGGTATATCGGTGTGAGACCAGGGGACCACCAACTAATCCAATGACAAAACTTCTTTATTTTTCATTATTTTGTTATGGAACTTTCACCAACATATTCCTGGCATTTTTCTAATGAAAATGATACCAAATATGATATAATTCCGATAATATTTACGTGTGTAATGAACGATAAAATTTTCGTACGCATGGAAGGACAGCGTATTGGAAAGAAAGAGACGCGGAGAGTCGCAGTCGCCGGCACAGTTCAAAGGCCCGCCGAGTCCTCACGATGCAATCCCAATAAAAAACTTTTTTATTAATACTAATTTTTTATGAGACTTTCACCGATATATTTGTGACATTTTTCTGATTAAAATGATACTAAACACGATATAATTCGCATCATATTTACATTAATTGCCGTTCATATAATTTTAGTGAGAAGTTTGGTATCATTTTCATTAGAAAAATGCCAGGAATATGTTGGTGAAAGATCCATAAAAAAATAATGAAAAATAAAGAAGTTTTGTCATCGGATTATGTTTACATTTCTCGGCTACCAAGGCCTCTCGAGCTTCCCAGTCCATTTCTTCGTTCGGCACAAGTCAAAGAGTAGTATCCCTGGACGATAATTGTCCCTGGCCGGACTCGTGGTTGGGACAATTATCGAGAGAATACTGTATTGAGCTATTCGGAACAGAGTCGTCCGATCAGGGGACGGGAAAAAGTTCTCCTCTGCTAGTACCGGATAGTCACGTGACATTGTAACGCATGCACGACAGAGACGAAACACGTCACGTGACCGGGCGGGAGCGTGGGAGAATAGCGTCGGGGAGGGGGAACGGTAGAGTGGGGACACAAGACTTAATCTCTTCACAAGTCTTACTCTGGCTTCGGAAAGCAATTTCGCGTAGATTTTATGCATTTATAATAAAATTTAACATTTAGTGTAACATTTAGTGTAAAATAGATAAAACATTTGAAGAATTTTAAAATACTGTTGTATGTAAAAAAAAATTGATGTTTTCTAGCCCAGAAGATCGCCGTAAACCGACCGAAGAGAAGCCACGTTACAAAGTCTCTTGTTAGGGGCAGGGGGCCCTCGCGCGTTTGCCCCCGGAAATTCAGCTCCTTTCCTTTTGTTAACTCTCTGTAACCCAGTGCTTGCTTGGACAAACCGCACACTCACCGCCAGCACGATTTTACATCCAGAAAATGGAGCGTTATCGTGGCCCGAGAAAACCCACTTCCTATTCGCCGGGCAGCGAGCTCGAGAGCTTTCGCAGATGCTTCCGGAATCCAACGAAATGATACTTCCGTTTGTATTGGCTCCACCGGAAAGCTCTGATCGCCGGGTCCAAATCCTCGGGCCGAGTGAACGGACTACTTGGTATGAAAATAATCTGTTAACTCGCGTACGTTACTTGCAAACAGAATGATCTTCGGACGATATTTATTTATACAAAGGTATTAATATATTATTTTCACTATATTAATATTTCGCTCCTGTGTCTTTCATTGATGCACAAACTTTTTATTTTGCATAAAGATCCGTAGTCTACTTATTATTAATATGCTATTTTCTGAATGTTTTATAGTATAATATACTAATTTTACATTGACATATACAAATTATTTCACAGCTTCGACAGCTAGGATTTCTTTGTGCTAAATCATTTCGCAAGGAGGCGAACATTTATATTTACAGCCAAATGTTCATAACAGAATGACAGAAGAGTAAAGCAAGGTTAAGCTACGTTTGCCAGTAAAAGAGACACCGATGAAAATGGCGGTTGTTTTACTTTTCCCCACTCCGGTAAATGCATTTCAAAATTCCCCGACAATGGACCACTTCCCACGAGCCATCCGCAATCTGAAGAAGTGGCTGGTCGACGGTAAACATTTATAAATTTCGCGATCACGTTCGCGGGAACGACGCGCCATAAACTAGCGGCGAAGCGTGCCGCGTTCATCTCGGCTGTGGAGGAGAAGAATATAACTCGGTCGACCGGTTATTCCTTCAGGATCGTAATGGCGGATCCGCACGGAAATCGGAGGACCGCGTCCTCTTCCGGTCCCGCGGTCGAATTAATTCAAACTCCAGCGAACCCGATATTTTCGTTGACCGAACCCGTTGACCATTGTTGGCTATTTATGCGGCAGCCACGAACCGATGTACCAGAAAATCGCAGCGAACGTTTTATTTCAGGATCTACCATTCGTTGCGTTTCATTACGATCCAGATATGTACCTACGTAATTTAAAACCACGGGACTTTATGATCCGATCACATTTTTCGTGCATTGAATATTTTAGGGGATTGTTCACCCTGTTTTAGGGATGCTTCCATTCGAAAAATACAATGATGCGTGAAAGTTTACGGCTTTACGGATTTTTCACTTTGAACAGTGGTGCACGAATGAAATTTAAATAATGTTGAGCAAAAGAATATGGCGATTGAATTTTTCACATTTTTAGTCTCGTTTCACATTGAGCGAAATAATTTACTGATGCACGGAAGTGCATAATTTATTGAAAATGATATTTTTGTGTAGTATTACTCTTTAGACGCGGTATTATAAAAATAACTTACTTATACGGTTGAATTGTTTTTTCAATTAATTTTTTTAAGTGCGAACACGAAATGCATACAATATAAAATTAATGGATTGTGGACAAGATGAGAAAAAGTTCTTAAAGAAAATTATTCCGACAGGAAATGATTTTTCATGCGGATTACCTCTGCAAGTTGCCCGGATCGATGCCGTAAACATTTCCGCACACCCGGCCTTTAATTCATTAACAGTTCGTACGGGAATCGATTGGCGCCCGGCGAATATTTGCAAATACCAGGCCGGATTAATATCGGACGCCGGAAATATTTGCCGAATTAAGTCCGGAAACGTTGAAACGCTACTTTTGAGTACGGTCGTTCCACTTAATTGAACGCAAACCGGGATATACCGGGCAAATAACGTGGCTCGCAACATTTACCTTCGTTACGGAAGAGAATTAACGTCGATCCGCCGCCTCCTCCGATACGAAGCGATCATCGTTCACGAGATTCAATCGGCGGCTCTCGCAAACATTACCGGTGAAAACGTGCCTGCCCGGTGCTTTTATGCTAATTCTCATCGTTAATGCTCGCCCGGATTAACGCCAGAAGTGCCGAAGTGATGCTCGCAAGACCCTATAAAAATTATAAAAGCGGGTTCAACGAGCTTCCCAGCGATTTTAATCGTAACGTATGCAGGCGCACAAACAAGCCCGTACAATAAATCTTCGCGAAATTGCTTCAGAATTTCAGAGGCAAAAGATGTGGAATTAGTTGAGTTGATAAATTCATTTCAAAAATTATTTTTCGCGATTAACAGGCTGATAAAATTACTTAAGGAATTGTATTACTGCAAAAATTGTTGTTGAATAAATACTGTCAAGCCTTAATGCATTTATAGCTATTTTCATTTAAAAATACAAGAGTCACAGCTCCCATTAAGAATCAATATTATTCAATTATCCAAAAAGTTTCGACGAAGCTCGATAAACCAATCATATAAACGTTGAGAACACTTCGCTGGAAATGGGAGTGATGTTCTCGAGGAGAATAAATGGCGAGCATTTGTCCAAGGTACAGGTGGAAATGTAGAGTGTCAGAAAATTATATGTAGAGGACACCGTAGCGCTATTCTACACCCCCGATTTAGTCGAAAATTACATAAGGAATCCCCCGCAAAATTGACCTTGAAAAACAAGGTCCAAAAAAACCAAAATATTTCTCTTTAATCGTGTTCTACTGGGAAAAATTTTTTAACATTGTTTTTCACGTTCAAGGTCAATTTTGCGGGTGGCTCCTTATGTAATTTTCGACTAAATCGGGGGTGTAGAATCGCGGTATGATGTCCTCAACATAATAATTTTCTGACACCCTGTACGTATCGTGTCTGAACATTTCCAGCGAGTCTGATCAATCTGTTGTACCGTGAAAGGGTTAAGCATCGTGTCGAACGAAAAAGATCAACGAACAATCGCGAATCCCGATGATGGACACCGCCGAGGGTTTCGATGCGTTAAAGGTGTCAGTTCCTACCGGGAACAAAGCGTGTTAATGCTCCCTCGTAAGGCTTCTATCATGTATCGGCCGACTCTGTACGGTTTCGGCGAATTATGTTTACTTAATTCAGATTTGCTGATCACACGACTCGCCCGGCGCGGCGCAGCGCGACGTGGTGGGTTCTTATCTGGCCGGGTTCACGCCGAACGCGACCGCTTACGTTTCACTAGCCCCTCATTTGCCTACGGAAGCGAGCCGGGCTCGATGGGTGGCCTGACTTCATGGTGCTGTCGAGGAATTCGCTGTCGAACGTGAGAACCAAATCCTCCGATACAACGTACACCAGTAGAATACAGAATTACAACAACATTTGAACCGCGACTGTTCACCGGTCATCCGCCATACTGTTTTATTGGAAAATTGTGCGTCGTGATCTACGGTTCTCGCGCTTGTATCGGTAACGAACATTTTTTACGATTTTCCGTGACGTTGCAAATAACATGAGATTTGATACTAAACTGACGAAAATAACAAAATTTATTAAGTCCTGATAATTTTTGGTTTCTCCACTTGTTTTTACCGCGACAGACTACAGGTAACATTTTTGGTCAACACCAGAGTTAGGCAAAATTTTCATCTAAATAAATACATATTTCGAAAATAAAAAATTTTTTATTCATTATTCGATGGTTCGCGTTTATTAGAGTTGGCAGTAGAAGCCTTCGAATAAAAGATACAGATAAAAGATGAAGAAATTATTCAAAGTTCGAATAAAGCCGCTTCGTGTAAAAGAAGTTATCTTTATTCGTCGGATAAATTCTCGTCGATTGCTCGTCGAATAAAGATACTTTTTATATTCGAACCATCGAATAACGAATAAAAATTTTTTTATTTTTCATTCGTTGTCCGAAATGTTTATTTAGATGAAAATTTTGGCCAACTCTGGTTAACACTAAATGTAGATTGGTCGATTTCAGATTGAGAATTCATTGTAGATATAAAGTAGAGAAATAGTAGCACTAAGAATTGCGAAAGAGTGCAGTGTGCAGAAGAGACTAGTTGTTAACATTGTTTATAAATAATCTTTGATGGAGCTGCACGGTTTCCCGGAGTCCCCGTCAGCATTTCGATCAGACGCTTTCAGACAGCAGCGTAAAACGCGTCTTTCAAGTTGAACAACCCTCGGCGGCCAAGAAACCAGCCATTAGCAACCCCGGGATGCGCACCGCAACCCTCCGCAAAGTGTCCGCGTTGAACACGGAAACAGATCCATCGCAATTCCCTTAAGCAGCCGTCGGAGAGCTTTATTTTCGTTCGCGGACGTCGGGTCGTCGTCGCGAAACGTCGCGTCGCGCGTCGGAGAGATTCGCACTACGCAATTGCGTTGTTTTGCCGCGGGGGTTGTTTCTTTCTTAGACTGGGGCGACGTAGACCGTAGTATTATACCGGGTGGCTGATATCTTTCGTATATTCTCGACATTATTTAATTGTTCGAAGATTTTACATTTAAACGATTATTCCTAAATGGAAGTGCAAAACCACCCCGGTTCGGTCTGAATTTTCACCCTAAAGAAGTAAGGGCGTTTCTCGCATCGTGCACGAGAACACACGATAGCGAGCTTAAGCACCTAAACAGAGAGCCGCACGATTTTTATTTCGCCGCGAAAAGCCCGAAGGGTGGCTCTGGCCGAGGGAATTGCGTTATTTAGCCGGGAGGGTTGTTTCTTTCTTAGCCGTCGGGGGGGGGGGGGGGGGTGCAGTCCCTATCATTGTGCTTGGTACCCGGTAATTACTTGGCAATGCACGAAATTCCCGGCCAATCTAGCGGTGCTTCGAGGAAAAAAAGGACACGGGGCTGTGCTACGGATGGCGGAAGCCGGGGGTGTGGGGGATGAAAGGAGGACGGGTAGAAGGTGGATCAGCGAAAGGGTGGACTTGGGATGACGGCCACTCGACTGGGCCGAGTATTTCTGCTGTCCTGGGAAGCCGAAGAAGAGGAGAAGCGACGGAATACAATGTCGGACTCGGTGGCCCGAGGCGTTGTCGCTGATTGTCGGCTGCACGGGGGGGCCGAGCCAGAAAAGGAAAGGCGAAGACAGCCGGGAGAAAACCGGCAGAGGCTAGGTTCCGTCTCTGCTTCAGCTTCAGCATCAGCATCAGCTTCAGCTTCAGCTTCAGCATCAACTCGCACGACGCCCCGCAGGGAGAAACGCGCGTGCGATCTCTCCAAAGACAACGAACCCTCCTCGGCGTCGAAGCGCAAAAAGACACCGGTGTATCCCCGTTCCAGCGAAATAAAAGGGGAAGACACACACACGCGGGGGAAAGTGAAATGTCCCGGGATATCGATGTCAGGGTCTCTCTCCCTCCGTCTGTTTGGTCCTCGAGAGCGGATAGGGGATGATGAAAGTGGCTGCGATGCCGAGCCCGGGATCGGGGGATGATTGGAGAACTGTAAATTTACCGTGCCACCGGCGCTAGAGCCTGATGATTTAAGCGTAATTGAAGCTGTCTTCTGCTTGCGAATTTTAGGAGATTGATCTTCGTGGTAGGGTCGCCCGGACTTTTCTTTTAGGGAAATGAGATGCTTCCTGGCTGATGGATCGTGTATCTTGTTAGTTGGGAATTTTTTCGTTCGCGACACATTCGGTAGGTGATATACAAAAAAAAAAGAGATTCTTTTAAATTAAGAATATTTATGCATTCGCGTCATCGTGTTGAAATTATTGAAGGAAGAACACATTTTGTTACGTAACAGACCCTCTTTCTGAGAGCATATCGATGGTTCTAGCTTTCTTCGACCATCGAAAAAATACATGAAGAAACAACGAAATCTTCCAAGAAACGTAGCATAGGTAAACAGAAAGTAAAGAATCGGACCACCACGGTCAAAATCAACATTTGCCGAGTCAACATTTCAGTCTCGTTTACTCGCGCATTAATACTCGCGAATCAATATACCGTTTCGTGAATTTCGATTTAAACCCCCGCACGATGCTTCTTCAAATTGCAATGTTACGGTGGAAGATCGGAACGGAGGGTTGATAAGTAGATCCCGAGGAAGATTATCGGATTTTCGAGTCGCGGTGCAACTCTGAATCACGATTAAATATAATTATGGACATTCATCGCGTTGACGACGTGTGCGTGTGTACGGAGCATAATTGGGACGTAATATTCGACGAGAATTGTCCTTCCGTTCCTCACTTAATCGATGCTTTGATTTATCTAATGAACTCTCATTTAATTCGAAACTTCTGTACCGACCAATGATTATTAATACATATATTTTTAATCTGTTAATCAATACGAGTTAACTGGTCGTTCGCGTTCGTTATTGCTCTTGTGATTTTCCATTTTCTTTTTATTTCGATCGATCTTGTTTAATCCTCTTTCGCTTCGGTGTGTTAAAATTTGTGCTACAAGTTTATTTGCCTCGAGTTACGTCTCTGTAAGTGTTTACAATTGTGAAATCTCTTGGTTAACAGACTAACAATTATTATTTTTATTTTTTTGCAAAATCAAGTTCTTTCTGCCATTAATAGCGGACATGTTGTTTACAGAACCAAATATGAAAGCTTGTGCATATATTTTCCAGTTTTTAGACTAACAATTATTTAACAGCGGCCTAAATAATTCCGAAAAATGCAAGCAATTTATTTCATGAAATAAAAATTGAAAAATGAAGTGGAAAAATAATTCTGTCACCGAAATTGTTGAACGAGGCCATGAGAGCCAAAGCAGCCATTATTTGATGTTCAAGATGAAAGCGTTGGATCCACAGTTTCCTAAAAATGGACCAACGATTTTACAATGGTACATTCATACATATAGTAAATAAAAGTGCCAAAATACCAGAGGTGGGCATTATTTGGCGGGGAAACAGATATTTCAAATACTATTTAATATTTTAGATTTTATTTTGCTTGAAGAAAATAGTAAATCTGAACCTCAAAATAAAATATTTTTATTTCAACAATCTGATCCAGAAAATAAAATATTTCTTCTTTAACAATCTGAAACACTTTTGGATTGTTATAATACTCTGAGACACCGCATAAACATACACTATATCTTATCGTTAAGAAACGATTTACACTCACAAATTCGTATTGAATTCGAACCATTATTTTCAGCAATAATATTTATAATTGAAATTGGAAAAAAAGAGAGAGACAAAATACAAATATTATCAATATTATTCAAATACTATTTTCAAAAATTACTGCATCAAATAAAATATTTTATTTTTAAAATTGTGCACATACTCTAAAATAAATAGGATTATTTAATATTTACTATTTCAAATACTGTTTTCCCCAGCTGGGGAAATGTCGTTTTAGCAGTTAGGCTACTCCGGCTCTAATGGTCCCGAATAGAACTTCCCTGGGCGGTAAAAAATGGCAGAGAGTCCCGAAGAAAAATCATTTCGCCGGGTTCTGGTTGCGTTTCCTGACAGCGCGGCGCGCCGAGTCAATAGTGTTTCGTGGATTTCGATTTAAAAGCCAGTGCCGATCCTGCCTCGAATCTCAATGTTACGGGGGATGACAGGCACGGAGCGTTGATAAATAGATCGCGAGGAGGAGTATTCGATTTCGCGCGACGCATCCGGCGCGACGCGTCACGATGCAACTCCGGGAATCGCGGCTGATTCGATTAGGCCGGGGTTCCCCGATGCTTTTAAAACTTAATTCCCCGTTCGGAATGAAATCTGGAGCCGGGCGAGAGAAACTTGGCTTGGCCTCGGCTCCCGGGGGTTGGTCCGCGCCCCCGTGAAATTTAGGTCGACGAACGATGGAATTACGCTCTCTCGGAGTGGTGTGCGCGCCCTCAGAAACCGTTTTTGTTAATGGGCGGAGGCGGACGGCGGCGGTGGCGGCGGAGGCGGCGCGCGGTGCCCGCCGTCAAATAATTTGTTTTCTACCGCGAACGGTATGTTTTCCGCGTGTAACAGAGAGCCCCCAGCAATCTTCGATCCATCTGAAATCTTTGATCGATAGTGTTGTTTTCGTTCCACGCGATCCGTGAACTTGATTCCACCGCCTGCGGATCGCGATGCGAATATTGATCGGAACCGGCCGATGACAGGCCGCGATTGCGATACACTCGTCAACAAAAGTTATCAAATCAAATTTTAATGCATGTCGTTCCCCGGATACTCGTGTTCGCGTATCATTTAGGGCTCTGGAACAATCTATGACTGCATCTCCTCACGCTAGATCGGATCAACTGTTCGTCCAACGATTATGTTTACATGATTACCGTTTGCTATTACATAGTGGTACGTACATATGAATCGACTCGATTGAACTTAATTTTTGTCTAACTTCTTAGAAACATTTATTATGCGATACTGTCCCCACGTTTAACACTAAACGTACCGAGCATTAAAAGTACAGTAAATGCTTCTTGTCCGGGGTCGTGGGCACGATTCCCGTTCAGTGCCTCGGGTATATCGGTGTAAACACCACTACATCGACACCATGAATCGAATGATCAAACTTCTTAATTTTCATAATTTTTTTATGGGACTTTCACTGGCTTGTTTCTGGCATTTTTCTGATTAAAACAAGACCCAACAGGATATAGTTTCAATTGTATTTAGTATAAAGCATTTTTAATCGGCATTACATTGTGAGAACACGCGGCCCTTTAAACTGTGCCGGCGACACGCTTCGGTCACGCGAACCGTATTTCATTCTGTCCTTCTCTATGTTCGGCACTCTATTGAAGTCTCGCTCGGCGCGGTCGCCGCGATATCTAGACGCATATGATGGTTTTGGGAAGCAAGGTAACTTTGAAATAAAAAAGGCAGATATCTTTTAAACGGAATTTACAAGATGTTTTCTCTACTAAAGCTAGGCTTCAATTGAACGAGCTCGGTACTTCGTCGAAACTTTTGAAACCGAGTCGTTCGTGTCGGCATGCGGACTCAAAGGGTCGCGGCTCTATCTTTGATTCCATAGAAAAAGGTACCGCGAAATACAATGAAACGGTCCCGCAGATACGGGATCTAGAACGTATACAGGGTGTCCCAAAACTACAGCGTTAAATTTAAATGGGAGGTTACTTGGATCATTTGAAGCGACAAGGAACCTCCCATTTCAATTTAACGCAATAGTTTTGGGACACCCTGTATGTATACAGTTCTCAGAACAGTACTAATTTATTAATAAATGTATTAATGCTCTCGGCGCACGGGTTCTATCAATTGTTAATTAATTAATAGCAAATTTGCAATTTATCACTTATTTAACTTCAACGTTTCGGTCTTGTTTCAGACCATTCTCAAGAAACAATTGCGTCTTTAAATTAATTGTATGTTATACTAATGCATTGTAAATTAAAGATAGTTAGGACCACCAATACTTACTTGCTATATCCGGGATGAACAAACATATTTTAACAAAAAGAGGGAATTTTTAAATTTATGAAACCTGTGAAAACACGCGCAAGTATTAATTTATGTATCACACATATATTTAATATAATTAAATCGAAAATCTTGAACAAGGTGAATTTCACCAATCGAGAAACTTATGAGATCAATTTTGAATTAAACTTGGAATACTTTGCAGTTATGCGAACAATTGGAATTTTAGTGATTGTTAAATATTTCTTAATGTAAAACCGTATTTATCTTGGATAAAAACGCATCGAACTAGAACAGTGGATTTTCAACGAGATTTCGCAGTATCAAGAATAGAGGCAAACAAACAGAGCAGAACGAAACGAGTCACCGAAATTCTAATACAAGCAACAATTTCGAGGCGGGATCGTCGGTGGATGCTAATAAGGGGCTCTGTTCCCTCTCGCGACGCTCAGATTATTTTTCCCTCCGCGGATCCTGTTTTTCGGGCGTTCGCAAACAGTTCCTGCAGAATTTCATCATGCCGACAAACGTCACCGAGGAACGTCGGTTTACAACGCGAAAATACGCGCAGCAAACGAAACATCTGCGAACTCGAGGGAGGCGAATAAGGGTGGAGGGGGTTCGGGAACGATGGCAGAAACAGACCGAGCGCAGTTTCGACGGATTTCTTTTCGCGATCCGTCCCTCCTGTGAATGCAAAGGCGACGGAACCGGGGGATTTTCAAAATTCCAATATCTTCGGGGACGAACGTCGCAGTGCCTGTGGAAATCCGGCCGGATTTGCGGACCGAGACGCGGGTCGACCTTCCGTTTCGTTAAGGCAATCGCTATGAAAAGAGAAGGCAGAAAACCGGGGGAGAAAGAAGGGAGACAACCATCGTTCTCTTCCTCTCTCTCTCTCTCTCTCCCCCTCTGTCTCTCGGAGAAGAGGAAAGACCGTACGCGGAATACGCGGCTGACGAATTCGAGCAACGATTCTTGCGAGGACCATCGGTCGCAATTCCCGTTTCACCGTCGAAACTGTCGACCGTTCCGAGGAAATCCGTTTTAAAAGACACGTCGCCACGGAAATGAAAGTCACCGAGATTTTTCGCGAAAAGAATTAACCTCCGACGACGGAAACGCTCCGCCGTACCATGGAAAATGCGAAAAGCCCGGACCGTCTCGAAAAAGAGCTCTCGGAACGCGACCGTGCAACTTTTTCGTGAGTTTTCGCCTGCTACAATATTTATAAGGCTGCTGGAATTCGTATCAAGAGTAATTAGTAGCACACTGGCAAATTTTTACCTGCGAATTTTGTACGTTTCACCGGATCTAGAAAATCCCGAAATGTTTGTAGAATATCCGCAGACTTAAAAGAGAGAATGACGTTGGTTATAATATTCCGCGATTGATTGCGCGATAAATCGTGACGCGTTAATCATGTACTGATACGAATCCTATTCGATAAATGTAGATGTCCCGTTGGAGATACGAAATTGTGTAATAGAATTGTATCGGATGTAATTTAGAGAAAATGAAACGTTGAGCATTCATTTTTTTTCGGAAGTTACTTTCCCGGTGCGCTTTGATTATAAACTTGGTTACCGACCGGTTCGAGCGGTCCAATTACTTTTTAATCAGCCTGTACTGATACAGAAGCACCGTCGAAAGCCTCGGTTAATCATCGAAACTGCAGCACTCCACTCTAATTAATAAAGTATCGCTCAAACAAAGGAAATCCAGCTCGAACTTTTTCATCCAATCTGCCGGCTACAGTAATTAATATTCATCGTTCTGGCGAATTATTGAGTGAAAATTGAGAACACTGTACCTTAATCTCCCATATAATCCTCGCCCGGTTCCTACTCTGCTAGTTACTTCAATAAAACACTCACCTGAAACAGAAAAGAAAATCCATTGTTCAATTTTACCGTCCGAGTGTTTCAATGGAATTTATTTATACTTAAAAGAGCAATTCCTCGGTTCGGAATTTCTTTTTCACTCGACATTCTTTTGTGTATTGAAACTGTCATCTCTCTATCTCTCGCTTTCTCTCTCTCTCTCTCTCTCTCTCTCTCTCTCTCTCTCTCTCTTTCTGTTGGCGCGGATTTAACGATGTGGACATAATAACATAGACAAGATCTAATTGCCAGGTCTTCCGCACCGCATTCAACGGAAATAAGCCACCTTTCATAAATTATTTGCAATGCTAACGAAAGCGTTGCATAGAATACTCATGAATGGCTATAGCACTGAGAAATAAATTATTGCGTTTCTGTAAACCTGTTAATATTGTTGAGTTATTCCATCTATATTACTTGGCTTTTCTACTTGCAGCACACCACCTCGATACAGCTTCCTCAGTCCTCCATTTTGCTTTCGATCGTAGACTATGTATGCTAGATAATATATGCGTAGATAATATATAAAAAATAAATATCTCGAACACAACATAGAGTGTGAAAATCGCAAATTCCCGTTTGCTTTATCCATCGTCGAGCGATTCCGATGTTTAAAAAAACGCAGTGATAAAAGCGTGGTAAGACCGGCCGGTATCAATAGCGGCGATAATAAAACTCCGACGGCCGACAAGAAAGCAGTTGAAGCGAAGTAACGTTTTCCTTAACCCGTTATCCGCACGATAAGGCGGAAAATTGTGGAAGAAAGGGGGCCGGGGCCGTAACACGTTCACGCGATAATAAATAAAAATAAAAGGGCGAAGGGGGGGGGGGTCGAATCGAAAATAGACCCGGGGCCGGATCTTGGCACTCATTGTGAGCCGGGTGTTACGTGGAATAAAGTCGGTGAATCCGTCTCCTCGGCACCCCGGAGTCTTCTCTCTCTCCTGTCGGGTGGAATCCTTCGGTCGGTGGCTGAACAATTGGCCGCTTTGAAGGTCTTGATCCCACGGAAATCGATTCAATAGCCCTTTGAGAGAGGCTGGTCAAAGGGTGAGCCTTTTGCGGTCGCCTCCCGACATCATAATTTATCATGTCTGCTTTTGTTCGATGCTAAACAGGACACGGAAACTGTTCCTCGTTCATTTGAATACCACGGGGAAAAGTATCCGCCCGTCATTATTGAAACTCGTCGACGGACTTGGACAGACTTCGCCCAGACGAATATCGTCGACGGTAGGTCGCGTGACCTGCTAGAGACGACGACTCGAAATTTTCGTTGAATTAGCCCTTTTTGACAATCCCTTTGTGTTCCCTTTTTTGGTAGCAGTGTCCATTTTTGAAAAATTGTTAGTGGAAACTATTCGGGCGAAATTGTATTTTCGCGCATTTTTATTTTTTGTTTCAGTTGATTCTTTAGGGGAAAATCATCCCTTATTCGATTAAGGGGGTTAATTTTTATACGAGTCAAAAATTATCTGCATTAATTGCAAGGCACAGGTATTTTTCGTCTTTACCATTTTAACCTGCTGAAAATAATACTACAGAATTTTTAAACTCATTAACAGATTGTGGATCTTTATGCGATTATGCCTACTGAATATTTTCAAAAAATGCTAGGATATAAAATTCGACAGAATTTAGTACGATTTTAATCTATTTCAGATCTAAAGGGTAAATAAGATTCTGTTTGATTCGACTTTCTTAAAATTCGTCTACAAAAATTGGAAATTGCATAAACATCCGCGGTCTACTCGTTAAATACACTTATTGTTTAGTACTTGATCTACTAATTTTCGTCGCGTGCTGAAAATCCGTATATAATTCTCCGTCTATGAAATAAGAAGTCCGAGACTATTCATCTCATTCAGGCCCATAAACTTCGGCGTTAGTACATAATCTCAGCTTCGGGGGAAATTGACCCAACACGACACGTGTACAACACGAGTTCGGCCGATTTTCGCGAATTACGGCAATAACGCCGGATCGTGCCTTCAAATTAAACGAATGCTAAAAATGTAAGAGGGTAATTTCGGGTGTGAAATTGAAAGTTCTCTAGAAAATTTTCGTTGTCGACGACTGCAATTCCGGTGTACGTGGAACGGGGGGTGGGGCACACAGGATTGCGGGTCTCCTCGATGAGGAGCGCGTCGGTTTCGGTGAAGCGTGCACACAGAAGGCCATTACGCCGCGCGGAAGCCATTCCGTGAACGAAACGGCCGCGGGTCACGCGAAAAATTGCAAGAATTCCGCCGGACGAACTTTCATTTGGTTAACGTTTCCTTCGCGGCGTCGATCCTCGGCTGGCCGAAGAGGGTAGCGAGCGAACACGTGATCGGAAATGTCGAATCAATTCCTTTAATACTGCCACTCTGCTATATTTTCTCGAAAAGCTGACCAAAACTCAATTGTA
Source organism: Lasioglossum lativentre (assembly GCA_916610255.1). Classification (NCBI taxonomy): domain Eukaryota; kingdom Metazoa; phylum Arthropoda; class Insecta; order Hymenoptera; family Halictidae; genus Lasioglossum; species Lasioglossum lativentre. The sequence goes on along the minus strand of OU744355.1, from coordinate 29,218,185 downwards.
TTACAGTGAGGAGCAAAATTTAACCAATGAAACGATTTTTTCTAAAAATCATTATTTTCTACTAAAAGGGAATCATGGATAGTAACAGATTAATATTATTATTTTGTTACATTTTATTTACTAGTGACAGTATTTTACTCCTGACTCAATTTTGCACAAAATACTAGCTCAAAAATACAGGGTGTCCCAAAAATGTAGGATAACCTTGAAAGGGGTGGTTCGCATTTCGCGAATCATGTGGTAGCAGATCTGTTATAATTCCACTGTACTTAATTGAATTATTGTATATGTATATTAACTGCGCCAATTCTGCCACAATTATTTTCATATTAAATTGTAATGTATCTGTTGAAATGCGATTTTGAAAATTGATTTTTGCAAACTGTGAATCCCAGAAGATCGTGGGCGCCAGTCTGCTTCGGATTAACCGAAATGGCCCGCACCCTCTATATGCAACCACGGCTGGTTTTAGCTCGCGGTCAAGGTCGCTGGCTATTTGCACTACGGAATCAATCAATTAGGCAGAAATCGTTAGTCTGCTGACCGCGTGGAATATCTCCGACGGCGGCGGAGGCGGAGGCGGAGACGGCGGCGGCGGCGGCGGGAGCTGCTGTTCCCTCTCTCCCAATGATATTTCCACTGGACGGGTCGATTAGGAAAATATTTTTCGCCTCTTCACCGGCTCGCCTGGGATTTATCGATTCTCGCGTTCGACTCGACTTTCTGCTGCGTGCGCGCGAAAAATTACTCTCGCGGCGTTACGTAATTTGTAATTGAAATTTTGCTTGGGGACTCGGGGCTCGTAGGTGTTGCGACATCTGCTGCGTTAGGGGATGCCGAGGGATCAGGAACGGGCTGATATATTTACTCTTAACGGATTACGTTCAATCCTATTTATATAATAATTATCAGAAAACCAATGTTCCACAGTAGCCTCCCACTTCCTTTTCATTGAAATCATTTTGTATTCTCGGAAACGCATATAGCGATACTTTATATGAATTTATACGAACGTAGGAGTATTCGGGCAAATAAAAGTTCATGCGGGGTTTCAGCAAGGAAAAAACGAAGTAAAAACATTTTCAATTTCATTGAATTTTTCCTTTCATAATTTGCCTAAAAAAAATTTACCCGAGAATTGGAAAAAGCTGATAAATAAATACAGAGTTGAGGTTAGGTTGTTTACTGTACTGAAAAATAAGATCAATAATCTCGATGCAATGCTACTATAAAAATATATGAACCACGTAATTTTGATTGTTTTTACTTGGAACAAATGTGTACTTCAAAAACCAAAAAATGGTATAAACTAGAAAACCAGAATACCCCCTTAAGAAAACAGTTGATTGCAGGGAACGCCGACAAGGTTGAAATCGATATATTTTCATTTGGAAAGTAGGGTGCGTTCAGGGTTGATTCCGTTCGTTTTGAAAGCGTGTGCAACTCGACCACACGACACGGGGACATCAATAAAACGTCGAGCGTTAAATCGCTGGGAAAATTATATGAATCGGCCGGATCCGTGTGCGTCCATTTACGTCGGTCGCGTCTACATCGTCGCCGTTGACGTAATCCGAACCACGCTTGGTCTGCGTTTTATACCGTCGACAGTTGTTGCTACAATTATTACAGTCGTCCGCGTGCTGTTGTCCCCGCTGGTAGTTACGACGATCGTAAAATTTGACGAAGGGAATCGTGCGCGAAGGGCTCGCGCACTCACGGCGATTCAAATCGAGAGCATTCCCGTCGATGGCCCTTCCCGGTCCATTTGAATCGGCTCATTTGAAATTTTACGGGTTTCGCGAAAATGCATTTCACTCGCTTCGTACGTTTGGCGCCTTTCGCGAGGCGTTTTTACGCGTTTACACGTCTTCCGCGTACACATCTGCATAGTTTGATTAATTTTTGTGATTTTTCACGAAGGTAACACGTATTATGAACAGTCGATTTTTACGCAAAATAAAAATTTTGTGCATCAATTGCAACATAGAGGGGCTAAATAAATATAAAGTTCTTCAATTAAAAATGTTCGTATGTTTAAAATAAGGATATTCTTAAATTCTTCAGTATTGTTACCAATTGCAACATATAGGGGCTAAATAAAAATAAAATTCTTACATTAAAAATTTTCGTATGTTGAAAATAATGATATATTTAAATTCTTCAATACTGTTTCCAATTGCAACTATTCATTTTTCCATAAATGTTGATATTTCCGACACTTACAGAAAATCTTTCACATTTTACATGTTATTAAAAATGGAACATTCTACATAAGTAGGTCTACATAAGTTCTCTGCAGATTCTGGGTCCGAAGCTGTTCTATTAGCATCCGTGATTAAAAATTTTAATACGGAGGATAAATCTATGCGTTTGAGCAAACAATCGTTTCCGAAGCTGGCGTGATTTTTATTTGAAATTTAGACGATGTTCGGGCGCCGGGATTTCCTCGTTTCAACAATCTTCCTGGATCCGCCGCGCGTTTTCACCGCGGATCCCCGGGATATCGGTTTGCACGGCAAACAGCGTTCCGCTCGCGATTTCAGCACACTTTTTGCCGCGGCCGACGTGGAAGTAAAAGTCAGCGCGGCTCTCGTGTGTCTTCCATGCGTGTCAGCCGCGAAGATTTTTCTATAACCATGTAGTAAAGTGTCTAAACTGAACGCGCGCGCGTTCCGCGTCGCTTTGTTTCGCACGGTGGGACGCCGCACGTAAATCGAGTCTGTCGGTATAAAAAAAAAAAACGCGCGATAAGCGCGTAACAATGAGCGAAAAAAAGTAAATGTCACAAGTAACGTGTCGTGAACGGGCGTATTGAATGGACGATGCATATTCAATAGATCTAGAAAATTAAAAATAAATTCTGAAGGGAAATGTGCATTCTATGCCAGTTAAAATGAGGAACTGTAAGTGCATTTAAAATATATCGGTATTTGAAAATTTTAGCATTTCTTGTAAGAGTGATTTTTATTGTAGTTGTATATATATAAATAATTAGTTTTCTGTGGCGGGGTACAGTTCAGATGGGGTATACAGTTTGAGATAAAATAAGAAAAAAAATATTAAAAACAGATTAATTAAATATTCTGTAAAAATATTTGAAGAATTTAAAAATATTGTTGAATCCTTTTCGACTCACTACAATTCTAAAGAAAAGTATGAATTTTATTTTGCATAAACACCCTCAGTCTGGATACCTATTTTTTTATTGTTTCGCAGCAGTAAATTATTTTTAAATGAAGTGTGCAGTTTAAGTAATGTATAAGTTGTGTAACCTGTGGAATTCAGGTTTGATTTTCTATTATCCACGTGGAGACTGTTTCGAGCAAAGTGACTCGAGAAAAGCAGCACGTGTTACGTGGACATTTTGCGAAAACATATGAAACGCTTCACGTAACGAGCACGTAAAAAAATCGGGGACGCGGATCGATGGAGGGAAATAGTACAAGTCGCTCCGCTGATGGACGTAGACGAAATTAGAATCGTTCGCGGCCATAAAGCTCTCTTTCGCACTTTGATCGAGCCTAACATCGCCGGAGACTAATAAACATTCTACAAGTTGAAAGACGCGTTATTTCCGAATCGATGTAGAATGATCGGGAACAGAAGTAACCACCGCTAGTTGATACTAGACCGCGGCAATCTTCGGAACGATGGTGAAATAATATTTGAGAGTGTCATTCGATCGTTGTAAACTCTCGTGGACGCGAGCCTGAAACCGAGAACCGTTTAACATTCAGCCGGTATTTTATCGAATGGAATAAAAGGTTTACAGAATTTCGAAATAACTTTTTGTTTTTCGCACGGATCCATACATGCTTGGAATACATAAAATTCCATGATGTAAAAACGCATCGCAGTAATTTACAATTTCGAGAGCAGCAAACAAAATAACTACATACATATACATAGACACCTGAGACTCGTTTTACACGGTACATACCTTGTTTTTTTACACGATTCACTCGTACAGAATTGTTTTAACACTTTTTATTCACTGTTGCACGGATTTTAAACACGTTCTATTTGCTTTTATGACATTTTCCATGAATAAAATGTCCACAATAGGAAGACTGTTATTTTGATTGACACGTTACCTCTCCTCTTTCATCGAATAAAATGTTATCATAAAATGCATTTCAAATTGCGTTCTCCATTGTTTGCTTTACTTTAACACGTTGTGTATGAATATTCTGTTTTAGTTATGGACATCAAATTTTGAGAGAATTTTCAGAAGAATCGCTGGTATTGTAAGAATTAATGTCGTCGTGTCTGCCAGTGAAGCACATTATTACTATGTTTACAGACGGCCATCAAACAATTTTAAATATTTTGAAGAAAATGTGTGGTATATTTCAGGTAATAGCAGATATTTCTGCACAAAAATTAGAACCAACAGTTTCTTACATTCCAATTTTGTCCTAACCCAGACCATGTTTGAGAAAGTGTAGCTCGTACAATTTTCAAGTATTTTGGTTTGAAAAACAAATATTATACATATACTTCTAATAATAGTAAATATGTTCGCAAATAAATCATTGCGGCAGTCTGAATGACACGCTTGGCTTGAGAAAAATACATCTCTCGTATTCTAATTGAAGTAAAAAGAAAAAAGAATTCGGAAGAGCCGAAGAAGCGACACTTTAACCAGCTTTCAAAATGGCAGAGGAGCACTTGACTGAAAGGCTCGCGAGTTTCAATCAAAATCAACCGATTCCGCGCACGGTTTTTAGCAGAAGCGGTGCTCGATACCGTGACCGATAACGAACCGTAACCAAAACCGGGCCCGGAGTAAAAGTACACCACGCGTCGCCAATTCCACTGATTTTATTAACGATCCGTCGTTCCGCCGATTTAAACTTCGGCCGTTTGGTTCGCTCGGCCGGAAACTCTCGCGCTTTTTCCGGCGATCGCGAGCAGATCGACGACGCTGGGTAACGGGGTACGGTGGAGGGGGTGGTTACGGGGCGAAGAGAAGAGATCCCGGCAAGAAACACCGTCGACAAGAGTTGCCGAAACTCGATCGTTAAATCATGCCCGGCTGGCTGTGTTTTTAATCTCGCGGATACCTTTTTGCCGGGCGATCCGAGGGGGTGGTGGAGGTTCGAGGCGGGGAAGATAACCCCCGTGGATTTTTCCAGCTCGTCGCCACTTCAATGGTCCATGCCGCGTCCGTAAACGAGACTTTAAAGCACGATGAAAGTTTTATCGCGGAAATACCGTGAACTGCAGCTTGCAGCGTGCGGGCAACTTCTTTTTCGGGGGCTGAAAATTTTACGACGACAGAAAGCGCGCCCGAGCATCTCAGTTCACCTTCCGCGGAAAAATCATACTCGCAGTCCCGCACCCAATGGCTCACCTTTTTCTGTTTATTCTTAAAGATATTCGATAAGAATATTGACACGACGCTCAGCTGCGTTACAGTCGTTCAGACTCTATTTAGTTGTGCAGTCTCTTATTAGGGGATGATTTTGGGAGATGACAGAGACGTATGTTAGTGTTCCTATATTTTTACTAGTGACGAAATATCGATAACACAGAAATAGAATTTTAGTTCAGTTTAACAGAAATAGAATTCTAGTCCAATTCAACAGAGTAACATACATGTTTATTAGATTTTGTTCGAAATGTTCGTCACGAGTCTAGCTCGATGTTGCAGAACAAGCGGTTAATTAAGGGTTGCAAACAACCCTTATGTCCAATAATATCCATTATAGTTATCTAGCGTAGATCGTCATGAAAGTTTGTAAAATAAAATATAAAAGCGTAAAGCTCTGGGATCCCGTTTTAACGTTCCGAGAATGTTTCCGTCGCGCAGAGACACCGGGGGCGGAAATATTCTGGAGAAAGCTCGTTTCTGCGCTTAAACTATGCAATACCTAATGGTAAAAGGAATCGTGGAAACGATGGTCCTCGAATACCGTAAACAGTGGGGCCGGATATATCTATCCGTGGAACCAGATCCGAGGAACCAGAGAACGAGATTGCCTCATTTTCCGTGCAATCAGTCCGCGATAGCGTCATAAACAAACGATAAAATCAACATGAAAAATGCATGCACTTATTCACCGGTGTTCCGCGAGAAGAAGGAACGCTTGTTTACGTAACGGTCGCGGTAATTTCGATGATACGCTTCCACGTCGTCAGACTCGAGAAAAACAAGAACGCGCTCTTCTGACGCACTTCACCGAGAAATCGAACGAGCAAAGAAATACGTGTTAGCTCTTGCCTTACTTTTTCTATTGGTAACACCTTGATTTACAACCGGCAGTCAAATTCGCTGTTACATCGTCGTCGCCGACAAAATATTTTCTCGCTATCTAATAACATTGCTCTATTTCTTGTTTAATGATGTATTTAAAAGGATTCAGAAAAATGTCTGCAATAAGTGCATTAAAACTTAAGATACAACCAGAATTAGCACAAAAAAATGCGAAGTATCTGACTGCAGAGAGGACTGACAAAATGATACAACATTGTGCAGAAAAATGAGATAAAATGTGTCCGAAATACGAATTTTGAAATGATTCCAATTTTCTTGCGGCATTTGCGGAAAACCCTTGATCGAACCTGGCATTCTCGAGTGCCTGTAAATCCCTCGCCAGTAGATCTCCATTTAAAAAACATAGTAATACGATTGTACCAAGAAAATTTATACAAAAAACACCGTCATCGACTTTTACAAATTAACAACGCGCATGTAAGTGCATCGTTAGACCAATGAAGGATTATTCCCCCCCAAAAAAAGTGGCAACTAGGAACGTAAGGGGAAAGCTTCATAAATCGATGGAGTTCGTTGAGAAATCGCACGGAGGGTGGTTCGAGCAAGAGGGTAGGTGTATGAGATGTAACGTTAGAGTAACGAGCGGGACCATATCCAAAAAAAAAAGTGGCAGCGCTGAACGTGTTGGAGAGGCGAGGGGAAAGCCGCATAAATCAATGGAGTTCATTGAGGAAACGCGTAGAGGGTGGTTCGAGCGAGGGGGTAAGTGTCTCCGGTGTAAAGAAGAAAAGCGGGGAGCCGGTGCAATCGCTTGCGGGTTCGAAAGGTCAAGTTCAAGCTGGCAGGAGATGCCATCTACAGCCACGAATAGAAACGGCTGCGGGAATCGGGGGTAGGCGATAGGGAATAGATAGTGGGGAGGCCGGGCATTCCTGACTACTCTTCTTCTCTCTGTAGCCAGGCGAGTACAAAAATAAAATGGCACCGTGCCAATGCACGTGTGCTCCGACAGAGATTCACGATTTTCGCGAAGATCGCCTCGAGAGCCTGAGATCTCTCCCGCCCCCGCCCTCAACGAATCTCCTCTCCCCCCCCCTCTCTCTCTCTGGTCTCTAACAGTGCTGACCGATAGGACAGATCGATGAAAACAAAGATACGAACTGCGAGAGATGGATACGGCGCGATAATCGACGGCAGCCGTTTATTTTCCCTGGGCTACTTGTTGAAATGGCGAGCGTGCGCGCGCGAGACTCTACCTTTTGCTCTCGACGATGATGGTCCCCGTGGCTGCCGCTGCTGCCCATTATCGGGCACCGAGTTCGAAAATCAATATTTGCCCAGGCCGCTCGTCATAAGTAACGGTCAATTAACCACCGTAAACAATTAGAGGGCGAGGAAGCGGTAATCGGAGCCGTTCTGTGGAGGGGGCAGCAAATTTACAGCCGCGGACCAAGATGCTGAGGATCGATCCGAAGGGGCCATCGGGAGCATCGCGAGATTCGTTTGCTGAAATTTAGTATTGGCCGACTCGTTCACCTCGGTGTTCTCTCATTAGCCCGGCTATCTGCCGATCAAATTTACGGGTGTGCCTGCTGAACACCGCGGACCGATGGGAAAGGGTTGATCTTGGACGAGGAGACAGGGATGGGAGCGAGTATACAGGGTGAGACACATTCACGGACAAAGAATTTTCTGAGTCAATTGTGAAGAGCAGAAGTCAAAAAATTGACGACTTTTCTACAAATAAATAGGCAATTTTAAAGCTCTAGGACTTCTCGGCTGAATCTTCATCTTTTAGAACTATAAAGTGAAGTAATAGTGTCCAACGAATGGACATACAGAGCGGGTTTATGCTATTTGTAGAACATAGAAAATTTTACAAGATTGCCAACATAAGAGTGAAAGAGTAGCTACTAAAACAGAAACTGAAATGTTTAGTTTTGCCCCAGATTTTCTATTACATCTCGAAGAGAGCATCGAACAGGTCTATTTTGAATCTGGTTGTCAGAAGCTTCATCCATTTTCTGAATTTCTGACTGACAACTTAAGACGACAGTTGTTTGCGTTAGGTCTAAAAGAAGATCACTCTCTTGGAAACGCTTTTACGAATATATTTAGAAAAAAAAATGATGAAGTAGGATTTGAATGGATTTAGACACGAAGTTTTCAAAACTGTCTGTCAAAAACGTTTGCAAAAATTATGATTGGTCTATGTTTAGTCCTCTCACAATCTGTTTTCAACTGCTGTTGTACCACTTCTCTATACTTGGCAGGTAACAATAAACCTATCATAGTAATGCACTTCGTAATGAATGGACTGTGGACATCATACATTAACAGTGAACAAGAGAATTAATGAGATCTGTAAATCCATCTGCATTAACTTCCAGATGAAGGATGATCTGGAACGAATGTAGAATTACTCCGAGCCACAATAGAATTTCTGCTAAAGAGAAAGCGGATTAATTCGGCTAGACAGATTAATGCTTCAACACGGAACGTACTTTTATGCAACAAACATGACTCTAGTTTTCATAACACTTAAAATCACTATTCTACATTACTGTATAAAAATAACAAGAACACATCTATTGAAGATTTCAGTCATTTTTTTGTCGTATTCCCAAAGAAATAAATTCTAATGTTGAAATTGATTAAATTTTCTAGTTGTTAACATTAATTAAACCACGAACATAAACGAAAGATATACAGGGTGTTCACGCTATTACTAGCCAGGGTTTTTCTTGTAAATAGTAAACATTTGGAAAAAATGAAAGAGGAAAGAGTAGTACTGTTTTTTATACGCAACACAATGGCGTGTTTAATTTTTTTGTGTTTATACTATTTTGTTAGATATGAAGGTGACCTTCAATTTTTTAAATGAAATGCTGTATATTTTTTTTTATATCACACGAAAGCGTGCGTCTAGACGAATTCATCCGTATACTGCACAGTGACCTTCAGGGTCATGCAAGGTCAGAAATGGATGAAACATTTTGTATATTTCATACCAAAACATCATCTGATTCGTATGAATAAGGAATACGTGTAAACACACTGGTATGTAAGCATACAAAATGTTTCTTCCATTTCTGACCTTGCATGACCCTGAAGGTCACTGTGCAGTATACGGATGAATTCGTCTAGCCAGTGATGGGCATTTTTGACTGCCGCAGTCAAGAAGGATCCGCGGAGCTTCCCCCACCAATTACTCTTTTGTGCAGCGCGCACCTTCGCTGCGCATCGGTGCCTCGTGCCTTCCAGTGCCTTCGTTTCCCCCCTCATACGTCCCTCCATAGCTGAAGAGGTTCGTGGGAGAAGCAAGCAACTCAGGGGCCCCTACCGTGTCCATCACTGGTCTAGACACACGCGTTCATGTGATATAAAAAAAGTATACAGCATTTCATTTAAAAAATTGAAGATCACCTTCATATCTAACAAAATAGTATAAACACAAAAAAATTACATACGCCATTGTGTTGCGTATAAAAAACAGTACTACTATTTTCCTCTTTCTTTTTTTCTAATATTTGCTACTTACAAGAAAACCGCTGGCTAGTAATAGCGCGAACACTCTGTATATAAAATAAAAGAACAAGAGAAAGATGAATATAGGAAAAGTAGGAATCGCACAAGCGTTAAATTGTGTCGAAAAATTCGCATCTCGATAAACACATCCTTGAAAATCGAAGGGAATGTTCTTCGGCAACCCGGTAGCAGTTGCAGCGCACAATGGCCGCCTCTCTTCTCGGAACTAAAACGAATGGAGCACTTAAGGGGCCAGAAAACTAAGAGCCAGAGCCACGGGAAAATATTCGCGGGTTCGCCGATCATTCGATCGCCAATTACAATGCACGTCGAGGCACGGCCCGGCCCGGCCCGACCCGGTCCGAGCCGTGCCCGAGCTTCTTTTCCCGGGGTTTAATTTATCTTGGGCGAAGTACGCCGGAACAAGAAGTTTCGTCGACGGGAATCCTTTTTCCCGGCCGGAATCTCGGGCGAGAGGTAGGGTAAGGTCTCGGCAGCGTCGAAACAATGCAGTAAAACGCGGAATGGAAAAGGTCGGTGGGTCCTTTAGGTGCTTTCCTAAATCGTATCGAAGTAGATCCTCGGCATTCAAGAAGGTGGCTGCGCCCGTTTCTTCCCTTTTCTTCGCCGGGTTGTATGGCCGCTCGTATCTTGGAAAGGTTGCGTTCAATAGGTCGTGCCAACTGGTACCCGAGGAGGAGCCGTCGTCGTCGACGTCTTCCTCTTCGTATTCGACCCGAGGAGGAGAGGTTGTTCGCGATGTGGCACGACGCGGCTCGGCTCGGCGCGGCGTTTCGTGACGTTCCTCCTACCACACTCTACACTCCGCGACAAAAAGGATGGCACACTGTATGGATATCGTGTTTTCTAACCTTTCCAGTAAGACAGTAGCGAACAAGACTTTCGAATTGCCTAAGCTTTTGGCACCTGTTAGATGTCATTCCACCCTTTTCTGTGAGCTGGGTGCAGAGATATTTCAAAAAAATTTCTTACTTGAACATTGAATTCTAAGCGTGCATAACAGGTGCTAAAGCTGGAAGCTTTACCGCTGCGATATGCATATACAGGGTGGTCCATTTATCTTGAGACAGTCAATTATTACGGAAACCAGCAGGTATATGAAAAAATTTTTTATATAAAATATTCTTCATACGAAGGGGCACATTTAATGGCGCTATGCACATTTTTCCATGATGGCCCTTTAAGGGTCAGATGAAGGGCAACTTCACTTTTTCAAATGGAAACCCATATTTTTTTATTTCATATTCTTATTCTACATCGACAAATAATAATATTTCGTATAAAACATTTTTTTCCCGAACTTACCGTTTTTTAACGATACCATGATAAATGTTGCAAAGCTTGCATAATGTCATACAACGTATGTATTGTGAATCTTCATCTAGTAGGCGGCAATAAGCAATAAGATACATTTTAGCATAAATATTTATAAAAATATGATAATTAGTTAATTGTTATATTGAGAATATTACGTTTTGGTACTATTATAATCAATATTTTGACGCAAGAGGAACATTTAGTCATAATAAAAAGTCTTTCCTTCAAATATTCCCATTCCTACAAAATTTCATGTTTTTTTTTCAACTTCAACGTCATTGAGGCATGCCTTCCCCTTATCCGATCAACTTCAACTTTTGCAGGAATTATTTTCTTACCCAATAGCATAATTTTGGCAGGGGGTGTGAAAAAAAACTCGCAAAAAAAATTTCGCCAAGTATAGCTAAGGTCCACCCTAGTGACATAGAGAAGTAACGTTATTCGTGAAAATCTGCAAAAATTACAGTGCCATCTTCTTGTCGCGGGCTGTGTGTCCATGTCATCCTTGTCCCGCCTATGGGTTTCTTTTTCGATCCCCTGGCCCCTTTCTTTCTTTCTTCCGCTCGTCTGCTCCGTTTTTCACGATCTCTCGCCTCGCCAATTCTCCTCCCACCAGCGGAACGCCGCGAGCAGGATTCCCAAATCCTTCGAACCCGGTGCCGTGTCACATCTATTTTAAAGTCAACCTCGCCTCTCCGCCTGCGAACAGCCGACAGCGCCACACGGCGCTCTCTTTCTTTCTCCGTCTGCCACGTTCTCCGGTACTTCCTATCTCTCTTCGGTGCTCTCTTGTCCCCCTTCCGATAAATAAATTTTTTCGTTATCTTCCGGGCAACGGAGGGAAACTCGGCCGGAAAATACGGCCGCGAGCAATTTTCCCCGGTTGATCGATACTCCCGCTTCTGCCCCCTGCCACCCAGCTTCGTTTGATCGTTTGGATAGGTGACAGAGTTACCTGGATAGTTAGCCTACTTATTATTCGGTCGGACTGATATCCTGCGGCTTTTATTATATCCTCTTATCTGCGAATGTCTGCTTGAATTTGCTGTTCACTTTGCGAGTATCGGAAAAGTTTTGCTGGTAACATTCGTTTGATTAGCGGACAGCGGTCTGACCCAACTGTAACTGTTATTACTGGATAGTTAACCCGGCGTTAGTTAGGTGGGGGGTCTCGTAGACCCCAGAGATTTTAGATTTTCGTTGAAAAATAAAGATGTTTCATCGTGTTCAGTATTTTTGAATAATAAAAATTTAATTTTGTGGATCTGCGTTTTAACTCCGTAAAATTACAAGCCTCTTAAGCAATACCTAATCTTATATTCATGAAAAAGGTATTTAGTTCTGTTAGTCTGTGAGATACATTTTCCCACCTTACCAACACCGGGTTAAGGCACCAAAAGAATTTCAGGATTACCATCAACTCGAAATTAACGAATATATTTTGTAATATTTGGTAATATTTATATTACCAAAAATAAATAGCATTTTTAGTGTAGTTTCGCAGCAATGAATGTTCCAATCAGCCAAAACACTTTTTCTTTCCATTCAGTGTTTAATTCGAATGTTTTGCAGAACCATGAAGGACTTTCGTCGATATGCAACGCTATCATTCCGCTGACCATGATATCAATTTAATTCGCGGCATGACGAGCCCGTCCACTAGTAAGATAACACGCTCGCGCCAGTATTTAAATGGCAAACAAAAACTGTGCCAACGATCGCGCGAATGCCATTTATCATTTAGCCGCGTTATCGCACGGCCGGAGATTAGGCATGTTGCACGATCGATTAATTATCTTCGTTCATTTTTTATCTCGATAACTCGAGAGTCACGGATGATGACGCGAAACACAACTTCTGTCCAACGTTCATCGAGAACCAGTTCAAAAACCTCTAGAATCTACGGAGTGAGTCACGCGAAGGCTACTTGCGACTAAACTTTCCACAACGCTCCAATAATTCTTGCCGCGTACTGTTGAGCAACGTATGGACACAGTGGCAAGAATCATTCCTACGTTGCATGCAGTTGGTCTTGAGTAGATGTTGGCTTCAAGACATTTAAAATTCTGAAGACATTAGAAGAAATAAATGATGTCAGTCTCCCACTTATTAGAATTATTAAAAAAGAAAATGTACTTTCATATAACTTCTGTTTATCCTCAGGATAATAATACGAAAAAGGTGATTGCTGTACACAAAGCTAACATTATGAGAATGTCAGACGGTTTGTTCTTAAGATGCTGTCGAGCAGTGCCGGATTAAGCCAGCGTGGGTGAATGAATAACCTTTCTTTTTTTTTTGCATCGTCGGGCGCCCTTGCACGTTCATGTATTGGCGCCTCTTCGATGAAGCGCCCGTGGGGCACAATCTGCCCAAAAAGCATCATTTCTAAAATGCTCGACTTTGAGATTCGTTTTCTCTAAAACTTTTTATTCGATTTCATTAATATTTTATTTTTTATATATATGGACATTTAGAAACAAGAATCCGTTCAGTAGAAGTCGATATCTGAAAGTTGATTTTTGGCCAAATGTTACAAAATTTTACAAGCTAAACATTTTTTGCTCAAGGTGCGGGGTCCGTACAGTCTATTAAGCTGATATCAGAGCAGCTGATTGCAGAATTTGCTTTCCAATATTCTCAGGATATAACTTCTGTTTAAAAATTCGTAATCTATCGATCAGAAAGTGGCATCTGAAGAAGAGAACGAGCATAATAAAAATTCGTCGAGTGTCTTCCGACGTGGCGGATCCGTTAAGGATCGGTAGCAACCCCGAAATCCGTCATCCCCGTCTAGCCATCCGGTGGATGGTGCCATCTCGAGCCGCGGCGCACCGTGGCCATCCCGGCTCCGGCGGCGTCAAGAAACTCGAGAGCACGCGAGAAAATGCCGGTCCGGCGAGTAAAAAGACACCCCGGGAATCCTGGCGGAACTTATCAGCGACGGGATTATGAGCGATGATTCAGGGCAGCAGGCTGGCCCGTTAACGGGCAAGAGCCGGGGCGTCTCCGTCGCTAATAAAACTCTCGGGTACGAGCGGGGGCAGGGGATGGGGGATGGGGAGAGGGCCAGGTATTAACGTTCCTGGCCGCGAGATCGAATCTCTTTCACAGGTCAGCAGCCAATTCGAAGCTAAGTGGATATGCTCACCCCGAGAATATCCGGGCGGAGGCTCTGCCTGCCTCCCTGCTAGCCAGCTAGCCAGCTAGCTAGCCTGCTCGGCTTGCCTCTGCCCCCGTACGATCGAATCACACGGCGGGTGGCTCGTTTTTTACCGGGCACCAGGGCTCGAATCGCGCCAATTCGAATACTCCGGATCGGGCCGAGTCAGCGAAAGCTTGCGCAATACCTGACCTATTGTGCTCGTTAGGGACATTCGGGTCCGACCTATTGGATAAGGCTTCTTCCTCCTTCCTTCCACCGTCCGCTCGCACACACTCGCGCGCGAACCACACCACGGTTCCTACCGCCTTCGCTCGACGACTTATCCTCTCCTCTCCTCCCTCCCTTCTACCTCATCCCCCCAAAGCCATCCACCCCTCCTCCTCTCCCCCAGGCCATCTTGTCCTTATCATCCAGCTTCTTCCTTCCGTCCAGCTCGGCCTGACCTCCCTCGAGCCTCCTGCCAGCCTTCCGGACGACAACGAGACGACCTCCGCGCGTCGTCCTCAGGGGTATTCTCCCGATCGGCGAGAGGAATTGAACCTTCAGGAAGGAAACCCTCCCTCTTTCTGAACCCGTCGCCATCCTCCACACCCGGGCTCTCTTCTCCTCGTTCCCAACATCCGTCTCGACGAGAAACGACCAGCTTCTCCTAATTCTATGGGCCAGCTCACGGACACACCCGCGCGGCGGACTACCAGGATTTAGAGCCGAGGTGCACTTCAGGGATTCTCCAGACGTAGCCCCAAAGGCACAGGCCCGCGTTCATAGGTCCTTAACGATCAACCGGTATCCATCGGCTATCCGTGCGCCACCGTGACACCTCGCAATCCCGAGCAACCGTCCACTACAACCATCCCTCGTGTTGTCACCTTGGTCCGAGTATCGTTCGCAGACTCTATTGATTTTCACCGAAAAAATCAGCTTTACCCGCTTGACGTTGTCGAACGCGCGCCGGGGTATCCGGATATTGCTTTAAACTCCGGGATAATGGAAAGAAAGCGGCCCAATGGCGGGATCCTGAGTGCACATCTGCCGATGACTATGCTACACTTGTCGAAGAAGGACTGTGGAGTTTCTGGAAGGACTCGAAGTCAGAAAAATAGATTTTCATTTAACGCAAAATTGCCGACTGTTTTCTCCGTTCAGACCGGGGGCACACGCTTAGAAAATTAAGCTCGGCGACTGTTCAATATACAGGGTGTTCCACTACAGTTGGGAGAAAATTTAAGGAGTGGTTCTCCATGACAATATAAGTCGAAAATGAAGAATAAAGAAGTGGCGATTTTGGTTTGGTTATTTAGTTATTAACCCTTGGCACTCGAGTAGCGATTTTGAGGCGCCACTAAAAATTGCTGTTCCATTATTCAAAATATTGTTTACATTGTTAAATATGTTGGTATCTAATCGATAGACTCAAAATTTGTTGCATTTATGACAAAAATAAGTACGTGCAATTTAAAACAGTGTACAAATTAGAAGTCTTTAAGAGTATTAATATATTATTTTCACTATATTAAAATTATTAGTGAAAAATATAAATTTATATTTAGCTCCTGTGTCTTACAATTGATGCAGAAAGTTTATTTTGCATAAAGTTACGGAGTCTACTAATCAATTACTAAACATGTAAGTATATTCTATCAAGTATTATATCAATTTCATATCCACCAAATTTTAAAAAACAGTGAAAATGGAAATATTTTAGATCGGAAGAAATGTTTAACTTTAGAGTTAAAATAGCTCCGAGTTAAAATCCGCCTAAAATGCGCCAACCCGTAACTAAATAACGAAGCCGAAATCATAATTTTTTTATTCTTCATTTTCGACTTATATTATCATGGAGAACCACCCCTTAAATTTTCTCCCACCTGTAGTCTAACACCGTGTATGTGTACCGGCTCTGGATCGCCGAGAAATGCACTCTCTCGTCGCGGCGTATTACGCAAATAAAGGGAAACGTAACCCACGGCGAGCACACTTGAATTTAAAAATAAGTATTTCCCTATTTATACACGCTCGCCACTGCGCGTATTCTTTAGCGACTAAAAGTGCTTCTCGATAGCTTCGATGGAATCGCGGCCGCGGGGCAACGGAGGATCGCGTGCACAAAGTGCGCTCGCGGTTTCAAACGCATCGCCGTCGCTGTGTAAGGAGGAAAAGCGACGGGTAGGAAAAAAGTAGAAAACGCGAGATACATAGACGGAGAGTGAAAGCAGAAAAAATATTTTCCCCGAGAACGATTCATCATACGGCAGGCAGCATCGCAGCGCCGCGCCGCGCCGCGCGGACTCCCTAAAAATAACTGATACGGTTTTTCCGTGTAGTAACCGCCCGGTTACATGACCGCCGCTTTTGTTTTCCCGTTATTTCCTTCCATCCTCTATTTCAACCCTTTGCCCGAACCAGGATTTTTATATATTGCCGGCGACATCATTCTTTTCTTCTTTTTTTTTTTTTTTCGTTGCTGCTCTCCTTTCTTCTCTAGTGACTGTCGCTCCCGCTCTCCTCCTCTTTTCGAGAAATGCACTGCGTTCGAATACAACGGGGGTGGATTACTTTTTTTCGCGGACTGTTTCGAATCCGGCCAACGAAATTTTTCTCGGCCACGGGCGAAATATTTCTGCGTTCCCAGCAACCTGCCCGGGTCGTTCGCGTGTTCCCTGCGTTTTCCGTCGCTGCGCCGAGATAGAAAGTTGCCGCCGCGGCTGCATTTTTTAAACGTCACGATATTTTCCGAGAACCTCGCGGCCCGCTGCCTTTTATGCTCGGAAAAGTGAAAAATGCCCGGCATCGTGCCGGATGGGGAATTACACACGAATGCGAGAGAGCGATTCGACGCCGAATTTTTTTTTCTTCTTCTTTTTTTTTTTAATGTTGATGCGATTTTTTGGCGTTTATGCGACGGGAGGAATTTTGTTTATCGCCCGGGGATAGAGGCACTTTTGAAATATATCGTTTTACGATTAGTAATGATTATAATATACGGTCGCTTAAAACCAAAGGGGAAAAATATTTAGAAACTGGAAGCCTGAGAATAGAAATAAAAAGAATTGAATATATAAATAAAACGAAAAATGTAGTCTTAGATTTAATTTTTACCTCTAAAATAATATGTTGTCTTGCTTTCTACGTTTAGATATTTTCTGTGTTTCAACTCTGTGTACCTTAAAAGAATTCTCTCCGCCAAAACTGTCTTGTTACACCTCTAGCGGATGCTGTCAACATTTACAGAGAGACTCCCAGGAAAAAAGAAAACGAATCAGAAGAGAGAGCTACAGGTTAGAGCCCGAAAAATAAAGAAATGCGACTCTCTCGTCGAGCTCGGCAGAAGAAATGGGCAGAGAAGAAGTCGGAAGCAGGTTAATGTCACAGTAAAGTATAAAATCGTCGTTCGGATAATTCTTAACGCTACCACGCAAAACTATTTGAATCTGTGCTCTACACTTGAATATTAAAATGAAATGAATTGAATTGGCAGCAAAAAATGAACTGCATTTGAAATTTTCGTTTGCACAGCCTTGATTCGATTTTAAAAAATTACTCGGAAACATGGGTATTTTTTGTTGCTGGCAATCAGCGAGCAAAAACTGTGCACACTCCACGTTTTGCGAGCGAAAAATAAACCGTGCTTCCAACTTTATTTCAAATAGACTTTTAAAAATGCTTCTTAATTTCGTAATCATTTTCGTAACAAAACAGAGTATCTGTTAAAAATATGCAAGTACCACATACGTACTTGTTTAAGTAGATGTGAATTCAGAGTAATTTTTTAAGTAGATGTGAATTCAGAGTACGTTTTTAAGTAGATGTGAATTCCCAGAGAAACTTGTTTAAATAGATGTAAATTCAGAGGATTTAAAGTTTGCTTCAAATAATTTCGATTTGGTCTTTAAAAACCATGACTTTTAATTTTATAGACATTTTTCCATCGGTAGTGGGCGTATTAAAACAGCGTATAAATGTAAATATACGCCCCTTCTTTTTCACCGAAGTTCAATAAATTCAAAGGAATGAAAAATCTGTATTTCAAACTTTGCTGCTAAAAAAAAAAGCTTAATATAGTTCTAAAAATATGGTCCTCGATTCTACAGTGACCTTTTGCGCGCACAGCGAACATTGTTGAAGAATTTTTCGTTTTGCTAGTTGCCGGAAAATTCAAGGGGATTAAAAATGCAAGCTACATTTCAAACCCTGCATCGCCCCAATTTCGCTTTGAAAAACGACTTTCGGGCACCGTGGGAATTTTCGTGGCTACCGGTGGACGTGTTAAAAGTCGTGAAGATTTTTCGTGCATATTTCGCTCGCATAAGTAACCGGTATCCCCGGTGTATCGAGCGCACGGAATACTCTCGGGAAGTATGGATTTAGGGATCCCGTTTCCACCCCTTCGCCACGGCATGGCGGACGAGTGATAAGAACAGCTGAGGAATTAGCGACAGCGCGATAACGATAACTCTTGCCTCTGTACGACGTAATATAAACGTCAGTGAGAACCAATTACCTCGCGGCACCTGCATTTAATATTCAGTTACACACTCGACGCTCCGCGAAAACGGAGACGGGAAATGTTCAATTTTCAATTAATACGGGAGGTTAATTACGACCGATCCATCAACGTTGCGTTTCGTTCTCACACTTCACATTTTTCTCCCTCTCTTTGTTTCTTTTTTTTTGAATGGCGTCTGACACCGGTTGATTGGTGTTCGTGATCCGCATTTATTAATTCATTTATTTATTCGTTGCTTTCGAGCAACGGAGGACGAAGTTTCATCTCGCGGGGGCAGATTAACAGGATACGAAATTGTATTTTCTATTTGCACGGGGGAACGTGCTGTAGCATCGATTAAAAAAGGTTACGAGGAAATTGTGATTAGTGGATGTTATAATTATTGAAGCAGTAGAGGGATGAAAAGAATTTAAAAATATTAATGTAATTGCCTTTTGCAATTTATGCGAACAACTTTTCTGCACGCCTCTTGAAATGACGGGTGTCAAATATTTTAGCCGCTCATTGAGCAAATTGCTGAATTCGTTTATTCGAGCGTAGACTAATTATTTTTACAGCGCAATGGATGGAAGCCGCGCACTTTTCGCGTTAAATTTGTCGTTAAAAAGGCGCGCGATTTTCGCCGCAATTATTTTGTTCTGCACCAAAAGTTCCCGCGAACTTCGGGATTCATATTTCACCGGGCGAGGGTGGTTGTTTTTGCACCGTGAGCGTGAATAATTACTGGCCAAAGAAATTCCAGGTAAACATGTTAAATTCTACAGTGGCTTCTTCCGAATCAACGAGTTGCCGCTGAACATTAAAGAAGCGTGTTCTCCGCGAAGATGAAAAAGCTCCCGGAGAAATTTGACAAAAAACCAAAAATAAAGTCGAAGGTACCAGGTTTCGAAAATATCCAGCGGGAAATTTCAAAGGTTCTCGCGGGGTCTTTACTTTTTCTTTTTCTATTTTTCTGCAAATTATTTTCTGCTCGCGGGGTGCTCGCGTACTGCAACAAGCATTTCATTCTATTACAAGCGTGTTCAGCTGCGTAACGAGTACGTAAAGGGGAAATTTAGCTCGTTGTGAAACTCGCGAAAAGCCTCGTTGCACTGTATAATCATTTTTGTCCGGAAAATGAAATCGATGCGGCGACTGCATACTAAATTCTGCAGCTTTTAACATATCACGTTTCCCCCTCCCACGCACCGCCTATAGTTTTCGCTGTAACTCTCGCGGCACTAGATAGCCGGGTATATTCGGTAACGCTATCTTCTTGTCTTTTATTTGAATTATCTGCAATGCTAATTCCGCCGGAGCTGGAACAGCAGAGCATTATTTAGGATGCGATGCTGAATCATTTGGACACCTGCTGCAGTTGGGTAATTCTCCGAAGTAACGCGGAAACTCATAATGCCTCGTGAAATGTTAATTTACTGATAAACTTGTGTCAACAATCTCGCGTTCGAAATAATCAGGGAAAGTTGGACAATCGTCAACCATTCGACGTGTTAGTTTATTTTTTACCACTTTCTCATTATTTTGATCACTCGTTACACTTCTGTTTTAAAATGGTCTCCATTTTTCGATCAGAGTTATCAGACAAATTGTTTTAATAGATACATTATTGGAAATACAATTTGTCAATTTGTTTACCACTGTTTCGATTGATCGACTCGTTCGTTATAATCGATTGGTATCCGACATTGAATCAAATTTTCACATTATGATAAAATGCATATTAACTACGTCTCATTGAATAAAAACATTCAGACAAACATCTGATATGCATAATTTCCTGTGTCATTCTCATCCGCGCAATGTCATTTCTGTGCAAGATTAATCTTCCGGAATTTATTAAATAAACTAAATTTGTCGAGGGGTCATGCTGAACGCCGATTTTAACCGAACCTATTAAACTCGAAAACGCATGAAATTTCTGGTTCTATGATAACGTGCTCGTCGACCAATTAACGTAATTGTCATTTAACGCGGATATTTTACACGACCGAAGCGAGCTCGCGATTCGTGTTATCGTTCGAATGACTTCTGGAGAGGGAAACCACGGTGTAACAAAAAGAAGGAGAGACAGGAACATCCTCGCGAAGACTTTCGATCTTTCCGCTTAATTTCCGGAGAAACACGCATGAAAACGCTCGTAAGGAAAGCTCGGCTCGCTCCGGTGTGTAATCTCCGATCTTACAAGTCGTAATGATTCCCCGCGGGGAGCTCGTTAACCCATAAGTTGGCATGGTCCCCGTATGGGAATCGCGAATATTTTAACACCGTCGCTTCTTCTAATTTCCTATTTCGAAGGTAGCAGTACGAAGAAAATATTTAAAAAATTCATCTTGCTAAAAATTCAATAGATACATCTTTAAACTATATTCTCGGAAAATTTAATTTAAAGTGCCGTAAAATTAACGAAGTAATATACAAATGAGTTTCCTAAAAATCATTACCATAAAGTTGACCGGCAGGATAATTAAAAAATGAATCGTCCGACTTATAGTGTAAACTTTAAATTAAGTTGACAAGTTGCGTAAAAAGAATTACGAAAAACGTAAGCGCAGGTAATATGCGATGTTATATTATTATATTGTGCTTGTTAATTTTCATTTTTAAAATCCAGCAGTTCAATTTTAAATAAAAGAATCTTCTGTATGGTAATTATCTAATATGGCGATGTTAATGGGCAAGATCCGGCACGTTTCCATAGCTTTCAAATCTGATTGTTTAAACATGATACCTCGTCGGTAGACGGCCATCATAGTTCCTAATCGTTCGCTACGGTGGAAAAACCATTTAGCAATTATCAAAAGGTTTCGTCGACAATTGCGCAACGAGATGAGCACGATTCGCAACCTGCCGGGAAGGAACAACGAGATTGCGCGATTCTTCCGGGGAAGATAATTTGTTCTCGCGTAATTATGCCACTCTGCGTGCTTTTCTGTGTCCTTATCGCGCGGAATTATTCTACACCGCAATTAGAAGCGATTTCTCTCGTCTTTTCATTCTCTGTGTTTTGATATGAAAAGTACTGGGCCACCTTAATCTACAATTGCAAGGATTCCGTTTCTTTCTTTCTACTTCCAGGTGGAGAATTCTTTTTTCTTGTTTGCTCTTCTTAATTGCGAACAACCACCACATCTTCTTTTACTGGTTGCGGAATTAATTCGTGCACTCGCTTCGGAATAATTTGTATCGAGAATCTTGGTTTAGTTAATAATTGACTACTGGGGAAATGACAACTGCTTAACAAGTGTCGTCCATTAAATGTTCATTTTAACTTGCCTTTAACTAGATAAAATAAAAATAAACGGTAGATAACAAACAATTTTAATATTCTCCAAGTAGTAACCATTGCGTACTGAAGATAAATTTTCCTTGCACTCGCTTCGGAATAATTTGTGTCGCGAATCTTGGTTTAGTTAATAATTGACTACTGGGGAAATGACAACTGCTTAACAAGTGTCGTCCATTAAATGTTGATTTTAACTTGCCTGTAACCAGGTAAAAAAAAATAAACAGTAGATACACAAACGATTTTAATATTCTCCAAGTAGTAACCATTGCGTACTGAAGATAAATTTTCCTTGCACTAGCTTCGGAATAATTTGTGTCGCGAATCTTGGTTTATTTAATAATTGACTACTGGGGAAATGAAAACTACTTAACAAGTGTCGTCCATTAAATGTTGATTTTAACTTGCCTTTAACTAGACAAAATAATAAATAAACGCAAACAATATTAATATTCTCCAAGTAGTAACCATTGCGTACCGAAGATGACAGGTATATTACCATTGTTAATGAACGGGGCGGTGACGCAATAAAATCGAATATGTTCGTTTCATCGATCGGAAAAAAGCCAAATTAATTTACGTGTTTCGTACACGCGATCTGCAGAGCGAGTTGTGTGTTACGAGTCGACAGTTCGCGAAAGAAATTGAATCGTCGCTCGCAATCTCCGTCGTGTTTCCCTCGTCTCTCTCTCTCTCTCTCTTTTTTTTTTTTTTATTCTCCCGGTCGCTTTCGAATTTTTCGCGAATCGAGAAATTGAAATTCTCGGACCAGCCACGGCGAATTTACGCGGGTACGAGCTACGGGATAACGAACTGTATGTCTAGAATGTTCGATTTCCCTTCATCGCACCCTCACTTCCGGATGGAAATGGAAGCGAGGTCGATCGAACTGGCTCTCGAAGAGGGTCTGGAACCAGTCCGGAACCGAGATGGGGACGTTCGAGCGACCTCCACCTTGAAATCGTGGCCAGATACACCTACGTGTACGCCCGCGCAAACGTATCCACGTATTTGCGCGTGTGTGTGTGTGTGTGTGCGTGTGTCTGATCGAGCACGATAAATGCCAGATTATTGCTGCATCTTGTGCGATAACATCGCCAGATAGTCCACGGCCATGGGCTTGTTTTCTACGATAAAGGAGGAAATTTCGTTCCGAAATGGAGCACCACTTGTGAATTCGGCCGCTCGTGTCCTGTCCGATCATCGGTTCAGATAAACAGAAATGCCCCAGAAATAAATTTTCGCTACCTCGTACAACAATTAGAATGATCTATAGATACCCAACAGAAAAATCCTATTTTTCATATACAGTATAGCAAAATTAAATAAAAACGTTGATACCAAATACGATTCCTTATATTTCAAAAATCTGCTCCTAAATCGTTTTCTGCTCTAACTTGTTTCATTTTAAAGCGATTCTTCATGCGACAAATATGTTTGTAATTGCAAGCAATGTAACGCGCAAAATAATTTGGAATGAGCTTAAAATTGTTTAAATAAACACAAGAATCCTAGAAATGTCCCAGAAACAATTTTCCATATAGTTTAACAAAATCGAATAAAAATGTTGATAACAAATACGATTCCTTATATTTCAAAAATCTGCTCCTAAATAGTTTTCTGCTCCAACTTGTTTCATTTTAAAGCGATTCTTCTTGCGACAAGTATTTTTGTAATTGCACGCAGAAAACAATCTGGACTGACAAGGGAACATATTCAGATGAGAATTGCCCGATTTTGATGAAACTAATGTGAGCTATAGTTCTTCGAAAAATATTTGACACGTATTTTTTTTATCGGCAACCATCCACTTTGAATGGGTGAAAACAGCCCTCAAAGTTGCGAATCAAAACCATATTTTTTTAGATATCTGGGAGGTCGAAAAAATTTGAATTTTTTAAAAAATTGTGTGTTTTCAATGGGAAATGTAGTCGCGCAAGAATTTTTTAACAAACTTTTTTTTTCTCAAAAAATGTGGTTTTGACCCCTGACTTCGAGGACTGTTTTCACCTCCTCAGAGTGGATGGTTGCCGATTAAAAAAAATACGTGTCAAATATTTTTCGAAGAACTATATCTCACATAAGTTTCATTAAAATCGGCGTGTATCAACTGAATATGTTCCCTTGTGAGATTAAAATTGTTTAAATAAAAAAAAGAATACGCTAGTAGACACTAGAATAGCCCCTTAATAGCGCGTTCCTGTAGCTAAAATTCAGGCAGCCGTAGTCCAGCTTTATTATAGAAAAACTGGCATTCGGTCTTATTGTATCGCATTACCGACTCCAGGAGTCTGCTCGTTAGGAGTAACAATCGTTCCGCGGGACAATCGTGGCCAAACGCAATAATCAGCTTTTTTAATTCCCCCTCCCCGGGAACGTCCCCACCCCCGCCTTGATTTCACACTATTAATCATCGGACAATAGGCGGAGGGGTTTTAAGAACGATCGCGGGAAGAACGTTTCCAGTAACATCGGGACCGGTGCGTGAGAGAGAGAGAGAGAGAGAGAAGAAGAAGAAGAAGAAGAGAAAGGGAGAGAGAGAGAAGAAGAAGAGAGAGACAGAGAGAGAGCGCCGGGGGGAACGTCTTCTATAAGCAGATTTCTATCTGTACGTCTGTTCGTCTATGATTAATGCATCCCCGTTCCTCCCCGGGGTTCCTTACTTCAGAACCTAGGAAGCTCGGTCGGGCTTTTTTGCTCATTGAATATTAGCCGGCCCCGGGAGCGATTCGTCCCAGCCCCGATTAATTTTAATTGTCGACAAATCCTCGGCTAGACCGGCCTTGGCCCCGGGGAAAAGGGATGTTGATAAATGGACGAGGGAGGGGTGGGACGAGAAGATACGGGAGGGGGGATGGTGAAAAGACGGGGGAGAAGGAGGAAGTCGGGGGCAAGAAGAAAGCTCGCGGATGGATAAGAATTGATGGATCGGTCAAAGGGACTCCCGCGCTCGTTTCTTGAAAGACGGATTAATATCCCATTCGCGTTTCCCTTGTTGGTTCCGGGCTTTTTGATATAAATGACTCGTGACCGGGGGATCATACTCCGCGATCCTCATTGTCGAGTCCGGTCTAGATCGGACGATCCTCGGGACGATCGTTACCGGCACTCTGCACAATTTATGCCTGACAAATTGGCAATTGCGGACGGCTCGCTTACCCTCTTTTGAATGTATGATTTTTCAGTCCTTCACTTGTAACTACTGTCGCCACAGTTCTACCGTCTTCTGATATTACTGTCTGCTTCTACACCTGCTTTCAGTTTTGCAAAGTTAAATTTTTACACTCTTGTTCGATATAAATCTATTTGATATTAATAGAATATCGAAACAAGTAGGATCATTAACAATTTACATCCGACCAACTGGAGGTTTAATACTCAAACGACCAGAAGGGTCCATACATTTTTCCACAAAGTACAAAGATTCCATCTTTTATAAACACTAACATTTTTATATCAATATTATGCAAAATTAAGTACGAACAACCAAGTTTTCAAAACGACCCACTTAAAAATTATTTTACGATGAAGGAAGTACCCTTAATTGTCGGAATAGATTGTATCATACGCTAATTCTCCTAAAGAGAAAATTTTACTATATTTAGACACGATGAATTATATTCCTTGCACACCTAGTATTTAAGCCAATTTAACGTGCGTGTTAACTCTTCATCAACTCGCCTCGACATACCGCTGTAGAAATTTCACCTTATCTGAATTTTATTTTAATATTTCCATCCTTGGGTAATGGACGATCCTGTACAAGTAGAAATCCGATTCTACCAACACAACTGACGCAATCAACTAGTTTCCCTCGGGTTCACTTGCCCTAGTATTAGTAACAAGTAGAACTCGTAGGAGATGAACAGACCCATCAGAAGTTTCACACTATATTTCCTCGAAAACGAAACATTTCTCTTACTTTTCTTGTTGCATGCAGAATCATCATCCGATCGCTTGTAACACGGTCTCATCGTATCGTGAAGTACTTAAAATTGTTTTCATTAATTCTGATATACTCCTCCGACATAGTTGCACAAAAGATACTAGGACCTTCAGCTATAATTGTGTCGGTGATTATGAAAGAGAAGCGAGTCATCTTATTTCTGCGAGACATTTAGACTTTCCCGTTCGACTTGCCAAAAAAAAATAATTTATTTATAATATCCCTTCAATTCGCAATATAATTATTAGTACAATGCGTAACAAGCAAAAAGATCAATATTCTTGGAATTTCGCTGTGCACCACTTCCATGAACACCGGCAAAACAATGCTCCACGTTTCGAGTCGACAAATTTCGCTTACTGTACCACGACCTTGGAAACACTTTTGTATACAATAATAAATACAATGATCACTGGTTGAAGAAGTTGTGTACAGCATCGCAGGCCGCGTCTCAACAGTCGAGGGTCAAGATCCCGGCTCGGTTGCAGTCGCAGCGTTGTACTGCGCGCGTCCGTGTATATTTTTCGAAGTGCTCGATGGCACACGGCTTTTGAAAAACCCGTGGCTGGTATCGATCGTCCCCTCGACGACCGCCTACACACGAACGCATGCGAATCGAGCTTGCATGAACCTGCTACAAAGGTTAGTGCCAGTGAGCATGAAATAGAATGAAACGAGCACAGGACAAGAAGGGGGAGAGAGAATATAGAGAGACAGGAGGAGGAGGAGGAAGAGGAGGAGGAGGAGGAGGAGAGAGAGAGAGAGAGTTGGGCTGGGTGGGCATGCTCGATGCGGTCTCTAATTGGAGGCTGTTAACGCATAATTAACGTGGCGTTGTTATCCTCCTATTTCGCCCGTGCCCACCTCCTCCCCGCAGTGCCGTACCCTTCTCTCATCTCTGTCGCCCCTGGTAGCCCACAAACCGATCTCCAATCACCGTCGAAACCGTCCATATAACTCCGGCTCTCCGAAAATTACGGGAAACCAGTCAGCGATGAAAATGCACGCTCCCTGCCGGGTTTCGACGTCTCTCCGTGCATCCATGTTTGTTGCACACTCTCTATCTATCTCTCTCTCTCTCTCTTTCTCGTTCTCTGTTCTTGGTCTTCTCGTCTCTGTTCATCCTCGCGTTCGTGTCCCTGCGCGCTCTCGGTTTTTGCCGTGTCCAACAGGTACGCCCCGGCTATCCTCGTGATCCGCGTCACCTTGACGAAAGGTGTCGCATGACGAAATCGGCCGCCGAAACAAAGCGATAATCTCGATGTCACGCCGTTACGTTTTTACCTCCGTGAAACGCCCCGCCGCTCCGCGCCGCGCCGCGTCGTTTCGACATACCGTTTTGCGGTGCAACGGACGACCGAATTTTCTGAGGTTTCGAGATCCAGTTCGCAAGAAATTGGAAATTTACGGTTCGGCGCGGGCTGCTCGATTAGAAATCGCGGTTTCGGACGATTCCGAACAGCAACGGGAAAATTGTCCCGGGTCCAATGTCCAATATTTTTGCAGCCTCGAGCCGGTGTATCGCAGGAATTAGCACTTTCCTGCCATCATTCGTTTGGTACCTATCTTTAATATGTTTTATTAAATATGAGGTACCTTCTGTGGTGACTTTAACTCCTACACATTAAATATTGCAACAATTTATCGATTTATCAAATTCTTGAGATTTTTCGATATTTTTTTTAAAGAAGATTTATACAATATGTATACAGGGTGTCTCCTAACATGATGACCTGAAATAACTCGTAAGGTATTCGTTGTACGAAAAAATGTTTCAAACAAAAGTTGCATGATATCTAGGGGGACATGCAGTGCTCTAATCTGTTTTTTTTTACCTTACTTTTTTATTGAGATATTAGGGTCATCTTCAATTTTTTAAATAGAATGCCCAATATTTTTTCTCGAACTCAGATAAAGCAGAAAATTCTGCGTAAAAAAGTATTGACCTTCATATATTCTAAATCTAATAGTTAACGAGACATTATCGAATTAATTTTCCACGTGTACTTAGCATATTCCAGTTGAGGAATATCAGTTCAACAATTGACTAGCTTCCATGTAGTAGGTACATATGGAAAATTAATTCGATAATGTATCGTTAACTATTAGATTTAGAATATATGAAGGTCAATACGTTTTTACGCAAAATTTGATAATTTATCCGAATTTGAAAAAAAAATATTAGACATTCCATTTAAAAAACTGAAGGTGACCCTAATATCTCAATAAAAAAGTAAGGTAATAAAAAACAGATTAAAGCACTGTATGTCCCCCTAGATACCATGCAAGTTTTGTTTGAAACATTTTTTCGTACAACGAATACCTTACGAGTTATTTCAGGTCATCATGTTAGGAGACACCCTGTATAGTAAATTTAAAATTTCTCTCTATTTTAAGTACCAAATAGTAGTAAAAATATTATCATTTTTGTCATGAATACATAAAATCCGCAGTTCAGTCATTAACTTCTTGAACATTATTCTGAATTCTATAACTTTAAATATCGGAATGTATAAAATTAATTCGACTAGTGTTAAACGAATTTATTAACGACAAGAAGGATTATAAATAAGTTCAAAATCAGATAACGCTTTTATTATAACGGATTCAACGACGATTTTGTTAATGTTCTATCCACGGCATAATTTCTCAATGGAATATCGAATATAAATTTTTACTGAAATAATTAGCACTATTCACAGAATTGTTTCGTAGTGTTCACCAAGTTGCACGCGTAAGAGGCAAAGATAAGCGCGCAACAATGCTTCCTTTCATGTTGCACAAATGATTAAGTATTTAATAGGATTGCTAATAATCGTTATCAAGTATCCATAAGTTTCGCGTGCAAAGCTGAAATTGTTATCAACCGTAGCGGTTAGAGCTGTTTATACTGGATGACACGAATACCGCGCTATTGTGAATTTACTTTACAATGCTGCTTAATTTATATTAGTGTGCCGGTGATAAGATATACCGGCGATATCGAACAGTCAACAGGAGTTTATTGCTCCAAGCTGACCCTGAGCGAACGCATAGTTATCAATGATTCTTTCCATCGTCGTTAATACGCAATAATTTATACGCAACTGCGCTTCGTAATTGCAATTCGCGCGGTCGATGCATCGTAAAAGCTACTCCGAAAAAATCAGTCGAGACCTAAAATTAAAATTGCTTTTGATCATAGGAAATTCTCGTTCAAATTAGCATACTCTGAGTAGATACAACACTGCAAAGGATATTGTAATTTCCGTTCGTGTGAGAGAGCAGTACTTAAATCAATTTTACATAACTCTCGATTATAGACTGATAAATTCTCCAATTATTCTTTTATGTCGGATATAATTCCGTACAACGGAAGTGAATCGAGCAATTAGGTAAACACAATGGACGATTTAAACGTTTTATAGGTTCGCGATACAAGAATCACCTAGCGATTCCACGGAGAACTGCGGATTTCATACATTTGTGGTAATATGCAGGTGCATTCTAACGAAATTACTCGAAAAGTGTAATTACTGTTTATTCGAACCATCCTTTATGGGCTGTAATAATAACTGCAATTTGTGGTTATTACGCATATACTGTGAAAAAGAAAATAGATAACCCTGGTATAACCTAGAATTTAGGTTACAGAAAAGTGTGTTAGAAAAATCGCCGGATACAGATTGCGCACAGAAAAAGAAGATACAGAAAATTCTATTGATCCAACCACAAACGAAATTACTAAAATTAGTGTAATTAGTACTAGTACAACCAGTGCTCGCTGACTTGAGACTTGTAAAGATTGCAAAAACAGTACACACAAAGCATTAGAAGAGCTCATTTATTAAAGAGGAATATACACCCAGAAAGGAGAAACAATGCTGATTTTCGGGAATTTTTTGTGGGGAAACTATTGAAATTATCGGATCGGTTTTTTGTGGTTTAAAATATACACTTTCGAGAATGTTTTAGTATTTTTTTTTAAATTTAAAAATATTGAAAATTCCCGTAGTAGTCGCGTCGTTAATGTAGCACCGCAAGAAAAACACCAAAATCGGTGACCAGTGGCATTTCGTCAACAATTATCTGTAATAAAAAAACACAGAGGATTGTAAAATAGATAGTACAATCTTGTCTTTGTCATAGCCGATTTCAAAAATATCTATTTTTGACAAAATGGCGAGCGTCTGAACTTGCAATAGCGATTTTCAGCCAACAATTCGTTCGTATTTTGTCAAAAAAAAAAACAACTAAGAATCGTAGGGGAACAATCCTATGACAAAGACCAGATAATTATGCATACAATAACCACAATAAATTTCAAGTTAATCGATTTACTGGTTTTCAAGATATTTTGGTCACCGATTTCAAAAACGTTGTTTCGAGATAAACGCGTTTGAAAGTTGCTTGAAAGCGGCTTGATTTGCACAAACAGGTGTATTCTTTCAGCTATAACTTCGTCAATTTTTGGTATTTTTACTTGAAATTTTCGTCAGATATTCTTAACATATCAAACTTTCAGAAAATGTGAAAATTGAAAAATCGATTTTTTTTTTTTACCCTGCTAGACGTATATATTCGCCCTTAACAGTTCGAGTAAATTGACATTCGGCAGCGTTAAAAATCGCAGAGCACGCGCGATAGCTAAAAGACCATTTCCTAGAGCGAGATAAACGAGGCGATTTCGCGCGGCGGGTTATTCGGATGGGCCTTATCAGCGCGAAAATGAAGAGAACAATATTTGTGCTGGCGAACAAAGTGTACACGATAACGCGAGCACGGAGTAGCGGCGCATCGGAGCCTAACCCTCGAAAACTGTATTCTCATCGGCTTCCGCAGTGCGGGGTTCGCGACGGATTCCGCCGATAGCATTCGCGCTCGGGGCAACAATAAAAATGCCGTCGAGAGAGCACGAGAGAGACAGAGAGAGAGAGAGAGAGCTAGCCTCGCGTCTCTCCGTCTGGCATCGCTAAACAATCCGTTGGTCGGGCGAAGGGCCGCGGGGTAAGTTTTCGCGGCCGATTGGTCGCGGAATTCTCGTCGATTTCGCGCGAGGCGGTGCGAGGTATTTAAAATTAAATTCACTGGTAATGTAGCACAAATGGCAAGGTGCCACGGGGAAGGAGCCAGAGAGACGAGAGAGAGAGCTGGTCGCCGATCGTCTCCCCAGCCAGTCTGGCTGGCTCTTTGGTGTCGGTACGCAGCAGGAGAAGGCGGGATCGAAAGGACTCATCGTGGTCGCCGGAAAAAAAATCTTTAATGGGAATTCCAGTTCAGAGGAAAAGCGGCTGCGGGGTAGGGTAGGCTGTCGAGGGAGGGGGGGGGGGGCGGGGAGATGCGAGGGGAGAGGGCCGGCTAGGGTGTCATTATCGTGGTCATTATCGTCATCGTCCCTTTTTCCTTGGCCGCGCGGCGCGGCGCGGCGCTTTCGTCGACGGTAGCAGCCGCCGCGCCGCGCCGCGCCGTGCCGCGCCGCAATCACCGTAATCGCTCACCTCCGCGTTTTAGCGCGCGCGCTCGCCGAGGAATAAGGCGCGGGGCACTTTGGCTAGTCGCGACGCCACTGAAACCATCGCGACGGGAGGACCAGCCGATGGAACTTTTCCAGAGTTCCTCGTCCTCTCTCGTTTATACTCCCCCTCCTCTTCGTCACTCTCTCCTCCTACTGCTACGCGACAAAAAGATACTGTATGGAATACCATACCATGTTTTCTAACCTTCCAAGTAACAGTGCTCGTCGAAATTTGCAAAGTTTCGGAGCAGAAGGTAAAATTGTTGCGCGTTACGGGGCAACGTCTGTGTCCTTGAGAAATTGACTCCGGCACAGCGAAGTAAGAGATTAGCGAAAACACTCTCAACGTTTGAGCTGGTATAACTTTGTACAAAATCAATATTTCTAGCATGTAAAAATTATATTCATATTTCCAAAAGCATTTAAATTTAAGATAGATGTAACTAGGCCGATTCGCGTCGTGTTTGGACTCGTTTCACTCAGAAAATTCTGAACAGTCCACTGGTACTGCGTTCCGACAATTAACACAAATATTACTGAATTTGAATTTTACGCTCGCGGCACCTCTTTGTAGTACTACCACTTTTTAATCTAGTAGTTTTATTCTCTTTCCTTGTCCACAGAGATTAGGCTTCGTCGAGTTCGAGGCAGCAACTGGTAGGGGCAGAGGAGATAGATCGTCCAGAAGCGTCACAATTTTTATCAAAATTTAAAACCACTGTATAATACGAAAACTTATTAATTAACTAGCTGCTCGTGATGTGTCTTGGAACCATGCGGTTTTGTTCGAAAATTTAAGTGACAATTGAATTTAGTCAGAATTTCGTGTCAACCGAATGATTTATTTTCTTCAATTTAATTTGAAATCGCAATGAATCTCGAGGTGTTTTATTTACAATTTCGATGTCGATTGCATGATCGATGTTAAAGTAAACAATCAAAACAAAGAAATACTTTGATCGATGAATTCAATTGTGTCGACCGCGTTAAATTATAATTCAATAAATTATAACACAGTAAATTACACTATCTTTTTGTCCGAATGCTTCTCTTCTTCTTCTTCCTCTGGTTCTTCTCTTTTTCTCGCTCCCCCTTCCTCTCTTTCGGCCTCTCTCCTCGTTTCAGCGCCTAGGCTACCTGAACCGATCCCCCATTCGGATTACATAATCGAATTATTGCGGAAGCACGCGAAGAACGATGTTTCTCCGCGGAACAGTCGGCTCTAGTTTGCAATCACGTGAACCATCGACCACCTTCACCCTCTGGTCCCCCATACACGGCCCCGTGCCACCTGCTTTGTATGAAACTCGCGGCCGAAACTTCGATCGTTCCGGCTAATTCGAAACCGAGCACTCCACTGTGACCCGTGTCGCTCCTCATTTCGGAGGTAAAAGTTCCCGGAAGGAAGTTTCGCCAGCATCGTTGCAACATGTGCCCCCCCACCATCGACCTTTGTTTCCCTGACTTTTCGACTATGGGGTCGCCAGTCCACGATTTTGCTCGAGAGATCGAATTACCAGCACCGCGTCTTTACGAAAAGCTAAACAAAACAACCATTGCAATTTTAATTGATAATTTCGACCGTTTATGACAAAACCGACCATGTGACGCACATTTACCTAACCACTTTTTAATTTTACAGACATGTGCATTTTCTTCTTCGAGAGAAGAAACTACATATCTTTACTCTGCCGTTCACTTCTAATGGAAAAGCAATCTCAAAAAAAAACAACAACATAGGGAAGTGAAAGTAAAGGCTTCACGCTTTGAAACGAGACCAGGTAGATTACTCTCCAATTTTCTGTTGCAGAGCTACATTAGCTCGTATATCAAAAATTTTTCAAATACAGTGATCGAATCGTTAGAGCCACTTACGTACAGTGACTCCCATTAATATTCGGACGCTCTTAAAAAAACGATAACTTTTTTGATATTACACCATACGATTTGAACTTTTAAAGAGAAGGTAGAACAATTAATTTGCTACATGATGTGAAAAGAAATTTTTTCAGAAATTGCAATTGGTCGGAATTGCAGATAAAATACTAAAAATTATGTTTTGCAACTTTTTTATGTGGATCTATATTGAAAATTTGAAAAATACGTTTTGTAGATCTGTGTCAATTATATGAGGACAGGTTATTAAAACATTAATAACATTAGACGAATTTAAAAATACTGTTACTTTATTTTCAACCTAATAAATATAATCAGCAAGAAAATAAATTTCTATTTCACTCCAGTTTCTTGTAATTTAACTACAAAATTTTTATTTTGCAAAAAGATCCGCTGTCTAATTATATGCATTGTAAAAGTTTCATCGAAATCGGTTGATGTGAGGAAAAACGACAGGCATTGAAAGATATATGAATCCTTGGATTTATTGCAGTTAGAGGCTGAAAATCGTGAAAAATTGCAATTTCTACCATCTTTAAACGTTTGTAATACATTGCAACGTTGACCAATTTTAATGAAATTTTCAGAAAATGTTTAATTGATACAGATCTACGAAACGTGTTTTCTACATTTTCAATACGAGCCCACATAAAAAAGTTGCAAAACATAATTTTTAGTATTTTCTCTGCAATTCCGACCAATTGGAATTTTTTCAAAAATTCTTTTCACGTTACGTAACAAAACCGATTATTCTAACTTCTCAAAAAAATCCTAATTGTATGGTCGAAAATGAAAAAAGTTACCATCTTTTTAAGAGTGTCCGAATATTAGTGGGAGTCACTATAAGTTGACGGTCTCGAATTAAATAAATTTTGAAACGAAAGACTAGCCACACTGAAATCGTATCGGTATCACTACAATTTTACAAGTTTTCCCTGCCTTCGACAAAGTAGAAATAACGTAGTACCTGCACGACAGGCCCGCCGCATGAAGGCGATTATGTGCCATGTTTTCTAGAAAACGAGAGGATGGATTCTGGTTATTCATCGATTAATCCGGTGGACTGTTTTCTACCGGTGATCTTATCTCGTTACTCCGTAGCTACCGGTTCAGCTCCGAGTAATTACAGCGTATGATACAGATATGATATAATATAGCCGTTCGACTAAACGACTGTTAATTGCAGGCAACATGTGCTCAATTTTCTGCGAAGCCTCGACGGAAGAATCTTTTATCGGATAAAAATATAGGATAGATTGCGTGCTTCGCGTACAGTATAACAAGCCCAAATAGATTCTCCAAGTTCATGGAACAAGTAATGGATTATTCCAGCATCCAGCAACCGTCCGAGAGTAGTTTCTATCAATTAAAGCGCGGGATGCAACTACATATAGCATAACACGGTTGCGCAAATAAACGATCGAAGATGTCAAAGTATAATTACTCCAGTTACTAGGAACTGGGAATTCTCGATAGTCATGAAACTGCAATAGATCATCCGAGTCGATGATCCAATTACTGTCGCGAGACTTCATGCAAATTCGCTTTTTCACAGTTGAGCGAAATTCGATTCTTAATAATTAATTCCGTGCATTGAGAATGCAATGAAATCGTATTCAATTTTACCACGTTTTTATTTAAATTACAGTGGTTTAGAAGCTAATGAGAATTTGCACGTGCTATAAATGTCAATTAAGTTTCACAAATCTAAAAGACTGAACGTTCTGAGGTAGTATTACTTCATTTATTATGGAAACTACTCCAACAGACTTAGCTGAATGGTTGTTAAAAAATTAAATAAAAATACTTCTTCCATGACAACATTCCACCGTCTCGGAAACAACTCTGCACAATGCACTGGAGCACAAGACTCGGCTAATTCCTCAGACCTGTAATTAACTACTGCCTTTTCTCGACAAGTTCTTGCGAAAGAAGATTTTCAATAACCGAGAAACAATTAAAACCACCTTCGAAGAAACCATTTGTGCAAAGTTCAATACTACCTGTCGTAATCAAATAGAAAACGGGTAGATCTGCATGAAAAAAATACAATGTAGAATACAGAATAAATTCTACCTCATTTTTGTGATTCGAGTACACGTGCTATTGAATAGAAATCGAGGCTTCTGTTCCTTTATTTTACCATATCGAAGCACGCGAACCTGACGAATTTTCAACGTCGATACTCACTAGAAATGTGTTAATGTTATCGGCGCACGGGTTCGATCAATTTTTATTAGTTACTGGCAAATTTGCAACTTATTAATTTCCAACGTTTCGGTCTTATTTTAGACCATTCTCAAGAAAACAATTGCGTCATTAAATTAATTATTCGATATATTAATACGTTGTAAGTTAACTATATTAAAAATACCAAAAATTACTTCGTGTTACGATCGATACAAAGATACATATTTATCATGGATGGCGAAACACTCACAACAAATAATAGTTTTTTTGCGTCAATGTGAAAACGGTTTAAAACAGCAAGTAAGTTTTGGTATTTTTAATATAGTTAACTTACAACGTATTAATATATCGAATAATTAATTTACAGACACAATTGTTTTCTTGCGAATGGTCTAAAATAAGACCGACACGTTGGAAATTAATAAGTTGCAAATTTGCCAGTAACTCGTAAAAATTGATCGAACCCGTGCGCCGATAACATTAGCACATTTCTTATAAACAATTTACGATCGATACAAGGATAAATATTTGTCGATACTCACTTATTCGAATAACAATTTTACATAGTCAT
Source organism: Lasioglossum lativentre (assembly GCA_916610255.1). Taxonomy (NCBI): domain Eukaryota; kingdom Metazoa; phylum Arthropoda; class Insecta; order Hymenoptera; family Halictidae; genus Lasioglossum; species Lasioglossum lativentre. Next base: position 29,182,043 of record OU744355.1, on the reverse strand, counting down.
CGTTTACAAATCATCGTTCTCTACGATGGGTTGGCTTTCGTCGCAGGACTCGAGAAGAGAAAATAACGTGGAGAATTGAGGATGTCATAAATGAGGTCTCCTTAATACTTCATTGATTATCAGTCATCCTCTTTGTAGCATCGTCAAACTTGGACTTCTCAAATATGTGTCTAGCATTCGTAACACAGTCTTGTTTCAAAATTACACAAGACTAGTAAACGTTGATCCTAGAATTCGCAGATGGCTAAGACAAATATCTAAAAACTCTTCAACTGACATATGCTAATAACAGTGTAGCATTGTACAACGTCGATCGTCAAGAAAATTGGATTCTCTATTTCTGAGAAGCTATACTTATTTTTGCGCAGAGCTTAGGCGATCGCCTCGTCCGGCGTAAGGTCAAGGCAGATTCACGGGGAACAATCCGGGATCATTTAATCCCGTGCATCCTGCCCGGGAGAATCGAGAAGCGTCTGGAAAACACGTTCGGAAACTAACTCCGATAGGATATCCCGTGGCCGTTTCCTCTGCGGATAACTGCAAAAACCGCGGAGAGCCAGGGTCTACTGTAGCTTGCCAGGGAATTTAAAAGTCCGGCACGTGTTCGCCGGTACGAGAGAAGGATGGCCGAGGCAGGACGAGGCACCGAGAGCACACGAGCAAGACGGAGAAGCCGGGGCGAGCATGAACAGAGATGGAAACAGAAGGGATTGCCGGTATCGTTTTCAAACCGGCTGAAAGCCGATACTTGAACCGAGGCCTGCCGTGCGTTCTCGTTTTAATTACCATTTTTCTTCCTCTCCGATTTCTTCGCCACCTTCTTTTTTTCCTTTTTCTTCTTCTTCGTTGTCGTCGTCGTTGTCGTCGTCGTCGTCGCGTCGTCTTCTTCGTCTTCTTTCGCTGTGAGAATTAAGGATATCGGTTTCCGTCGCTGGGTGAAACCAGTGTCACGCCCTCCGCCGGGACCGATCGTGGACTTGTTTCGAGGCAGAGACGATGTTTGTGGAGGATCGGGACCGAACGCGAGCTAATATCGAGGCGGGCTTCTATCTTGACTGTTCTCTCATTTCGAGAACGTTTTAACTTGTGGGACGGGTTGCGACACTCGGTATTTTGGACACTCGAAGACAGTATCAAGTCAAAAGTTCAGAAAAAGAACATAAGCATATGTGATTAAATTTAGAGGTCTTGGCTAATACATCATCTATTTTTTGTATCGTTTTGTATTTTAGTTGCTGCGAGACAGAAAGCACACATAAATAAAGCTAAGAATAAATTATCTCTGCGATTATCACGGCATAAATGCATCTAATGGCACTCTATAACTAATGGTAGACAGTTCGAGTGTATTCAGCTCGCGCTGTCATTTCAACGAAAGTGACGCTTCACGGTACCTTCGTCAAATGAATTATTAAATCACCGATGGATACTTCGCAGACACTTCTATCGATTGTAAGTCATCAACAGCAGGTTTGCCTACTTCATGTATAACTACAACTGTCTCAACCAGATTGAAACCAATATCAATCTATTTATCGTTACACTGCGGATCTTGATGTAAAATGTTCTGCATCAATTGCATGAATAAAAAATCGAATAAAAAGTCCCTTTTTCACAATTTTAATAAATCCAAAATATTGACGTTTTTAAATTCTTTGCACACAAAATCGGTAGTCTACTTTTCGCCAACCGAAAGTAAAGAAAATAATAATTTCTAAAAACCGAGAGCCTCGGAAGAAACCGCAAACCATTCGTCGCGCGGATGTTTCTTTTTCCAAAAGATGATAATCGGAGGGAAACAATAGAAATTAGCATCGAATTTGTTGATTAGCTCGTCGTTTTGGGACGCAGTCCCGACGGATTTTCGTCGATCAGAAGAGTGCCAAAGGTGATGTCACGTCCACCTTGCCTCTCGCGCGCGTCGGAGACAGCGAGTTTCTCGACTCGGGTTTTCGCTTGCGCCGCTTGGCAACGTGCGTGACCTAGGCTACCGTGTGTTGCGTAACGGGCCACGTTAACGCGCTCCTCGATATTATCTGGCCGCGTCTAACAAACCTAATCTCGGTTGCTAACCAACGCAACGTCTCCGACAGAGCTCGCGCAGAGCCAGCGGAGGCAGAAGGGGGATTGAGAACCGCTGTCCGCCGGAGCTCAAGGTGAACGAGATTCAAAGTGGCAATGCTGGAGCTGCGAGCAAGGGAGAGACTCGGAAGGGTCCAACGTCCCTAATGCCTGCGCTTTCGTTGCACGCTAGATATGCGAATATCTCTCGCTCTTGCCCCCACCACCGGTCTTTCTGGCTTGTCGTCTTCTATACTGGGTGTTCGGATCAACACTCTCAACATCCTGTCACCCGCGCATCCTCCTTCCTCGAGTCGCGAACCCTTTTTCGGAGACGCATTCGTCGCCGTTGAAGACCTCGCTGCGAAAACCTGGTGAGTCCTCATTTTCAAAATTTTTGGATGTACAATATGTACAATACCTTCGACAAATTAAATTTCGCTAAAAAATTTGTTCGATTAGTTTTTATTAGACATGTGATTCAATATATAGTCAATCGAACCTTAAGCCCTAATTTTGAAATTTTTGAATTACTGTGCCGGCGATATGTACAATAGTGTTCGACAAATTCAATTTCGCTAAAAAATTTGTTCGATTAATTTTTACTAGACATGCGATTCAATATACAACCAATCGAACCCTAAGCCCTAATTTTAGAATTACTGTGCTGGGGATATGTACAATATCTTCGACAAATTAAATTTCCCTAAAAAATTTGTTCGATTAGTTTCTACTAAAAACATGCGATTATACAGCCAATCAAACCTTAAGCCCTAATTTTGAATTCTAACATACTCCAATCTTTGAAGTCTAACAAAGTGCTTATTTTATCCTGAACCTAATACAAGTCTTAAAAGAATGACCGAATTTCTGTTTCGACGATGCTTAATTAAAAATAGTGTTTGGATAACGGTTCCAGAGATCGTTCCGCGCCCATTGAATTATGTATCTAAAGATTGGTAGTAGCAATGTTTAATATCGAATATTCTGAGCCGAGACACGCAAATGGAGACCGTATCTGCTAGGCGCAGATCGATGGTCCCCCATCGCTTAATCTTGTGGCGACACCTCTATGACTAACTACATCCATTAGTGCGGTCGCTATGAATTACGATCGGTTCTTGTTTCCCGAAACTTATCGATCAATGTTCGATTTGTATTGGGTTGTAACACATTGTCCCCACCTCCTGGGATAAAATATGTGCGGGTACCCGCAATCATGGCCACCCGAAATTGGGATCAGGTTACTGGAGGCAAAAAAGAATTTGGGGAAGAGGAACCGTGGTACGATGCTTTTGTCATGCTGCACAATCGAGGCTCCAATTTTTATCTTACGAGCTGGAATTTATATTCTTTAACCCTCATGCGTTCTTCGAGAAATAGTTGTACAAAAGAGCTTACGATAATATGTACATACTTCGTACATTTTTCCTTTACACGTTACATCACAGATTAAATCAAATTATGTCACATTTTCAAGAAACACATCTTGCAACACTCGTTGGAAAGAATGTTTTACCATATCTATAAAAATGGACGACGTTAGTGTTTTCATTATGTCAGAGTAATGTAGATCTTGAACAGAATAATGAACTGATAGCTGAATTTTTTAGAAAATATAATTATTACCCAAGGAAAATGATGACCATACACAAAAAGTTAAACTCTCTTTACTAACATCGTATAGTTGGCTGCAGTTTGAACAAACCGATTTGATTGTCTCACGTCTTTCACTTCCAAACGAGAAAACCACCAGTCTTGCAGCACACGTGGAAAGAATGTTTTACCATATCTATGAAAATGGACGAAATTAGTTTTTTTATTATATCAGAGTAATGTAGATCTTGAACAGAATAATGAACTGATAGTTGAATTTTTTAGAAAATATAATTATTACCCAAGGAAAATGATGACCATACACAAAAAGTTAGACTCTCTTTACTAACATCGTATAGTTGGCTGCAGTTTGAACAAACCGATTTGATTGTCTCTCGTCTTTCACTTCCAAACGAGAAAACCATCAGTCTTGCAACATTGCCAGAGGAAAGTAAAGAGAAATAATACGCAATCATTTAAGTGAAGTATGACACGACGAAACGGTCGCCTCTAGAGAGCGCAGAGATTGCGATTTCTAGAGTTCTTCAAGTGACAGATAGCGCTGACGTTAACGGTACATTTTTAGCAACTGATGCGTCAGTGAAAATATTATCATGATTTCACTTTTATTTCCTCTTGCAGAATCCCTGCGGACGAAGAACGACGAGTTGCGAAAATCAAATACCTTTATTCCGCGAGAGGAGTATCGAGAAATCGCCTATAATCGTGCCAGTTGAGCACAAGTTGTTTATTCGAGGAGGAAAGTCCTACACATTATTTGACCGCGAATAGTAAAAAAAAAAGGTCACGCCTTACTAAAAAAATCGGTCGAAAGTCGCGCATTTCTGTCGTCTCACTGAAATCCACGTCGACGCGGAAAGAAGCAGATCGAGCGATACGAGCGTATGTTTCGACTCCGCTAATCATGCAAATGGGTTGAGCAAAGGTTGTTTATTGGCGCGATTAATTCAGCGACACGCGTGCGTGTGCGTGCGCGTGTGCGTGCGCCTTGTAGATATCGATCGTCGAAACGCCGAGAGAAAAAGTCTGCATGAAGCGGGGTCGCGAACGCACACGGCTCGCACGAATCCCGACCTGCGTAAACTCGATTTTACGTAAGGTGGCTTGCCGAGAACAGGAAAAATAACGCCGGTCGAGCAACTTGGTTTCCTCGTGTGCGTCTCAATAAACACGGTGAACACACGCACGCACAAACGCGCGACAAACGCTCTGCTGACTGCTATCGCTGCGAAAACAATGACCGAGGAAAAAAAGGAAAACAATATTTTCGCGATCCCGCGAGCACGAACGCGACTCTCTTGCGTTTTCCTCGCGTCTCGAGGACGAGGCAGGACTTACGTAAGGTCCTTAGGCATGCGGCTCTTACGTCAGACCGTGAAGCATTATCTGAAATTTAAAGAAAGCCGAGCGTCTTTAAATAAAAGCCGTCCGAGCGGGAATCGGCCGATGGTACACACCCGAGAGGTCTTTCTGTGTTTCTATCCGCGGAATTCAGATCCCCGACTGTGGACGATTCGTCTGAAACTGGATCGATCCTCTTTCACCGGTGAATCGGAGTTTTGTTGTTGCAGCGAATCGACTGTGGTAGAACTCGTCGGCTCTTAGTCATCCGAGTGCTCTGTGGTTTGTACAGATTGTGCTGCTCTATTATGCACCGGATTTCTATGCAAATTTAAATGGGACTATTATATATGAACAGGGGGTTCATACTTTCCTCGGTAAAAAGCTGTCGATCGATCTAGGAAGGCGGTTTTATCGTAATTGTCCACATACTGGACGGGGAAAATGTTTTTATTAGTGACAGGCACACTGTTCCGATAAAGTTAATTTACTTGGTGCACGAAATTGTACACTGTTTTGGGGAATTAAAAAGGGCATAGGACAATTTGTTGGTTTTCGGAAGCAAGGGTAACTGTTAAATAAAAATACAAATATACTTTCTTAACTGAATTTCTACGATGTTCTCTTTACTAAAGTTATGCTTCGACTGAACGAGCTCGGTAGTCCATCGAAACAGTTGAAAAAACCGAGTCGTTCATGTCGGCATACGGATTCAAAGGGCTGCGGCTCTATCTTTGATTGCATATACTATACACATAAAAAGGTACCGCAAGATACAATGAAACGGTCCCGCAGATACGGAACGTACATACAGTTCTCGGATTATTAATTTATGTAAAATGAATATAACAATACAATTTCCAAGAACCTTGTTACCGTGTATTATAATCACATAACTGACCATTCTAACATAATTGATTTCTAACGTAATTTCAAAAATATGTTTTAAAAAATTGGTGAATACGAATGTGAATCCGAAGGTTAAGAACATAAGTAAATGCAGTGAATGCAAACAATTTTTAAATAAACTAAATCAAAATTGCCAGTCCGAGTACAGTGTCGAAGTGGACAAGAATTCTGACCACATCAATTTCACCTATCATTCGGTGATTGCACGTAATCAAAGTAGACTTGTTAACAGTCAAATTTCGTCGACGTAGGAGTTCGCTTCAATTACAGCAACAATAAAGACGCTATTAAGAAATCACTAAACCAAAGTCGACTAAATTGCATCTTGGACGAACACTAGCGGATTGCAGACGCAGCACGCGTCGAATGAGGCTCATTCTGCGGGCTGACAAAAGCGGAAAGTGTCCGTGTACGAGCGAATAGAGATCTGAATCGCGGGGCGAAATCAGGCGGACTCTGTCATTGTAAATAATGTACGGATCCATAAAAGAAGGTCGAAAGGGAGCACCGGTTGCTGCAACGGTTATTCGTATCTACAGGTTGCAGATTCCGTGGAGTTGGTATGGTTTCTGGAACGGTTCCAGCACTGAAAAAAGCAGTTCGCGGTGGGCCGCTCGCCGGCCGATAGAAACAAATTAGAATTCGACGACGGAACGAGCTGAAGCGGGCCGGAGCGGGCCGAAGCGGGCCGAAGCGGGCCGAAGTGGGTAGAAGCGAGTAAAAGTGCGCCAGCCGATAGGAACAAATTAGAATTCGACGACGGAACGAGCTGAAGCGGGCCGGAGCGGGCCGGAGCGGGCCGGAGCGGGCCGAAACGGGCCGAAGTGGGTAGAAGCGAGTAAAAGTGCGCTGGCCGATAGAAACAAATTAGAATTCGACGACGGAACGAGCTGAAGCGGGCCGGAGCGGGCCGAAGCGGGCCGAAGTGGGTAAAAGCGAGTAAAAGTGCGCTGGCCGATAGAAACAAATTAGAATTCGACGACGGAGCGGGCCGAAGTGGGTAGAAGCGAGTAAACGTGTACTGGTCGATAGGAACAAATTAGAATTCGACGACAGAGCGGGCCGAAGCGGGTCGAAATGGGTAGAAGCGAGTAAAAGCGGATAAAAGCGAGAAAAAACCAGCTGGACGATAGAAACAAATTAGAATTGGACGATAGAACGGGTCGAAGCGGGCCGAAGCGGGTAGAAGCGAGTAAAAGCTAGCGCACGCGAACGACGACGACCCTTCGAAGCAGCGGTGTTACGCTCGCCAATTTGTTCCAGGGCCGGTGCCGCAGGAAATTGTAATTTATAGTGTAATCGGCCGACCTTATAAATTTCGAAGCAACAACCGGCTGGCACCGTTGAAAAATAAATTCTCCGCCGATTACGAGGCGACGCGACGTTGCGCGGCTGCGACGCGATTCCTCGTCTGACGGAAACGGTTCGGGCTCCGGCTTGCTTAAAATAATCAGGGGTGCGTCACTGGAAGAGCAGATGAGCGAAAGGAACGGAAGGATAGTAGACTCTTCCAGTTTTCCTGATATTTTAATGATGGAGAGGCTAAAATGGTCGGAACGACCTGTTTCAGATTTTTGAATTTTTTTACTGCTGTTTTTAGTGCGAAATCAAAATTGTCTGCAATCGTTTCTGAATGCAGGAACAGATATTCTTGTTCTTTTTTAATAATTTTGAGTAGTTGATTTTGAAATGGCTTTTTATTTAACAAACATTTGTAAATTCATAATTTGATCTTGTAATATTTATAACGAATTAAAAATGTTAACTTGTATAATCTTATCAGTGAATGGAATTGTCTCTAAAAAGTTCAAAAAATCAATCTCCCTCGCACGAATCTAATTTGCAAAAATAACAAAGTTATAGTCATTTAGCGAGTCGTCAAAGCGACAAGCCTTTGAACGTATTTTTCTCGTTACCATGTTTCCCAAATTGCTCTATAGGACGGCGCAAAAACTAATCAATTTCGCGAAACGCCTATTCACATTGTTATACATTTTTCCTACGCTCATACATAAACCCCCAACGTTATTTCATATTTGTACCTTTCTTTTTGCCAATGAACATTTTCCATTTTTTAAATTTCTGCAGAGAGCGGCGACATTGCAGCAAAAACTACCTAATCTTGAAACAATATTTCATTGTTTGATTTTTGATAACTGCGACACGTGCTGCAGCCAACAGTCACGTCGGTGAAAAGGTTGATAAGATTGTGAACTGTTTCCCAAACAACAAGAAACTTTCTGAACTATCGACAATCTTAAATTCCTTTTTATTTCACCTATTTAATTTTGTCGTAAATGTAACACGTACAAGTTACCATTAATGTTCGGTAAAAATGCTAAAGTAAATTTTTGGAAAACCAACTTGCACAGTTTCGATGCAAAATATGTGGAGAAATATTCGCGAATTTTCGGAAACGAGCGAACGAGTTTGCAAAGCGTGAAACAATGTGGATGTTTCCGGTACAGGCTTTCTTCGGAAATATACAAATCAAAATATGCGTTGCACGGCCGTAGCACGGGAACGCTTGTTTATTTTGTTTGGTATGGAACAACTTATCTGGTTAATACAACGGAATCTATTTCGACGACGATGAATACAGCATCCATTGGCATCGGCGACGGCGCGAACCGATCTATAATAAAGCGGCTTTCTATTTATTGCCGGCGACGGGCGCATTAAAAATTACATTTAGCAACATTTCACCGCGACCAACGTCTCCCGCTCGCAGCCTTGATTCGGCCGATGTTTCTTCACCGGGAACCTCGCAGAAATAGAAACGTGAACGTGTTTTGATCCGTGTCACGCTGTTTTTCGCCGACCCGGTCCGCGAGTTTTCGATAATTTATGCACGCTCACCCGGCAAAACATCGATAAAGCCGACTGCATGATTCAGAGAATAAAATGTATAATTTAGTGGACGCGTTGCGAAACCGTATTAAAAAGAATTCCGCATGATTCCCGCGCGGGAACTGTAACGCGCTTTGGCACCTTTCGTCAAACACTCTGATCGATGGCGGCTCTAAAATACCATGTTGCATTATGATTAATAAAGTGCGAGAACAGCTGCACTCGTGTTCTACAGAAAATTGCTCAAAATATCGGTCGGACATTTATAGCGCGTATGCCTAAACCTGTTTTGTGTTTTAGCAAAATTAGAACTGATTGCGAACACGAGAATCTACTTCGAAATGTGTTTCAACACGGACAAATTCCCATAAATATTTACATACCAAATTAAACAGACCTTTATGCGATAGAAAATGTTTGTGCGTCATTTGCAAGAAAACTGAGCCGAATATAAATTTATCTTTCTATCAATAATTTTCATTATTTCATTATTCTATTAATACTTTCACTCTTTCGCAGTCTACTAATAGAGATTAAATTGTTACTAAATTGCCGGCCATTTACTAATTCGGTAAGAAGTGAAATAAATCGCTGGAGTTGCGTTTCTACAGTTCGTTTGAACGCAACGTAACAGTTAATCGCGACACGGCCGGCATAATGAACAACAACGTGTCCGCGAGTGGAATTCCAAGAGTACTCGTAATTATTTTTATTGGAGAACAACCGGTACTTAACGCGGATCGGCAAAATCAAGGCCGAGCGTGTTAAACTTTCCATCGTGTGTTACGTTATCGAGCGAATGAAAAGAAGAAAAAAAAAACGAAAAAGAAAAGAGACACATCGATTCGAGCGGTGCTCGGCCGCGTCAAGATATAAAAATAAATCCGAGTCGCCCGTGAACCGAACGCGAAATCATACGAGGGAAAAGTGTACCGAAGTTTGCGAACTAAAAGCTCCTACGGAGTAATTGAAAATTTCCGAGTTTCTTGCACGTCGGTGAACTGCGCGATGAGATTGTTTCTGACGTTCGTTCGAAAAAAATCATCCCCTCGCCTTCAACAAATTGCAATATTGCAACAACTATTCTAGGACACTTCCTTTTTTCTATTCTTTTTTAGCCGCTGAATGATAATAAAACGAGAAATCGATAATCAAACTTCAAAGTGCTATTTTTTTAGTTATCGACTTTCTTCTTGCGTTCCAGTACCAAAGAGTCTGCTTGGTTTTTTATTTTAGATGAGCACGAACGCCATGAGGTGACCTTTCTTTGTAAGTAGGATCTTTATGCATTTATTATTTATTTTAAAAATATGTATAGTCACAAATTTTCTAGTTGATAAATTGACCTTGCTCGTCATCCTCATTTTTGTAAAACGATCCATGAAAGTTAAGATTTGCATGAAGATCCACAGTCTATTTATGAGCGAGTATGTATACGAAGGCACGAAGTGCATTTTTAATTTTTTCTCGACGAACAAAATTATAAATGTTGCTGAAATATATACAAATTTACTCTGAAATTTTCACTGCGGAAAGTGTCCTAGTTTTTTTAAATAAAAAATCCCAGAAAACGCGATTGACAGTAGAATACCTCTTCGAGGGTTAAAGAACCCAATTTTTATCAGCGCGTGTATTGCAACAATGCATAGTCTGTGCAGTTGCATTCGCAGCCGCTGAGGGGTCAGAGTGCGTGGATTATCTTTTCAGCGCGTCCCAGCTTCAAGGATCTCCAGAACGCGAAAGCTGTTGGACCAAAGCGAAGGAGGCGCGGGGTGCACGTTCTGTCGAATCGTCCTTGACCCTGAAGCCGAGCAGCATCCTGCCCCGTGCATTTCGCGAAGGATGTACCCGCGCCTGCGTACTCCCGCTACCTCTCATCCCTTTCTTTCCTCCTGGTCACTGCAATTTTCTTTCTCCTCCGCCTGCGCTCTGCTCATCCACCCCCTCTCGCATTCCTCTTTCTCTCCCACCCTCTCGTTCTCTCGCTCCATCTCTGTTGCTCTTCGATCACTCTCGCCCTCGCTGGCTCGGTTATTCCAGTACTCCGTGTACGTTTTATACCTCATATTCGATCGTCTCGCAGAAATCGTACACGTGTAGAAAGATCCACTTCTTATATTATAAATCTTCTGATGCAATTTTATCATGTAAATATGTTCGAATAATTATTATAACTCTTGCGAATTTTTACGTGAAATAAAAATTGTCTTCGTTAATTGCAAAATATTGAATGCAAGATACTCTGTCCTGTTAATATATGAACGGAATAAACAACGATATGAAATAATTGAAATAACAACTGTTAAACTGCAGTGCTGCAATTGTGCATACAATTGTTTCTGTTGTCGGAAGCGAAAAAATTTTCGGATGCCATGTCGGAGAACAGCGTTTCGTTTTCTTAAATAAATATCGAAATTTCCATTTGCAGATTAGCCGAGAAGAATAAAATCGATATTCTCGCGTTGTTATTTTTAGAGTGCACGGAATGATGCATCGCTAGTTGTTCCTGCCCCCGCGCGACGCCAGAAAAACCGTGTGCCGTGCCAATTACGCAAGTCCGATAAAACTGTTTTTGCATGCAACTACAAAATTGTACTTTCGCGGCGTAATCGCCCCGCCACTTAATCGGGTCGAAACAGCCCAGCGACGTTAAGTAATGCGACAACAATGCGTGACAGTTTTGCATAAACCACGTGCGGATTTCGGCGTCCGTATCTTTTAAGGTTCGAGACTGCTCGAGAGAACTTTGCACAAAAACGGAACGGAATCTGAGCCGTTTATCTTCGCGAATGTAATATATGTATATTCTCTAAGATTTTCAGATCAAACAAGAAATAACTTCACGGGACAATGTCGATGTTCACAATTTTCAATTTCATGTGTTAATCGTCATTTTTTCTTTCATACTGGGAGTATTGTGGATTTACATTTTACATAAAAATTGGTGTTATCCCATGTTTTTATTTTAATACTCTCACGATATTATTGATAATATCCATAATGAAGACTTCTGATATTTTAAAGAAACTTACAATATGCTATATGTACTTATCGATATCATTAACAAAATCTTAATCGAACACGGGTCCAATATTTTTCTATTTTTATTAGAAAGGCGAGACCTTTGTTGCAATTGACGGAGGGAAGTCACGTCTGCGTGACACCAGCTGTTCAAGCACGTCCTACAATAATCAAGACGAATATCGATCAGAAGTTTACATACCCTCGGTGAACGATCGGAAAGGAATATCGATCTGAATGCTGGGTGCCTCGGGTGAACGATTGGGAACCGAATATATCGGGAGTACCATTGGTCCTTCAGGGATCTCTGACGCGAAGGACGAGCTTAGGTAAACTCGCGCGGAGGTATATGTCATTTACAAACAGTGTTGCATCGCAATGCGAGCCGGAAACCTTCGAGCAGGAGCGTCGCAGGAATCCAAAGCAGGGTGGAGCTGCAGAATGAACCGAAGGGAGATTGGAAACGGGGGAAGCAAGAGTACGAGATGGAAAGTTTTCTTCTACTTCCAGATAACGGGGCTCTTCCTTGCGATTTTTAAACTGCACGCGCCACTATTCGCGAACTTCTGTCGGAAACTTGGCGGATATTTCAAAATATAAATGATCTTCAGCGCGGGAAGAATTAACGCTACTCTTCGAGTTATTTTCGCGAAATACAATGAAAATCAAAATTGACCTAGCACGGTCGGATTGTAATCTAAGCGCAGCAGAGTTGGGCAAAATTTTCATCTAAATAAAAACTTCGGATAACGACTAAAACATAAAAAAATTTTTTATTCACTATTCGATGGTTCGAATATAAAAAGCATCTTTATTCGACGAGTATTCGACCAGAATTTATCCGACGAATAAAGACAATTTTTTTTATTCGAAGCGGCTTTATTCGAATTTTAAATAATTTTTTCATCTTTTATCTGTATCTTTTATTCGAAGGCTTCGAATAAATCTTTCCACAACTACTGCCAACTCTAATAAACGCGAACCATCGAATAATGAATAAAAATTTTTTTATTTTTTATTCGTTATTCGAAATTTTGATTTCGATGAAAATTTTGCCCAACTCTGAAGCGCAGCCCCGAAGCTGTGCGTAATTTTTATTCTTGCAAAAAGAAGCAGGAGACAATAAATTAAATATTGATGAGTGCACCTATTCGCATTATTTTTCCTCGCATTGATCTAGAAGTAAGTTTAAAGAATTATGTAATTTTGAATCTGATTTTTGCTTAAGAACGACAAAAATGTTTCTGTTTTAAGTTAAATGATTCCTGAAGAGAATCGGCACATCGATCTCGATTTTGTTCATTAAAAAAGAGAAAAACATACGCAATCTTCGCTCATATCATTTGATAAAATATTACGAAATCGGGGAATGGCGGGGACAGATTCTACAACTTGATCTCGCTAAATTTACGATACGATCTAAGAAACGAAGTACATTATATTTGCTCGTATCCGCTGATTATTAATTACATAGATTACGAAAGAAAAACCGAAAAATAAGTCTCGGTATATTTATTGATCGAACATCGAGTATCACGTTACCGAGCACGTTTCGTTGTTTCACCGTTATCTCCATCTGTCGTCGCGAGATTAATTTTCGTTTAAAAAGTGAAAGAGTCTAGAGCTGCGATAAGAAGCAATACGCTTGTAATACGCTTTCGAATCGAACTTTATGAAAGTTAATATGTGATGGAGTTTTCAATTGGATTTGTTTATTTGGTCGGAAAGGGTTTGAAAATCGGACGATTTAGTGTAATCTCGATAGAAATGGAACTGACCACTGTCAACAAGAGAAGATCGATGCGGTTCCTCCCATGTTTTCGAAAGAATTATCGAGCGTCGAGAATTTACAATAACGTGATCGCCGCGTGGTTGACAATAGAAAGATAAGATAGGAGGTAAAATATGAGAATGTTAGATAAAACAGCGCGTGTGCATCGAAAAACGAGTAACCGGCTCCGAAGAAAATTCGATCGAAACCACTCGGCGTTGTTTACCGACGAAACAGCGCGATTATACTTTTCTTTCGATAGCCTTTTAACACAATTAACGAGGACGCCGCACGCAGCGAGCAGATAAGTTCACGCAAAAACATATTGTACGTATGTATATTCTTGTAAATTATACTGAAAATTAAACCAGGCAATTCCGATCGAGAAATTATTACGAAACAAATTTCGATTATCCCAATTTACATAAAACAATTTCTGTATCCTGTTGGAGATTAACATCGGTCGATTAACCGAGATGTTATATTTTCGTTGCTTCTTTCGCTAATTATTCCGCGCTTCGAGATACTCATTATCGACTCTGCTATCGATACTCAACCCGTTCGATATACATACACATTATTCGGCTCGGTGTAATTTTGTGCAACTTTCTCTCTTGTGTCGCGCGAGCTGACGAAGCATAGCCAGTTTTACAGCAATTAAAATATTTATGAGACTGCCGACAACATTATTTATTTGTATCAACCTGTACTATTTTATACATTTATGAGAAAAATGTGCAGACCAAATTCAAAACAGGATAAAGAATTTAGAGATACTTCTACACAAAAATTCGCGGTCTACTGACACAGTAGTGGGCGTGGCCAAAAGCCCGAAACGAAAGCGCGAACGCTTCCGGTTTTGACGTTCTGCGCCAGCGAGCAAAGTCCGCACGGACGAAGAAATGTCATTTTCCAGTTTTCGATTCAGATTTCCCGGGTTTCGAAACGAAGTGGAAACTTGGCGGAATTTCGCGGAAGCTTCGACGGTATCGTATTCGCGAGTTCGCGTGGAAGTTTGCGGCGGTAGTTATCGGGGACGATCGGTGCGAAGGTAAAACGAGCGTGGAAGTTTCCCCGAAAGAAAAAATAATTTCGAAACGTGAACCTTCGGAAAGAAAGGGTGAAAACGGCGAGAGGAAAGAACATGGCGCGCACGCACAGTCAGTCAATAAATTTAGATTCGCGGCCGTAGATATAGTTGTGTACCGTGCATGCATTAACGGCGAATGCACGGGCCGCGCATACGTAAGTGCATACATCTTTTAAATCTGATAAATGCATGTACTTACGTACGCGGCGGCGATGAAGCAGTGTAAATGCACCGTGTTCCAACTATGTAGTACACACGGCCGGGAATAAACGATCGATGTTATTTGCGCGGTCGGTCCGATGTTAAATTAATTATTGGCCACACGCGATGCGCACGCCGGCACTGGCAGATATTACGTTCGGTGAAAATTGCTAAATGAATATTCAACGTGGAAATACGACGCTTCGCCGCGGCTGCGAATGGGTTACCGGGTCCGTGTACGAGCTTTTTGCACGATCCCGTTGACCGAAGGAAATCGCTGGAGTCGGCCGTAGTTCTGCCTCGAAACTTGCTCGCTGCACGGGACCGGCCGCGTACATGTAACGAGGCACGCGTGTCTCCGCGATATAAACGTCGCACAGAGCTGCTTCTATAGCTAAAATTATTGAAAAAGAGTAGCTCGGCTTCGCAGCGGGTAGTCTGATTTTATTAATTAATTTTTTAAGCAGGAATTTACCGCTAATCCGTCGTTTGACGCGATTTTAACAATCTCGCGTAGCAGAACGGTATCTCGAATTAATCATAATTTGCTCGAGGAATGAAAATAGTCGTCACAGTGATTTATCGCGATCCGTAAGTAAAAACAAATAAGTTCGAAGCTCCGCCGAGCAACCGGAATTAATTAAAGACTACAGACGCGAGCGCAAATAACCGAGCAGCTCCGGGAGCTTCGTTCCTATCGGTTATTCAACATTGCAGACCAAAGGCTTCCCTCGATAAATGTTCGATTTCATTTATTTTCGGTAGCGAGCGCGCAAAGAGGTATCCCCGTTTACCCCCTCCAGTACACCTCCTCTCTCGGATAGTCCAATTTGCGAGGGTATCGATCATCCGTCGAAGAATTTCGTCTTTTTCTACGGACGATCGACGACGATTTCGCGTGACGACAATCGTGATCGCCGGGAGAGCGAAGCTTTCCATCTATCGTCAAAAGATTATGTCGCGCAATCACCGGGCTCCCATGTGCAGACCAACCGGAAGTTGCCTTTAACACGCAGCAACGGCACAAAGGCGGTCACTTAAAAATTCAATGCATTTCAAATTGGTCAGGAATCGTCTCTTGCTCCCCGCGGACTCGGCCGCGGCTTAATTTTCGCCGGCGTGGCTATTTTTTCGAAGCTTTCGGCTTTCGGTTCGCTGCACCGACCGCGTGGGAAGACGCGGAATTTCGACCCCTCGTATCGCCGAATAATCGACTCCCTTCAAAATTTGACTAATTTAAACCGGAAAAACAACCGGCGAATAAAATAAAATTAATTCCTTTTTCCTTTATTTCGAGGTGAATGAACTTTATGTTACACGCGACACGATGAAGTATTTACTACTAACATATTCGTGACATTTTTCTGATTAAAATGAGTCCCGACACGATATCATTGAGAGCAAACATGCTCGTTTAATTCGCAATGTAGTGGAACCTCTATTATCCGAATTAATTAGTGTATTCAGATATTTCAGATAATAGAACAGTTATCTACAGTGTTACATTAAATCTTCAATTTGTACGATGGGTCGTGTTCTGTACTGAAAATTCAGATATCGGTTCGGATAATCGAGGTTCTACTAAATCGTGAATTGTACAGGCAAATACGGTCCGAACGATGGCATGTTTGGACACATTTTAATCAGAAAAATATGACCAATATGTTCGCGAGAGCATCATAAAAATTGTTTCTTAAATCATATTTCACATATTTATCCGACTTTGCCGTGATGATTACGTTTCTCGAAGATGTTTCAGCCATGTAGAACTAAGGGACAGTTAAGGGAGGAGCAGACCGAGGCAAATGAAATCGTTAGAATCGATAGGAGTCGCGAGCGTTTAACGGGACCAGCGGCTAATTGCTGCCGGCGATCGATTTGGAGCTCGCCGGTGTACCAGGAGCGTCGATTGATAAATCACCGCGTTCCCATGGTAAGTTCGACCGCGGATTTATTTTCGACGCGTTGCGACGCGCCAGATTTAGGACATCGAGTCGTTGGCCCCTGCGTTCGCACGTTTACCGCGCGTGTTGCATACTTACGCACCTGTGCCGGCCCACTTTCGCGGTGTCCTCGGAATACGGGCGAAATCAATCGCGCATGGAAAAGAAAACAGTGCGGCGTGGCTCCGCGTAGCTCGGCGTAGCTCGGCGTATCTCGGCGCGGCGTGGCGTAGCGTGGCGCGAGAGCACGACATTCTTAGAATCGCGCAACGATTATCAAGCTGTTTCGCAAGCGGGTTCAACTTCCTCGCGATCCGTCGGACAACCTTGCCCCACACCTCCCCCCGAAACCTTTTTCTCCGTAGTATGTTGATACAGATGCTGGCTCAAGTTATCAGACGGATATACGCTCGTCTACTGTCTGTCTGTGCTAACGACTTTCGGCGTTCATCCGATAACGATGCTATTTAACTCGACAAAACACTATCGCGTCACTAAATTCGAAAACATTGATGTGCATCAGTCTAGTCGAGTATAGTCTAGTCTCTTCATTAGCATGGCCTACATTTGAGCAGTTGGGCGCGCTGCATCAGCAAGGAATCGGAATCACGACAGGGATTCGTTTGATGCATGGCATCTGGTATCGGTGGACGTTTAACGAGACACTGCAGCGCGAAGACGATTATTTCGGAGACGTTCGAGATCCGCATCGATACGCAAACATCATTACAGAACACCAGAAACACTAAAAATTGATAGTCTGCGGATCTCTATGCGAAATAAAAATTGTATGGATTAATTCCAAGAAACAGAAAACAAATTAAAATTTACACCGTTCTAATTTCTTTGCACTCGGAGCTATTTTAACTCGAAAACGAAAGATTTTTCCATTCTAGATTATTTCCATTCTATACAATAATTTTCTGCATATGAAACCGATGTTATATCTCATGTAATATGTAAATGTCTAGTATAGTTTAATAGTTTATTAAATACGAACAAAAATAATAATATGAAGAATATTTTTTAAAATGGCATAGCAATTAAAGTCGCCATCCGAATGCAAAGGGTTAAATTGCACCAACTCGTTTCTGCTATAAATACATAAACCCCGCAGTCTATTGATAAATCGGTGAATGGTGCTACACCAGAATTGGGCAAAATTTTCATGAAAATAAAAATTTCGAATAACGAATAAAAAATAAAAAAATGTTTATTCGTTATTCGATGGTTCGCGATTATTAGAGTTGGCAGTAGTTGTGGAAAGATTTATTCGAAGCCTCCGAATAAAAGATACAGATAAGTTCGAATAAAGCCACTTCGTATAAAAAAAAATCATCTTTATTCGTCGGATAAATTCTCGTCGAATATAATTATTTATTCGATGCTCGTCGGACAAAGATACTTTTTATATTCGAACCATCGAATAATGGATAAAATTTTTTTGTATGTTTTATTCGTTATACGAAATTTTTATTTAGATGAAAATTTTGCCCAACTCTGTCCTACACATTATCAATTATATAGTTGCAAGAATGTCCCGTTCACTCTCATTGAAGTAGGTACATACATCGTTCTCCGACTAACATTATCGTGGAGTAAGGGATTTTTCCCGGGCACAAATCAGTAAACGTGTACGTTCATGAGAAAGCCTCGAGAATGGATGGTGCACCGGGTATGTACATCGTTCTTTTATGAGTGCCACGGACGTATAAAGTTTGGCAACAATATCGAGAGCATTTGTCTGGCCCTTATCTAGCATGGCGGTCGCGAGATACGATGTCGATAAATTCACATAAATTCCCGCGAATCTGGAATCTCTTGAACGAAAAGAACGCGTGTTCGGATCCGTGTTTGCGAGAACATCGCGGAGAACAGCCAGGTAATGGAACAACATATAAATCAACGATGCAAACAAAGATCGCGCGTCACCCGTCGTAACGAGGACCCCCCCCCCCACTGTGTGTCTGCCGGCTAATAAGCCCGCATTAGGTGTCGGTTAGATACAATTACGAACGTTAGTGACTGTTTATCGTTATGCAACGGCCGTGTTGTCGCGACAGGTGGGCATTAAAGTTTATTAACAGTCGACCGAGTGGCTGTGCCCCCTCGAAGCGTGGTCAATACCGTGATTCAGGAATTGTTCGACCGCTCGGGGATCATCGTTTCGGGAGACCCCGGCCGCATTCCTAGAGAGCGAGAGAGCTTTCAACATTTATTTATGACGCTCTCCGGAGAGATAGGGGACGAAACTCCTAATTTTCGGAGTACAGTAGTCTCCCCGTTGTACGATACCTGCTAAGTAACGACTCTGTCTACCCTCATCTTACGGGCATTCATCCCCAATGAAAGTTGGATCGGGATGCGACCATAGTTTCCTCCTAAATTAAACACGAAAGAGAATATCAAATGAAATTTCTCTATACAGTCCTCTATCGCCGGAGAGGAACGTCTTTGAGCGCGGGAGTAACAGCACTTTATTAACTTGGCCTTCTACTTTTTTTTTTAAGCAGCTGCCTCGGCTCGAAGGACAAACAGTGGTGTGGTGACGTTGCGAGCGAAGGCAGGTGGAAAATGTCGATGCAACAATTTCTACTGTCTCTACAATCAACTTTTCGAAACACCTTTCGACGACCAGCGCGTGTACGCGAGTCTCGTTGTTTTATTAACCCCTTGCACTATAATACCGAGTCGGACTCGTGACGAAGATTTCGAAGATAGTCTACTAAATATTCATGCTACTAATTTCCTTTAAACTTTAAATTGAAACAAAATTATATTTTCTTGTTGTTGAAGCCATTGGAGACTGCATAGGTATAAATTACATACAAACTTCTTTTTTTCTAAGAAATTAGAAACGACAAATAAGTTCTAATTACTGCAACCGTAAAATATATCGTAGTGCAAGGGGTTAACTTGGCTTTTTACTTTCGACGGCGAAATAGTGGCAAATATGGAAACAATTACGAGCGGTAGAGAAAATTATTTCTGCGTCTTTCTATCGTTATCAATCGTCTATTTAAAATGTTCAGATACGAAGGCGCGTACGAAGAATTATTCTTCACAAAGGAAGCGACCGAGTCAACAACTGAAGTTCCAACGGAGTGGCCAGTGATTCATGCTACACAGTAACGTGACTTTAAATAACTAATAAAAAAAGAACGCGAAGCGTTCAACGATAAGATTACGCGGACGCATCCTCAATACACAGAACGAAGACTATTTCACGGAAGCCTGCGTGGCAAACAATCACCAGAAAAAAAAGAGATTGCAGCACGCAACTAGTAGTTGCGCACGCTATCAAAAATTTACCACCACCCTTTTATTTCGACAATATCCTTTTCGTTTAGAAAGAAACCTGCTTGGTTGCATCGATAATACGTTAAAGCGTCCCAAAAATCGCAGAACCATGGCGCAGTTTCCCGCAAAAGACAATTCCGGGACAACGGCCAATTTGCGCAGCAAAAGTCGTGCCAATTAAACGGTGCGCGGCGCCTTAGTCGAGAGAATAAAAAAAATGTCAAACGATCGGAAAGCCCGTATCACCAGACCCGTTTTTAATTATTTCGAGCGCGTTTCCGCGGCGCGCACCGGTACGAAAACAGGTGTTTTCGATCCGCGCGCGCGCGCGGCTCGCCCTATCCACGCAACGGCCATTAAAATCGAACGAAACACGGTTTACGCGAGTCTATTTCCGAGGATTAATCCGCGGCGTAGACGAGCATCGGGGCGTCGTTAAAATTTCATTGTCTCGGCATCTACGAGGCAAGGCGGGCCCGCGCGCGCGAACGAAACGCGCTCAAATGGTTTTACCGTCGTCGTAAATAGCAACAGTTGGGAAATTAACATCTGCCCGCCCGATGTAAATCCCCTCGGCCCCCGTCCTCTCTCGCTCACTCTCTCTCTCTCTCTCTCTCTCTCTCTCTCTCTCTCTCTCTCTCGCTCTCTTCCACTCCCATTACACCGGCCACCCCCGCAGGGCAGTCGATCTTGAAGCTCGTACTCCGGCAAATTGCGCGCGATCGTAAATCGACCGGCGAGCCTGCATCTACACGCGGAAACTATGTTGACAAGCATCGGAATTTCTTGTTTTCGGCTTCCTGCAGCGTTAGGGGAGTCTTCGAAAATATTGTTGCAAAAGGATTTGCTTGAAATAGCAAGAATAATGCGATCAACTTGAAATTTTTAGAGAATTTTCCGCTACCGCACATTAACCAAATAATTTGAACAAATATTTACATATTTGTATTTCGTTTATTACGGCAAATGTGAAGGAGAAGCCTGAAAAATGTCACCGTTTTGTTACATAATGTGGTATTTTATTTCTTCCGATCTGGTCGCCGAAATATCGGCGATAATGGAAAGAATGCGATAAGAATCGTTCACGACTCGTAAAAGTAAAACCAAAAATAGCTACCTCTATCTCTCTCTCTCTCTCTCTCTCTCTCTGTACTTCGCTAGCTATTTCCGAGACTGCAGCGACGTTCCAGTTAAACCGAGTTATCCATCTCGCGAGCAACGACTCGCTCGCCGAAATAGTTTTATGGGGGATGATTCCCCAGTTAAAACACACATCGAGCGCGTAAAACGCATTTTTTCGTCCGCCCGCGCCGCACCATTTCCGAAAAAATCGCCTTCGAATCTGTTTGGACGAGCCGCATCGAGCGCGGGAGAATGGATTCTCTCGAAAATGGTACCTCGCGCGGGAAAATTGTTATTCCGTGTTTTTCTTTTCGTTCCTTTTGCGAGATGCGTCGAAATGAAAAATCTGAATCGCTATAATCAGTCTGGAAAGCTTGATCGCATCGATGATACCTTTATGGTAAAACACAGTGATGTAAAATATTAAGTAAAACAAATTACTATTATTGAAAAATATCGATCATAAACTATCAATTAATTTTGTTTGTCGAGTACAGCAGTAGAGTGTAAATATGTTTCGTTGCAGACAGAGTTGGGCAAATTTTCATCTAAATAAAAATTTCGAATAACGAATGAAAAATAAACAAATTTTTAGTCATTATTCGATGGTTCGCGTTTATTAGAGTTGGCAGTAGTTGTGGAAAGATTTATTCGAAGCCTCCGAATGAAAGCTACAGATAAAAGATGAAAAAATTATTCGAAGTTCGCTTCGAATAAAAAAAATGATCTTTATTAGTGGAATAAATTATCGTCGAATATAATTATTTATTCGATGCTCGTCGAATAAAGATACTTTTTATATTCGAACCATCGAATAATGAATAAAAATATTTTTATGTTTTATTCGTTATCCGAAATTTTTATTTAGATAAAAAGTTTGCCCAACTCTGGTTGCAGAGAAGAAATTGTGGGTTGAGACTTCGAGTGGCATTGAACGGGGACAGGATGCCGAATCCGAGAGTCTACGTTCCCGGAAACGGGGAAATTTAAAGATTCTTGAATTTCACCGGACTCGTGCACGACAAAGAATTGCGTCCGTATCATTTCGCTAACACGCAGCCATCGTGCGGTTATTTCGTATCAACGAAGCACGAATCTTTCCCACCGGAAACGGCACTTGGCGTAATGAGATATCCACGCGGAGACACGTTCACGGTACCCGATGTTTTTAATCTCCGTTTCAGAGGAATCGGTCATTGTCACTGCTAATAACGATACGGGAAAATCGTTGTGTCTACCAAAGGATGACATAAGTACTCGATTTAACTACGACAATAAGATACGGTCTCTTCGAGGATAATCATTTTCCATTGCCATTTGCATCATCCAGACGTTCTCGACTCTGTCGCATTTATTTTCCATTAATCTTCGTTAAAGAGAATTTCGAACGATGTAGAGAAAAAATTAATAGCGTTGACTGTAACCATTATTGCGAATGCTCATTCAGAACTTGTTTCGCGGAGTTCTTCGGGTTGGAAAGTTTCGTATCGTTTAAAGAAAGCAGTAAAAAGTGCACCGTTCAGCAAAACTTGCCGTTTTATATTCTCCGCCTTTACACCTTTCCACTGGCTTCAATTTATTGTGTTGTTATACCGAGCAACCAAATAGGGGTGTAGATGCAGGGCAGCTGCATTTTCTGCGCTATTAATTACACATAATTCCAACCGGCGAAATATAATCACACGAAAGTTTTAACGACAATGTACCTTTACTGTATTTATACCTACCGATAAATACACGTCGTTACAACGGCATAACGAATGTAGTACATTTCTTCCGAACTTTAATTTTCACAATCCGAAGGAATCTAATTTCGAATGCAGATCTACGGCCTAAAAATGGCACCGGTTACAACGGTGCGAACGACTATTTGCATTATTCTGTAACCTACCCCCTTTTCGCGCCGCGCGGTTTATCTCGTATAAATAAATAAATTAAGCCGCAGTAAAAATATCACGAGAGACTATTGTTTATCGTTCGCGGATCGCGCCGTTGAAAAATTTCCATTCCGTTCCAATTCTCGGTTACTTCCGCTTTGCGCGCGCGCGCGCGTGCGTGCACGATCAGGCGACCGGCCGAACGAACGAACGAACGGTCGAGTTAATACACCAAGGATCGTCGCGATCTGTTGGCGAAAACAAATGCAAATTCATTGTCCGGTGTGCAGCGTGCGCGGCGCGTCGTTATTATGGCAATTAATTAAAATTCCTGTCATTATTCGCCGTCCTCCTGCTCCAGCCCTGAAACCATGCGTGAACCGCGGCCGAACGGTCATTTTGCATGCACCCTCAAAAAGGCCTTCTGTCGTATTCCTGATGACATACTACTGCGATTGGAAATTGCCGTGCACGCACGTCACCCGATCTACCCGAACGCTTTAAAACAACTGCACACACGTGAACTGGGAGGAGGCGAAGTGCCGAGCCGGCCTCTCGTAACGCGAAACGCTCTTTTTAAGGTTATACATCGCTAATCTCGCGACACTGAACTTCGATCGACCCTCTAACGAGGCACCGGTCCCAGACGATGGACCTTTAAATTCTCGGAAAGTTGAAATATTTTTGTGATTTTTTTTTAACGCTGTATTCTATTATCTCTTCAGGCAGACTCTAACTACGTAAAAGAAATATTCAATTTTAACATCTCTCGCGGAAAGTTCCGCTAGGTAGGTGCTTGCGCTTTATGATGATCGAGGACTAGGGCTCTAGAGGCGCACGTGGTTGTCACCGGTGGACACGTAGTAAGAATGCCTTTCAGGGTCCCAGTCCCAAGAAAATCTGTTTCGGCTTGATTTTAAGATTTCATGACGCGTTGGCACCTCGATGGCGAGCGTCAACAATCGCGTTGTGGAAACAATTAAAGGATGCGGGGGCGGCGGTGGTGGCGGCAGCGGGAAACGGTCTCGTGTGCCACGGATTCGCTGAAAGTCTCGTGGCTGCGTTCTCTGCGTTATGTAACGTAACAACGTGTGGTGTAACGGGGCGGCTCGCGCGGCGTGGGCTTTTACATTGCCCGTTTCTGTGCCACGCACCAACCCCCTGCCCCATCCCGTCCGGCCGTAGTTTCGTCGCTTGGGGACAAAAAAAATCGATAGGCTCTCTCCCCACGATTCTCTCTCTCTCTCTCTCTCGCTCTTGTTCTTTCAGTTCCTCCCCCCGGTGATCCCCCTTCGAACCCACCGCCCCAACCCCCGGGGTTCCCCCCGCGTGCTGTCCTGCTCTGTGTGCTTTACCATGCGGAGTTCTCGTTCTCTGGCTGTTCCTAGCGTGCGGCAAAAAGGTGTACAAGCGACTAACAAAGCCTCGGGTTTTTTTTACGTTTATGCACATTTCCGCCCCTCACGGTTTCATGCCGGTGCCCTGGCTCTGCCAGCTCCGCTCCGCACCGCTCCGCTCGGCGAGCGAACGAGAAGCGAGCGGATGGACGAACCAGTCAGCCCACGAATCCGTTAGCGACGAAACACGCATCGCTAACCTTTGGATCGGTCGCACACAGCCCGCTTTTTACACCGGGGGCCCAGTGTAAAAATAAATTCGCAAATGAAACGTGAATTCCACGTCTTTGTCGATAACGAACCGCCGAGGACCGACCCTATCCGCGATCACGATTAGCATCCGCCATACAGAGACTCGTCGTTCGAGTACGCGCCAATTATCCTGCTCAGTTTGCTCGCGAATGTACGAAACAAAGTTCGATGGCGTTGCTGTGAATTTCTACGCAGCCTCGTGTATCAGTTTGTCAAATTTCATCGAGCTCCGAACTATGCGTTGTAAATAATTTAGTAGAGCCGTGTTCGTGTGACTCCGCGATTTGGAAAAAAAAAACCTTGAGCCTGGTTTTGGCACCGAGGGCCCTGTAAAAATAAATTCGCAGATGAAACGCGAATTCCGCGTCTTTGTCGATAACGAGCCGCCAAGGGCCGATCCTATGCGCGATCCCGATTAGCCTGCATCTACAGAGACTCGCATACGCGAGGACGGCTGGGTGGTTTGGATGGGCCACACCAATTACAGGATCAAATGTTCCCTTTGATCCGAATCGATGCACGTCAATCCAAACTCGCACGAAAGACGCACCACCCTCGCCTGTGTGCCGCACCTCGGCGAAATTTCGACGGGTCCAGAATGCTCGATTGGACTAATGGACGGTATCCCTTAAACTGTTCCTTCCTCTTTGTCGGGCAACTTCGCCTGTTTCGAATGTTTGCTCCCTTTGATTTCGCTCGGCCGACGGACCTCCAAGTTCCTGTCAGTTCGATCCCTCGTTCCAGGAACGATACCGATCCGCGTTGGACTCTTACTGGATCCTCGAATTTGGTGTTTGAATGATCGCTACGGATTTGCTAGGTGCCGATGAGACAAGGGTTTCTGTCTTAAGAGACGGGGATGGCAACCCTCCGCCCCACGAGAACGAGCGACTTGATTGATGGAGATCAAACATAATTATGAACGTGAAGCGAATTTCTATTTTAGACTGAACTACCCTTCTAATTTTTGAGCAGTCAATTCTGTGATAGCCAGACGTCGAATTTTAGATCGAACTACCCTTGGGAAATGCGTGTCTAATTTTAGCAGTAGTTGATTTTCCAAAAATTGTATTTTACTTAACTTTAGAAAGAAAAACAAAATTTTCCCCGTTCTAAAATGTGGTAGTATCCTTCGAAACAATAGAAGTATTTTTTAGATAGTTCTAATCTCAACTCCTCTTGTAAATGATTTCATTATCGCAATTTTTGTAATGATATTTACGCAATGAAACTTGACTGAATGATATTTTTTAGTTTTTCTACTTCAATTCGAAACATCGAATTCTATTTTTACATCTTCTGATATTTCACAGCGTTATCGCCATCGCTGTACCTGCGAGGACATTACGTCACAACCTACTTTCTCATATAGAGCCGCGTCGCACATCATATTGTAATTTCCGCTGAATTAATCGCGTTCTGCACAGCGACAATTTATATTCTAATATTCTAGACGTTTTTGCTGAAATGTCGTCAGCACCGAGGCTCAAATTACTCGAAATTGTATTCTAGATGAATGATCCCATCATTCAACAACCAACATTATCTATCATTCCGGACAATATTGAACTCTGCACTTTGAAGTACCATTACGAACTACCTGAATCGCAACTAGGAACAATTTTCGCGTTATGAAATGTGTGTATAATCAATTGCGAAAAATTTAAGTACCGTGGAAGAGATTAATATTTTATAATTTTTCATAGAACCTACTATCGCATTCTCATTTCCGTTTCATTATTCGAAACCAACGAGCTCGCCCTGGGAGTAAATCAACCGAGCAGGAATCTTCCTTAGATTCTTGTAAATAATGTCGGCCATAAATATCGTGTAGAATTCGGATCGGTGAAATCTATTAACATGTTTAGACGTCTCTTACAAATAGACTTTCAGCATCATCCTGTCCGGGTGGTTATGAATGACTAGGAACGGCGAAATCTTCCGCCGCCCCCGCGGTACGATCTAGTGAACCGTTTCTCTTTCATGCACTCTCGAGGAGGAACAAGAACGGGCGCGGGTCGCGACTTATAAATCACGTCGACAATCGGGGTTAGTACAGGCACCCTTGGAAACCTGTTCCACCAGAGCGTCTCGTCGGCCATTGTTCCGCTCCATTTCGAACTTTCCTGACCCCCGGTGTATAAAAGGGTCCCGTCTAATCACACGTATCACGCATGTTAATTAACGGCCCCGGGGTCCTTTCTACATTGCGAACAACGACGCGAGATAACCGTAAATTGCTTCCAATTTAACACACAGTGCCTAACCAGGGACCATCATTTGTCACGGGGAATAAAATAAAAAAAGAAAGAAGAAGCCGCGGACCGTGTCTCGTCACCTACGTTAAATAGGCTTTCAACTATACCGTTCGCATTGCCCTCCCTTATGGTCGCCGCGTCTGGGACTGGCAACGCGATTATAAACAGGCATGGACATGATTCTCGCGATTGAAAAATGTTAACCCACAAATAATTCATTTGAAGACGCAATGTTTGTAACCTCATTTTCTATGGTTATTCACTACGTCATTGTTTTCGATAAACCGTGAACGCAATATGACTGTTGTATTTCTCTAAACCTGTAATAAATGACGAAGCGAAGTTAGTATGAATTGTACTCGGTATTTTTGCATGAACAGTTTCCAATTTGTCATTGTATCCTTATTGCAGATAAATTGGCTTTTATTCAGCTTACTTGAAAAATCTTAACAGCTGCAATAAAATCTGTGCAAAATTTTTGCACGACTAAGATGGATGGAGTACTCACCTATTTTTCTCCAATTCGTTATGAGTAGTCCTGCAAATGGAAAAGTGTCCTCATTACCAATTAAACCGATAAATTTGTTTGTTGTTAATGGTTAAAAAAGAATGTAAAATGTTTCAAGTCTACAAACGTGGCACAATGTGTTTGACATCGCGTTAATATAATATTTTAGACCACGCCAAACAATATCTGTTCGATACCGAAGGATCAAAGGAAAAGTAATTTTTTAAAATTCGAATTCAATGTACTTTGTGAGCACAAGCTCGATTAAACGAGTGCTCGATTGTTTAAACTGTGTGTAATCTGGTACAGATTTTTTTTATTCCACGTGTACCGTCGATTTACACGCTCGCATATCATGTCCACTGTGTGAAACAAATCGGTTCGGGAGTGGTCAAATTGTAACCGAAACAACAGTTGAGTGCAGAATTGTCAAGCCACTGACGTGTAGAATACAGAGGAAAAAAGCGAATTGTAAAACGTAGAGAAAATTTATCGAGTTGGAACGAAGTTATTGAATTTTTCGGTGCACTTGTAACCGAAACGATTCTGGAAACAATTCGCACAAAAATAACTGGAACAAAGCAAGTGTGCAACACCATTCGAAATAATAGAAAAGTTCTAACTCGTCAAGAATTACAGAATTTCAATTTCCTTCCGAATTCGTAAATTCTTAATTATGTACATACATGCATCGTGCTGAATCATAAAATTATTGAATATTGATGAACTGGTGATAACAATGACTAATTATAATGTACTGAAACAAACAACAAGTGTTCTGAATGAATGTAAACTAAATTGAACAATGTAAATTAATATTTAAGAATTAAAGTAAACATAGACATACGAAAATTTATAGAACTACGAAATATTGCACATGATTGCTATAACAAAGGTCCTCGAAGAAGTTCGAAGGATACTTCAGTTGATCGACGGATATTCATTATAGTAATGAGAATAAATGGTACCAACCTGCTGCCCTGGGATTTTTTCGTCTTTGGCCTTTTTGTGACCGTCCGCATGTCATCGGGCATCGGCATCGTCGAAGCGTAGCCATGTTCAGCTTCTGCAATGACGAACCAATCGTCAGTGGCAAAGAGAGACAGACAAGCAAGAAAAAAGATAGAGAGTGGGAGGAAGAGAGAAAGATATAATCGAACTGACGTACACTGTCGCTGAAAAGTATGTGGACATAAATCCATGACATAAATTAATTAAATTATATTTTACTTCCGTTTCGCTATGTCTCAAGTAAAGGCATACATTCAATATTTATTGGTCCAAAAAAGAAATATGTAATTTGTATTTCTACCTTCTCGAAAACTATGTAATTGGCTACCTAGGCTAATTAGTTCAGAGTAAACGCAAAGGGGTTACTGATAGCCTACTTCATAAATTTACTGAATATCCCATATTCACCCCACCACGCATACATTCAATATTTATTGGTCCAAAAAAGAAATATGTAATTTGTACTTCTACCATTCCGAAAATTATGTAATTGGCTACCTAGGCCAACTAGTTCAGAGTAAACGAAAAGGGGTTACTGATAGCCTACTTCATAAATTTACTGAATATCCCATATTTGCCCCACCACAGTATAAAATCGAGAAAGGTGGCGCTCTTCTCTAACTGTCCATCGCCGCGCCGGTCGCGGGCGAGGAGCAACCAGAGAGGCACCGGACGTTTCGATTTGGAAGGGACGATTCCAATCGGCGTAGGGCCATAAATCGCCGAGCCCTTTGGTGAATGGGGAACAAAGGGATTCGAAAATTCGCGAAAGTCAGTGGACTCGTATCTCTTGGCCGGCGTTCGCGCGATCGTCGATCCCCGGAGCAGGAAGTTCCCCCTTTTCCTCTCTGTCCGAGGCCACTCTACATTGTTACGTTCTCGGATTTATTTGACTGGGGATCGGTTACTCGGTTCGTCGTCCGAGCGGGTCTCGTTCGCCGGGACGGCGTTAACTGAAATCGTAACATAAATCCCGCTCTTTTCGAGCGAGGATCGTCGAAGCCGGCGCGAAGCGGTGTTTGCGCGGCGCTTTAATGCCGCAGTAAGTTACGCTCGCAAGACAGAACGTGACTTTATTCCGCCACGTCGCCGGCACCGTGTACGCGCTTAACGAGCACGAGTTCGCCAGTCATGTACGCCGCGGCGCGGTTTTTTCGCGAACGAGCCTCTCCGCGCGGTATCCTCGCCGTGCGAAACACGCTCGCGCTCAAAAGTATAAGAACGTTTTCCGATCACCTAAAAATAGCTCCGGAGCCATCGATACTAGATACGCGAAGCATGTGACCATTTTACAATACAGTAATGCTCGACACTTGAGGGAGAATATACACCTAGAAAGGAGAAAAAACGCTGATTTTCGGGAATTTTTTGTGGGGAAACTATTGAAATTATCGGATCGGTTTTTTGTGTTTTAGTATTTTTTTTTATTTAAAAATATTGAAAATTCCCGTAGTAGTCACATCGTTAATATAGTACCGCAAGAAAAACACCAAAATCGGTGACCAGTGGAATTTCGTCAAAAATTATCTGTAATAAAAAAACACAGAGGATTGTAAAATAGATAGTACAATCTTGTCTTTGTCATAGCCGATTTCAAAAATATCTATTTTTGACAAAATGGCGAGCGTCTGAACTTGCAATAGCGATTTTCAGCCAAAAATTCGTTCGTATTTTGTCCAAAAAAAAAACAACTAAGAATCGTACGGGAAAAATCCTATGAGAAAGACTAAATAATTATGCATACAATAACCACAATAAATTTCAAGTTAATCGATTTACTGGTTTTCGAGATATTTTGGTCACCGATTTCAAAAACGTTGTTTCGAGATAAACGCGTTCGAAAGTTGCTTGAAAGCGGCTTGATTTGCCTTACCTTAGCAACCCGACGCGGCGCAGCGACCGTCCGACAAACAGGTGCATACTCTTTCAGCTATAACTACGTCAATTTTTGGTATTTTTACTTGAAATTTTCACCAGATATTCTGAACATATCAAACTTTCAGAAAATATGAAAATTTTTTACTCTGCTAGGTGTATATTCCCCCTTAAGGGGGAATTATGGTCTTTGAGACTATTTTTGCAGGAATTTTGCACTAAACTACAATAATCATTTTTTGTCGCAGAAATCGTGTAAAATTGAGGGCTCTGAATGGGAATATGTAGCCCCTGAAGGGAGTACGAGTAGACACTCGCTCGTGCATCCTCGTTCGTTGCACACTAGCGATTCCCACCACGAGTTGTTAGAAGTTCTGGAACTCGTGTTGTGGGTTGTGGTAGTTACATGATATTCCGAACAGCTTAGGGAGTGGGGAAATACGGAGTGGAAAAGTGGAAAAACAGATCGCGCGATTGGTTACCTGTTTGGTTGCACAACCTCGATTTTTCCACGCATTTGAGCGAGGTTCTACTATGTTCTACTAATGTAGTTCTCAACTGGTCGATTTATGCAGCCCTAATAATTTGATCACGTGTATACCGTATTTGAAAGTGAATCATTAGCTGAAGTTATTTTTCAGGGAATGTTGGCCAGGACGATTCTGTTCTAAATAAACAATCTCCGTGGCCACGCGAAATCCAGTTACGCGGAGTGCTGAACGACCCCTTGTAAAAGTTCAATTCCCTTCAGAAATGACGAAAAATGCAATTACCGGTAGCTCTGGGACAATTCCACCTTTCCGGCATCGATCGACCGGCTGAAATTACATAAGTGGACGGAAAAGACGCAGGGAAGAAGAGAGAACACGTGGCAAAAGAAAACGAAAAGTACAGAAAGATATCCGGAGCAGCAGAAATGCACACACATAGTATACTATACGCGAGCCAGGGACAGAAGACCAGTCACCATAACGAGTGGTGTAAATTATAAATGCCTCCTTTGGCGAGCCTACGGTTCTCCGATCCTCATCATCGTACAACAGGCCTAATGGCAGCCAGTGAAAAAGAACACGCGCGCCCGCGACATCGACCATCTGTCCTCGTGAAAGAAGAAAAGCGTCTCGCTCGCATGCCATGACCATAAGGCCGCACTAGCGCGTCATGCAAAAGAGAAATTCGCGTCGTGAATAGCGGAGCCGAACTTACGCGAACAGAAAGAGAGGAGAGCCGTGCCTTATGGAACTCGTTTTTAGAAACTGATGAGGGACAGAGGGGCATCAAAGGAAGGGGGACAGGGTTGCGGGGGCTTATTTCCAAAAATTTCAACAAAACAGGAAACCCGTCTCTCCCTTGCGTGGGAATCGCGCAACAAAGAATTCAAAAGAATAGTGATCTTGTTGTGTTTTTTTTCTCTCTCTCCTCGCTGCCCCCCTTTTTCACCTCGTTGACGCTAAATTATTACCTAGAGCGCCTCGCTGACGCGGTTTGCTACACCACGTAACAATTCCGATGAAAGATCGGAATCGCTAAATGCAAGGAAATTCGCGGAAGAAGTTAATAATGTACGTGATTCTTTATCATTAAGAGCGCTAATTAACAATCCACCATTTCCCTTCCTTTAGAAAGTAGCAATATAATCCCCGAGTATCTCTTACATTTCGCTCGGATAAAATGGCGCAAGATGGCGGAGATTAATTGTCCTGCGTTTTTTCACGGTGTAAAGCAGTTGCAGAAATTAATGGCGAACGCGACAGTAACCGAATCCCCAAAGAGTGACAATTATTTCTTTTTAAAGGAGCACAATATCATGAATACATGCTTGTGAAATAGAAAATTCATTCCAATTCAATACTGTTTACAGTATCCATCGATGGAGAATATTAAATTCTACTCCAATATTTTAATTTGAATTCGCACAAAATTTCAGAGTCTATAATACTATATGCGACTTACTTCGATTCGTTTCGTTCAATATCTCAGCCTATAAATTAAATTTTGCCATCAAACTAAGTTGATATTCTATCAAATATAACCTGACAATTGCAAAAAGCACCGACAAACCGTCCCCGCCTCTGCAGAGCACACCGAACTGGCAGAACGCAAATGAAAAGCCACGTGTTACAAGGCAGTGCCCCACAATATCTGTCGTAGTTCGCGCGTAGTTCGCTCGTTAATGGTCACGTGAATTTTTTTCGCTAGACTACGTATCCTTTCATTAAGCCACGGAACACGTGTGAAGTTCTTTTTGGCACCGGTCGCCCATTTGATGTCTGAATTAGCGAAGAACGAACGCTTCGGGTTGAAAGAAGTCGTCAGAGACGAGAAAAAGTAAGCTTCGCACCTACAAAGCGTAAAAGAGAAATCGCTTTGATTGTGTACGTAGCGCGCGTAATATGTATAATGCATTGATATGTAACACGTGACGCCTCTGACTCATGCCTTTATTTTAAAACCCCGACTTTTCGCGCGCGCGCAATTGTGTGGTGATTTCCGTTTCACGAGTATTGTGGTTTGCGATTTCTGATTTGCATACACTGCGGTTTGCGATTTCCGATTTGCATCTACTGTAGTTTGTTAGTCCTGCTTTGCATGCATTATTGTCTGTCGTTTGTGATGTGCGACCCGTTTTTGTGATTCGTTGACTTGTGTGATATAAGATACGTGTCTAGTTTGCAAATTTGTGCTTTTTTTTTTTTTTTGTTTTTGCGATGCTCCATTCAATAGTATTTTCAGTTCTGTGACCACTTACAATCTTTTGCGGATTTCACGATTGATTTTTAGTGTCTTTTGTGGAACTCAATTTACTCTATTTTAGACTTCTAGACATTTGTCTTCGCGTGCTTTGTAATTCGAGCTCGTATTTCTGTTACTTATGGCCTGTGTCTATACGTGTTGTAACTTATTACTTAAGTCTTTGTATGCCTCGTGATTCATGCCTTCTGAGCTTTGTGATTTCCTCGGTCTCCCATATTTTGTATTGCACTTTGTAACTAGCCTGTGTTTACCAAGTGATTTGTATGTGTATACTGCGCGACAATGGTTTGCGTGATTTCTTCCTATAGTACATACACGTTGATCTACTTCGCAATCGTGTTTTCTAGTTCTAGTACAATTGCGATTCGTATGTACCCTTTGCGTTTCATAATTTTTATCCTCCCACAATTTTTGCCCTTTCGATCCGATTTCAATTTCTGCATCCGCGCACATTTGTGTTGCCCCTCCCACCCCGATTTCCACCGTTATTTCCCTGTAACGGCCGTTTCCATCCGCTTATCTTCGTTCCTCGGATTTTTCTCTGTTTTTATCTCCTTACTGGCTGCCCCAGCTGCGGCGCAAATGAATGCAGAATTGAAAACTCGTTCCCCTGAATCGTCAACGGAGCAATTCACCGCGGAACCGTCGGGAGAGTACACGCGAACGCAACGAGCGCACGATCTTTCCTCGAAGTCTCGCGCACACGGACGATTTAATTCACCGGGATGCATTCATCGCGAACACGCGGCGCGTAACTCTCTTGCGGCAAGGCGAAATTCGCTAATGCCGGTCGGTGAAGTAGTTCAACACTCGATTACCGAACGTGCTGCGATCGGGGAGTCGAACGCTATCAGTCCCTGGGAACGATCTCCGGAACACCGAAACTCGCGTCGTTTCTGATTTTATCTTTTATCAAGGGAGCAATCGTTCAAACACGCTCGGACCGTACAATCAGAAATGGACAAGGTCGCAAAAGTTCATCAAATTTTTTAATGAAAGATTCAAGCATCGTCTTAGAAGGTACCCCTAAAAAATCGTCGTGCGATTTTTTCTGCCAGCACGTTTCAAAACATACACAAGCAGCGTGCTCGTACGAGAAACGTACGGAACAACCGAAAGCGACGTCTAAAAATGATGGTAGGATAAAAACGTTCGGTGTGGGGATCACGGCAGCAGTATCGAGAGTATTTAGTGCACTTGGCCCCAACGTTGATCGCAGCTCCTGAAGGTTATATAAGCGGTCACAGCTTCCGCGCTAATAAGCGCTCCTTTTACGCGCGGTCGTATCGCTCGGAAACGTTTTTGAGGGAGCCCGGTGCCAAATAGGCCAATTAATATAACGTAACAGCCTTATCTCGGGTATCTTCGGGCAATAACAGTTAATGTTCGATCGACGATTTGCCGTGATTCCCCTTGCCACCGAGTTGGGAGCGGAATAGAGCGGTGCGGAGCGGTGCGGAGCGGTGCGGAGCGGTTCTTCTCGACGAGGCGGCCAATAAACCGACGCGGAAAGCTCCTTTTCTGGGGCTGGACGGGTTGGGTCCGTGCTCGTTCAACGGGCACACGAAACATCCCTCTCGGTCGCGTGATGCGAGCTTAAACCACGAGTAGAGATCGATCCGCGTAATGGAGGGAGAGCAGAGAGAAACAAAGAAGCCGTTCTCGGGGTGTTCGCTCGAACGTGTGTACGTGACGCGGAGCGAGCACGAGCGCGCGCACGTTCCCTTGCCCCGGGAATACGTGGATCTTAAAAGAAACAGGAAAGAAGAATTACGGCACCGTAAATCTCGAGCAGTAGCTATTCGAAAGCGAAACGCAGTAACCCTAGAAAAATGCAAAGCGACACCCCGTTTATTGTGATCCGTGTATTTTCGTTATTTACGCCGCGATTTTCCTGCCCCGCGCCATTGGAAAACCGGCCCGCTGGATTCTCGCTGTTTCGTTCAGTGAAATCATCGAATTTTTTTTTAAAATACTAACACTATTTTTCTTAGACAACTATATTATTTATTACACGATCACTGCATTAACACTTTGCGCTGCATTATACAGTATTTTATCGATAATTGTCCCAACCACGGGTCCGGCCAGGGACAATTATGTGTGAGGGATACTATTCTTTGACTTTTGCCGAACGTAAAAACGCATAGCGAAGCCCGAGAGGCCTCGGTCGCCGAGAAGTGTAACATAATACGGGTCGGGTTTATCGGTGTGAGACCAGCAGACCACTACTAATCCAATAACGAAACTTCTTTATTTTTTATTATTTTTTTATGGAACTTTCACCAACATATTCTTGATATTTTTCTAATGAAATTGATTCCAAAAATGATATAATTCGGATGATATTTACGTGCGATGGAAGTTTCGCAACGGGTTTTTGATATCCTTTTATTAAGAGGCAACCGGATAGCTACATAGTATAATTATTCAATCGACTTTCCGATTTGTTTCCGTTAATTTTTCCACGGTACTCGAAATGTTCTCTCCATTATTTTTGGGTGAAGTAGTCTGTTGTCGAAAACAAAATTAAAATTAATAAAGAGTACCGTGGAATAATTAACGGAAACAAATCGGAAAGTCGATTGAATAATTTTGTAGCTATCCGGTTCCCTCTTAATAAAAGGATTTCATTAACCCGTTGCGAACGAATTAAAACGGAAATGTAAAATAAACATATCTATCGGAATTATATCATTTTTGGTATCAATTTCACTAGAAAAATGTCAAGAATATGTTGGTGAAGGTTCCATAAAAAAATAATAAAAAATAAAGAAGTTTATGTTATTGGATTAGCAGTGGTCTCCTGTTCTCACACCGATATACCCGACCCGTATCATGTTACACTTTTCTCGGCGGCCGAGGCCTCTCGAGTTTTATGGCCCCTCACGGGGTATACCCCGCAGGAGTGGGGATAGTTCAGGGACAATTATGTGTAAGACATTTGGGACATTTATCGATAAAATACTGTACATACATTCATTATTTCTTTCTGATCGGCCGCGTTCACGTTGTATCAATTATACACGACGTACGAACGAGCACGAGGTGATTCTATTTACAATGATAATACGTCAAAATGAACGAATAACATTTTCTCGGTCGACGCTTTGTTTTCGAGAAAATCGAGTTTGAACGTTCGGCCGGTTCGCGAGAAGTAGAATTGGTTTGCCATGATCAGACGCGTCAGACGGCGTCACCGCCGAATTTTCAATCTCGATTTCCTCGATAACGAAGCGTCAATCGAAACAATATTATTCGTTTTTTCTTACTTGTTTTTTCCAAATGAAAATTATCTGCACTAATTGCACGATACAGATGCCACGCGAACGTTTATTTCCTATTTTAATCATTCTAACGAGTTGGAAATGATAGTATTTGTGGCTTCTGTGAATGTTTTTACTATTTTAACATAGAGATGTTAAAATGTAGATTTTTTTAAAGATTCTTGCTTTACAAATATGAAAATAGTTTATGTGCATTTTTTAGTATCTCAAACTTAAGGGATGAAATCGCTTTCCAAGGTGATAATTTATTATATAATATATTCATTATCACCTCCAAAAAGCTAATTCAGAAAGACTTTATAAAAGATGAGAAAGTCTAAAAAGTATTAATAACAACCAAGATAAAACTGCACGTGATTGCCTCGTGATGGGCTATCATTATAATAAGTTGTGTTGTCACTAAGAGATACAGAAATTGTTTGTGTTTTTCCATGATATTATATCTCGTATAAGAATATTGTTTTTCAAACGGTTCTTGAATATAAAAGAATTTTTTTCTATTTACTATTTAAAAACCATATGTGTACACATATAGCTCATATTAATACATAAAAGAAGCATAATCTTAACATACAAAAGACTCAATTTATTTCTGACATTCTTTGTCTTTTATAGGAACAAAAAACCTCTCTGACATGTCTTGTATGTACTGGTAACGTTGTCGTTCAAGTATCATGACACTGAAAAGTCCATGAGATTATGAAGAATAGAATATCACGATTTGCATAGAGTGACTCACATTATCTGCATTCATTTGTTCACGTACTGTTGAACTGGTGATGCAGAGTATGAATTCTAACGTGACCCCTATTTGCTTATATTTTGTACCTTTCCTTCCATAATCCGTCAGTGACACATTTCACTTAATTGTATGTACAGTGAGCTATGATAGAGCGGACTGATTGGTTTTAGAACCTTGTTCGTTGCAACAAATATTGGACTACGCGTAGTTAGAGGTAATCCTCTAACTCCGCAGTCTACAGGCCAAGTTACCAATGGAAAGAAGAAAAATCTGACACGCAATAAAAACCATACTAATTTCCTTAACTTTCCTATAATTTTTTACAAATACAAAAAACACGCTCTCACTGTGAATCGTGAATAGTTAAGGGTTGATTTACTTTTTCAACGTCTACAGTAATTAAGGGTTGAACATTCGGTCGCAGCAAAATTCAAATGTCCCCGCAAATAAATACAACAAAATTTAAAAGAATTCAATTGGAGCCCAGCATTTTCGTGCTCAATCTAATCGTCGAAGTGTTTACCCAAATATGCCGTATAATGGCCGGCTCAATTAAAATGCCATTAACGGTCGAATTTTTCTGCGGGATGCGCGCGCACGTGCCGAGCTCGCATGGCAGCCCGGAGACAAATAGAGAAACGAACGCGAAGGCCGGTCCGCGAAATACAAAATGCATAAAAAAAGAAAAAAATGGGGAAGAAGGAACAAAGCGGAACGACGAGATAACGTGCGATTCAGCAGGCAGCAGGGAGCGCAGCATCGGCTACGGCGCAGCAGTATTATAAGTGGAGTGATAAAATGAGATCATCGTTAACGCTTCTCGCGCACCGATGCACACGTATTATGCCGCGGCGTGGCATGGCATGGCGTGGCGTGGCATGGCGTTGCGAGTCGACCTACGCAGCACAACGACACGCAACGCGAACGCTGGAAAAAACAACAGACGCATATATTTGCCGATGCGATGTTTACCAGCGTGGCTCGAAAAACGGGCGTGCAGCGATACGTGGCCGCGCAGCGTACGCTACGTTACGTCACCGGAGCCGTATTATCGACGAAGGTCACACACGGTCCGCTCCAAAATGTCCCGTCAAGGTGGCGCGGGGAGTGGGGAGATTTCGCAAAATCCCTAGACGACTACGCTACTTTCGAACATGACTCTACTCTACTCTACTGTTACAAGTCGCGTGACAAGCGAGAAAAAATTCTCCGGTTAGTTCGACGGGTCCAGAAACGATGGGGAGGTAAAAATCGCGAATAAACGAACCGTGGAAAGGCGTAATAACAAAGGTCGCGTTCCGAGATCCAACGACGGATCACGCACGTTCGTTGCCATGTGCCAATGACACAGCGCGGCGAATATATGCACGCGAGCACGTCCGCACGCGCGCCTACATGCACACACCGATGTCGCGGAGTTCGATAACGTTCTTCAGTAGAGAGGGTTAAAAGAAAGAAAGAAAAGTGTAGCAAAAGAAAAAGAAAATTTTTACACCCTTCATGGCTGTACCCACCTCTTTCCCTTCGTTCAATATACTCGGCGGCCTGTAGTAGGGCAGCAATGCTCATATTTCCCCGGTTTGGCGTAATTCTGGCGGCTTCGGTTCACTACCTCTTTCCCGACGATCCCCCGGCACTGACACCGCGCGTGGGCGGCCGACACACAACGCGACAAATGTTCAGAAACGCGCACAAACCGGCCCGTATTCACCACGGTGTAACGCGTCGCTGTTGCTGATACTGTTACTGTTGTTGTTGTTGATGTTGTTGTTGGTTGGCGGTGCCGCCGCTTCTCGAACTTTTCTTCTCCCCGTCCGCCTGTTTCAACCGCCTCTTCTCCTTCTCTTCCTCCTCTTCCTCCGCCACCTCTTCCTCCTTTTCTCGTCCGTCCGCGCGCCTCGCTGGCTGCGTTCGCCCGGAGGTGCACGTAACAACAACACACACACACACACGAAGAGGGAGACAGACGCACCACGTACGTGAGCGCGCGCACCGATCCGCACACACGCGCGCGCGAGCGATGGAGGGAGGGAGGGAGAGAGAGAGAAAGAGAGGCTGCAGCCCGATTTCAAACGGGCACTAGATCCGCGGACGGCAAATCGACGGCCAGGCCTCTCCAACCGCGATAGACATCAAGAACCGTCTTTTTTATTTTTTTGTTTGTTGTTTCCTCTCGATCCTCGCTCCTGTTTCTCGATATACACGGTATATGTATATATATATATATATATATGTCTCGTTTTTTTCGCTTCCCCTCTGTCGCCTGTTCCCAAGTTCAACAACTTTCTCGTCCGTATATCTCGTTCGCGTATGTCCCTTCAGCTCGAGCTTCTCCCTCCTATCTCCGGTTTTGCACTAGTGTTCGTCTGTCCGGTGTGTTTGTATATGTACGCGCGCGTGAGTGAGTGAGTGGGTGGGTGTGTGTGTGTGTGTGTGTGGTCTCCTCTCTCTCTCTCCCTTTTGTCTCCTCGACGACGTTTCCACTTGTGTGTTGTTGTTGCCCTTCTTCGTCTTTCTCCTACCCTTCTAGTTGCTTGTTTCTGTTTCTGTCCCTCTCTGTTCCCGTTCGTCGAGCTTTCAGCCTGAATTCGTCGGTTCTTCTTTCTTCACCTCTTCGTTTCACAACATTCACTGTATAGGAGCACACCAAAACGCACGTGAAGTGATACAATTTAAACGGGCCGAGATACGAGGCGAGAATACGACGCGCACCCGCTGCTCTACACTTCCTTACGCGGAGTCGCGTGCGAGCGAACGGGAAGCGTGTTTCGCGATGCGTAAGAGTGAGAAAGCCAGATGGCCGGCGAAAAAGAGAGGGGCGGGGGAGGGTGGGGAGCAGCGAACACGCGAAAAGAGTACCGAACGGTACAATTGGAAAGAGGCACTATAGCGAAGTCACTAGGCGAATCGAAGGGGTCGAGATTACGCGTGTCGCCGGTAATTTATCGTGTGGACGAGGGAACGTACGCGAAATAGAACCTGACCTCGATCGGCGGCCGGTTTAACTCGTGCGCGCCGCGCTCGGCGTACTATTATTTTCTGGTCAGAAACGCAAGTATCGCGAACGGTGTGCACCGTGCATGTGCATGTGGCCACTTTACGTGCCGGCTACTTGTTTTGTGCAGCGACCTTGAACGCGTAGATCTTACCCGAGTGCCGTGCACCGAGCCGCAGGAGAGAAAGAGAACCGGGTCTAGCCGTTGCGATATATATTTCAAACTGCCACGCGAGCTATCGCGACCGCGCTCGTAATCGAATCTTTCTCGTGACCGATCCGGGATTCGAATGTCGCGTGAATCAGTACGGGATCCTACAAATAAAGCGTCACGGGCTAAGTATATATCGCAATGATATACGTGTGAATGAATTTAGAGTCTACGGACGCGTACCGAAGGGTACCGTGTATTCACGAATTGTCTAATATACCGATATTGTCTAATATCCGTGTTCTTAATATACGTGTAGGTACATTATACGTTCCATTGTGTATTTTTCTACACGAATCCCTCTGTGGATCGACTGTTGACGATCAATAAATTCACGTGTAATGTAAATACACGAATATTCGTGAATGTAAATACAAACATGTGAATAGGAAACCTCTTGAACGAATTCGTTTCGAGTCCGGTTTCTTTCCGCCGCTGTACGTATCTCTTTTTTTCTTTTCGTTTCAAACTCGGTCAACTTGTCCCGAGGTCAACGATACCCGTCAAACGCACCACGACATCACTGTGTACCGTACCTCGCGGTAGCAACTGGACGGAACGGGCACGCACACTTGCGCGCGCCAAGCGACACATAAAGTCGTTCGCCAATAAAACCGCAATTTGCTCGTCAGAGAAAACGCACGGGTTGTTCACGGACGGGGAACAACGTCGCGCGGCAAATCTTCTAGAAACTCTACGTATTGTACGCGGCTGATCGTGCAACGGCTGCTTTGTGCGCTGGTTCTCTCTGTTCACGATGAGAATACAGAAAGGCGCTCCCTTGATTCCGTTCTCGCGACCGGACCGGACGGCTGCGAGCGATTTTAAGTACACATGTACACGTCACACCGCACAAACACGCCCACGCACACGCGCGCACGACGCGAGTGAAAATGCTCGTCGGTGGACAAAACGGTCGGCGGTGTACATCTGAGTGGGTTTCCCGTGCGAGAAAACAACTGCAACACGGTCGGTGCACACACGGTAACTGTGCGTGGTACGTTCCGCGGATACAGTACCACAGGGAGCGAAAGAGACAGAGAGAGAGAGAAATTCAGGAGATAGAGGTAGAGAGAGTACCGAAACGCAATTCGCGAAATCAATCTTAAAGGGTTACGCGAATGTATGCCGCGTACTCGAGGAAATATTTCTGCACGCTCCCGACAACGTTTTTCCTTCTATTGTGAATCTGCCGTGTAGCTATGTAGTCTCTTGTGTACATGCACCGACGAACGCGAGAGCGTGCGTGTGGATGACGTAGAAGGACCGAGTGTATTTCGACCCTATCGTCCACCTAGTGACATTTGGCACGCCGGGATACGTTCGCTCACACACGAAAGTAGGCGCAGCTGAGCGACGACGTAAAGAAAGACGGTCACTGTGAGATTGGCACTGCCTAACACTACTCCTGCACAGGTTTTCGCGGGTAGAAAAAAAAGGTATGACTAAGTCAGAACAAAGGAAAGAAGGCTCCAACTGACCGACGACGACGAGCCCACGAGCCCCCGACGACGACGACGACGACTACGACAAGCCGACGAGCGAGCGACAGCCTGATACCTCCGCACTTCGCGAGCACTCTCACGCATTTATCGATGTCAAACGTCTCTGCACCGTCGAAGCATCAGGCGTCGTTTCTTACGCGGACGCGGATTGGCTGAGCGGTGCGCGAGTGCACTACCTCCGCCAATCCCCGTCGGTTACACGGGGCTGCCGTACGAGCCGCCACCAGCACCGGTGGTGTCACGTGAATCTCATGCCCGAAAACAAAACAAACAGCTGGCCGTGTTCCTCGCCTCGCTCTCTTGCACGCTATCGTGCGTGTGCTTTTGATGCATGATATTCCTGGACTGTGTATCCCCCTTCGTCCTGTACATTGTAGAAAAATCGAAAAATTCAATGTATCTCAGATACTCTTCGCCCGAACACGCTCCTCCTAATCGCTTCGAATATCGCGATTCTATCCGCGAGCTATCAACATTCAAATCATATTTAATGCATCCTCGCGAATTTTTACTGTCCGTTCGGTTTTTTTTTGAGATCAATAAGACGCATACGGTGATATCTTTTGCGAAATCTTTCGCGGAAAAGTCCAAGTATCAATTGATATCTTCTTATCGCGAGTGTTTAGAGAAAAGCGCATTTGAAAATTCATATAATCGCGCCATCTTCTGCATCCCACTTATCGTCACCCATACTTTTTCAATTGGTACTTCTGAATCCACGGCACACGCAGCGTCCCTACGGTATCGTGTTTGAATTTAGCAAATCTGCGATGTGATATCACGAGATTCGATGATTTTCCAGATTGTGAGAGTGAAAATCATGAACCAAGCCATTGTAGAGCACCAAAATATACTGAGGCTTCGTCGAAGGTTAGAAGAACTTGTAGAAAAAGCGCTGTTTGTATTCAAAGCTGGCGAGGAATTAGTGAGTTGCACAAAATTTTTGCTTTTTTCAACGATTACGCTTCATTTTGTGAGCAAAAGGTTGTCATTCATAAACAATGTAAACATATGGACAAACAACAACGAATAGCTTTACGAATTATCAATGGCGATTAGTTTCGTATCACGGATATCGTGTCCGAAAAAATTATGGTACCATGTTCTTGTATATCCCACGTTTTTTACACTAAAAAATTTCGAATTAAAACGATTGTTTATCGAGTACGATATTAACACAACTGAAAGCGCTGCTTATATCATTACAATTGACAACTTAAACACAAGAAATTATTTAACACAAGTCACCTAGTTCTCTTATGGTACAATAATTTATTTTTTGTAGTTCATAAACATTTTTTACCACATTTCATGAATTAAGCTGTACAAAATAACAATATTGATTTTTCACATAAATTTGATTTTTCTCGGTTTTTTTTATTTATCTTTAAAAAAATATACATAATAACAATCTCCATAAGGTAAATTATTTTGAATCATTCCATTACATTCGCAATACAGGAACTATATCCATTAATGTAAGCGCATTCTGGATTATAATTTGCAATGCATGCAGCATGAATAATCT
Source organism: Lasioglossum lativentre (assembly GCA_916610255.1). NCBI lineage: Eukaryota > Metazoa > Arthropoda > Insecta > Hymenoptera > Halictidae > Lasioglossum > Lasioglossum lativentre. The sequence continues at coordinate 29,138,617 of OU744355.1, read as the reverse complement.
TGCGGTCATTGTTGGAATTAAATGATCATATGCCTCCTGTAACAGAATATTAATATCCATTAGGAGTCACATTATAATATTCGAAGTACCAGGAATAATCAATAACCACAAAACTTACAGTTAAAATTCTGCTTCTGCGATAATATACACTGAATTTTTGGCATAGTCTAGATAAAAATATACAGAGAATTTGAGGATTGGTTTGGAACACAGGTTCATATTTTATGCAGTCCTTTATGATTTCTTGGTATCCGATAATAAAGTTGTATACAAGTTCCCATTCTTCCTGCAAATGATAAATTTGATAAATATTACTTCTAATCAATCCAAATAATAGTTAAAAAGTCTTTAATTAATATACCTCTTGATGTAATAAAGAAAAGTTTACGTCATTGATGTCTGGTAGATCAGGATACTCTCCTGCCAATTTTTTGTTATTATATTTTTCAATAATAGCAGCAATTCTTGTAGCATTATATAACACAAAGGATGCACCTAAAAACTGATGATGATAAAAAATGTTTGCTTAGAACTTTTGATAAACGCATATTACGCTTTGAAGTCCCAAGACCTTTTGTATTCGTAATACTTCTATCAGCTGCAGACTTGCATCCAATGAAAACTGCACGACTTGGTTTTACAGATAATAATTCAAAAGTGGCTGTTGCTTTTGCAATATTTTCAAGGAATTGGTCATCGGATCTTACATCTTCTTCATCCATTTCAAAATTCTTTTGGTCATTTAATATTTTCAATTCATTTATTTTATTTTGTATGTATTCTTCCCATGTTAACTGAGTCTCTTTAGTATTTGACTTCAAATTCTTGACTACACCGCATACACATTTTTCGTAATCGTCTTCCATTTTTCCCTCCGACTTACTGGTAAATAGAACCTTGAAATCAGCATCTGCTTTGTCGGTTTTGCAGCCATGGAGATCTAATATGTTCTTAGTGATACTCTGTATTAAGCGCAACCTTGCTGTTGTCAGTTCAGATTCTGCATCCTGATTTGTCCTTAAACTGAAGACTTTATTAGCCGGTAAACACCTTCCGAAGTCATGTTTTCTTTCAATAACTGCCCTAATTGCATTTTGTATAATGGGAGCACGTTGTAAAAACAAGCAGATCCTTTCTTTCTCCAAGCAATATTTTTCGATTTTGATTGGCCAGTTTTTGCTAGATAATATCAGCGATGATAAAACCTGAGATAGTCAATATTTGCAATAATAGAAACAAGGTTATGGTTGACTGTTTTATAATACTTGTTTTCTGTTGTACATTACCTCGTTTGCAATTTCTGCATTGGTCTTATCATTTATTTCCTTATTCTGCACATGAAAGAAATGTTGCAAAACTGTTGTGCATTTTCCATTACACACATCTTTACCTTGAAACACACTTCTCCATACTTTCAGGTTAGGTAAAAAATACAATTCACCATTTGTTGACAAACTGTCGTTGCTTACTTTAATGACTGAAGTATTTTTACAATTATTACCACTTAAGTACAATGTTATATTATTGATGAGTGTCTCTATGCAAATAGATGTATTTTCCATTTAAAACTCCACAAGTTGAACACACCAATGTGAACTATACTCAACTTGCTCCAATACGAGTTTCTAATACACATTATGAGGTTTCATGATCTATCAGTTATTATAATCAGGATAGAAAATTTGCAAAATTTTATTTCAACGATTTACAGAGCATATCCAATAAATTTCACATGAAATGTACATGTATAAGGAATTTCGGACTTTAGAAGAATATAAAAAAAAAAAGATCAATTATACCATGATTTCCAATGCTTTCTTTATTAGAGTTAGAAAGTAAATTGTGCAAATAAGTGTTTGCAAATAGTAACATTAATATATTATTTGCTATACTTATAAATACGTTTATGTATTTTACAAAGTCATCACAAAAACTGAAGAGAGAAACAATTTGTCTAATTAAGCGTATCTAAAGTAACGATCGATCGTTAAGTAAAATACTTGGCCGTAATAAATAAATAATATCTAGAATTTACATCTTTGATATTTATTATCACATAGAATGATGATACTTAACGTAAGCTATCGCAGCGAGTTCTTTGCAGAATTCTTCCGTGACGATCACACTCTCGAACAAAATGTTCTCCTTCTCCCTAAAAAAAAAAAAATAATTCGCAATTTTAACTGAGAAAAATATTAATATGAGAGTAATACATTTTATAGGACGTTCAGAATTTCAAATCGTGCAGTATCCTTTAAATTGCAATTTTACCAAGTCCTTAGGCCCAGAGCAAAAACTGCAAGATTTGATCCAAAGTGTCCGGTAAAATGATCTCGGTCACGGGTCCTTACGCACCCATCATGAGAACAGTCGTCTAGAAGACGTTCCCTTGTCTCCTTCAGCATTTGCTTGTGATCCGGCGTCTTTGGTACCTCGTTCACGAGCTGCTTGACGACTTTTTGCAAGCAAGTGAACAAGTTTTTTGTGCCGGGTGCCAACGGTAGCAGCGGGTTCAGTAAAAATTCATGCAGGTACGGATGAGGTAACAGCGCTAGCCTCGAGATCACCACGGTCAGCTGAAGATTGACCTCGTACTTTTGTCGGGGAATATCAGCCACCTTCTCGAAAAGCATGGCCAAGAACGGGCCCATATAAAACCGCACCGAACAGTGATCCGCTTCCGGTCTGGAATCGGAGCTTGCAGAATCGTCAACAGTCACTGCTTCCAATGGCCATGCCATTAACGAGCAATCCGATAAAACACTGGAATACTGCCTCTCCAAATCAGCCATGTACCGCTCATAATTATTCACGTCCGTGTCCGTCTGGAGATAGCGCGGAATCAGGGACAGGAAGCTAAAACAGGAGTTTGTTACCGAGTTGTTGTTGTTCCCTTGTTAGACTGACGCTGGTTCTTACTACAAGCTGATTTTTGTTTTTTTTTCGGATATAGTATAATTTTTTAAAATATTATACTAGTAAGAAATCCGACAAGTGTCGAATTGGTACATTTTTCAGTAAAAATTGGCCAAATTTACCAGTTTACAATCCTGTGAATATTACTAGGTGCCAGCGTCCGGCTATGACTCTGCTCGTAAGAGAGATCTAGAGATCCTTTCTTTTCTCTTTCTCGCTCGTCCTCCTCGTCACTCCATGACGCAATTGCACTATCTGCGGCGGTGTTATCGTAATATCCTCTCGTTGACAGATACACCAGCACGAGACAGTGTAATACATGCTCGTTCCTTTTCTCGATCATTTCCTCGAACAGCTTCAGCGTTTCCAATGTTAGATCATCGCTGTCCGTGAAACAGTTGTCTATCAACCTGTGCAGAACTGGCGATGTCCACACGTTCGGGATTTCTGGGCCGCGATCGTGTCCGACAAGCCAGTAACTGATTTCTGAAAGATATGTTGCCATTTTATTATATATACTTATTATATGATACTTAACCAGTAAAGAAGTACATACCTGTACAGAGAGCAGCGCAAGTTAGCTCCTTCAAGCACTTGGTGACTAGCGCAGTGATCAGGACAACGTGATGCTCGGCCAAGGCCGGTGTCACTATCTTCTCGAAAAAGTTCACTTTGATGCTCTTCGCGAGTGCATCGGCGACGTCCGGGTACGCTTCCCTGATCAGCTGGTTGCAATAATCGAACCACATGAAGAACGCGGCGACCTGTCTGCATCCGGAGAATTTTTTCTCCTTAGTCCAGACCGGCGAGTCCAATCCCCACGTGACATCCACTCCGTCGATCTCGTTTGGATCCACATGCGCTGGGATAGCATTGAAGAGACTCTCTAATCTACTGGGTATCGCGATGATTAAATCGCTGTTGGCGATCATCTGAGCGAACAACGCATCGTCCAAGGACGCTAGAACCATTATCCCCTCGCAGGCTCTTATCCGCACAGTATTGTCCTGTAAGAAATAAATTAATTTCATTGCCCGAGGACATTGGATTAAACATGCATCTCGGACATTCCAGAACTCATTCCTCACCGCAGTGTTTATGTAACTCAACAAGGCATCAAGTAGAAGGCATTTAGACTTCTGCGGCGTCTTCGAGTCTAGGAGATCCTGATCATTGTCTAGATAACCACCGTCTTCGTAGCCATATTCGGCATCCAGCCTGAAGTCCCTCAAGTGTTGCAGATGCGCGTCTATCTCGTTCATCAGGGCTGTGTCCTCGCTCTTCTGCGAGGGTTCGTAATCCTGACACTCGGAGCTACGCGCCGTGAGTCTCGAGATAGGCTCAGAGATTGGTTTCGGAGTAGCCGGACTCGAGGATCCCGAGACGTTCTCCTGCTCTGTGGAAGATACCGACTCGTTCGATTGACTAGAGGTTCCGTTGCCTGTGGCAGACTTGTTCACCGATCTGCAAGACCCAAGGCATCGTCTCCTATCGTTCTCGGAGTGAAATAAATTCGGGTTTATCAAGGTCACCGCCTGGGTGTCCAGAGGTTCGAACAGAGGATTGAAACTGTTCCTTTTTCTAGCCGGTATGTAGGTAACTTTCTCGATCTCCATTCGCTCAGAGTTTCTCCTGACGGAGATAGCCTGTCTCTGAACGTTTGGCGCATCGTTTATGATGTTGGTCACATGAGGATACTTGCAGACTAGAAAACAGAGGGTTAAGAGGAACTGGACCTCCTCGGTTTCCATAGGGGACGGTGCGCTACCGGTGCAAAGGGTGATCAACCGTTGCACCGGTCCATAGATCGAGGTATGATGCAACAGAGGGTATTTAGATCTTCCTAAAAGCTTCCTCAGGAATGATAGACAAACTGTCCTCATCCCTGGGGGTGTCTCCGCGCTGGCCAACGTGGCCAGTAGATCCAGCAGCTTGTGCTGCAGCAGGTACTCCAAACACGGGCCCGGTTCATCATCCTCCTTCTCCTCTTCTAGTAGAATCTCCAGCAACCTGTCCAAATGCCTGGGTATACCGGTGGTCTGTATGGGCGCCTTGCAGTTGGTCAGGTGGCTCACATAGAAGTTCATCAACTGCTTCCAATGGTACGTGAAGTCTTGCAGCGGCGTGGCTGGCGGCGCAATCTGCGAACAAAACCACACCGTGTTGACAAACGTGATATGCACCGACGGACGACTGGCGCGTCAGGATCCTGTTACATTTTCCTCTCCGTTGTTGTTCAGGAAGGCCAAGTAAGGCGCAAAACACGTCGGCAGTTTATTAAATGTACACATGGTAATGAGACGATAGAGGACAGGTGCGCGCGGTCTACTTAAATTGTAATTACATAACCGGTTAAATATAACGACGCACATGTGTTCGTCCGGTCAAACCGTGCTCGTACCAGAATGGACACCCTCCGGTGTCCCCTCCGATCGTCCGAAAAGCATCCTGCGTGCTGTCAGTCCTGTTCGGCGCCGGTTGTAAACAAGGTGCACTTTTCGGACGGGATTCGCCGGCGACAATGAAAACAAAAGCGACATGGAGAGTGGGTGTGGAGAGAGAGAGAGAGAGAGAGCCGTGTATCACTGATGGTCAAAGGCACGGCGCGGCGCGGTGCAGATCGATAGGTGGAACGTAAATAAATACACGGAGACGTGAGACGACGGTGCGGAGCAGCGACGTAACGCGTGCGACGCCGATCGATGAGGACTACCCCTAAATGCCTTCATGTTTACCATGATCCGTTTCGAAATGTAGCAACCAGGAACAGGAACGATTTGTTCGCGGTTCGAGGGAGTAACGCAGGCGAAACGTCGTCGTCGCCGAAAGGTAGCGAGAAAGCTTATCAGTTAGAGGGTTATCACTCACCACGTCTATGGCATTTTTCAGCGCGACCTGAATGCCACTAATCATTTTAATTCACGTAAGCGTCGATCGTCGCCGGTTATGCCTTGCTACGCACGAGCCTTCTTGCACGGTATCGCCGTCGTTCCGCATAATATTCCATCGTGCGCTGTCTCGCGATTCTCCGTGCAATCGCTCACTGTCTCTGCGACAGCGTTGCTTTGCGGCTTTGACGTGCCGTGGTTCACTGCCAAAACCGCCAGGGGACGACAGCGTCGAGAACAGATGCGGTCACCTTCACAGTTGCGGGATTGGAGGGGAAAGGAATCGTTTTATCCGCTGTTTGCTAATTGATCTTATCGATAGGAACTAATTGGCGACTGTTATCGCGAATGCGTCTAGATCCCCTCCAGTTCCCGGGATAAAGGAACTTTCTTTTGTTTCCTCGAGTTTAGAGGATACCGAGTCACGTGTGAACCATCTGGTGGTGGGAGCGGGAAATGTTATGACTGCGGTTTTTAATTGCAACGCTGTGTTGTTGAATATTCAGAAGCTTGAATATTCATCGAAAATTGTGTAGGTGCTGAAGGAGATAGATGCAGTGGTACGATGACCTGTTAGAGGAGGATAAGACACCTGTCCGATAGCTAGCTCTTGGTGTGAGAGGCTATTTTGGCTTTTTATAATTAAAACATTGAACATTGGTCGATGTGTTGTACAGAAAAAAAAACCGACAATCGTCCCTGGCAGGTTAATACGTTTCTTCCGTCACTGAATCGTTTCATCAACTGTAACATCTATTTGAGAATGCACCGAAGTGCACTCAAGCATAATAATTTCCCGCTGCGTAAAAAAATGACGCGCGTGCAGCAGAAACGAACGTTCGGCGTGTCGGAAGTAATGAATAGGTTTGTCGCAGACAGCGAAGGTAAACGGGATTTATGATAATATTTATTTTGCACCTTCAACATGTACACATCTCAACAACATTAACCAGTTCGTTAATTGTAAAAAAAAGTCGCGACGCTCCGAAAGCGGTGATGCTCTTCCGCCGAGTATGTAATCGATTCAAGTATCACCGCTATCTCGATAACAATATGTATATCGCGGTTTGAAATTTTTTGATATCGAACCGCGTATCTGCGTTATCGGCGTGCGTTCGCGGAAATCACTTTCCAACGACGTGTTACTTCTGGCGAGAACGAACATCGCGTCTCTCGGAGCTGTTGATTTTTCTTACGCAACCTAGAAGAGTAGTTCGATACTCGACTAAAAAGAACGGATGCCGCGTCGTAGGAATCTCTTGTTTGTATTTTTTTTATCATCTATTTTCGCTTCCTCTCCTTTTTCTCAAGTTTTATTTCGTTTAATCCATTTAGTAAAATACGCCACGGCGCGCGTGGCAATGCCCGCGTCCACGTCGGCTCCTAGCACTCTTGTCTAACTAGCCTATAGTGAAAACGACTCTCTCACGTGGGTCCGCGTGATCGTGCGCGATATCGCTTTACAGCCCGAGTGAGTACTCACCGCCTTCGGTCGCCACAACCTTCGCAGCATTTGGACGATGATGATGATGATGACGGTGCGGAAAGGGGTGGGGAGGGAGGGAGGGAGGGTGGGCACTGGAACAAACAGTGGGGCACGAGCACGGGAACCAGAGATCTATCGAGGTAAAAGTCGCGAGGGGAACGCGCGCGCCCGCCTTCTTACGATAGGTAAACGCGTCTAGCATGTACCAGCTCGATTTTTCATTTTTATCACTGCCGTGTTCGCGAGGCTTTATCGTTAATGACGACAACAATAGGTACATACAACGTGTGCTCGCGAGCCGAGCTTAGCCGAGACGCGATCGTGTTCGACGCGATCATCCTTCCTCCGTTTCGCAATCCGCCATAGGAACGCGGCTCGAATAACGATCGGTGTTTAAAATAAAATCCATGTTGCATCATCGACTCGGTTTTCGTCGGGAGGAAGAACGATCGCGGTTTCGATCATCGATGGAGAGATCTTCGACATGCCCAAATTGTTCGTTCATAAGGTCCCCCGAGAATAAATTGTGCTAAGGTATACTCGTTCTTTTTGTGTGTGTTTCGGTTCGGTCAACTGGTGCGCTTCCGTTTAAGTCTCAGAGATCGGTCTCGGGACGAATAGCTACGGCTAAGAAAAATCGTAGATCGCCTTCGTAACAAGAACAAAAAAAGGACGTCCAAAGAACACGAACGTTTCGGACGCGACCGTGGCCTATAAATCTAAAAATACGTCAAACCGCCTAATACCTTAAAACGGTACTACTCTCTCTGTAATAAACTGTTGTAAAACACTCGCTAATTCGCTCGCTCATTCTCTCCGGTATCCACTTTCTCTTTCTTGCGTTTTCTCCCCATTCGTTCGATTCGCACTCACGCTCTCGGACGCTGCTTCACGTTCTCTCGCTAAAATTACATATGTAGGATAGAACGACGATGCAAATAATTTATAAATCGCTCTGAAGGGAACCAAGGGTCCGTCCACTCTCTTTCTTTCTTTCTCGCCGAACACGCGAAACAGAAGAGGCCGCCAGCCTAATGATTCCGGTCGCGAGGACAGCTGCTGTTTCGAGCTGGTTCCTGTAACCCTTTCGACGTTGAATCTCTGTCTTCCAGCGTTTTTCATCCCGTAGAGATCATGCATTTTCAAGTACCTTCAACGCTGCTCTTCTTCTTCTTCTTGGATCGATCGAAAGGGTTAACCCAGCACCATCTAGCACACGTGTACCATTGCAAATCTCGCGAAGCCCACTGTCGTTCGCATCCGAACGCACCTGTGCAATCTGGCTGCACCTCTGGCAGTAGTTGTTTAACCACGTGTGATTTCAAGGCTGACTTGGATCAGCGATATCAAAACGAATTCAAGTGGTGTGTGTGTGTTGTCTCGGTTTCAATATTTCCTCGGTGAATTTTCTATGAATTTCTTCGATGTTGCGATTCGTAGAAATGAAGAATGGCGATCTAGAGGATCGTGTAGCCCAGAAAATTAACCATTGGCATCCTCCTGCTACGTTCTCTTCGACCTATGTACAAACACGTGCACACGCTGCCCCCTTTCGTTTTCCCTTTTTCGTTCCGGTTTCTCCGCTATACAATTTGTCAACTGTCATTCGTCCAGGCACACGATCTTTCTCACACGATCCTCTTGCACACAGTCTCGCTCTCGATCATATTTTTATTCACAAATTTCCTCGCTAGTTTCTCGCGGATAGCGATATTTTTCTCTCATCCTCGGCACATACGCGTGACTATTTTCTTTTATGCATCTTTGTCTTTGTGTGTGTGTGTGTGTGTGTGTGTGTATGTGTTTGTGTTTCAATGATTCTTGTGTTTGTGTATGTGTCTGTGTTGGAGTTGTTACAGTGTGTAACTTAATTTAAGCTAAGTTTGAGTAGACTCGGCATAGCCGTTATCTTCACCGACGCCTCGCTGCCACTGCGGCTACCAGCGCCGCTCCACGTCCGCTACCATCTTCTGATAGCATCAGGTTGAACTGCGAACAAAGAAATCATTCAATTGCCATCTCAGAACCTAGGCCCGCAATTCTATTGAAACGCGTTAGGCTAATTTCGTGGCGTTAAATCGAATCACTTCTCAAGATTCAATTCTATCACCCTTAGAGAGAATACAGAGTGTTACCGGCCTCATAATATTCTAATGCTGTCAATTGAATTCAAGTATGAAATCTCAGCGTTTAGATTAAACCGTGTAATCATTCAATCATAATTTATGATACGTAGTAATTGTATAAATTGATCCACGAGGTGCTTTTTGGCAACGAATAAACAAGAACGATAGAGGAAGTTAGACTATGGACGCAAGTTCAAGTTACAAAGTTTATCTCTCTTAGTTCTCGTATAACAAATTCATAATATTCAACAAATGTACAGATAACCCACGATTTTTGTTGGCAAACGTTGTGCGCTACTTGACAGTGAAAACAAGTCGGTATAAATCGCTCTGTATGTCTCTGAAAATGGGTTTTAGAATTTTAAGAAGAGGGCGTGTGTTTCCATGATACTCACTTTGTAATTCTGTAGTTGTCTGATTTTTTCGGTCATAATATCGTGAAAGTGTGGATGAAATCTGTAGACCGAACCATCGATGCCGACCGTCACGTTGTTCTCTCCCATTTTGTTGAGAATAGTAGCAATGCCAGCACTTGCAAGATGAGCTGCCCTCCTTGATACCACCGAGCAAACGTACCTGACGTTCTCGCAATCCTGATCGCTCACATTTCGCATACCTAGCTCCGCTAATACTTCGCGGCAGTTTGTGTATTTACCTTTCGGATCGCTAAAAAGTGAACAAAATGTAAAACTCTGGTTTCAAAGAGCTTGTGTACAGTTTTCCCTCGTTAGTGTCTCGTTTCCATTAGCATATCTCGTGCGTCACCTTATTGTCTTGCTTCTGTTCTCTGAACATGAAACTTCCGAAAATTGTAAATTTCTATGTCAGCTACTGTTTTATGAAACTAACAAAAATGAAATTATGTGCCAATCTCTCCAGAATAACGCTAACAAGGGACAACTGTAACTCATGACTTTGCTGGCCATTGCACTCACTTTTCGATTTCAGAAACATATTTGGTGAAGAACTTTCCGCGCTTTTTGAGGTCGGTGGGACACTTGCCGCCAAAAAGCAGGCCAGCATCGACAACCTTTTCGAGGACCAACCTCGCCAGCTCGCCCATGTACATTCCAGAGATCATTTTCTCGAACAGCTGTTTCTTTGGGTTGATTGAGTTGTCGTCGATCGCTTGATCGAATTCTGTGGTGATGAAGTCGAGGACGTTACCCTCGCCAAAAGCACCCCATTCGGTGTTGATTAACATGAGTGGTTTCTCGGCATTATAATTTCCAGGCACTGCACATTCTGCGTTCTTCGTCTTTTCGACGTAGCAGGCGTTGGAGCCTGTACCTAAATTGCAAAAAGAACAAAAAACGAATTAATATCCATCATCGAGACTTTGTAAGTTTAATTAAGCATACGGAGGAAAAAAAAGTTGAGCAGAATATATTTTCTTGAGAATTCGTGTGCTTAAATTTAATCTTAAACGGCATTCGTTTTGAGAATAATAATTATTGTTTAAATTGTCTGGCTGAGTATAGCCAAACGAAGTACACGTTTACTATGTTAATATTTTCCTACCAGGAAGAGACGAAAATCTGAGTTTCGCGTTTAAGCATACTTGACGTCACTCTGTCATTCCTTTGGTTGATTAATTGTGTACTCACCGACAATCAATCCAATACGGCAGTTCCTGTTTTTCCAAGCGCACGACATTAATGTGCCGGTGGTATCGTTCAAGATAGCGCACACGTCGATTTTTACGTCCTGTGGAACAAATTGAAATTACCATGCATGTTCCGCAATTATTCACTATTAACCACGCACGCGAACCTTTTTGTTTCGAATCATTGTCCCCGCGTTGTATTGTTCCGTAATTCTTACGAAATTATTGGTCAATTTAAGAAACGTTAACACGCGGTGTTAGGTAATCGTACACCGGACAACAATTTCAAAGTAATAACCGGTCGGAATGATTCGGTGATAAATCGAAAAATCAAAAACTGAAAATTAAAGGTTCATTACTTACGTTTCTTCTCGCTATCGCCGCTTCGAGAAGACCAACAACATCCTCACCAACCACACCGGCGCAATTAAACCCTTTGGTCCATCTAACGAGGAGGCCCTTCGTCAATCCTTCTTGAGTCAATGGAAAACTGAAGGTAAAGCCCAGAGGCAGGACTTGATCTTGTAAATTCAGATCCTTCACAAACAGCGCCAAACACTGGGCTATGTGATCGAAGAGTTGTGTACCGGTGCCCAGCATCAAACTCTGCGGTATCGCATAAATTTTGCTCTTCATGTCGAAGTTCATGCCCTCCAGGGTGATCAGGAGTACCCTAAAGTTTGTGCCGCCCAGATCCAAGGCCAGGAAGTTACCCTTCTCTGCAAATCATTCAATTCTCGAGTAAATCCTTCGAAAACATACTCATCCAATAAATCGTTTACTGGATCACTCGACAGGGTGAGTGATTAATTAACCATTAACTGTTGAGGATTATGAATTGAGGAACCGATTCATTTAATCATCGATATGAATAATACTTAGTTCCAGAAGAAACATGCAACACCCACCTCAACAGATAAAGGTAAAAATCAATTTTCCACTTTTTGTATTACATTTCCATGACCATTTTGATAAAAAATCGATCAGCTTCTCTTCTTTTCCCATCCTCAATCATGGCATACCATTCATGGTTGTTGATCAAGCTGCGTAGACAAGGATCAAAGCAGTCTTCATCGATTGAAACCATTTATTCGTATTGGTTCAAACTTTTTTTTTTTTTTTAACTTCAGCCGTTTTAGTATAGAAGTTTGATCAAGTGTTTTAGCTGCTTTAGCAGGTAATTGAACAGTTGGACATTTTTGGAAAAATTAGGATTTTCGTACCGGTGCCATCCGGAAGGTCCTGTACGTAGGTCGTGAAGCACTTCACGGTGGCGGTCTTATGCGTTTCCTTCGAGAGACCCTTGTTTATCTCGGCGTCCAGCTTCTCCATGAGCAAGCGTAGCTGGTCATCGGAGAGGATGAGATTCTTGCAGATGTCCTTTATCTGTGAACAAACAAAAATCTTGTTATCGATCGACGACCACGTAACAGCGTTACGAGAGGACTTTGAACGGTTCCCCAATGTGCTATCTATCTACAATATCGGCGTGGTCCGCGCAGCTGCATATTACCTATATCGGCATGGTCCGCGCAGCTGCATATGTTGCTAACTGCACTCAATATGTACGTAGATAGCCGGAGAGTGGGGGGCACAGACATAGATAGTGGTATTATTTTACGCATTTCCCCGATAGACATCGACCGTCTCGAACGGATTGGTAAACAATACTCCGGTGCATTCACCGTTCATTATCGATCGCGTTTTCTTTTAACTCTCATTCGTCCTTCGTGTCAATTTGAAACAGTTTTCCCAAAATAAGTTACACTGTTCTGTCATTTGTAGGTAAATTTGCCCGAAACTTTATGACTCTCTAATACGAAACTCATAACCGAAAAACCTTAGATGTAAATGTTAACTCATCAATTTGAAAAAAAATCATCGGAAAATAATTGTCTACCTTGTTATTTAATCGATCTTTTATCACTGTGTCAATTTGACACCGAGGGACAGATTCAGTGAAATGAAATTTTTATAATTTTTTTTACCTTGTAAAAGGGTCGGGCAATTAATAAGAGCGCGAATTACTGTGGTTAACGTAACGTTTTATGCGAACAATAATGTTTATACCATATGGTTTTGTTTCATTGTCAGTGGTATTCGTGTCGATGATAGATGAGTCGAAGAATCGATGATATCGTGTCGATGTACTCTTGCAAAGAAAGATAAACGGAACACAAGGTTGGCTGGTGTTTAAGTAGAATGTTGTTGTCTAGGTCAGTCACAGTGCGCTGAATATCAGTCCCAGCCGTAATGTTAGTAATTAGGTTGTTTGCGGACCATAATATGTATTATCTAAAGGATTAATTAGACAATGTTTGATATCTTCATTTAACTTGTAATATAGAATTTTTATTGAGGTTAAATTTAATTTTAATTGTATAGGTAAATTCTATACTTGGCATTATTTTTTATGATCAAAATGAGAATTATGTTTTCTAACTAACTATTTGTTTCTAGCTCTCGCCTATTCTATCTTGGAATTCTCTTCCTCAAATACTTGTTCAGTGAATCCGAGCAGTAATTGAAGGACAGAAAAATATACTAGGTCGCCTAGAGTCTGTGAAAGATGCAATTGCGGGAATGTGTTTAAGCATGACCGAGTTGAAAGAATGCAAGCTGGCTTTTGTGTGCAGCTATACGTTCGTTCGTGTGCGAGACCCAAGAGTCAGAGTCCGGAAGAATCGCGTGCAACCATAGAGAGTAACGAGAGAGTCCAGAGCGGATAAAGAATCGAGCGTAGGGTCGAGCGACGGCGCTGAATATCGATTTAATAGCTGTCCGTTAATCATAAGGGAATACAAAATGTATTCGGAGAACCTATTAGAACCCAGATGCAACTGCATTAAACTAAGTAAATCAAAAACTTCGTAAAACTAAGTAAAACTTTGTTATTATTTCCTATCATTTTTAAATTTAAATTTTAGATTATTGCAATTATTTAACGGCATACTTCTCGAACGCATTCTTTTCTTCTTTGTCAGAGAGTAATACATTTCCCCGTAGTGACCCCAGCTTTTTACCAGCTAATTACCCTAACTGCATTCGAAAGGGATTCACCGTATCCATTACCAGTCATCTAACAACTAGAAAAGCCGTAACTGCTATACAAATTGCATGCACTTTCTAATAACGGAGTTTCTAATGAGATACGAACTGCAATTTCAAGTTCTGGAGAAAGTTCAATTTCATGGAAAGCTATATGGGGATTGCATCATCGGTTTCGCATTAGAATTGAAGCGTTGTTGAATGTTCGAAATGAACTTTGACTAGTGCCCCTCCCCCCTCTTGTTTTCGTCGAACTAGTGATACAGTATTCTCGCGGTAAATGTCCCAAATGTCTGGATGATAATTGTCCCTGAACAATCCCCACTCCTGCGGGGTATACCCCGTGAGGGGCCATAAAAGTCGAGAGAAGTGTAACATGATACGGGTCGGGTATATCGTTCGGCACAAGTCAAAGAATAGTACTCCTGGTTGGATGACCAATCGCGAATTCCAGACTCAACAAATGGTTTCCTCTTACTCTCTGTTTACTTGCTGCGAAACTGTTTCAGTATAACATAGTTAACGCTATTAAACACTAAACCGCCATTCAAAAATGGCTGGCCCCTAATTGTTTCTCTCGCAAATACTGAAGTTATAAAAAATTTGTCATCAGGATGAACTTGAAGCACAAATTATGATAAAAATTGTATGATATAGTACATCAGTTATTAGCAGAATCCCAAATCGATTTTTGGATACCTTAACCCTTTGCACTCGGAGTTATTTCAACTCAAAAACGAAAGATTTCTTCATTTTACAATATTTCCATTCTATACCATTTTTTTCATTTTTTTTAACCCACAAAAATAATAATGTGAAGAATATTTTTAAGATTGGCATAGCAATTTTCAATTGTGCTGCAGAGTCGCTAAGGGTTAAAATACATTCGACACAATTTGGATAGCAGATTGTCTAAGTTTGAAAGTTTCATACGCCCGACGATCCAACATGAATCAATACATAGACAAAGAGAAAATATTGAAGTCTGTCATCGCAGTAATG